>OX381607.1:6096175-7309410 GCA_947459985.1 Diloba caeruleocephala
TGGTGACGAGACGTGGGTTTACGAGTTTGACATGCAAACTAGTCAACAAGCTTCGGAGTGGCGCCTTCCAACTGAACCGAAACCGAAAAAACCACGTCAAAGTCGATCAAAAGTCAAAGTCATGTTGACTGTTTTCTTTGACTATCGCGGTGTTGTGCACTCGAAATTCTTGCCGGAAGGTCAAACGGTAAATAAAGAATATTATTAGAGCGTTACGCGGCATTTAAGAGAGCAAATTCGAAGAAAAAGGCCAGATTTGTGGAAAGAACATTCTTGGATTTTGCACCACGATGATGCGCCTTCACACACGGCCATCATTGTGATCGAATTTTTGACCAAACACTCAACAAATACCATCGAGCAACCATATTCACCAGATATGGCTCCAGCCGACTTCTTTCTTTTTCTTAAACTCAAATTACCACTTCGTGGCACCCATTTTCAATCGGTAGAAGACATAAAGGAGAATTCGCGGCGAGAACTGAACCCAATTCCGGAAACAGCGTTTAAAAAATGTTTTGATGATAGGATTATTCGTTGGCGTAAGTGTATCGTTTCTGAAGGAGCATACTTTGAAGGTGATAAAATAAATTTGGATGAATAACAAACATGTTGTGTATTATTGATCTTTTCCAGTTACTTTCTTGACAGAGTAGTATGCCAAGCGTCAGGTGTACTGGTCACAAAAAATCGCTGTATGTATTGCGCTACGCGCTCTGGATGCGACGGCCATGAAGGCGTAGCTGCTCGAACGGTACAGAGCAGCGAAGAAAGCTTTCCAAAAGGCGATAGCACGGTCCGAAATCCTAGCCTGCGAGGAACTGCTGGCGACTCTGGACCGTGATAATGGTAAGCGCGGACGATGGCGACATAAGAGCGGCGGCGCTACGGCTTCAGGCTAAAACACCACCCCAGGTCCCGATAGCATACCTGGCCCCGCATGGGTCCTGGCTCTGAACGTTCTCAGGCTCCGAGTGCGACGGTGTTTAAGCTCATGCTTCAAGCGGGAACAATTTTTCACTGCTGTGGAAGACTGGCAGTCTGGTCCTGTTGGGGAAGGCCCCTCCTTCCCCATTCGGTAGGGTGATAGAGATTTTAAAACGTTCGCGACATGCAATTTGTTGGTAAGTTGGATCAGAAGTCTTCCAACTTAGAGCACAAGTCTTCCAAGTTCGAGTACTAGTTTTCCAAGTTAGCGCAAGTCTTTGGTTTTTTATCGATGACTGTTGAATTATAAGTAGTCATACTCAAATCGTATAACCCTATTTGCGATATAATTTGTCAGTCTGCGCATGGGAAAATAGCATTAATTATGAGAGGGTCGATTTACATTACTGCCTAAGATCGTGGTCGCAGAATGCATATAAGGCAGTGTCCATGGTGCAAGGAACAGGTGAAATGAAAACTAACCAAATGCTTTTATGTAATGAATAACAATTTTATTTCATTGCAACTTACATTTCATTCATGATACATAAATTCGATTCATACAGAAATCAACATTAAATCACAATATAAATTATTTCATTTATTCGATTAGTAGAATTGTACATTGAACATTCATTGTGAAGTAATCCATTGCATACGAAATGCTTTATTAAATACAAATGTAACCTTACAAATTCTTGTAAATACATTTTATCTCTACATTCAAGAGAAAAATAAATCTTTATAACTTCATTACCCATATACTTTTAATCATCGCATCATTCTATCCAAGGTACCAGCAGTGCACATTACAATTAATAATATTAAAGCATGCAATGGATATCTTCAATAAAAAAATTGAGCTATTTCTGGCAGTGTGGGTTTGTTCTTAATCTAAGTGGTCTAAGGTGGTAAGTCTGTAACATACTTGTAGAAATCAAGCTCGATTTACACATCTCCAGTATTGAGTGACGACGATGAGTGGGTTTATACGTACACACGGCTACACATCAAGCTATACAGAATCAGTTTACGCTGATTTCTTATCATACTGAAAGCCCATACAATGCGAGATCAGCTTATACTGGAATTATACAGCTTGATGTGCAGCAGTTACTGTATTACTAAAACAGTTGTTTACACAATTCAAGTCTCAGTAACTTAACGAACTCTACTAAAGTCTGGAGACAAGTTAATCTTTAGATTAATTAAATTTTATTTGACAACGGGTTCAGTATACGAGAATTAAAATTATCGACAGTTCGGTACTAACATAGCCACTAGACATTAACTTTTGACAGCAACTGTTTAAAGTCGACAATACACCGTAACAATGCAATGTTAATAATTTTATGTAAAATAGATTGAGCGTCACAACCGTTTTGTAGGTTGTTGACGTTAGTATTTTGAGCCGTTTACATGTATCCAGTGTATGTTTAGTCACGCGACGTACTCAATTCCTAATTTGACTAGACTAAACCAAAGACGGGAAAAGTGCAAATAGTTATTGAGAATAGAAAATATACAAAAGCAGCTGTGGCGTTACCTACCTACAAAACTTACATTAAGGCCTCTGGTGTAAGCCTACGTAAAACTTGTTTAGGCATGCTTCACTGGTCACATTTACATGTTCTTAAGTTGCCAGCTTCTTAAAGTTCGCAAATCAATTGGTAAGGTTGGAACGGTGCTAATTTCAATCAGGAAAATAAGCAATGATCATGTTTCAACTAAAAAAATCGAAACTAGTGACCCTGTTTAGAAATACTTAGAAGAATATAGACATCATAGCTAAAACTATCCTTGACATTTTCATTATAATATTGCATTGACGTATATATGCATGAATCCTAAAGGATTTCTGTACGACGTTAAACGTTTTAATAAATTCTAACGCAACTTAAATATGGACGAAAATAAGTTATTACAACTTAAATAATTATAATACATAAAATTAAAACCCAATACTCATTTACACATTTTTTTTAAATACGCAACACAGATGCATTTGTCTTACATCTAGATATAAAATTATTAAAATGTTGACTATATGACGATTCATGTCACATTCTGCTCCAAACAATTTTTGGGAATATACATTGGTATTGGAGCAATTAAATGGAATCAAATGCCTTCATTTCTACTACAGGCTTCGTACGCATAAGTCATTTACTGCTGCAATATATTCTGATGAACATTGTTAAGAAATATGGGAACTGCACCTGTTTCTTCGGTCTGGGGAAGAGGTCTTTGGACTTTTCAATGCAGCAATAACAACTGATTTCGACAATACGATGTGAACTGAGACCTGACGTTCACTGCTGGACAAAGACACCCCCACAGACATCCATAACACACTGTGCAATATTTAATCAAAATAATATTGATCAAATTCTTAATGGACATAAACCACTTTCATCCAACATCCTTTGGACTTGCCAAGCTCATTCTCAAGCATGTTATACACCAGTATTTAATACAAAGTTTCTTCTTTTCATAATAACATATCATGGCTCTGGTAAAACTGAGAACGCGCAGTATATAATATCGAGGATAAATACGTTGAAATTATTCAGGGCAGGAAAGGACTAGATTATGATAACATAAGTTTCCCAGTAAATTAAACCTAAATAATTTCAAATAGTCGAGATATGCTTATAACAAACTTTCACTGGATTTTTATTCTCAGTCATGTATACATTTTAAATGTTATAAACACCCGTTTAGCATATATGCTAGTATTTAAGTTTAAACATATTTTTCTCACACTGTACAATTCACCGGATCACCGACTTTGCAACATTTTACACTTCAAGCCATAATTATTTTGTATTCAGATTCACTCGCTTCAAATATTAGGAGTGCATTTCAGGAACTTTAACGAGACTATATTACACTGTACAAGAGTTTCTACGCGACTCAACTCAAATGTTTGGCATGAAAACTTCTTCTGGTCTGCAGTTTTTTCTCTTTGGCAGTCTTATATTCGCGGCGGCACGGACTGTTCCTTAAGTCTAGTATTGTGTTCACTTTTTCCACTATTTCTTTAGCCGTGTCGTGTTCGCATTCAAAGTCGTGGAGCTTGTATACCGCGTTTGGATGGAAGATGGTGGAATTGCCTGAAAATTAGGACAGTTTTGTTAAAACGGGGTCAGGGTGATCTCAGCTACAATGGGACAGCTGTGAGACTAGCATGTATCGGTGGATAAAAAAAACATTTATCTATATATATACACAATGTTTATTAAAATTATAATTACCAGTGTTATTTCTGTCGTTATTGGCGGCGTTATGACTAGGAGAGTAGACTATCCTGAAGGTGGTCCTGTTGCCCCGCGACTCTAGGATCTGACACCACGCCACCGAGTCTATGCTGTGTAGGAAGTACTTCGATCTTGACTGCACATGAGGAACAAAAAAACACACGTACATGATACTAATTGACGGCATGGTTGGCGCAATGACTAAGCGATTGGCTTTCTGCGCAACGGGTTGCGGGTACGATCCCCGCACGTAACAAATATTTGTGCATGTGAAATGTATGTCTGGTAACCGTACCGGCGACACAGGAGAAACTTCCGAAACGCTAGAGTGGGACAAGGTTTAAAAAACACTATGTACGTGAACAGCGAATTTATAGTTTACTAGCAGCCTGTACACACTTCATTCATGTTATTTTTTAAATTTTACTAGAAATGGTTGTGGTGTTCCGAAGGTTTCCAGACTCGCTTCTCAAGTAATCAGTCGTGGCTGCAAAGCCTGGTATGTAGCTATGTGACTTTTTTATGTCATGTCTTACTTAATCTGGGACACCACTGACGTTGTCGGTGAAGGAAAACATCGTGAGGAAACCTAGATCTGATGGTCTAAAATCGCCAACACACAGTGAGCAATGGTAGGTGATCAATGCTCGTGTCTTCTATACGAGAAGAGGCCACATAGGACAGTAACAGGCACTGCCGGGGGCGCGGTCTAATGCAGATAAATCGTACAACTCATCCCCGGCTAGAGGTAAGAAGGACACCGTGGGGTTTTAGCCGGTTTGAACCCGGCATGCCCCGCCGCCCTTCCCAAGGCAAAGGAAGTCAAAGAGGCTCTGCCCACGATAAAAAAAAACAGTAACAGGCTGATTTTGTTACAAGCCGCCAGGTTTCGGGAAAAATTAATATTTATCAAAATTACATATATACTTTTGCAATATCATTTGTATCACTGTTAGACTTGCAGGATAATCACTTGGAATTTCAACTTGTTCTTCACTGTATCGTATCGCAGATTAAACTGGAACTGTTTCTCGTTCTTTTTTTTTTGTTAGACTATTTTTTATTTTATTGAACGTTGCCCCACACTAGTATTGCTCCTGTGTCGTGGGTGCGTTTACGGAAACAAATTTCACACACAATACACCCAGACCCGAAACAACTACCTGCAGATCGTGCAAATATTTGATCAAGATCGCTGTATGCGATAAGACCGCCCATTGTACATTGACCATTGTTTTTCTTCTTTTTTTCTTTTCCTTGTATTTGTTATATTGTGTACAATAAAGTGTATATAAATATTTGTTCCGTGCGGGAATCGAACCCGCGACCCGGAGCGCAGCAGTCGACTGTGTCAGCCACTGCACCAACTCGACGACTTTACTGGGAAAAGTGGTTGGTCATTTCTGGCGAAGCCAAAACAAGCCTCCATTAATATTAAGTGATGAACAACTTGAGCTAAGGGCGCCTCGCTTAGTTTATTTTTTCGTGGTGAAATCCTCCGTCTTGGGAAGGACGGACCACCGGACCCAAACCGGCTAAAACCACTCCGGTGTCCTTCTTCTTACCTGCGAGCGAACGCGGACAGCGGGTGCGGTGCGATTGCGATTGAGATGGAAGTTCATCGCCTAGTAAGTATATCATGTTTATAGATTTAGCAAGTTCCTATACCATCCGAAACTTTTCAAATAAAAGTTCAAGTTCGGCATAGTATCGGGCTAATTTTGCTCCCGGGTGTTTGTGAGAGCCAACGGTAGTACAGTATTCTATTATAAAAGTAATTCTTCTGTCATCTGAATTAGCTTTCTGTATTGATACAACAGGCTTGCAAAGCCAAGTTTAAAATACACATGACATTAAGATACCTCAGCTCTTACCCAAAAAGCGTGTTTGTGTGTGACTAGAGGCTCGACCTCTATCCTGTCGAGGGATATGCCGAGTTGAACAGCTGTGTTAGTTCGCACCTTGCGCAGCAGATGCACCTTGTACGCTTTGTATTGAGGCGCCTCAGTCGCCATTATGTGAGACTGCATCTTGCCCAGGTCTGCATCTCCACTACCTGCAACAAAACGGGGAAAACAGCACCTGCTTCACATTTTCTTTGCAATATATACACATCCCATAATTTCAAAGGAGCTGCATAAAGCTGCATGTGTATCGTTTGTTGGGTTTAATTTGATTAAAGACGAGGAAGTATGAAGAAGGCTGTTGGAGAAGTGGGCTGTGTAATATGGCCTGCTCCTCAACCGGAATTCCATCCACACGTGTTCGCGGCAATGGGGCGGGTCCAAAGTGGATATCTCGTTCGCTAGTCCTGCTGTTCCGTGCCTTGTACAGGCTTGGCGCGTCGTAAAGGAGGTGGGTACGCTGTCGTTTCACCGATACATCCAATCCGAGTCACCGCGCAGATCTCAGGCTGTCCGGCTTGGGCGGCTCCGGGTGGTTGCGGTGAGTGTTGGGCGCTAAGACAGTTGGAATGGGAGGCCCTCCCTGAAACCCACGGTCGTAGAAACCTGGGTGTCAGCGCCCGAAAAGTTTGCCAATATCAAGGAAGAAGCGGCGGAATGGGTGCCGGGTTTCACCGGGTGTTTGAAACGCGGCGATGCTTCGGGTGAAGCCTAGATCTATTATGAGTCTGTAATGCGTACTGGTGGCCGCAAAAATTAGCGGATCTGCGCTACGCGTGCATCGTGGCACGCCTGTACGTACTATCAGTACCAGGTACCTCCTGCAGGGCGGCATCGCCTCGTTCAAGATGCATCAGCCGTGGAGGCGGAGCTTCTCGAGGCGTACGCTCTGGCCCGTGAGGAACTCTGGACCATGGTCCACGGGGGCGCCCTTACCTAATGGTAAGAGGCAAGCTTCGACCATAGGATCCCCCACTGTTCAAGAGTCTCCGGCCTCAGCTGCTAGAGGGCGCGACGAGCGCTCTGACCTCAAGGATGGAGCACACTCCGCCGCAGATAGTGACGACGACATGCCCGAATTGACCTGGGTAGCACTATCGTTCTCAGCTCGGTTAATCTCAGTTAATCGCATGCCACGAGCAGGGCCAGTTTGCACTGTAGGGAAGACTGACAACCTGGTCCTGCTGCGGGGCGTCCTGCGGAGTCTCCGTCCGAATTGGTATGCGGGGATGGTTCCCATCGTGCTGTTGGACGAGCTGGGCAAGCTCTTTAAGAGAGTAATTGCAGACCGCCTCGTCCGGCACTTGACTGTGATGGGACTAGATCTGGTGGAAAACCGGTTGAAAACCATCCATCGCGATTGGCGTTCATGAGCGTCAGCGCTATGGCGGAGGAAGCAGTATTCGAGGACGAGGTGGTAGTGGTGGTGTCTCTCGACATCACTAACGCCTTCAACACCTTGCCCTGCCTTTGCATTAGAGACTTTGCACTTGTGTATTATCAGGTGACCAACCTCCTTCGCATTGTCGAGGCCTATCTGGCTAACAGAGCAGTCATCTACCCGGGTCGGTAAGGATGGGGTCGGCGAAAGACGACGTGCTGTGATCGACTGTGCAATATTGGATATGACTGATATGATGATGGAAGATATTATCGACAAGGTGCTGCGCTATGCGAATTCGGGGCATCGGCGTGATTTGTTACGGCGACGACACGCTGGTGGCCGGGCAGCGGGCAAATAGCTGATGGCCCGCGAAGGTAGTATTTATTAATTGCGGTCCATCACAAGGTGGCTGTAATTCACATGGCGGAGTTTTTAGTGGATGCGCGCCCCACATAACCATGCAATATCCTCATACAACATAGTAATCCCTTCCCTCCGGACCTCGAAGTAGTTCAGACGTGTTTAAAAGTTGCTCAATTGTTAATATTTATTAAATTTTAATCAGTTTACTAAAATTTATTGCATTAGAATACCAGGAGTGTATAACAAGCAGGAGCTTAGTAATTCGCTGCTACATGGTTAACTCCTTTGTTTTGAGTCATTCTTAACCCCACTACCGCCCAGTATTGTCAACGCCCACAGCAGTACGCGCCACGGGCACGAGGGCGTAAATAACTCACTACCAATATATATACATACGTCATCAAGCATCGCTGGAGTTGCAAACAAGAATCACTGCACTTGGTGGGGTGTGCGCTCGGACGGTTTCTAATCTTTCTGCAATCCTGGTAGCAGCGGTGACGCGCACACACACGAAGCAATACATTCACGTGAGTCAACTAACTACACACACCTGGTTAGTCAAGAAGATTTCTCATAAATGCCTGTAGGGATTTCTGTTGCCCTGGTACTTGGGTATTATAACACTCATTAGCAGCTGTTTTTTGGCTTATTGTAACATATTATTTTTTATATTAAGACTCGATTAAAAGGATGCCACTTAAACGGACGCCACCTAAGACACCACAACAAAATATTGAGTCTGACACAAACTTAAGTTCCAACGCTGCGACAGATACAGAAAATGAAGGCTCAAGTAATATTACTAGTCGGATTCGGTTGCGTAAGCGTCAACATGATGATGAACTAACGTTCTTTATGAGTGAAATGAAACAAACCTTGGAAAATTTTAAAAAACAACAAGAGTTAAAATATGACACTTTGCTGGGGTCGATACAAGAAATAAAAAAACAAAATAGTGAACTCAAATTATCTTTGACTTACATTTCTAAACAGTACGAGGATATTGAGAAGAAACTAGTGAATATAGAATCAGAACGAAAAGGTTATTTAGCTCATATTCAACAACTTGAGTCTAAAGTCGAAGGTCTGGAAAAATCGCAGAGGTCAGCTAGCATAGAAATAAAAAATATACCGCCCAAAAAAAGCGAGCATAAGGAAGATCTTTTAACGTTAGTTGGAAATATATTGCAAGTACTGGACATAAAAATATCTGATACTGAAGTTCGTGATGTTTTCCGCATTAATACTAAGAACGACGAGAATAAACCCATTGTAGTAGATTTTACGTCTACTATACTTAAAGAAAAAATAATATCTCAGTGCAAAAAATATAATAAGGAGAACAAGGAGGGCAAGTTAAGCACAACCCAAATACATCTTCCAGGCCCACAGAAACCTATTTATATCGCGGAAAACTTGACAGCCAAAACAAGAAAACTCTACTTTCAAGCAAGAGAATACGGTAAAATGCACGAATATTTGTTTTGCTGGGTTACAAATGGAAGGGTCTTTCTTCGTAAGAAGGAAGGCGCCCGTCACATACGGATAGATTCAGAAGGAGACCTTGACAAACTAAAAACTCAAGTGTTGATCTGACTAGAACACAAAATACCACGCCATCCTACCTATATTATCTTATGCATGCTTTTAAAAGTTAGTCTTCAATTAACTATAATTCTTAGTTCCTATACTTTGTTATATCATGTAAAAATTATTTATTTAACGTGCTATACATGGACCTTTTACACAACTTTCATTCACCCAACTCAACTCAACATATTTCTACTTAGGATTTACACAAAATTACTCACATTAAACTCATACCACACTCTTAAACACTCACTCAACATATATAAGAACGTTTTCTTTTCAATTGGGGCAGTTTTTGTAATCATGCATTGTAGTGATCTTGTTTTCTCATTTATTATCAACAATGACTACACTACTTGACATTTCGTCTGATATTGATGCCCTCGCGGCATCTGATTCTTTCTTTTGTACGCCGGAAAATCTAACATCACACATACGCCACATAAATACGGCAACTAAAGTCCTACATCTGAACATCAGAAGTATCAACTGCAATTTTGATGGGCTAACAGCATTGCTATCTAGAATCGATACTCAGTTTCACGTTATTATTCTCACTGAATGTTGGTTAAGTAAAGTTATAAATATTCCTGAAATGCAAGGCTATGTTTCTTATTCCTCTTCGTATCTGAACCAAAACGATGGAGTCGTTATATATGTACAATCTATTCTTCGGCACCATGTTACAGAACCTGCATTTCATGACGCAAACTGTCTCGTTTTAAAATGCAGTGATGAACTCGCAATCCTAGCTATATACCGTTCACCTTCTTATAAAACCATTGATAAATTCACTAAAAGTCTTGATCAAGTTTTAACTCTTCTCTCACCGTTTAAGACCGTGGCATTGATTGGGGATCTGAATATTAATATTGTGCCACATGGGAATGATGCTTTATCAGATATTTATATGAACCTCACAGCATCACATGGCCTTTTGCCGGGTCATCTACTGCCAACGAGAAACAACAACTGTCTTGATCACGTAATGCTTAGATCAAACAAGCCTACTTCAGCACTCGTCCTTAATGCATTCATAACCGATCACGCACCCGTTGTTTTCTGCGCGTATCCCTATCTAGAACAGCGTAAGGTTAGTTCTTCTTCGGTAAGAATAGATTATTCCACGCTGTTACTCGAATTATCCGATACTGACTTCAGCCCAGTTTATTCTGCCTTGGATGCTGATGTCGCGACTGAGTCATTGGTCTATCTTATATCCAACGCTATTGATAATAATTCCAAGGTAATAAAAACACCAAACCGGAAAAAATGCATCAAACCTTGGATTACTCCTGGCCTCTTAAGATGCATCCGACGTCGGGATAAGATGCACCTCAAAGCTAAATCATCACCCAATAATGCAATACTACAACTGACGTACTCTAGATATCGCAATTTTTGCAATAATCTACTGAAAAAACTAAAGAACCTTTATGAAAGCGGTGAATTGCAAAAGAACAAAAACAATCCAAAAGGTATGTGGCGATCAATTAAAAAAATCACAAGTATGGCAAGCCATGTTTCGCCACCATTTGAATTGCTAAACATTACAGAAAACAAGCAAAACTCGGTCAACCTTGTCAACAGTTTCTTTGCCAAAATCGGAGCAAATCTGGCCTCTAAAATAAAACAAGTTCATTATTGTCCATCTGATACCGAAAAAGGTGCAAGCCTTCATCCACCTGGTGATTCCATGGTGCTGCTTGACACAGACGAAGCTGAAGTTGAGGTCATTATCATGGGTCTTCGCAATGACTGCGCAGTGGGAATCGACAATATCCCTGCAACGGTCTTAAAAGCTGCTAAGAGTGTGCTAGTTCCTCATGTCACATACGTCTGCAACTTGTGTATTAACTGTGGTATCTTCCCTAGCATTCTAAAGAGAGCTCTGATCAGTCCAATTTTCAAGAGTGGGGATAGAGATAGTGTGAATAACTATAGACCCATATCAGTACTCACTGCCGTCTCAAAGATATTGGAACGGGTTTTAAACAAGAGATTAATTAAATATTTAGAAAAGAACAATATCATTGCCAACAATCAATTTGGCTTTACAAAAGGTAAGTCAACGGAAGATGCAGTACTTGAACTTACAGAAACTGTGGTGAGGCAACTCGATAGCAAGTCCAAAGTTATTGGCATATTCTTGGACCTCACTAAAGCATTTGACACTGTCTCTGTTCCCATATTACTCTCAAAGATGGAAGCTATAGGAGTGCGAGGTATTGTGTTGGACATGTTCAGAAGCTATTTGACGAATCGCACTCAATGCGTAAAGATTGATACCTACGTAAGTGGCATGGCTAGTCCTACTTTTGGGGTGCCTCAGGGAAGTGTTTTGGGCCCTACGTTATTCCTCATATATATCAATAGCTTGTGTACTAAAACACTACCTAATTGCAAAATAGTCACATACGCAGATGATACAGCGCTGTTGGTATATGGAGAAAACTGGGATCGAGCCCGCTACTGTGCCGAGATCGCTCTTAGGGACATAATGATTTGGCTTAACTCGAATCTACTAACCCTAAATGTAGAAAAAACAAGGTATATAACTTTTTCACTCAGGAACAATACCATTCCCTCTTCAGGTTCATTTTGTTTAAAGGCACATACTTGTAGCACTCAATCTGAAACATGTGTCTGTGAACCTCTTACATCAACTGAAGAAGTAAAGTACCTTGGAGTAACCTTGGACTGCACACTAAGCTGGCAATTGCATATATACAACGTAGTCTGCCGAGTGCGAAGGTTGATGGGTGTTTTTAGGAAGTTAAGATACTGTGCCGATCTTAAAACATTAGTATGTGTATTTCATGCTCTTGTGCAGTCGGTCATGTCTTACTGTATTTTGGCTTGGGGAGGTATAGGCCCAACATCAATGATACGCTTGGAACGTGTACAAAGGGCACTTTTAAAAGTAATGACGAGAAAACCTCCATGGTTCAGCACTACACTCCTGTACAAAGAATGCTCGGTCTTAACAGTTAGACAACTGTTTGTCCTGAATGTTGTACTTCGACGTCATTTAGGAACATCAGGTGGACATGATAATAGGGGCCTATCTGCGCGATAGGCACATTCGCTTCGTGGGTAGGGACGGTAACGTAAAGCGGAGGGAGATTACGTGCGGGGTTCCGCAGGGGTCAGTTCTCGGCCCCCTTTTATGGAACCTTGCCTACGACGCGGTCCTGCGTGTCGTTCTCCCTGCTGGCGTCAGCTTAGTTTGTTACGCTGACGACACTCTGGTGTTGGCCAGCGGGGAGTCCTTCGAGGGAACCATCCGGCTTGCAGAGCAAGCGGTGGCAATTGTCGTGGCCAAAATCCACGCCCTGGGTCTGCGGATAGCGCCTCAAAAAACCGAGGCGCTATGGTTCCACAAACTGCCAAGAAGCAGAGAACCACCCAGTTCGTGGATACGCGTTGGTGACACGCGAATCGGGGTGGGCCGGTACATGAAATACCTGGGGCTCACCCTGGACAGTCGTTGGGGCTTCGAAGAGCACTTTCAGCGCCTCGTTCCCCGAGTCGAGAGGGTAGTGGGTGCACTACACCGGCTGCTTCCCAATCTCGGGGGACCATGTGAGGAAGTTCGCCGTCTCTACGGAGGGGTTGTGCGGTCCGTGGCCCTCTACGGGGCGCCTGTATGGTCAGCTCGACTGTCAGGTGCCCAGCGCTGCAGAACCAAAATTCACGGTCTGCAGCGCAGAGTGGCTATCCGGATCGCACGAGGATACCGAACGGTGTCCTACGAGGCGGCAACTCTCCTGGCGCGATTTCCGCCTTTCGACATCCTGGCGGAGATGGATGCGTGGGTCTACGATCAGACACGCTCCCTCCGCCAGAGCGGCGAAAACGCGCCTCCAGGGGCGTTGGAGAGGCTGCGGCGGCTAGCTCGCCGACGCGCACTTGTAAAGTGGCGTCACCGCCTGCGGATGCAATTTGCGACCAAGCGCGTCGTCGAGGCCGTCCTGCCGCTCTTCGGAGCCTGGCTCAGAAGGAGCGAGCGCGTCACCTATCGCCTGACGCAGGTGCTCACCGGGCACGGTTGTTTCGGTGCGTACCTGCACAGGATAGGACGCGAGGCCACGGCACAATGCCACCATTGTGATAGCGACCAGGACACCGCACAGCACACGCTCGAGGCGTGCCCTGCATGGGCCGCCGAGCGGCGGATCCTGGTCGATCGGATCGGGCTCTGCCAGCAGTAGTGTCGGCTATGTTGGCAGAGCACGAAAATTGGAATGCAGTGGTCTCCTTCTGTGAGAGCGTCATGCTCCAGAAGGAGACCGCAGAGCGGGATCGGGAGAGGGCCGATCCCGCTCGAAGAAGAAGGAGACGGCGCCGGGGTAACAACCGCCCTGGCGCCTAATTCCGATACGCCTGAAAACCCCTGCCGTTGCTATAAGGTGGGGGACCTCTGGGTTCGCGGGTGCGTAGATTGGGGAATCTGCGTGCCCACACCAAGCGACCCAAGAGAAGACGGTAGCACGCATGTGGTCACGCGCTGCCGTGGGACGCTTTGGGGGATCCTTTACAATCTCCCTGGGGGGGTGACCGCTTTACAGTCACCCTCTCCGAGATGTGCCAATAGGCGTGGCACTAGTGGGCGGCTCTAGTGTGATCATACGAGGACCTGGAGCCTCCCTTACGTGCCGAAGATGACCGCTCCAGTGGTTTTAGCCGGTAGGAGTCCGGCATACCCCTTCGCCCTTCCCCGGGGCGAAGGAAGTTCATGATGAATTTCCACTGGGCACCAATAAAAAAAAAAAAAAAAAAGGTGGACATGATAGCCGACCGAGGGGTCGCAGTGGGAGAAGGGTGTGCAAAACAGTAGCTCATAGGACAGCGCTTGCGGCAAGGCAATACTATGTAATAAGTACTCGTATTTATAATACAGTGCATCATAAGCTTAATATCAAAACGATGACCTGCTCTCTGTTAAAAAAACATATCAAAACCTGGCTTCAATGTCTCACGTACATTGAAACAGAGGAATTAATTAAATAGAAAGAAAATCGTACACAAATCACCACACAACGCATGGACACACTGAGGGGGTATCCCCTTACACTCCAAAATTACCTGACAAACCCAAGAACACACACCGAACAAACCTCTACTCAACCACACACAACATACTCACCCATAACAGTCATACACACGCACACACACTAACACACACACATACGCACACACGCATAAACACTCGCATAAACACACTGGCATGTATTACTTTATTCTTTTACTTTAGCATTAGTTTAAAATTTTATTTTAATTTTACAATCAAAATATTTTTATTATTTTATTATTAATCATTGTAAATTAACTGAGCATTTGAAATAATTAAGCAGCAAATGAGTTAAGGATAGAGGGCGCTGACAGCTGTCATACAGTTAATACTAGTTCAGCTGTCAACGTGATCCAAATGAAATTGTTAGCTACTTTTATTTAGACTGTAAGCAGATCTACTGTAAACCTGTTTTTTCGAAACCAATAAAAAAAAAAAAAAAAAAAAAAAAAAAGTAAGGACAAAGAATTTTCTCCACCAAAAATTGTTTGCATCTTTGTTCCTTTCCTGTGGCTGATCACATGACCTCTTACTTCTAATGAGTTGAAGGAACCCAAACATCCCAACATATTCAAATTTTATACCAATTTATATAAATCATAAGTAAGTATGATAACCAATTTCAACTTATGCTACTTTCCACAAACTGCCTGGTTATTTATACCACCGCAAGCTTTGAACCATGGGACCTAGATATTGTGATGATTGGGTAGGTTAATCTTTTAAGCATCTTTTTGTTAGCTATGGTGATAATTACATTGTTATGATTTCTGTTAATCGTCCTATCTTTCCTATTTGCTCTACTCTTCTTATTCTTCTCCACTTCACTACATGTTATTTATTTAAAATTATTTATTAAGGCTTTCAAAACAGACCATACATGCCATGAGAAGTGATGAACTAAGCACAGTCCTGTATAGGAACATTTGAGGAAGTGATTGTAAGTATTTTATTATGTTTCTCACCTTCATTTAAAGCTTTTAATGCTATTAAAACAGCTTCGGATGTTGAACTTCCTCCTGTATTGTGTCTGGATGGGTTCTGATGGCTTTGTCCAGAGTCTGTGACCTTTGAGAACACATGGAAAGCTCCACTCATTCCATCTTCCGGAATAGATGATGGGGGTTGTGCCATAGCACTTTTACTTTTTAGTTCAACAAGGCCAAGACATGTGAAGCCAAATTTGGAGCAAGGCTCATTGGCATCAAGGCAAGGAAAAGCCCAGTCAACCTCCCCATCATCCTCTGCTATACAAAGTCCATAATCATGCACTGATCCAAGTGATATGTCTGGATGCTCAATGCTGAAAAGATGATAAATTTATTAAGGTGCAAAGGGACTATTATAAAATATTAATTATTATATTTATTTAATTTTCCTAAATTAAAAAATACTCTTATCTTTTCTAATATAACTGTTCAATGTTGGCATCACTTACCTGTACTTATAGCATGTGAAGCCAATTAAATCCTTGATCTTAGCACTGGCAATGACACACACAACTAGGGGATAATTCTGATGCTTTTCCGGAAGCATTGTCATGAATATCTTGAATGACTTAGTAGGCAATCCAAGCTGTGCTGTGCCATCAAACTTTGCATACTCCAAATACTGACGGTGGGGCAAATTGGGGCAGTTCTGAAGTTGTTCAGCTAATAAAGACTTCTGTTTCTTAGGTTTTTGGACTTCAAACCTGGAAAATACTTCTGCTAGCTGGTTCGTGCTTAGAGGCGATGAGTCCTCCCACTTAATAACTTTTATTTTAGCTGCCTTTTTTAATGCCTGCTCCTTTTTGTCTAACCATTGTGCTGTGTTGGATCTTTGTCTAGAAACATAAAAAATCGGTAAAGCTTTGTTGTTCATAAATTATAACAAGAAAAGCCTAGATTACATACAGCATGTTCATGCCTTTTGAGTTTTATCAATATGCACAACTTATAATAATATTTTTTTATTGTTTGTTGTCGTAATTTACCTACAACATGGCATAGTAATGATTTCTAATGAGGTTCAAGTTACAACTAGAAATAGAGCATTTAAAAATATGAATAATTCGATAAAAGTGCTCGAAACAGTGTCAGCCTATGACATGAGAACATCCTAGTGGATCTGTAGCTGAGATGCATTTCTTTTAGGACATTCAAACACTTCATAAAGGTAATTGGTGAATAAAATTATCCATAGAGTTATACCTGTGTCCTCCAAACTCTTCGTAGCGAACGTAGCTGCCACACAATGGGTCATCATCCTCACTATCATCCATATCAGGGTAAGGATCGAATTGTGTTACTATTTCTCTCCCGATTTCTTCTTCAGATATATCTCCCATCCCGTCTTTACCTTTACTCGGTCCCGGCTGAGTCAGCCTCCCTTCTCTTATCCTCTTCTTCTCCTCAATAGCTTTATTTTGAAACACTTTCGAAAAATCCTCCCCAGCCATAACAATCTCACATAGACCGGTGTCATCAGTCGCAATAAAAGCATCTCGTATATTTTTGAGGAGCCAAATTTTATTATCATAAGTAGCCATTTTATTTATAACACTATCAATAACCAGTTCAATGTTATCCCGATTTCTTATTTTCGATCCCCAAAATTGAAACACATGTCAAAGTTGCAGTTCCCAAACAAAATGCTTTTCGAGTGAATCTAGTTGTCCGTTTTGAAATGTCACATTCTTAGCATTGCAATTGGTAAGAACGACGATAGCGTTATAGCCATTGGAACAAAAGTACTTTTATTGTCTATTGAATTATGCGACAAATTACATATTGTAATTCTGTAACGCAATTTGACATAAGGGAGGGCTTCTTAGTGTTAGTATGTTTGGCCTGAATTCTAAGTCCTTTAGCCAAGAATGTAGACAGAGCAAACAATAGACTGCTGGCTATCTTCCTTTGCATTTGCACAAGAAAAAAGAGAAATATACTATCGACGCTTGCAAAGAAAGGAAACAGGCTTACAATATTTCTGTCCCATATCGCATGTCGGCTCGTCACATCATTGTACCCAACAACTTTGACGTTTATGAAGATTGCAGATTGACATCCAATTTAATAATTATTATTAAACACAGAGATTATACGATAGTATTATATTTGCGCAAGTGTGCAATATGGTAAGGTGCAGTCACAGAGTAGAAAAAAAAGAAGGACTCCGCGCCACTCATATCGAAAGTGAAGCACGGTATAGAACATGTGTGCGTGATTTGAGAAATACCAGATGGAATGAAATTTTCCCAAGTCTTTTTAATAATAACGGTAACATTACATATAGTAGGTAGTAATACTTTCATCAAAGATAAGATAAAAACTGAAATATTATTTCTGTAGATTGAATTTTGCTTTCTTTGTGTGAAAAGCGGCCTTTGGTTAGGACTGGGACAGTGATAGGCTGATATGATATTTTATATTTTTAAAGAACTAGTGTCCGACCGAAACATGAAGTTCAGCCGAGAGAACCAGACTGATCTAGACTGAACTCGACTGAATTAGACTGAACTCAACTTAATTAGACTTAACTCGACTGAACTCGACTGAACTAGACTAAACAAGACTGAATTCGATTGAACTAGACATAATATCATATTATCGACATGTGGGATGTTGACTCGGCAATCATTGTGCCGATAGTCATTACGGCCAACGGCCTAATGGCCAAGAGCCTCAACCAACATCTTAGGAGGCTCTCGTTAGGCGGCTGGGTCGAGGGCCTGATTAAGAAAGTAGTTCTCCTTGATACTGCGCGTATTGTGAGGAGTTTCCTCTCTCTGGAGCCCTAACCACCGGCAGCTTGGACCATGTTCCCGATGCCGGTGCGTCACTGTTTTTAATATTTTTAAAAATATTTTATTTTTATATTGTGTATTTAAAAATGTATTAAAATATGTATATCCTTTAAAGAAAGAAAATAATAATAATAATAGACCCCTCTGGGCAGTCGTTATCTCACCATGGGATAAGGCAGGTATGGGCAACAATCGGCCCGCGGGCCGCATTCTGCCCGCGAGACATTAAAAACCCGATTAAGAAAATATTACATTAGGTACTTATACTCACGGGAGTGACAGTGAGGCGGCTCACGAGGCTGGAATAAACTCGTTTAGAATAATTGAGAAGCAATCAATCTTTTGATGTGTCGCCCGTGAGGCGGCCACAACGATCGGTCTGGTTTTGGGTTGTGTGCTCATTGTGGGGTTTGTCACAATCTCCACGCTTGGCAGGTGGGTTGGCGATCTCATATGAGGTGTAAATGTACTCGTAGGAAGCTGTTGCCCCTCCTCCGGCTAATCCCATAGTCGTCTTTTACGACACCAATGGTATGAGATAGGATGGTGATATTCTTGTCAGCAAAACAGTAATATATTTTGTTGCTCATATTTAAGTAGGTTACATAAAATAGTGCATAATTACTATCCAAACTCTTGACGCGAGTAAAGCCGTATACACTAATTATGAATATCACTCACGATCGTTATTATGTGAAAAAGGAATATAAAATGTTCCCCATATGATGTACGTTAATTACGAGGTAGCTCTGTATCGTTCGTTCAATATGAAAGGTATCGGTAAGGTAATCCTGGAGGGCAGATTAAAGTAGCTGCTTGATTTCTTCCTACCTTCTGATATAAAAAAGAAGTATATCATAAGAAAAAAAAAGTATATTATGTATCTTACAGAACGCAGGGCAGTTTGTGGCGAGCTGAATGTGCCGTAGGATTTTCAACTCTGGCTTGTCTTAGTTGGCCAATAAGATGCGGGCCGCCAGAGCTATATGCTCTGGGGTGGAAGTGTCTAATGGCGTAATAACGGGGAAACCCGCTCCGAGTTTTCGAGACGCGCGATGGTAAAACCGGTGTTGCTCCCTGTCGCCTATAGTGGTGGCCATTTAGGGGGCCATCTTGTGAGTTGCGGGTCACCATCTGCCACAGAATTTCACTATCAAAGTTGAAAGGCAGACACCGTTATTTCAGTTTTTAAAAGAATTTATATTAGATCCTGCACACTCAGGCGCCATCGCTTAGCTCTTGGAGAAACTATTTGGTAGCGCTAAGAAAATTTTATTGTTTAAAACTTAATCTATAAAGATAAATAAAACAGATTTATATTTTATGACTTATTTTATCGTTGCTTGTGTTTTTGGAAGTGAGAAACGTTAAGTTACTTGAACTTAATAAAGTACTCGAGTACTGAATCTGGTACTCGAGTACATGAGTACTTACAAGGTACTCAAGGCAGTACTCGATTCTATCTGACTCAGCACATCACTAGTCTTGGTCATGTCATAGTGACTTTTGTTGGGTTGATGTCTGTTTGTCCAATGCCATTATTTATTGTCTATTATTTAATGAAAAAAAAAATTGTCATAGTGACAAACAACACAAATAAATATAGTATTAAGACTGTTTGTTTTTGTCAAAGGTTAAAGATAAAACGGTTAAACTCTGAGGTTTCCTATTTTAATTGATTTGATTCAAAGTAAGTATTAATGTTACCACCGGCACTTTAAACTTACAACTAAATTTACAGTATAAAAACACGTTTTAGGTTAGAAAGACAATATTAGGGAAAAGTTCATCTGACTGCAATACGAAATTTATCAACAGGATCGCACGTATATTCTAGTAGTGTTCACAAGTACGGCTTCTTGGCCTAAGGGTGGAGCTCGACCCAAGTATAAGAACATTTTGCTGTTAGCATATTTCAGTTATAGACCCAGGATTGGATTTGAACCAGATATTTCGAGACATGCTACAACTTTCATTAGGTGAACGCTGTTGTTTCATTTTATGAGTTAATAAATTCCAGCGGAATTTTGGCTCACAGCCCATTATGGTGCACCATGCACTTCTAAAACCAAATTCGGATGAGCGTTTTTTCTGCACAATACCACTCCATTTTATCGTCCTCTATGGATCTAACTGACATCAGGTTGCTACATCCCAATTTAGCCCCAGCCAAGAAAAGGGGTAACTTTTTGGACATATCAGGAGTGATGGTCATATTATCCTCTCATGTGGTGCAATGCCAGAAACAATTAAAATTGCATTGTGTCTCACAGCTGGTGGATATTATTGTGTGAGAGGTGTAATGACTGATGAATGTGAAAAGAAACAGGAACTAAGAACTCTGGTGTTTTATTTAGATTAAATATTAATCACACAACTCATTAGTAGCTGTTATACATCTTATTATTCTGTAAAAAATTAAAAAACTTAACATTTATTTTAAATAACTGGTTAGTTTTTTTTTCATTATTTATCAGTAATCCTTAAATAAAACAAACTCATCTAAAACCACTAATGTAATAAAAATAACATTTACTAAAACCAGCTCAGTTGCCAGTATTGTTACTAGATGGGAATAGATTTTAATGTGACCTAGAAATTAATTACAGGAAATAAATGAAAGGAATCATCCATCCATTTGTCCACTGCTGAACAAAGGCCACTCCACAGGTCTTAACAACCTGCATCTGTTACATGCCGCCTATATCCAACAACTCCCAGCTACCCCTGTCAAGTGGTTTATTCATCTAGTTTGTGGCTGTTATATGTCGACATAACATCTTTGTGACAAAATTATTATATTATTTTATAAAAATAAAATAAATAAAATTTATTTTATTTTTATAAAATAAAATAAAATTTTGTCACAAATAAAATTTATTTTATTTTATTGAGACATGAAACAGCTACATTTTACATTTTAACTATTAGAATTAAGAAATTAAAAAACAAGTTAAATGTGTAACTCACACCAATGTCTGCGAAATAATGGTAAGGAAGGTGAAATTAAACAACTCAAAATACAACAACAACACCTAAAAATATATCAACAGTATTAACAAATTCATTAAGGTGTTATGTCCAGAATTTGATTACAATAGGCACAGTAATTTCCCACTAACATGTAAAAATATTATATAAATATATTTTTCTACACAATACTATAGTTCCCCATAGCTAACATACAGCGCCTTAAATCCTGAACACAGTCATAGTAAGAGCGGTAAGGTGGAGCCAGTGTCTCATCATAGAGTTTCAGGACTGTTACAAACTTTTTCATTGCTTCTCCGTACTGTCCAGTCTCCATTGCTGCGCGACCAAGGCGGTACATCATCTCTGTGTCCTGGAAGGAGAAGGAAACAATAAGTGAATAGGTATAACAGTGGAGACTGCGCGCAATTCCAAGCGACCTCCTGGAAGGCGGAGACACGCGTGTGGCAATGTGCCATCTTCTGCACAGCACACTGCACAGCTAGGTTCCGGGAGGATAGGTGCATTAGTTGACAAATGAGCATTTCTAATGCAATAAAACAAAATAACAACGTTATTGAAAAGGCTTTGATCTTGATACTATTAAATTTAGAGTTTGGGTTACCATTTAATTTTAAGGAATGTTGCTAATTGAATGTTATTGAATAATTATACTGTCGAATTAAGTGCGTCTCTTTGCTATTTTCAGACAATTTAAATCTAAACTTGCAACTGTTTAATTCCCATGGCGGATGATGAAGAAGGTAAAACTTAATTGCTGTAATTCACAGTTTCTTCTCTATACTTAACGCATTTTTACTTGTAATGCAATAAAATGTTCCAAAGCAACGAAAATCTTTTGTTGATTCATCATCATCATTTCAGCCGTAAAAACGTCTACTGCTGAACAGAACCCTCCCCAAAATTGCCACAATGGCCGGTATGGGTTTATGTTGTGTGCTCATTGGGGGATATTGCCGTAATCGCCACGCTTGGCAGATCGCAGTTGAGTTATAAATATACCGAAGGACGCTGCTGCCTATCCTGCGGCTAATCCCATAGTCGCCTTTTACGTCACCCACGGGATGAAATGGGGTAGTGGTATTCTTAGCCGGCACCACACGGCAAACGGCCTGCCTTTGTTGCATGGAACATGGTAAATCAAAGAATAGTAATGTAAAGACCCAGAACGTTTTAACTGTATGAAGATAACTTAAAAAGTATCCTAGTATTATTGATTTCAACATTTTGTGTTACTGAATGTCCATAAACTTATCTATTTTAGTTATCGAAGAAGAGGCCTCACCGATAGAGGAGCATGATGTTCAGGCATCACAGGCTCCAGCTGAAGAACGACCGCTCGGGCCTCCTAAATATGAAGTGCGTCCCGGACTTGGTGAAAAGTATTTATTTTCTTTCATTTATTTAATCTATATAGCTTTTGACCGCATCTTCTTATTGTCGTGAATATATTACTGTACATTCTTAGAGTAGCATGCTACTAATAAGGAACACCTTAATACTGGGAATCCGACACGTGGCGCGAAAAGCCAAGCGGCTTGCCACTCCACCAAACGTGCCACCAAAATTGTCATCCCTTGTGGAACGGGCAATATTAAATAAATTCGGGATAATATCGAATTGAATTCAAAAA
The DNA here is from genome assembly GCA_947459985.1 of Diloba caeruleocephala. NCBI lineage: Eukaryota > Metazoa > Arthropoda > Insecta > Lepidoptera > Noctuidae > Diloba > Diloba caeruleocephala. Next base: position 6,119,089 of record OX381607.1, read on the forward strand.
AATCTGCATGACCGAACAGAACATGTGTGAGGAACATTTTCGGTTCGTTGTGCGTTGGTGTTTTGCAGCTAAGTGTCACTGTGCTGATAAGGATGCAAGTACAGACATCGCGTTACAATTAGAGCGAGATAAAGCATAAGCGAAACGATCCCTAAAGCTGGAAACATCGCGTCCGTAAGCCGCGGCTGTCGGACGCAGCTTGTTCGTATCTGGATAGTACATCAAACACTATACTGTGCAAACTATCGGTCGTAAGTCGCGGACAAGATCTTGGGCCGTCCTTGGGCGTTTGGACGTCCGACGGATGTTTTTACGGGACACGATGGCGTCCGAACCATCAGGGACGCGACCGTAAGCCGCGGCTAGATACACTATATGATTAAATTAGTATAATAAGTACACCATGGAATTGTCCGTTTATCTTTTTCCATCTTTTTCTTGTTCATCCAAAGGTTGTCTGTAAGAAATCGCTAACAAGGGATAAGACCGCCCATTGTACAATTACTGTTCATAAATTATTCTTAGTAGTTGGTTTTAAAATGGTGTACAATAAAGAATATACTATTCATTATTTTATATAATGGGCAGTATAACTCGGGACCATAAAAAACTGATACAGCTGCCAGATTCAATTATCAGAAGTTTTAATTATCTATCTGGCTTTATGTTTTAGGTTCCAAGTAGCAAATGTCAAGGACATTATCCTTACTACGATGCAAGAGCAGCTCATAGGGCGGCACTACCGCTCCGACCAAGCGCCGCGCTGGGCCAAGTTTATCGCCAACGGAGTGAGACAGAGAGTGCAGGAACTTGATATGAGAAGGTACTGCTACTTATATAGTTTAAAGCAGTTCATGTTTTTAATTTAGCCCAGTCACCAGTGATATCCGGCGCGGTCTCCTCGAGTGTTAGGCACTAACTCTGCCTAAGAAAATCGCTACATTCAATGCTAGACAAGTGTGATTTACATTATCAGCCCATTACTGTCCTGATGAGAAAGGTTAGGTCTTAGTCCGCCACGCTGGCCTATTGCGGATTGGCGGACTACACATTGAAAACATTTTGAAGCCTTTCAGGTGTGCAGGTTTCCTCACGATATTTTCCTTCACCGTTAATGCAAATGATAAGTCTGGTCCAAACATTTTCGGATTCATGTTAGGACCACCAAACATGAATCCGAAAAGTCTGAAACTAAACCAATTAACTGATGTCAGGAAAGCATTCTCGTGGCGGCCGCACTTTAGACGAATATCTTGCTTATCTGGTCGATGAGTTGTATAAAATAAAAGCTTTGTTCTCTCTTTCAGGTACAAGATCTTAGTGCAATCAACAATCATAGAAATGAAAGGGGCAGGTGCAAAGTGCGGCCAGAGATGCATATGGGACCCTGAGACCGATAATTATGCAGATGATCTGTATAGGAACGATACTATATTCTGCTACACTATTGTTTATGGCGTCTATATGTATTGAGCGAGACTGAGCTTATATAATGTTGTATGTTAAGTTCATCATCATCATATCAGCCAAAACGTCCACTGCTGAACAAAGGCCTCCCCCATAGATTTCTACAAAGTCCGGTTACATGCCACACGCATCCAACGGTTCCCAGCGACCTCCACCAGATCATCCTTCCGTCTTATTGAAAATCGTCCAACGCTGCGTTTTCTGGTGCGCGGTCTCCACTCGAGAACCTTTTTGCCCCAACGGCCATCAGTTCTACGAGCAATGAGCCCTGCCCATGCACACGCCGTGTGCGAAACACTTCCAAAAAATTGTATAAGCCTTATCTGTTGTTTTAGTGCGACCGATTTGAGCGGAAGCTCATTACACCTCTTTAATTAAACAAACGTTGTATTAGTCAATTCAACGCTGTGTGTAGCTCTGCGCTTAAAATAATGTTGATAGAACGTATTTTGCCTGACGAAAAAAATTTGTAGAATATTTGAACTCTTGGCAAGATCCTGGTAACGGCAATTCTAGCTCGTTCTTCAAAACATTTTCTTTGCAAAAATAGTAAATGCACACCGAAAATTAAAACTCAGTTATATCATAAAATGTTAACTAAATAGGTACTTGCATAACTTTTTGTTCATCATATCGGCTCTAATATTATATTAGGCTCTAAGAAAAAACGGCACTGCGGTGGCCAAGGGCCACCAAAGCCGCACCTTAACCTAACATTGACAGTGTTTACCACAAAATGTAATCTTTTTTCATAGTATTTAATCTTTTTTCTTTATTTACGTAGTAGTAGAACATAAACTTGGTTTCATTATCAGAGGTGTATTTATACACCTGCAACTGCCACAAATTGTCCACCCTAGGCTTGGGCCAGTTTGTGGGGCGGCAAAATTTGGGAGGCAACCAAAATCAGCGACGTTCTAGGTAGGCTGGCCCAATGATGTCAGTACAGATGACGCAGAAAAAACTTATATTCATGCAATGGGTACTGTAGTATGCTATGTAAATGTTATGTACATGTAAAGTTGAAGACGATAAACTAAAATAGGTTTGTTAACACGTTTGTTGACTACTTCATTACCGTTATTAATGATTAAACCGAGCAAGAAGGCCAGTATATCAGATCAAGCTAAGGGCGCCATTGTAATCCTCCCATTTTCATTATATTTTGGTATTATCTATTACAAATGGGCCTACTGAGGCACCAATACTATTCTAACTACAGGCGTCACTAAAACAACCATTGCAGAATTTTGTCATCATCATCATTTCAATCAAATAAATCCACTGCTGGACACAGTTTCCCCCAAAGATCACAACAGCGACCAATCTGGGTGTGCCGTGTGCTTATTGGGGGTTTTTCCATAATCGCTACCCCAGGCGGGTGACAATCGTAGTTGAGTTGTAATTAATGTACTCGAAGGACGCTGCTGCCCGTCCTCCGGCAGTCTCATAGTCGCCTTTTACGACTCCCACAGGGATGAGTTATATGACATCTAGCAATATTTGCGATGTCAATAACTATTTTATGTAGTAAAACTTCTTCGGGTGTGATTAGAGTAATATTTCAAGGTCAAATTGGGGCAACGTTTTATGTTTAACGTTAGACGCATGCGCAGGCAAGTGTGGTTGGTTGGTTGGTGTGTATGTTCTAAGGTCTCAATATTTATTTTGGTGAGCATTCCTTTTTTAATATAGCATTTTTTGCAAGGAAGGCCTCGAACACCGAATCCTGTTGTTTTAACGCTTGTAATTTTGTTTATAAGCTCCAATGATGGTATTATGGATTAATGTACCTATAACCTAAGGTAATCTTTGTATTATAATTATGTTAATAAAATACCGTGTTTTCAAATTATATCAGTATCGTAGCGCCTTTACCAATGGGAAGTTTAAGCTCTTGAAAGCACCATGTTTTTAAAGATTATGTTATTTAAAGGAAGATTAAATAAATTGATATGTGGCCGATAACAAAATAATTGTGCAAGTTTAGTACCTACGAATGATTTAATAAATGTTGTATATATTCATAATATTTTTCTTACCAATAAATTAACTCCGACTAACACATGGTTAAATTCTATATCTTTTTCAAAAAATCCCTCATCATATCGGCCATACAACGTCCACTACTGAACAAAAGTCTCCCCGCTTAGATTTCCACAACTGTGTCGTCATATTGGGGGGAATTTGCCAGTACTCACCACGCTTGGCAGGTGGGTTGGTGGACGCAGAATGACTGCTGGTCCACAGAAAGGACGCTGCTGCCCATCCCTCTGGCGTAGTCCCTTAGTCGCCTTATACGACATCTACGGGAGGAGATGGAGTGGTGCTATATTCTTAATCCGCAACAACCGCCCCGGCACCCAAGTCCAACACGCCAGAGCTGGTGCCGTCACTACATGGTGGGGGGCCTCGGGGGTCGCGGGCGCATAGATTGAAGAGTCTGCGTGCTCACAACGAGCGACCCCCGGGAAGACGGTGGTGCGCACGTGGTCACGTGCCGCCGTGTGCGCAGCACAGCGCAAATCGAGGGTTGGGGGGATCCTTTACAATCCTCCCCGAGAATTGCCCGGGGGGCGACCTTTTTACAGTCGCCTTCCCTCCGCTAGAGGTGGTGACCGCTTTACAGTCATCCTAAAGGCGTAGTACCAATGGGCGGCTCTAGTGTGATCTTAAGAGTACCTGGAGCACCCCTTCGGTGCCGAAGATGACCACTCCAGTAGTTTGTGGCGACACCTAAATCGCCAGCAATACAACTACAACTTACAACGACATCTACTTGACTATTAAATGCAACTCTCCGAAGACGTCAAAAGAAACCTAAAATCACGCTATTAAAGTATTCGCGAAACGCAGCATATATACAGTCGCCCAACATCAATCGTTGCGCTTCGGCCCGCCAGGCACACCGTCCGCCTGGCTGGAGGATCCTCCCTTTTCTATGGAGGAACACCGCACCTTGTTCCGCATAAGTTTTAGCCGGTAGGAGTCCGGCATACCCCTTCGCCCTTCCCCGGGGCTAAGGAAGCTCCATGCAGAATTTCCACTGGACATCAATAAAAAAAGGTGGAGAACATAGGCACATGAGGGTATCCGTACGGTAAAAATAAATGTTATTAAGTTATATTGAATCTATTTTAAATAAATACATGAACCAAAAATAAATTTAAGCATTTTTTTATTATAAAAGGAAGGGAATGAAAATTATAATTCGAAAGGTAGGCACTTACTGTGCCATAGATGTGCACACTAAATAATCATGTGTGTATGTTGCCGTTTCGATAAGCGCCAACCCATTTCATTGTAAAAGGTGACTATGGGATTAACCGGAGGATGGACAGCAGCGTCCTTCGAGTATATTAACTGCGATCGCCAACCCACCTACCAAGCGTGGTGATTATGGCAAGACCCCCCAATGAGCACACAACACACCAAGATCGGTCGTTGTGGCAAACTTTGGGGGAGGCTTGTGTCCAGCAGTGGACTTTATTTGGCTGAAATGAACGACGACAGAAGAGTTTTGCATATGAAACGCTTTAACCAATCGAATTAAAGCATTTTGATCAAGTTCATGGCATGAGCTAAGATCTCTTTGCCTTGTCACGGCACGGGAAGGTATTAAGGCTCCTACAGACTATGCAGGTGGTCTTTGTCGGCGACATAGTATATAGGCAAAGGAAAACAAATTCGTTAAATCTCGTATTGATATTTACAAATAGTACACACCTATATATTGAGTAGAAAAAAACAGATATATCGATCGTTTTTCTGATAGCCAGTACCTGATTGTATCCCCAAAATGAAGTATTTAAGTAATGTTCGGAAAACTAAAAAACTATTTATTTATGAAATCAACAAAATAACCTCACAGAAATTTCGCCGCCATTACACATACACAAACACGAAAAAATATACATACATATACAGACCATAGAAAATTCATCCAACTTAGGCAACTGAACCAAATTTGACCCCGAGGTATGTTCAAACAAAAATATCGATTTTATACTTACATTGATACCCGATAAAAATGGATTTTTGATATATCCAGATGACAAATACCCAAACCTAGCCTAGAGGGCGTGCCGATATATTTTTAATTTTTTTGCACTGTAAAATCTCTATACCTCTGTTGCGATGGCGATTCGTTTTTCTTGTTTTGTTATTAATTCCCGTAAGCTTCCTCTTTCCCACTATGTTCCTCATAGCGTCAGGGAAATATTTGGTACAAATAAATTGAAATTAAGTATAGTAAAAAGAAGTTGAATTTCGTTACATTACTACAACAATTGGTTATATTTCGAACACAGGCAATACTAGTACCTGCGGCTCTAGTGTGATCTTACGAGGACCTGGAGCCCCCTTTCGGTGCCGAAGATGACCGCTCCAGTGGTTTTAGCCGGTAGGAGTCCGGCATACCCCTTCGCCTTTCCCCGGGGTGAAGGAAGTCATATGTGGAATTACCACTGGACAACAATAAAAAAAAAGGCAATACTAGTACCTACCTAAGTCAAAGTCAAAGTCAAAGTCAAAATTTTTTATTTCAAATAAACCAAATATTGGCACTTATGAAACGTCAGAATCTAAGTTGCACGGTTCCAAATAGTTGATCTCATGGAGAAGAGCCGGCAAGAAACTCCATGGATACTCTTTTAAAATAATTGAGATTACAATGTTGATTGATACACATTATTGTAATATATATACCGAGAAAAATGTAGGACAATGTGTAAAGATGGAACATACCACAATGAAATTATAATAATAAATTATTTGCCGTGGCAGTTAACGGCTGACCAGTCCCAACAAACGGCACTCGTTCACGAGCATGACGCATGCATCAGCATCGCTTAGCTCAACCATATTGTAGGGAACCGAACGACCCGATACACAACACCACCGCCAGCAAGACATTTTAGTGAGTATGACAGACCAAAACAGCCAGGCAAAAGACAATCAATACAAGTACTAAAAATAACATCAATGGCTACATGATTCTCACACATTTACAGTTTCGTATGAATATTATAATATAATGTTACAAGAACAATATTAACAATAACTAATAGTCAATGTCATAATATTAAATATAAGAAACTAACATTAATAGAAATGAAATTTTAAATGAATTTGTTCAAGACAATGTGAAGCCATTGAATATAAGTAAATAACATAAAAAATTATGTAATTTCAACTGAGTCAAGTCAAATGTCAAGGTATATAATGTCAAGGTGTAAATATTTAAGTAAATAACTTAAAAAATACAATTTTAAATGGGTCATGTCAATTTATTTTACATTAATAATATAATCAATTCCAATGTTTAAATATTAAACCCTTGATTGCAAGTTAAAACACTTGCAATCATATCCAATATAAGATATGTTAAAATAAATTATACAGCGCCAGAGGGTCGCAGTGTGCAGAAGGGAATCGTATGCCAGACATCTTTATCATCGATGTAATGATTTATGCTATAGTAGGCCTTCGACATTAAAACACGTTTAATCAAAGATTTGAACTGTAGTTCTGGCAAATCGGTAATCCTAGAAGGAATTTTGTTGAAGAACTACCTATATAATATATATGTAAGAAAATTCTGCCAGCTGCCCTTTCCTAGCACTTACGCGCTCACCACCATCATTGTAAAGAGAATTGTACTTTATATGTACATTATACGTTTTCGCTGTAACGATGGATGTGTCACGGAATTTTCATGAAGATTTCAAGTTAGTTTGTTCAAATAGTTCTCACTTTGCGTGTACATACAAAATATGCTATATAATTGTATGTCAAGTTATATCACATTTGTTTATTGAATAATTTTCATTGCTACTCTAATTTCTTACGTATCTATTTTCACATACGGATACTTATAGAACCATTTAATGTACTAATTCGGTTAGTCTATTTACTTTAGTAATATTATTCGTCAACATACAACTATTTCTGTTGGAATGTTAATTAGATACATTGAAGCAAATGTTCGCAATTTGTTATTTTCCGAAGAAGGGGTAGGTACATATAATCTTAGCAGTTTGTAATTAAAGAGGCTGCGTTCACCAACGTGCCCAATTTAAGTTGTTGATTCCTTCACAGCAAAAATTTTAGTGTGTACATAATAATTCGAAATTGTTCTTTAGTTCTGCTTTTTAAGTTATATCATATAAAATGTTTACACTATAATAAATAGGTTTATCTACGCTTTGAGAAGGATACGCAAGACACTTAGTGTAAAAGCAGCAATAACTGCCTACTATGTGTATGTTATGTACAGTCGACTGTTTCATACGTACTTCTCTTGTACTCCACAATACTACGAATATAAAATGGTTAATCACATAACAAAAAAAGTGTACACGAGCTATAATTGCTAACGGTCGACCATCGGACACGTGCAGACGCCTCTTTATAAAACTCAAATTACTGACAAATTACCTAGCAGTACATATTAGAAATCGGAACATTCGTACGAAAATATACTCATTTATTTGATAAGGCCAAAGTGTACATAAAATTCATCTGTCTAGTCTTCAGACCAAACTTTTAGTAGCCAGTTGTAAAAGCACACTTTTTCGGAAGTACTCTTTATTTTAGGGTGATACAATTTTACAATAGTATACCGAAACCGTTAAGGGAAAAGGCTATGAATCAATGAAAAAATCATTGACAATGCTTCTTTCATCTTGAATCTCTGACAGATGAATTCTTTGACATTGAATTCATCAAAGTGCTTCGTTGAGATATGTTATTAGAATATTAAAGATTTCTATAAGAATATTAGTATGAGCTATCAAATTAAATTAAATATTGACTGAAATAAATTGGGACTGGTAAATTTAATTTGATATTGAAATATGTGATTAATTCATAACAGAATGCTTTAAATCGGAGATTGTTCTACAGATGTGATGATTTATTGACACTTAAAATTTATTATTAAGGATGATTTTATTAATGTACCTAATTTTGCATGCAGAGAAATCGGTGAAACACGTAGAGCCTTTTCATATTATGTAGCACCTTGTACAAAAGCTACAATGATTATAAGATCTATTGCAATGGGTTGAAAATTTAGAAAAACGAAGTCTGCATTTCAACCTTTAAGTGGAATTCCGTTAGAGACGGTGACTCGCCACTCACAAGACGGGCCTCCTAAATGGCCACCACTACAGTTGGCAGGGAGCAACACAGGGGTGAGCGGCTCTGGATGTCGAGAAGTGGGTGCGGTCAGTGCCACCGTGCGTCTCGAAGCGGGTTTCCCTGTTATTACGCCTCTAGACACTTCCACCCGCAAAGATATCTAGGAGGAGGTCTTAGCCCCCTCTGATCGGCCAATAAAGGTAGGCCGGAGGCCCTGGTCGACTCTTTGGGGCATTCGGGTACGCAGTGTTGCCACTCACATATAGCTCGCCACAACCTGTCCTACGGTTTGTATGCTCATGATATACCTTTTATTATATGTATTATGAAGCTGATCTAATTTCTCCGGGATTGCATTTGTCATATAGTGAGATAACGACTGCCTCAGGCGGGTCTTAATATTATTACTATCGAGGTAACGTACTTTCAACAGTAAAGGTAGATAATGTTCAATCAGATTTCTAAATTGCTGAAGTATTATTTATGTTACAATAACACTAACAGAAACACAAACGATTCACCAGTTTTTCTATCCTATCGTTCATCATTTACTTTTGATGTTGACTGATATTTACCTATTTTACTGGTGGTAGATCTTATATAGCAAGAGTCCGGCTAGGTAGGTACCACCGCAGTGCCAATATCTTTGCTGCCAAGCAGTAGTATTTTCGTGTGGTGTCCGGATTAAGAATATAGCACCACTCCATCTCCTCCCGTGGATGTCGTAAAAGGCGACTAAGGGAATCTAAACCAGAGGGATGGGCAGCAGCGTCCCTTCTGTGAAACGGTAGCCATACTGCGCTCACCAACCCGCCTGCCAAGCGTGGTGAGTATTGGCAAATACCCTCCAAAATGATGACACAGTTGTGCAAATCTATGGGGGAGGCCTTTGTTCAGCAGTGGACGTATAAATGGCCGATATGATGATGATGAGTAGTATTTAAATCTTAGACAATACTGTGTTCTGGTTCGAAGGGGTAGAGATAACTAGTGAAATTAATGGACATAAAAGATTTAACAACAAATGTCTCGAAGTGATGATCCCAGTGTAACTTTTTTTTAATTTTTTTTTATTGATGTCCAGTGGAAATTCTACATGGAACTTCCTTCACCCCGGGGAAGGGCGAAGGGGTATGCCGGACTCCTACCGGCTAAAACCACTGGAGCGGTCATCTTCGGCACCGAAGGGAGGCTCCGGGTCCTCGTAAGATCACACTAGAGCCGCCCATTGGTGCCACGCCTTTAGGCACATCACGGAGGGTATGACTGTAAAGCGGTCACCCCCTCTAGCGGAGAGAAGGCGACTGTAAAAAGGTCGCCCCCTCAGGCACTTCTCGGGGAGGATTGTAAAGGATCCCCCCAAGCCTCGCTTTGCGCTGTGCTGCGCACACGGCGGCACGAGACCACGTGCGCGCCACCGTCTTCCCGGGGGTCGCTCGGTGTGAGCACGCAGACTTCCCAATCTGCGCACCCGCGACCCCCGAGGACCCCACCATGAATTGACGGCAGGGGGCTGATCCCAGTGTACCTAGTGCCGCGCAGGAATAGCTCTGGGTAGCATTGCAATTGTTATGGATAGGCGTGAAGCTTACTACCAGGCAAATGACTTGCTCGTTTTGTCACAAGGTTGAATTCAATAAAAACCTGTGTTCTGCTGCTATTCGAAAGTGTAATTCGGCCAGATCGCGAAATGTGCACGAGCTATTGTATTTCTACAAGCTAAACAAGCGTGTTTAGTCCATCATAGAAGGTACGTAAACTTGGAGGGTCGTTTCCTTAATATTCTGAGTGTGTACAGCTGGCATATGACATTTAGATTCTCATTATACTAATCTCTCCGGTGTGTTATTCTGCCGCTGACTAAAGTAATAATCAGATGACTCATACGTGTCCGTGCGGTGTCCGGTGTCCGTATGGTGTCCGGATTAAGAGTATAGCACCACTCCATCTCCTCCCGTGGATGTTGTAAAAGGCGACTAAGGGAATCTAAACCAGAGGGACGGGCAGCAGCGTCCCTTCTGAGAAACAGTAGCCATACTGCGCTCACCAACACGCTTGCCAAGCGTGGTGAGTATTGGCAAATATCCCCCAAAATGATGACACAGTTGTTAAAATCAAGGGGGGAGGCCTTTGTTCAGCAGTGGACGTATAAATGGCCGATATGATGATGATGATAATACGTGTGTACAGTACCCCTTCCCTTCCGTTCTCGATTGTAGTGCTTGTCAGCCTCGCCTATGTAATATTGAGCTCAACTTACTTGCAAAGCCTTCAGCCCCTTCAATATGTTAGTGTACTGCTGACAGAGGCCGCACTGCACCATGAACTCCTTGCAATCGTATGGTACTGCCACCACGTTTGGACAGGGGCGGTCCGAGTCGCATCTGAAAAGGGAAGTTTTTTTTATCCTTAAACATCTTTTTGATCCTTTATAATGTGCCACTTATAAAAACACCTTTTTTTTTTCTTTTTTTTTTTTATTGGTGCCCAGTGGAAATTCATCATGAACTTCCTTCGCCCCGGGGAAGGACGAACGGGTATGCCGGACTCCTACCGGCTAAAACCACTGGAGCGGTCATCTTCGGCACCTAAGGGAGGCTCCAGGTCCTCGTATGATCACACTAGAGCCACCCACTGGTGCCACGCCTATTGGCACATCTCGGAGAGGGTGACTGTAAAGCGGTCACCCCCCCTATAAAAACACCTTAGATGTCAACGTTTTAATCTGAAATATGAAACAACCATTTTTTTATTCTCTGTCTTCGTATGATCTATCTAGTCTATACAAGTTGTATATGGACATGTATGTACCTATACTCGCAAAAGAATTTCGGTCAAAAGTGTACTTTTATTATGAAAGAAATTTAGTTAATTAGGCGACTGCCCCAGAAAGGCGGTAATGAATGTCTTTCGAGCGTATGTATGTCATCATTTCGGTCGAATGAAGTCCACTGCTGGACACAGGCCTCCCCCAAAGATCGTCACAATGACCGATATGGGTGTGTTGTGTGCTCATTGGGGGGTCTTACCATAATCGCCACACTTGGCCGACGGATTGGCGATCGCAGTTGAGTTGTTAATGTACTCGAAGGACACTGGCTGCCCATCCTCCGGTTTATCCCTTAGTCGACTTTTATGACACCCACGGCATGAAATTTTATTCTGACCCGGCACCACACGGCAAAGGTATGTATGTATACTTCCGTCTATTTCTTTGGCGCTCTGTAGCCTACACGGCTACTGGGAAATTTACCCCAAACTTAAGAAATCATTAATGTGGAAGTTGTTCAGCAGTGGACGCCCTCGGACTGATATAATTACCAATATTCAGGCTTTGGCGACCCGTAATCTGATTACTCACTCGTAATACGTAAACTGAGTAATCACTGCTATAGGTACTGTATAGCCGGCTTTAGTGTGATGATAGGCGAAGAAAGTTCATGAAGAATTTCCACTGGGCAACAAAAAATAAATTTAAAAAAAGGTAGTGTACAGCAACCGGGACTAATAGCTTTATATGCTCTCACCATCGCACCTGTCGCCATCGATAGTCGATAACGCACAAGTGACACCTCTGGTGTTGCAACCGTTCATTGGATACGTTAACCGCTTAGCACCAGGCAGGCCGTATGCTTGTTTGCCATCTTATTGGTATAAAAAATAGGTCATCCACCCAAGCAATGGGCGCGTAAGCGCAGCTTAACTTCGCAGATCAGTAGATTTGATTGGTAGTGATTTTGCCATAAGCCCTCGTGTCAAAAATAATCTGGACGACACGTTTGGTGCCTAGTCACTTGGCTCTCTGCGATAAGTGTTGCGGGTTCGATCCCCGCACGGGACAAATATTTGTATGTTGGCCATACAGTTACATATACACATAGTTGTTCCGGTGTTTGTGCATGTGATATTTATGTCTGTAAACTGTACCCACGACATCTGAGAAATATAAGTGAGAAAGGGCAGGCTACGAATAAAAAAGCTTAAAATGGAGGGTACTCACTTGAATCTCATGTAATTCTCGTTCATCTCTTCATACATTGGCCAATTATGTTCACACGGAGTACACTTGCAATCAAACCAGTACTGCTCTTTCAGTTCTGCTTGTCTCTTATCTTTGGGAACAGTCGTGAAAATGGGGCCGTAGTTCTCGGAGACTTCGTCCCCTTTCTTTATGTTTTTCACTGCGCGCACCACGATGTTGTTACCACAGAAATATCTGCAATATGGAATAAAACCTTAATGCAAAATAGAATTATAGGTGATTTATAAGAAGATAGAAAATCTCGTAACATATCGTGTCGTAGCGTTTGATATTTTGTCTTGCTAGTACCTAATACAATACCTTTTAGCGGAGCAGAATTTGGCAATAATAAAAAAGTGAAAATAAAATTGCTTACCTGACTACACCAGGATCACAAGAATGATTAAAGAGCGCGAGAGTTGGGAAGACTGCTCCCGCCAAGAATACTGAGTTTCCCTCGTGTTTGATAACGTTCTGGTCGACTTTGGGTTTCGGACATTGCAGCTCAAACACTTCGTGAGCATTGAACTTTAGAATTTGCAGATTCTTCAGAATAAGACCTCCAATTAGAGCCACATCTTCTTTATATGTATCGCATACCGCCATGGTCTTCAACTCTTCTATATTCACTGGCTTATTTCTTGGTTTGCCATCAAAGTAACCACTTATTTCTAGTAACTTCACAAAGAAAGCTGCCATTTGGGTCCTGTATAAGAAATCTAGCTTTGATCTTTTATCTTCATGTGATACCAAATGGTAGATATTTCTATAGTCAGCAGTTTTGTAAGGACCGCAAGGTTTAGTATCTAATTCTTGACTAACATCAGAGAAATACTCTTTATTGCGTTGTGTGATCATTCTCAGCGCTATGTGACATGTGATAGAGCACTCTGATTTCCAAATAAGCGGCAGAATGTGACATTCGTAACCATGATAAGACTTTTGCGCTGCATCCAAGCATTTATCGCTGCAGAATATCACGTTTGGACATTTTGGGCATGGCAGTGGAATTGGACACCTACAAACATAGAGCAATGTTTAATAATAATAATAACATGGCTATTAAACATAAGAACTTGAGTTCTATCATATCTGACATACTTTATGAAACAGTTTTGACAATGAGTGTTGGAGTATTCTGCCAACAAAACCCCACTGTGAGGCTTTTCTACTAGTAAAACTTCTCCAGGTTCAATATCTTTCGTTGCTGTCGCAAATCTGCCTCGAACTGGATCGTAGTCTATCTGAATTGCTTCCGAAGCTGCAGGATATTGAGCATTGTTTTTTCCAGGAAGCTTTGGTTTTGGTGGAGTCTTTTTCAAAGGTTCGGGGTCCTTTGGATTTCCAGCTAATACGAGACCTTTGTTCAATATTTCCAACATAAGTTTGGAGTCCGTGCGCATCTTTTGCCTCTTCTCCTTGTCCAACTTGCTCGCTTCATCAAGGGCGCTGATTGTATTTCTGTGAACGTAAAATATAATCACAAGTGCATCTTAAAAATGTACTGGATTTGGCGGAGTGCGGTCCATGTACAGATTATGGCAAAAATAATACTTTAATAACATAATTATGTAAGCAGGCATCTGATAAAAAATAGCATTTAAATTAAACAATGAAAAATGTAATTATGTAAGTAATCTTACTGAAAAGCAGTGATAGCTTCTTTGTTCCTCTTCAGAACTAAAAGGCACCTGGCTCTCCTCTCGTAGACTTTGTACCTGAGATGGCGAGGGTACCCAAGAGCCAGGCAGCGGCGTATATCAGACAGAGCGTCTTCATACTGCTCCAAATGATTCAGGGCCGCTGACCGGTTGGCGAATACAATTGAAAGTTCTTCGGCTAAAAAACATTACGAAAATATTTAGTATTTAGTTCAGCTTCTACTCACTATTTGTATGTAGGAAGCATACGAAATTTCTAAAAACATTTTCAATTCCTCTAACCAACAAAGGATATTATTCATTTCGTTAATGTTAAATAACATTTTGTTCTACAGTCGTACTTCTGCGAAAAGTATGACTGCGATTGATTAACCAATGTACAAAAAGAGGAGTGAATTACATATATGTTACCTAGTTGTTCAAATTTATCGTGTCTGTTTTCTAAATATCCAGGAACTAAAACGGAAAACCTTAAACCTAACCTAAAACCTTTAAAATTGGTTTCTGTGCTTCAGCTGTAAACTTAGGTATTAGTTACAAACAATATAGGGTATGCGCCAATTGTTGTTTTCTTGGAATTTCCCGTATATTATACATATTGCCATTGTTGAAGTATGTATTTACTAACAGGAAAACCATTTACATAATAAAAGTGAGTACAACTCTATTTCGGTTAAAACTAGACCGAATTCATGGTACGAATTATTACTACCGCGTTTTTCAACAAGTAAGCTAGAATTGCCTCAAAATATTAATTTAAAAGTTTTCCTTAAAGAACTGGTTTCGAGTAACGCTTTGTTTTGTTTACATATGTACCTATGCGCATTACTAATACTATCTGTAGTTGCTTGCTACTATCCGACTTACTTTCCTTCTCCGGTATGTATTTCATGCTTTGGCTGTATAACTGCAGCGCTTTAGCCCAGTCACCTTTCTGCACCGCTTTATTCCCTTCATCCTTCAACTGTCGCGCTTTTTCTGTGTCTTTTTTCACTGGGAACTCGCCGCCAGCCTGGCATTTCTGCAAATCGTCGATTAAATTGTAATTTCTGACGATCGGTAGACTGCACAAGTAGGAGACTCGCTTCGTGTTGGATTCCAAATTGGCGAAATTGTTCCTAGTCACGTCATCCAGAGAGTTGTTAATCGTTTCGTGGAACTTTTTGAAGAAACCTTCGTTGTCTTGAGACATTTCTGCTAACCGGGAATGATGTACTATTGCACATGTAATGAATGGTTATTATAATATTATTTTAGGTTAAACGTATGAAAGCCGGCGTAAATGCGCGCGGTGGACTGTTCCGTGCTTCTATTTTTATATTCGGGACGTCGATCTGTTCTCTACTTCAGACAGTTTCGCTTCCAGAATTATTTGGTTCTATCGATACATGAAAGTTCAGACATGAACTAATCTGCTTAGAACAATTTTTAAAAATCACATTATGACTATTTAGTTATTGATATTAAATATCTAATATAATATATTAAAGATGCGTGTTATTTTAATCAACATTTATATCGAATACTCTGGAATCGTGCAGAATGGGAAACAAAATAAGGAGTGCCGCACAAAGATTTAAATCATGTGCCGCATCTTAGGAGAAAATATATACATAGGTTTGCGTATCACGCAACCAAGTATAAATAACAGAATTGTATCTAAGTATAGCTCCGAGCTTAATAACAACTTTTAGAAATTAATATGGCCACTTATTCTACTTACTGTGGGAATTTTTTAATGTTTTTTATTTTTTATTTGCTTAAAAAACGTTGCCCCACACTAGGATTTCTCCTGTGTCGTGGGTGCGTTTACAGACATGAATTCCACATACAATACACCCAGACCCGGAACAATTACCTGCAGATCATACAAATATTTGTTCCGTGCGAGAATCGAACCCACAACCCGCAGCGCAGCAGCCGACTGTATCAGCCACTGCACCAGTGAAATAAATTTTAGTTGACAGCCCGTTAAAGCTCAGTATATCTTTGTGTGTAAATTAAATAACGAAGTTAGTGTTAACTTTTGGCTACCTATAATGCATCAGTGTATTATTCGTAGCGTAATTAAATTCATACAAGAAGTTACAATTATAAGTAATTTGATATAAAAGCTGCTTTACTCTTAATTTTCCACGAATAACAAATGCATACATAATTTATGGAATATGCGTTAAGTGAGTAACTACCTATAGCATTGCTCAGGGTTCAAGAAGCGCCCTTATACATTTCCGAGTATTTCTTACATGCCTGCTTCCACTTATACTACGAATTAGATAAAAGCTCTACTTTGAAACCATTAGGTGGCCAAAACACAGGAAACAACAAAGAATAAAATGTATATATTGTTCCATTTATTTAATTGTTTTTCTCATTTATTGATTTGATTATATTTGTTTGTATTCTTATTTATCCTTATTATTGTTAGTATTTGCGTAGTGTAGTGATGAGTTACAATTTGATTTAAATGTAGGTCTGATTTAATCGTGTTGTGCCGGCTAAGAAAAGCACCACCCTGTTTCATCCCGTGGGTGTCGCAAAAGGGCACTAAGGGATTAGCCGGAGGAGGATTAGCAGCATCCTTCGAGTATATTACAACTCAACGTCGATCGCCAACCCCCCTGCCAAGCTGGTGATTATGGCAAAACCTCCCAATGAGCAAACGACACACACCCGGACCGGTCGTTGTGGTGAGCTTTGGGGAGATAGGCCTCCCTAAAGATCTCCAGCCAACCAGACGGCCAGCAGTGGACGTCTTTCGGCTGAAATGATGTTTGTCAGTAATAATAATACAAATTAAACGAGTGATGCTCCGATTTTTGAGTTTTATTGGAGTATATAGAAAGTTTTCCGTGTGCTGCCGGATTAAGAATATAGCACCACTCCATCGTCTCCCGTGGATGTCGTAAAAGGCGACTAAGTGTATCTAAACCAGAGGGATGGGCAGCAGCGTCCCTTCTGAAAAACAGTAGCCATACTGCGCTCACCAACTCGTCTTCCAAGCGTGGTGAGTTTTGGCAAATACCTCCAAAATGATGACACAGTTGTGAAAATCTTTGTTCATCAGTGGACGTATGAATGGCCGATATGATGATATAGAATGTAATTATTTAACTAGTTTCCGCCCAAGATACGCAGTTCAGGCTTAGTGTATACCTATGACTATTCTATAGACTTCTGCATTCTATGCCCAGGCTAAGAAATACAGCATTAAAATTTTATATGTGATATAGCATACCTCAGTTTTCACAAAATTTGTTGTTTGTTTAGTATTAAGAAAAGATATAAAATATTTTTTGTGAATATTTAATTTACGATTTTTGTATGTATGTACCTAATACAGGAAGATACGCATAATATAGATAATATCTTTAAGCGACATCTGACAGGTTACCTAGGAACATGATCTTGCTCTTAACTTAGTAATGAATAGCATGGGTCTCGAGTTATGTTAAGTTTATTCATTCTTAAAATAAAATGTTTTCGCATTCCGGGTCATGTTGACGTCATCCACGAATTGGTACGCAGAATTTCTCTGAGAGAAATGATGTCAAGTAAAGCAGCTGTAGAAAATCTAAATATTGTCTGGCTATAGGTACATAAGAAGATGAGACGTTGAAAAAATTAAAACTATGTCCATAGTAACTATTTTCGGTAACGCAAAATAACAACCCCTTAAACTCATCATCATATCGGCCATTTATACGTCCACTGCTGAACAGAGGCCTCCCCCATAGATTCCACAACTGTGTCATCATTTCGGGGGGTATTTGCCAATACTCACCACGCTTGGCAGGCGGGTTGGTGAGCGCAGTATGGATACCGGTTCACAAAAGGGATGCTGCTGCCCATCCCTCTGGTTTAGATTCCCTTAGTCGCCTTTTACGGCATACACGGAGGAGATGGAGTGGTGCTATATTCTTAATCCGGACACCACACGGACTTAAACTACAAAACATTATTTATATAAATATTAGATACTTTTAGTGCATTATATACGACTCACGTTCAATGAGTCATATGTGAACATGTCGATCACAGATATAAATTGAGTGGTAGAATGATAAACTTGACCTGCTCATTTATGATCACCACATGCCATGGGGAATTGGAGATTTATTACTATTTTATTATTATTTCGGCCAAATGAAGTCCACTGCTGGACACAGGCCTCCCCCAAAGATCACCACAACGACCGCTATGGTTGTGTTGTGTATAACTCATTGGGGGGTCTTGCCATAATCGCCACGCTTGGCAGACGGGTTGGCGATCGCAGTTGAGTTGTTAATGTACTCGAAGGACGCTGCTACCCATCCTCCGGTTAATCCCTGAGTCGACTTTTACGACACCCATGGGATGAAATGGGGTGGTGGCATTCTGAGCCGGCACCACACGGCTGAATTGAATTGGAGATGATATGTCAAAAATGACTAGAAAGAGAGGCGATGCTATAAAACTAGATGCTGTAATCGACTACGTATAACCAAGCAAAAGAAAGTATCGATATTTCAGACCAACTTTCCTACTTCCTCTCTCTGTTAAGTAGAAGCCTAACGTGGTATAAAAATATCACCCAACGAAATTCAAGTCGCTGTTATCAATACTAGATGCATACTATAAGAATTCTGCACACTCATTGTGGGTGTGCAGAATTCATCACTACTTAATCAGCACCACTTCATCTCCTCCCGTGGATATCGTAAAAGGCGATTAAGGGACTCTAAATCAACGAGATAGGCAGTAGCGTCCCGTTTGTGGAACAGCAGCCATACTGCGCTCACCACCTACCAAGCATGGTAAGAACTAGAAAATTTCCCCCAAAATTACGACACAACTGTGGAACGTATAGGGGAGGCATTTGCTGCATTGGACGTCCTGATATGATGATGAGGAATTACTGATAATGATACTAAACCTTGTTGTTATGGTTCTTGAATCTAATAAAGAAAACTAAATATAATAAGTGGATGGCACGGTTGACTGTGGCTAATGGATTCATTCTGTGTCATAATCACAGCATGAAATAAACATTTGTACGATCTGCATGTAGGTAGTTGTTCCAGTTCAGTGTGTATGTGCGTGTGAGATTTATGTCTGTAAACTGTACCCACGATAGAAGAGAAGTCCTAGAGCGGGGCATAGTTTAAAAAAATGCGATTCAACTGGAACATTTGTAGACTACACACGTACATTAAACTTGCTCGAAATAGACGGTGCGAAGATTTGCGAACAGGCTTGACTGTGAAAGGCTTTCGCGTCTAATCGCGAGCTTCAAGCTCATCACGTTCACGGTAAAAATTCAAGCCGAAAATTCGCGGGCGAACGAAAAGTTACCGTTAATTAAATTTTATAACTGATTATTGTTTTTTTTTAAATGTAATATTTTTTTTTTTTTTTTTTAAATGTAATTAGGTCCTAACAGACACTTTTACACGTCATATTGAAACAACGGAGGGCAATTTCACTACATGACAACCTCTGAGAAGAAATGCCAAAAGAAACTCAGGGCTAGGTCTTCTTTATCTTTTTTTTTATACTTTGTTTTACAAAATATTTAAAACAACTGTTAAACAATAATATATAAAAACAATTGCAGCTATACAATACAAACAATGCAGATACAATTCCGTTTCCAGGGAAGCCGCATGTGCAGATAATAGATAAAACATTGTTATTTATTTTGTGTTCCGTTTGGGCACACACACGCACCAATGAATCTAACGGCTTGCTTGACGGCACGATTAGCGCTGCGGCTAAGCTGCGCCGTGGGAGGCACGATCGACCCCCGCATGGAAAAAATATTTGTCTAGTCTACAGATAGTTGTTCCGGGTCTGGAATTTGTGTGTGAGATTAAATTCTATAAACTATAGCCGATACAAGAGAGATACTATTATATTATTCGTATTTTAATACAACAAAACTTGCGCGCGCATATTCCTACACGTGACAGAAGTGATTCTTCTTTGTTGTAGGACAGTGCAGCACAGCGCACAGGGAAGCTTCTGGGGTTCCTTTACATTTCCCTCAAGGTGTTCCTTGTGAGGGGGAGGGGCTCCTTACAGTTGCATCCCCTCTACTAGAGGGGGTGACCGCTTTACTCTCCTCCGAGATGTGCCTAAAGCCATGGCACCAATGGGCGGCTCTAAATAGAGATTTTTTAAGTTTCTGGAGCGCGGTTCTGTGCCGAAGATTTCGGTTCGAAGATCCCGGAAAAATTGAAAAAGGACACTGATATATATATATATATATATCAGTGTCCTTTTACATATATATATATATCTTTTTACATATATATATATATATCAGTGTCCTTTTTCAATTTTTCTATTTATATATATATATCATATAGCATGGAAACAATCGCTTCGCGCATTACACATAAAGCACAGACACAACGTTACACATAAAACGATGCACTCAATTTTGACCTTGAAATTGTACTCTCATCCAACCCAAAGAAGTTTTACTTCATTAAATTAATTTACTCCAAACCGGACACGTCTATGGAAAATAAATAAGGGTCAGATAAACTCAAGATACGCATTTCTAACTATGAAAATGTTTTGCCTTGACACAACCTTATTAGCGAAGTGCATTGTGAGTAAACAACACATTATAAACATAAAATTTTAATAACGCGCACACAAAGCCTCCACTACAGCCTTATAATATTTCCTCGATTCTTGGAAGATCTGCGCAGAGATTAGCTGACAAGTGATTATATATGTCAGAACTGAGAAAAATTGCAACTTAACACAAGTTCTTTTCCACTGACGTCATAATAACACTTAAGTGATGTTATTAAAAGAAACATCCAGTACATAGATACTTATATGTATATTGTTTTCGATTCTCACGAGCTTTGGGCTTATGTAGCAGTTTTTGTTTTGATGTAAACTAAAAATTGGTAAACATTTTTTTTTTGGTGTTTATTAAATTTCGTCGGTTGATGACGGGAATACTTATTTTCGGTACTATTTAAGTTTTCAAATACTTTTTTTCTATAGGTACCTATTAGGTATACCTAGAGGAATTGGCTTAATCAGTGCTGGTCCGGAATCCGCCTACGAGAAGGACACTCAGAATTTAAACTTGGAATGAAATCTCCGTTAAGCACAAGTTCAACTTGAAAAATGTGGCAGATATCAACGTAGTCCCCTTGGGCTCTGTTTCGTGAACGTCTTTCGAATCAAGGAATTTTAAACCTTGCGTTACCTTAAGATTTCTCCTGTATCATGGGTACAGTTTATAGACATCTCATATGGTCATCAGTCCACGTGAGACCCAGTTCCATGGAAGTACCACCGAACGTCTGAGATATGAGGAACAAGTCTTACCAAACATTGCTAAATTTTTCAACTCCATCATCGATTCGAACACTATTCCTGAACATTTCTGCTCCTTCAATACCTTCTTATTCTGTATAAAAAGGTTGATAAATCAGATGTCGGGAATCACATACCTAATAGCCTCATTTGGCACTTGTATAAAGCCTTAATTAAAGTTATGGAAAACAGAATCTCCGGCAAATTGAACAATATCAGCCGCCCGAGCAGGCTTATAACAAGATCTTGAAATATTCCTGTCGTTACTAAAAAAGCCCGCGTATGTCGCAATAAGGCGACACCTAGATCGGAATACATAACACTTAATCGCGAAATATAGCCTAGATGGTTATGCACAAGACAGTTCTGCCATACCCTGGAAATGTAACTGGAGCTGAGTGATAGCATCTATACGTGTTAATACATATGCGTAACGAGTTGCGTACGCGCTTTGCGTAACTGCCCCGGTATAACTATGTATATTATTATTCATATCGTTATACTTCAGCGGTAGCGATAACTTAAACGATAACGCGTGGTGCCGGCTACGAATAGCAGCAACCCATCTCAAGCCGTGGATGTCGTACAAGGTGTATATTAGCCAGTGGATTGGCAGCAGCGTCCTTTGAGCACATTAACAACGCTAATGCTATCACCGACACGCTTGCCATATATAATAAACTCCACTGTTGGACACAGGCGTCCGCCACAGATCGCCACCAAGACCGGGCAGGGTGTGGTATGTGCTCATAGGGCGCTTTTTGCCATAATCGCCACGCTTGGCAAGCGGGTTGGTGATCGCAATTGAGTTGTTACTGTACTCAGAGGACGCTACTACCCATCTTCCGGTTAGCCCCATAGTCGCCATTTACGACACCGAAGAGATGAGATGAAATGGTGCTAATCGTAGCCGGCACGACACGGTTAAAGTTAATTGCCTTTCTACCGGAACATAATAATGTTTAAAGTTTAATACTACTGTTTGGCAGCGAATATCTTTCACAAGTCAATTGCTTCGCGCCACAACCTATTGAGTTTTAGATTATATGAATTCTAAATTCCTATTCCTCTATACAGACCACAGTGCACTTTACTCCATAATAAAAACTTCTCTTCTAGGAAACCGAGACGTCCAAAGCATCTAACGTACACACGGAAAAGATTGCCCTTGCCTCCATGGAATTGAATATTCATGAATGCCTGTAAATAGTTTCATCATATTATTATCGTTATTGATATAACGCTGACGTGGATGTCCACTGCTGAACACAGACCTCCCCCGTTACAGCTTTCAACATTGTGTCGTAATTTTGGGGGCGAATTTTGAGCAGTATGGCTGCTGTTTTAAGGAAGGGACGCTGCTAAGGCACTCAACCCAGAGGAATGGGCATTGCTCTAGTAGTCCCTTATCGCCTTTTACGACATCCACGGGAGGAGATGCAGTGGTGTTACATTATTAAACCGGACACTACTTGGTAAGAATAAAAAACCTTCAATAGTCAACATAAATAAAAATCTTATCACTTGATTTGATCATTGTTTTCTTAATTGTGTAATAACATACAATACCACCCTTTTCTTTTGCGCTTACAAATCTGTCCATCCCAAGGCTATCTGGCAGAAATCGCCGCGTGCGGC
The DNA here is from genome assembly GCA_947459985.1 of Diloba caeruleocephala. Classification (NCBI taxonomy): domain Eukaryota; kingdom Metazoa; phylum Arthropoda; class Insecta; order Lepidoptera; family Noctuidae; genus Diloba; species Diloba caeruleocephala. Next base: position 6,142,345 of record OX381607.1, read on the forward strand.
AAGACCGCCCTTTGTACTTGTTTTCTGTATTAGATCTTATTTTTGTTATTTCTGGTGTACAATAAAGAGTATTGTATTTTATTATATAAGAACCTCTCTACGCTGCCTTGTGCTAGGTTAGTTTTCACACTCCTCGGGGGTCGTGGGTGCGCGGATTGGGGAGTCTGCGTGCTCACACCGAGCGACCTCCGGGAAGACGGCGGTGCGCACGTAAACACGCGCCGCACTGTGCGCAGCACAGTGCAAAGCGTGGCTTGGGGGGATCCTTTACAATCCTCCACGAGGAATGCCTGGGGGGGGTGACCTTTCTACAGTCGCCTTCCCTCCGCTAGAGGGGGTGACCGCTTTATTGTCATCGCCTCCGTGATGTGCCTAAAGGCGTGGCACCAATGGGCGGCTCTAGGTCTGGTCTTACGAGGACCTGGAACCCACCTTCGGTGCCGAAGATGACCGCTCCGGTGGTTTTAGCCGGTAAGCCGTTTAGTCCGGCATACCCCTTCGCCCTTTCCCGGGGTGAAAGAAGTTCCATGTAGAATTACCACTGGACACCAATAAAAAAAGGGTTAATTTTCACTGTCTATTCATACATATACAGGTTTTATAACTTCATTTGTAATAAACTGTATCTAATTGCGGTCTGACTCACTCCCACATAAGGAACATTTTACATAGTTACGAGTTTATGCATGTAAATCAAGCGATTCATTGGAATGCCACGTGGCGATGCCTTATAAATAATTTATTTCGTATTCTTCTTATTATAAATCATTTACTTCTTATCTTTGCACCTGAGTAAAATGTAATAACGTATGCAGTAGAATTTTCCTAACTTTGAAGCTTCATCGTTGTAACTTGGTGATCTGACTAATGGGGCAATTAATGATACAATATTTATAAGTTGAAGATGATGAAGTTGATTGGAATGTTTTTACCATGACTATATGCATACCTGATCATGACTAATGATGTGAATTATCTTTAAAATCAAAGATGACTCTGGTATTTTATTAATATGTTGGGTGGGGACCCAACAACAGAAAATGCTGTATAACTCCAGTCTTATACGACTTCATGTTGTATAAAAGTTATATAGTGGTATTTAGCTAACTATTACGTTAAATAGACGTTTATCTTACGTCGTTTAATCCGCGTGACTGTAATGTCTTATTATATAGGTTGAGTAAACGTTTTCACGACTAATTTATACGACGTCGTACAAGGGTGTCAGTGAATATGTTGAATAACCATATCCTCGACTAATCTATACGACGTCGTACAATTTTATTAGTTATGACGTTTATTGGGCAACACGTTGGTCGTATAAACGTTTCGGTTAAATACAAGGTTTCTGGAAGAGAACCGTTATCGTGTGCAAAATCTTAACGTTACTTTTATGTAATCGTAACGTCGCTTTGACGTTTGTGCACGATTATTATACAACAAAATAATTTTTACTAAGGCTTATATGAGTCTAAAACAAATTAAATGCCATGAAGTTTTTCATTTAAATAAGTCAGTCTCTTCCAGAGAAAGAATCTTCTAAGCATGGGATTTTTTAAGCTTATCACTGGGATAAATATATTTGATAAGATAGCCGTCGACACGAAAAGTAAATTTATGGATTATAGAATGCAGTGTTTGTTATCTGTTCATAATAAGCAGTATTTATTAGATCTTATTCAAGTAACGATTAGGGAACCCTAAAATCGATTGTAATGGACTGTTTATGCGACCTTTTTGTCATATAAGTGTATTAAAGAGGTAGCCGTTTAACTTAAACAAGATGGTTGATCTTTATTATGAAAAAATATTTTTAATCATTTACTAAAATTATTGAATTATAAAGAAATAGGCGAGGGCGTTAAAAACTTTACAATAACACACATATATATCGTCATAAAACTAAAGGTCCCTGAAGTAGAACACGCTATTTTACAACTGTCATCACACTTAAACTGCACTTAAATAATCTACAGTAATAAGTGTTTATTATATTTTGTAATCATAGAAATTAACTTCATTTTGCCTTTTTCTGTTACGTTTTGACACGGTTGTTTTAAGCAGTCACATAGGGGTTTCATTACAACCAATTTTCGACCGAAATGTCGGTGGTTATACTTTTATTTAACTTGTATATAACGTTATTTACTTCTTCGTAACTTCTAAACGATAAATGTTGTCGTATAATTGGGGCCTAAATCGCGTTTTATAAACATTGATATTTACGTAACGTAGTGCCGGCTCAAAATACCACCACCCCATCTCCTCCTGTGGGTGTCGTAAAAGTCGACTAAAGAGGAGGTCGACGGAGGATGAGCATCAGCGTCCTTTGAGTACATTAACAACTCAACTACGATCGTCAACCCGTCTGCCAGCCAGCACAATAATTACAAAACTCTCATCTCCACAACGTGCAATTTTTCACCCCTCTTATTCACGCCCTACATTTCAAACCATACAGAACAACATGTATTATAATTTATAAGTAATAATGGATTTGTAAATTTTGCTCTTTACTTTGAGGTGCATCCGTGGGTCACCCAGCCCAGTCTACATAATTAATACATTAATGTCGCACTGCTGGGCACAGCCTTTTTTCACGATAAGAAAGGTAAGGCCTTAGTCCACGACGCTGGCCTAGTGCGGGTAGGTGGACTAAACACACCTTTAGGAATATTTTGTGTGCACCTGTGAAGACGCCAAAATATTCCTAGGTTTTCTCACGATGTTTTTATTTATCGTTAACGCAAGTGATAATCAAATTCTGATTCCGAAAAGTCAGCGGTGCGGACGGGCATCGAACTCAGACCCTCCTGTATGGAACGCTAGTGTTCAACCACTAGGCTATCACTGTTACTACACCCATTGTCTACTATAGTTTTATTTCCTGATTTATCTTGTGACCAGAATAATACAGTATGAATGTTCTTTAGACATAAAAACAACTTAATTAATTTATGAAAACGTTGGCATTGTTACTTATAATGTCCAACGAATGACATTAAAAATTAATAGGAGTTTAAACAAAGATAATCTAAAGTGCGCCATTATTAATGCAATAAAACATATAATTTACTCACATTGCATTGTCTGTTAGCATTTGTCCGGCATTCGCAAAACAGGCACACATTACGTGCAATATTGATACTTGTCTTTTAAATTTATTGCTTACCGCACGCACACACAGACAGTACTCGTAAATAAGGAATTCTACGGGGAGATAAGGAGACTCACACGCGTCGTCCACTTAGAACACGGTGTTGTATATATATAACTCGAGCATAACTGATGTATGTATGCGCCAGGTAGAGAATATACGTAGTCCAAAACCTGTATAACAATCTGCGCACATTATGATGCTTAGCGAATGTCGAGGAGGATGCGCAAGCGCGGCTAATGGCCACGGTCAGAGGCGCAGGTCACGCGACATACATACTTCCTGCATATGACGGGTGTTTTTTTAACCTAGAAATATGGCACTTTGGATAGTTTCTTTTTTATATCATGACCCTCAATGGTTTCTTGTATTTCGTTCTTTTATTAACTGTAAGGAAATTGCAATGTGTTGTCTCCAGTACACCGAAAATACTTTTCTTCTTCATATTTACGACTAAATTCTTTTTTACGGTCAACTGCCTGGATCTGTTTTGGTTATAACCTCATATATAGTCCTTATTTATGAGCTTATTTTATTTTTTTGTTCATAATATAAAAACATAGGTACCTTTTACACCATTAAATATAAATATAATAATAATTAAATGTAATTAAAACTACAATAATTATTTCCTGGATCTACAATATAGGTAATCTTAAATTACTAATAAATAGCAGACCATAATAACGCAATTGCGAATACTATTACTGTTAGCATAACCCACAGTTGGGCAAAGGGGGATCCCCTATGATTTCCAAACCTTTCGGTCTAGAGCCAGTGTAGACATATTAGTATATGTCCACACTACTACTACTACTCTATTGAATAGTTTCAATTCGGTCCGCGTTTCTTTTTCGCGGCCTGTCGCGACTCCGTGCCGTGGTCTCAATTTGTATCAGGGCTAACTCATTGGTTACTTTAGCCCACAGTTTATCAGGCATTCGGCAAACATGGCCAGCACAGTTCAACTTTATTGCGAATAAAATAGCCGGACCATCACATTTGGAACATCTACATACTATGAAGTTACGATGCGATTCATAAGAAGCACTAGACCAAATTTAAAAAATCCTCAGTCGGATCGTCTCTCTTGTAATATTTCCGAAAAGCACAATATAAGTTTTTGCCAGCTATGTCAAAACTCCACTCAGGCAAGGCCTTTTTTTATACATTGCCCCACACTAGGATTTCTCCTGTGTCGTGGGTGCGTTTTGCGTTTACAGACATGAATTCCACATACAATACATCCAGACCCGGAACAGCTACCTGCAGATCATACAAATATTTGTTTCGTGCGGGAATCGAACCCACGACCCGAAGCGCAGCAGCCACTGCACCAGCCGTGCCGTCAATCGGTCAATTTAAATCGTCATCATCATCATATTATGGTATTGGACAGAAACTCCCTTTAATATAGTTATTTCTTACTTTATCCATTCGTGTCAGCCAGCCAGCACAATAATTACAACTCATCTACGCAACGTGCAATTTTTCACCCTTCTTCTTCACGACCCTACATTTCCAACCATACAGACCAACATGTCTTAAAAGTTATAATGGATTTGTAAATTTTGCTCTTTACTTTGAGGGGCATCCGCGGGTCACATGTTTTCCTATGACCTATCACCATTTTATCCAACCTGAGTTGATCCAATGCGTAACGTTGCGGTCAATTTCATCATCCCCTAAAGGTAAAGATAAAAAATATTTTTATTCATTTAAACTATTTTGTCTGTAAATTATATATTCTATGTACCTCTGTCAAGCAACACTATGTATCACCTACCTATCCATCGTGCCCTTCCCTTATGACTCTCCCAAAATATATTTCGTTGCACTCATGATAAACCCGGCCATCGATCATCCATGTCTCCCATGTCTTTCATTTTATCTACCAATCGCTCTGTGAATGTCTTCGCACGATCTGTCTACTCTAACAGATGCCATTTTATTTTAGGAGGTTGCTGTTTTTATAAGGCGAATAAACAAATATTGATCAGCATATTTAGTAAAATACTACTAACTAATCATTGGAGAGGTTTTGAATAAGTGCCCGTAACTTAATTTAACTAATATAGAAACAATACTTACGAAATAGCTATCGCTATTTCATAAGTATTGTTTCTATATTAGTTGACCTGTATTAACACGTAGTACACCTCGAATGATTGTTGCCAACTAATGCCACAAATTAACTATATCTAAATAACATTCATGTTGACGTTTATTTAGTGATGTCAACGCACAAATTCCTTAGTTATCTATTCGTTACACCTATATGAGAATAATTATGCCATATATGTGGATCAATGATATCTGTTGATGATTTGCAGAACTGAGTTCCTTAGAAACGTAATACTTTCTTTTAGGGATCTTTGACCAGCTGTGGATTGCAGTAGGTTTTTATTATGATGACTGCAGATCATCATTATCATAGCAGCCTATGGACGTCCACAGCTTAACAAAAGCCTCTCATAGATTTCTACCATAGTGTCATCATTTTGGGGAGAATTTTGCCTGTACTTGCCGACCCGCCTGCAAGCGTGGTATGGTACTGTTACACAGAAGAGACGCTGCTGCCTATCCTTCTGGTTTACAGCCCCTTAGTTGCCTTTAACGACATCACTGGAGGAGATAGAGTGGTGCCATATTCTTAGTCCAGGCACCACACGGATTCTCCGTACACCACTACTGCTATACTGCATTAGGAGTAAACAGAGTAAAGTAGATAAATTACTCTTTATTGTACTAAGTGTATTGTGCATGTGTATATTATAATAATGACTGATTCATTAATTAGTCAGCATGTGTAGTCATCATCATAAGAAACCTATTGCAGGCTTTGATGGAACATAGAATAGAAAGGGTTAAGAAGTAGATAGACTTATAGGCAAATACAAAGAGTAATTTAGTTTTATAAGTTTTTAAACTGACATGGTCACTGACACTATTACTAAAACTGGAAACGGGATCTTTACCATGTTTTTTATTTATTTTGAGTTCACAATATTTCGTCGCTGTTGAAAGCATGTTCACTGATTTTATCCGTTACTAACATGGTAAATATCCCGATTCCAGTTCTAATCATTATTTAGTTTTGTCTTTTCAAACATTAAACGGTTACTCAAATAAATTTAACAGGTCCATTCTGTTATTAAGAGTCTGCTGAAATTTTCCTATGAATGCATACCAAACAACAAATGTGTCAAGATCCTTGTAGTTTGTACCCGAATTCTGCCAAGACGATGTCCTACCTTTTTAAGTGCACAAGCGCCACCGTCTCATCTTCCTTGTTCCTCCTCCAAATACGAGTCTAGGTCATGACCTAAGCTATCAGCTATCGATATTCTCATATGGCCGCTTCCGATCTCTCTTCCTCTTATTAATTACAATGTACCTCTCGTCACTATTCATAGCACGCCCCTCATTACTGTACAATGTGATGAATATTTATTTAATTGACACTTAGTTTGCACCTATACCTTCCTGTGCGACTTACAGCTTGTGTAATTGCGGGCAAAAGAAAAAACCTACGTACTTGGTTTTATATATATGTCATCATATCGGCCATACAACGTCCACTACTGAACAAAGGCCTCCCCCATAGATTGCCACAGCTGTGTCATCATGTTGAGGGGAATTTGCCAGTACTCATCACGCTTAGCAGGCGGGTTGGTGAACGCAATATGGTAACTGTTCCACAGAAGTGACGCTGCCGCCCATCCGTGGGAGGGATAACGATCCACGGGAGGAGATGGATTGTTGCTTTATTCTTAATCCAGACACCATACGGATAACTGCAGTTATACCTACTCGTAATATAATGATTAATAAATATATAATATAATGATTAATAATAAATATTTTTTAATTATGTCTGTGTACTAGTGAATGTTAACAACTACCTTTTTTTATTGGTATCCTACATGAAGGGGAAATTCTACATGAAGGGGTACACTCTCTCCTCTCCGGGTCTTCCCGGGGGTCGCTTGGTATGAGCACGCATACTCTCCAATCTGTGCACCTGTGACCTCCGAGGCCCCTGCCATAAAGCGACAGAAGGGGGCTAAGGCGTGTTGGACGTGGGCGCCGGGACAGTTGTTGCCCCGACACAGTCACATCCTTCTCCGTGCGGGATTGGCCGATCTGATGCCGCTCTGCAGTCTTCTTCTGCAGCATGACACTCTCACAGAAGGAGACCACTGCGCTCCAATTTTCATGCTCTGCCAACATAGCCGACACTACTGCCGGCAGAGAGAGAGAGAGAGATCTTGCCCAATCCGATCGCCCAGAATCTGCCGCTCGGCAGCCCACGCAGGGCATTCCTCGAGTGTGTGCTGTGCGGTATCCTGGTTGCTTCTGCAATGGTGGCACAGTACCGTGACCTCGCGTCCTATTCTGTGCAGGTACCCACTGAAACAATCGTGATCGGTGAACACCTGTGTCAGGCGGTAGGTGACGCACTCGCTCCTTCGGAGCCAGATTCCGAAGAGCGGCAGGATGGACTCAACGAAGTGCTTGGTTGTGAACTGCAACCTTAGGTGACGTCGCCACATCTCGAGTGCGCGCCGTCGAGCCTGCCGCCTCAGCCTTTCGAACGCCCCTGGAGGCACGCTGTCGCCACTCTGACGGAGGGAGCATGTCTGATCATAGACCCACGCATCCATCTCCCCCTGGATGTTGAAAGGCGGAAAGCGTGCCAGGAGAGTTGCCACCTCGTAGGACACTGTCCTGTATTCTCGTGATGTGATCCGTACAGCCACTCTACGTTGCAGACCGTGAAGTTTGTTTCTGCAACGCTGGGCGCCTGACAGCCGGGATGACCATACAAGCGTCCCGGAGAGGGCCACGGGCCGCACGACCCCGTCATTGGTTAACCTAGCATGTGTCGAACTCTAATCGAAATATCGTCTCATTATCATCATCATATCAGCCAAAGGACGTCCACTGTTGAAAAAAGGAATTCCCCCATAGATTTCCACTCGATATCCTTTTTGCCCCAACGGCTATCAGTTCTACTGGCAATGTGCCCCGCCCATTGCCACTTCTTCCAGCTATGTCGCCAACTTTAGTTCTTCTACGATCTCCTCATTACTAATTCGATCTCGAAGAGAAATACCAAGCATAGCTGTCTCCATAGCTCGCTGAGCGACCTTGAGCTTTCTAACGAGGCCCATAGTGAGTGACCATGTCTCTGTTCCATATGTCATCACTGGTAACACGCACTTATTAATAGTAGATTGTTACACAAGGGGCTAATGACCCATTAAACCCAGTAAATAGAAACAGAGTTTTTAGCGCCGCGTACTCTCTACTTTTCACCTACTTACCTACCTACTTTTCACCACGATTGCGAGAAAATAAAATAATCCAATACAATCTGAAATAGTTCATTTAATTTAAAATTAAATGTACAATTTGTACAATTCTGGATATTTAACGAGATGTTTTTTACCGGTAACTTAATTTCAGTCCTCTGTGAAGATGAATATTGAATTGTCTGTGGGGTAAACATGGAAGATACACATAGTTCCAGCTTTGAGGGTCCCTCGTTCGGATGTTCTGGATAGAGAATCAGCTGTGTTGACTCATCTCTTGATGTCGATGGTCGTGGGCTAGTTGGGAGAATGTTGATGCGTTCTGTGATACGCTGGGTGATATCAAATTTGTTTTGAATGAATTTCTCGATATAGCCTTCCCCCACTTGATCGGATCTCCATCCACCATTTTAACGTTGTTATATTTGCAGAATCCGCCAAGAGAGTGGCGGATGTTCTTCGGAAACAGTGGCCAGTGTACTGTTTCGTATTAGGCAAATTTAGATAGGTGGCGATCTCTTTTGGCATGTTGCTTAATTTATTTTTGCCTATATCTTGCCTTGTGCATTTTCTGTTTTGATAGATGAGAAAAAACCTCGACGTGCCCATTCCACTCGGACGAAATCTTGGTAGGCTTTGACAATTTTAAGAAATTCTCCACTTGTAACGAATTTCCTCTCCTTATTTGTCTTTGTATTGGGCAGATTTATGGCTTGAAGATGGATATTGGTTTCGAAATCTTCCACTGTTATGTTAGTCAGTTCTATCCCTCTGCAGGCACCGCTGATCCCAAAAACTTACGACTTTTACTCGTTTTACGACTTCCACGGGAGTACGTAGAGTGGTGCTATAATCTTAATCCGGACACCACACGCAACCAAAGCCTATTTCTGTAGAATTTAACATTTATTGGTGTAGAGATGCGTCTGTCGATTTAATTGAAATAATCCATATGTATCACTATATGGTCTAACTATATGGGTTTATCTCTATATTATCATTTCTACGCATTGATGTATATATGTTACTATCGTAACGTATCTGAGGTTCTTATAACGTGATTAAATATAGGATCTCCTTACATCACTACTCATAGCTCCTAAATGTCCACTGTCATAGGCCAACTAATAACCAGTACAATGATCGGTCATAGCCAAATTGCCATAACGACGACGTTGGCATGCGGATTGGCGATCGTACCATATCGTGGCTGATACAACCATCGATCATAGGTCACTTTGCTATGATCATCACGCTTGGCAGACGAATTGGTGATTTCAACATGTTATTAACACTAGGCTGCCATCGAGGGAACGCTGAGGACGCGACTCTTTTGAAAAACCATGCATATTTAAACATACCTTTAAAGGCGGTAAGCAAAGAGAATTTAACACCGATTCTTAAAGAAGTGCTGATATAATCCTTAAAACTTTCATCCCTTATGAGGATATAACAAATAAATGCTTACGTTTGTCAGAGGTATGTAGCCAATTCTAGCTGTAAATAAGTTCTGACGTAACAACGCTTAAGATGCCCTCTTTGTAATTTCTATTCTATCTATATTATATGGTAACTTTACACACATTTGCTTTACGTACAGAGATCGCCTTTCACGCATGTTGTAATTTTTGTTTGTCAGATGATCTCTTTGTTTGTCAAACGGAGCACATATCTGTCGGTGATTTTTATGGATTATTAGCTCATACTTTTTATGGTTCATGTGGTGTCAGAATAAAGTTGGCCGCTTATTGGCCGTCAATGATATCTATTAATTAAAAGTGCAAATTTATTTTTCTAGCTTATCATTATTTTACTGTAAATAAACATAATTTTTTCTTACTCTCATTCTTCAAGTATCGACACTATTTCCTTATTTGATCAAAGATTTTGACATTTTAATATATTCATACAAACACAAATAAGTAAATCGGTATATAAAGCAACATTTAATGAGTATGAAAGCAGTCAATATTTTTATAATACAAGGTACCGAAATTTAAAAAATAAAATACATGCGGCGTTTAGAATTGAATTAGGTAGTTTTCATACACCACGTTTTGTACCAATGGCATTGGATAAGTGGCATGGCGCAGTCGTCAAAGAAATTTTATCAAATCTTAGACAAACATACTCTGCATACCACCTTCAGGTCAAGTATTTAGCGGTGACCGGCAAACTGTCATATATCGATTAGGTGCCTTTAGTAAAATATTTGTTATTCGTGAATGCGAGTATATTGAAGACTGTAGTACATTTACATATTATTTCAAAAGAGTATATCCATGGAGTTTCTTGCCGATTCTTCTCCATAGGACCAACGACTTGGAACCGTGCAACTATTTAAATTCTGACTATTCGTAAGTGCCAGCAAATGGTTTACATGAATAAAACAATTTGACTTTGACTTTAGTTATTTATTGATTCGGTGGAAATACATCATGTACTTCCTCCGCCCCGGGGAAGGGCGGAGGAGTATGCCGATCTCCTACCGGCTAAAACCACCGAGGACTCAGGACCTCGAATAATCTCCATCTAGAGCCACCCATTGGTGCTATGCCTTTAGACACACGTCGGACGGGATCACTGTAAAGGGGGGATTATAAAGGTTTCCCCCGAAAACTCGATGTGCGCTGTGCTGCACACACGGCGGCACCTGCCCACGCGCGCACTGCCGTCTTCCCGGGGGTCGCTCGGAATGAGTACGCAGTGTTCTCAATCGGCGCTCGATTATATACCTACTAATGGTTACAATGCATATAATTAATAATATAACAGTTAGATATTTCAATGATAGTGGTGCGCTACAAACATCGTACCTACCTAGTAGTAACTAATAAATAATCTGTCTGTACCTAACTATGTACCTATCTTAAATAATCAACAACTCACTAAATTCCCTAAATCTGCGAACTGTAAAAACATGGCGTGACGTCTGTTGTCAAAATCTCTACAATAAAATGATTAAGGATATCGCAATCTTTGTTGAGAGATTATCAATATCACTATTAGTAACGAGATGTATACGCGGATTTGGAAAATTTTCCTTTTCAAGATCACGCAAATGAATGAATAGCTATGATCTGTCGCTCCTCGCAAAAATATATTTTTTTAAGGCGGTTCCCCTTTTTTTGCGATACCAAATCCTTCTTTCTAAGCCATGATAGTTTGGGCGAGGCACACAACCTGCACGTTCAAATATCGAACAATACTTCGATCAGAATAAAGTTGTTTTATAGGCTGATGACCGATTGGCAAGTTTGGAATTTAACAAGATTCCAAACTGCTTAGCATGCACGTTTAATGAAACCCAATATTAGTACTGAATTTGTGTCTATGTTTTGTACGATATTTTACAGTGTCCCTAGTACGAGTTTGTTTTATCAATCGAAACGTAATAGCACTTTCGGCGATTGGTTGAAGAGTATGGAGCGGGCCAATCGCAGCATCAAACAAGGCAAACATGTAGTTTACTATTACGTTTTGTGCGTGAAAATAAACTCGTACTAAGGGTACTGATATCGCTGCATAAACCTCTCAGTTCAATATGCAAGTAGCGAGCGTCTTGTCTAGGCATGGCCGCACTATCTCAATGTCTAGCCTCGAGGAAAAAAAAGCTGGCAACACGAATGCAGTTCAACAATATTCACTGCATTATTATTACAAGAAGCAGCTGCCCTGTGACCTCTCCAACAATATATTACTAACTAAACTGTTAGACTGAGTTGTCAATACATGATACGATTGTCATATGTATTATTAAGTGAAAATCGGGACCCACGCTAAGCGTCGTCTCCAAAGCAAGTAGGGTCTTTGTGCGGACAGATTGGTCCCCTATTCAAGGAATGCCTGCAGCTTAACCTCGTGAATCGATCGGTATCCGCCTCAGAAATCTAACATATCTGTCGTCTGCGCTGTAGCCATTTAGCAACAAGCCTCTCAAAAGCTATTGTGTACATATAAGTGTTTTTTATTTTTGTGTATATTTATTTCACTTTGTTTTCAGATACTTAACTTATCAAAATATAATAATCAAAATTGTAATATCACTTCTTTTTTATATCCACGGGTTTCTTGCAGGCTCTTTATTGAATCAACTTTTCCAATCCGTGCATATTCCTGTTGCACTTTTTTAAGACCCTATTGGGGCCTATAAGAACTTTAGATTTGAAACTTGTGTCTGCAATGTCATGTTGAAACTTGTGTCTGCAATGTCATGTTGAAACTTTAATCTTCATCATCTTCACCAGCAGGCCATAAACATATGCTGCTGATCATGGGCTTCAGACCGCTGCAGTCGCCTGGGACGACTTAACGTATATTCGAGAAGAATAAAGCAATAAACATTCTTTTATCATTTTTTTATTATTTGTCCAATAAAATCATTCTTTTGACCATTAACTTTATCGCAGTTCATTGGGGTTCAGGTTCAACAAACAGACATAGAGCTATAAAAACTGTTTATGTTTTTCTTTACTATCTCATAACTATTATTATTTGTGGAACTTATTTAATTATCGCGAATGTAAATTTATTTATTTTTTATTAGAAGCATTTAAAAAGTATCCCAAGTCTCTATTCAATATAACGGACATCGGCTGAAATAAGCCAACTAACGGACAAAAATGAAATGTATATGAGAAAATTCCTTATTAACACGCTTTTATTAGCTTGGTGTGTTTTTCTATGTATCTATGTAACGGAACTTTTGAACTAGATTTTCATCTCCTTCAAAAAGTCGGATTGATTTGAAACTTCACACACTTATCGAGGACCGATGAGAATACAATAATTTAAATGGTTTGTCCCATCCTTGCCAAGATCCTCGATTTTTTATCTGTGATAGCCGGAAAAAATGACAATTTCATCGACATACACAAATTTGCACAAAAAGTAATACCTCCATAAGATGTCAATTCAATTTTCCGCGACAAGAGTGCGATGAGACTCGAATAGTGTTTCATTCTTCAGATAATTTTATCGGTAATGCAGGGAGAATTTGTTTACTTAAACGTCGAAAAGAAGATGCTTGGGTAAATAATTACCACCCGGAGTTATTGAAACTATGGACAGGCAACATGGACATACCGCCATGCGCAAAACAAAAAAATAAACTCTTTCGTAGCCGCACTAAAAATAGAAAATAAATAATAGTTTAAAAACAAAAAAGTCATGGTTTTGTAGAAAACCGAACTAAAAACTAGAAAATAGTTTTCAATAAGTTGAAAATAACAATATAACGATTAACAAAAAATATATTATATTGTATGTGTGTATAACATCTATCTCGGTTTATAAAGCATAGTTTGTTTTCTAAGACATTTTCGCATTTCGTATTTATATATTTTGTTTTTGGCTAAAATACTACATGCCAACTTAAATCGAACGTCACGTCAAAATGTTTATTAATAATATTACGAGGATTATTAAAAATATCTTTTCAAATAGCAGTTTTAGTACTAAACTGTGTATTTTTTTTTTCATTATCTACCCTCGTTGTTTTGCAAAATATAGTACCATATAACCTCAAAATCTCATCATGAATTCCCACGTTTACTTTTTTATTTTTACTGTTTATAGTTATTTGCGTATTTTTGGCCGTCTTTTGATTATATTATCACTTTGTCCGTCGACCTGTCCAAGCGGGCCTGACTTACTATGGGCGATACACAAAGGCGAACTTGACTCAAGACTGAGTTTTGTTCCGGCCTTGGAGAGATAGAGCGTTTGAAAAAGATATGAGGATAGTGTCATACTGGCTTGTTAAAGACTGGCTATCTGCGCCCTGAGTTGCTTTTTTAATGGAATTACAGACAATATGAGCACGTCATTCGCCTGATCCAGCGTTGCCCCTACCTATATAAATTGTAATGCTACCCAGAAGTAGCCCTGCGTGGTACCACACTGCACTCGTTACCTCAAGATATTAAGGAAGGATAACAAAGATGACTTTATCATGTTTCAGAATGATAACATCATAAATATTTTTAGTACGTTCGCATCGTGTCACGCAGAATTTTACTTTGTGGCTGAAATGGCTTTTGTTTTGTTTCTATGTAGATGTGCAACATCAAATAGTCCCAATAACCAAGTTTTACATAAACTCGGGGGCGGAATTAGGTTTGCCTATGGCTGCCGGGGCCCGGGCCTAGGGCGGCACAATTTGAGGGGCGGCAAATTTGGGGTCAACCAAAATCAGTGACGTTAGATACAGATGCCGTCTATTTAAAGCAGAGGACGAAACAAATAGATTGTCTACATTTTCGCCATCTACTTGTTTACTTTACTACCTACCCTTATTCATTATAAAGTCTGTAAGGCCATGCCTAGGGCGCCATTGCAATTCAATCCACTTCTGCATAAACTCTATATACATAATGTCCCAACTCTAGCAGGGTGTACCTACGATATATTATTGGCACCGATTGCAAAATAAAGCAACTCTATTAATACCGCAACAAAATAGTAATTGTTCATTCATTATAATAATGCGTTATATTCGACAAGACCAATTAATTTTCAGCGCTAATCACATTTATCTGTTGA
The DNA here is from genome assembly GCA_947459985.1 of Diloba caeruleocephala. NCBI lineage: Eukaryota > Metazoa > Arthropoda > Insecta > Lepidoptera > Noctuidae > Diloba > Diloba caeruleocephala. The sequence goes on from OX381607.1 coordinate 6,157,363, forward strand.
GCGCTTATGTGATACAAGGGTTGTTTTATTTAATATTATTGATGAAGCAGCAGCGGCGTAGACGTTTCAAACAGCCAAATTCTCTTAAATTCACTCATATATTTTATAAAATTAGTGTTTGGCATTATTTTGAACGTAAAGTAAGAGAATGGTAGTATTAATACGGCAACATTTCCTAAGTCACTTGTTCACCATATATGAACAAAATGCGCCACCATAGTCATAATAATTTCAGCCGAAAGACGTCCACTGTTGGGCATAGGCCTCCCTAAACAAAGATCGACACAACGGCAGTTTGGGTATGTGTTGTATGCTGGTTGGGGAGCTTTTTCATAATCGGCACGCTTAGCAGGTGGGTTGGATGGTGCGATCGCAGTTTAGTTTTAAATTTACTCGAAGGACGCTGCTGTCCATCCTCCGTCTTATCCCATAGTTTTAGCCTTTAACGACACCCACGCGAAGAGTTTGGCTGGTGCTATTGCTATTGCTTAGCTGGTACCACATAGCTATTACACATACGCATTGCTGGATTTTTTTTGCGAATGAAGCTTGAAGCGTGGCCATCATTGATCGTACAGCAGTCGTAAGAGTCAATTCTACCAAAATAGGCTATTGTGATATCATAATAGCCTCTTTTGGCCGTCTAAAAAGTGGAAATGTTAAGGACTTCTGCTCATCTTCCTAAAGAAAAGCAAAATATAATCATAAAAACACAATGCTGTCATGTCATGTTTTATGGCGTCTTTATATTTTTAATCTGTGGATTTTTCTTAACAGCCATGCCAAACTAGCACAATATTTGTATCTCATTAAAATAGTTTATAAGTTTTGAATGATCGATCGTAAATAGTTAATAATATTTCACGCTGTAAGGTTCATGTGAATGTACAATTAGCCATCTTTTGTCATACATTACTAAATGTTGTTTTTCGTTTCACCTGATTACCGTTTCGCCTCGCGACCTTGGTTTTAAGAAAATATTAGTGGACCAAACATTGTAAGATAAAATTACAGAACAATGGTGCCGCTGTTATCAGTTCTCTGTACATAAACGTCGCTACGGTAGCCTTGTTATGATAATGTTATCACTTTCACCCTGCGTAGTGGTGGCGCGGCGGCTCTGATTTTAACTGTGATCTGATAAAGTTAGTTGATAACGATAGGCAAAGATTTTACTTTAAATCAAAGGTAAAAATGCCTCGAAGGATGTTTGATTAGCTGTAGATAATTATGTTTTTTGCCTTTTAAATAAAAGCCGTGCTTCTTATAATGAATAAATCAAACTACAAATTGATAATCAAGATATTAGGAGTAGTATTTACTTTATCTTTCATTGTTTTCAATTATAAAGGTACTGCCGCACATAATATTCACATTTTCCGAAATATTAATAAATATAGGGTTTCGATTTGATTAATGACAGGTCATTTCTTTTATCCGATTCCAACTTCCTATTGCATCGTCCACACTTATTTTGTTACTTTTACTGTTTTTCTGTGTACATAATGATTGGTTAAACCAGTGACATTCAACGACATGAAATCTGCCGAGTAAATAAATAAAAAAAGTATGATCACGAATAAATGATAAATAGAGTTATCGGCCTCATCCCCCACAAAGTACTTATACGGAATCGGCTGAATATCTATTTCTTGAAATCTCGATTAATAATACCAAAATTTACTTTCGGTTTCTATATTTCTATTACTAAATTTCACATAGATTATTTCGAAACTTTTGAATCTGTGCTCAATGATTTGTATTTGTGTTATGTATCTATGAGCATATAATATCAATGGGTGATATTTACACGTGTTTGATAAAAAAATTAAGGTCTTTTCTTCTTTTGATCGCCATTTTCTACCTTTATCTGCTACCCACTATTTTCCCAATTGCTCGCCTTCCTTACTTGATATTATGATGTCTTTTCTTCAAAAATATTTCCGCCCATGGCCAAGTGACGGATACCTTTTTAAATCATATTATTTACTTATCATAACAAATTCGCACTACTGAACGTAAATCTCAATTTCTTCATCTTTATAGTTACAAGAGCATGGGTCTGGAGGCATTGCGACGCGATGTTGGTGATATCTACTGGACACCACTGTTCGAGAGCACTAAGATCGATGTAAAGGTGATTTGCTTTAATAATATAGTGCTAGGTATATTCAACCTGCACGCCTATATTCGCCGAGTGAAAATCGGGCATAAACTTGCACCATGGATTACGCCTTATATTAAAGATCTCATGGCTCGTAGGGATAAGGCTAAAAGAAGTCATTATTAAGCGCAGGACTTTGGAACTGTTCCTCTCTTGTCTAGTTTTGCGTAATTGTTGCAATTGCTACTTTCATGAATCTTTTGACAATCACAGTTCTTCCGATGTTTGGAAATTCCTTAAGTCAGTTGGTATTGGCAAATCTTCTATTAATACCTGTAAAGTTTAATAAATTTGAGCGGTCCAATATAAACATCTCTTTTATATTTATACCAAAACTCTTACACTGTTGGATTTTCCATATTGCTGATACCAAAATGTTCTCATTTACACTGAGTGCTGTTTCAAAATATGAAGTTAAAAATACAACCCTTGCGATCTCATCTTCAGCTGTTTGTAATGTAAATTTATGTTCGAGAAAGATAAGCTTTCCTTCTTTTATTATTACTTCCCTTTGTCCCTAACATTTTTTACTATTCATTAACTTCCAGCAATTTTTCGTTAGTCAGGTAAGAGGCTTCACATCATACCTTTGTCTAGAACAAAAAAACCTTTCTTATTATGCGACTATAGATCCAGTTCTATCACCCCCTTTCTTTGTATAATTCTCGAACATATTTTAGGTTTTTTTTATAACATATTTTTTTAAATATAATTACGTTTCTTTGTTTTTAACCGCCAATTCTCTTATTTGCTCTTACCGATTTGGCATTCGTTCAGGTCACAGTACTGCTACTGCAGTTATAAAAGTCACTGATGACATCCGCTGATATTACTTGACTTTAGTGAGGACAATGTAGGAGAAAAGAGTAAAATTCTTAAAAAGTCTACACTAAAGAAGCCTGACTTTTATATTTACAAAAAGTTTATGGTTAAATTGTCATGGCAGCATTAAGCTAACCAATCCCAACAGACATCACTCGTTCACGACCATGACGCATGCATCATCGGTTGATTTAGATATACTACTAGGTATTCTCCAATCTATAAATTTCTCCCCTACTTCTTTAGCCTGGTTTGATTCTTATCATCGGGGCCGCTCTCAGTGTCCACCTGGAAGAAACCTTCTTTAACCGGTGCGATCTCACTGCTGGTGTGCTTCAGGGTGGCGTTGCGTTTTTTCTCCTCTTCTTTTTCCTATTTTCATTATCTCTATCACTACAGTCACCTCTTCTACTTTCCATCTTTATGCAGATTTGCAACTTTATCGACATTTTGTAGGGGCTGATGCTGGTTCTGCCGCTGCTGCTATTAATTGTGACCTGACTTGTGTCGGTGAATGGGCTAGGTTTTATGGACTGACAATCAATCCTACTAAATCTCAGGCTATGATCATAGGAGGTATATGCGTAATGGACTTGACATGACATCCTTGGCACCTTTATGTTTTGATGGTGGCCAAATCAAATATACCGAAAACCTAGGAGTCATTATTGATTCAAATCTCTCGTGGTATGCTCATGCCAGCGAGGTTAGTCAAAAGGTGAATTTCTCCTTTTATTTGCTAAAATGCCTCGAGGGTTTCCTGCCCTTGAAGACTAAATCTCGCACAACAATCTAAGACGCTTTATCGTCAACGTTAATTGGTTCGTACAGGTCATACTTAACCAAAGCATTAAGATACGGCTGTTTTAAAACTAGTGTTTGTGTTCCATAACATCTGTGAGGTTTTATAAATGCGTAACTTTGGCTAGGTGAATTACTAACTAACTAACTATGGTGATAATCAAATAGTTTAATTTACTGTTAATCCTTATATATTTTCCTTCTCCGTTGATCCCTCTAATCACTACTTAAGTTGACAAATTAATAAGATCCTTAGTATGAAACAAGAAGTTATTACCTACATCCTTCCATCCATCTGCAGCAGAATAATAAAGACCACAACAAGAGCGCTTCCGTTGTACAGATTGCATTATAATTGCCATCTGCGCGAGCGCAATGTCAGTAAACCTCTACAATGTGACGCGCAACATTATTTTATTATATTTTAGGTACCTCGCATATTGTTTCCATTATACAGTAAATATCCATTGATTGATATGTTCGTTTTCTATAGTTAGACATTTAGGTAAGTTTGAAAGGATTTTTCCGGGTGAGATAAGTCTCCTTATCCCTACACATATTTGGCGACTCGCAAGTGATAGCAACTTATATTGCTAATACATCTTTTTGAGTGGGGAACTCCTCATGGATGCTCCCGGCCCTGGGGAAGGCGGTGGGCGTTCTAACCGGATAACACTGCTGTTGTGTAATAATCGGACGTACGTATATCGCAGATGGTTTGCGACAGACGTAACTCGGGCAGACGCCTCTATTAATTTTGGTATTACGTATTTACCGATCGCGATTATACAGGTGAATATCTCTGAAGCGCACACTTGCCGTGTGGTGCCGGCTCAGAATGCCACCACCCCAGCTCCTCATATGGGTGTAGTAAAAGTCGACTTAGGGAGTTGCCGTAGGATGGGCAGCAGCGTTCTTCGAGTACATTAACAACTCAACTGCGATCGCCAACCCGCCTGCGAAGCGTGGCGATTATGGCAAAACCCCCCAATGAGCCCACAACACATCCATATCGGTGGTTGTGGTGATCTTTGGGGGAGGCCTGTGTCCAGCTGTGGACTTAATTCGGCCGAAATAATGATGATGGCACTCTGTAGAACGATCAATGAAATAAAAACTGGCGATTTACCACTGGTGGATCCTTCGCTGCGCGATAGCTGCTGTCGCGTCCGCTGTCGCTTTTTTTTAGCTAGTTAGGGTGCGTGTCCTCCTGTTTGGCTCAGCAAACCGCACCCTCTTAGGACCCGCCGCGCGCCACGTTATTTCAGGCCTACCTTTGGTCGGAAGAGGGACTGTCCTAAGTCTGCCGCAGAATTCCATACATACTTAACAAAGGTTAGTTGTATTACTACTAGTATATACTAGTAATCAGCAAGACGATAAAAATATTCTTCTTAAATCATGTTTATTTAAACAGAAGTACATAAAATTACAATATATTATTTAAATTTTGCATGTAAATCGAGTGAGTAATTTCCGTATTGAATGGTGTAACAGATGAAAAAAATAATTGTGAGTAACTTAATTTAAGGACTACAAACTACTCTTTGCGCACATATATAGGAACTTAGAATTAAGTACTGATGATAGCATATTTAAATCTAAAGTTTCCTTCCTCTTCAATATGTTGTATGTAGTTCTATTCATCAATAGACCTAAAAAGGCAACGTGACAATCCCAATATCCCTACCGTACATCGATCTGCACCTATGGTTAATAGGCACTCTTAAATACATTACAACAAAGACATAAAAAACAAAGATTTACGACATAAAGTAGTCATTTAGTCATGGCAATCTCATCTCGTGTTACAATGGACTCGCTATAAACTACGCACGCCGTGATCCGGCCAACCAGTAGCATAATAATGGTATTAAAATGTTATTGTATAACCTTATAATGGCGCCGCGCCGGTGCAACACAGCGATCTCATTCTTACATAACAATATATAAATTATGTTAATAGCTTCGTGGAAAATCTATTTGAAATTATTCCCTTGATGTAGGAATTACAGTAACATGCTAACAATGACGTTGTTCTCTTAAAAAAAAAACCGTATCCTTTTAAGGAATTATACTAAGCTTTGGAACGTGGATAAGTATTTAAATCTATAGTTTCATAGGTTTCAATAAAATAAAATATAATAAAAAAGTTGATGGATATCAATTTTTTTTAAATCTTCACTAATCATGAATGGGGAACTGGTTTAGCACGAAATTTGACAATAGGCAAGGAAAACTAAAACTACTATATTAAGTATAGTAATCCGTGTGGTATCCTCATTATGAATATTGCACCACTCCGTCTTCTCCCGAGGATTTCGTAAAAAGCGACTATGGCGCTCTAATTCAGAAGGATGGGCAGCAGCATACCTTCTCTGGAACAGTAGCAATTCTGCGCTCATCAACCAGGCGGTGTGGGAATTGAACCCACGACCCGGAGCGTAGCAGCCGACTGTATCAGCTACGCACCAGCCGTGCCGTCAAAGCCAATTGTTTATCCAACATGTTTTTTTAATCTGACCCATGTTTGTGTGTCGTAACTAAAATAGATTTTCTATTGCGGAATTCAATCTTGTACCGATAACTAATCCACAGAACAAACTTAATATCGTAGGTAAAAAACATGTTCTCCCATACATTGCAAACGTAAGTTTGTACGCACAATGTTGAAAGATTGATGTTAATTTAAATATCATAGACTGCTTAAAGGTTTTCCTGTAATCTATATGTAAAGAATGATTATCAATATTTTTTTCATCTATTTAGGCTTAGTAGTTTCGGAGATAAGTTATGGTAAATATTCGTCTATTTTATTATATGACTAAACTATCATCATATCTGCCATTTATACGTCCACTGCTGAACAATAGATTCCACCATAGATTCCACAACTGTGTCATCATTTTGGGGCTAGTGTTGTGGCACGATTTGGAGCAGCCCTATATGAAATGGATTTTGAATTATAAGAACAAGTCTAAGCAGAATACGTTAAACACACACTGTATAGAGCAGTAGCATTACTGATCTTGGGGCCGCCGAGATTTGTCGGAAAGCAGAAAATTGTTTCGGTTTGGGAGACGACGTGCCAGTTTCTCTCGAGCCGAGTAATTACAGCCTTGAAAATTCACCCAATCCGAATGTTAAATGGTGTTATTAGACTTTTATGTGCTATTTTGACACATTTCCTGTTTATTTTTTATGTTTGAAGCGTATGTTTGAAAGTACTTTATAAATTACATTTTGGAAACAATCGAAATTGAATTGTATTGTGTTCTGTTGTTACGTTTCGATAGTTAAAAGAAACTCGTACTCCCCTAGTACGAGTTTCTTTTACAGAGAAGTATTGATAGCGTACATAAATTCATCGATTCTTATAATTTCAGCCAATAAATGTCCTCTGCTTAAAATAGCCCTACTGGATTGCTACAATGACCGGTCTAGGTGTGTGCAGTGTATTCCTTGGCATAATGGCCACGCTTGGCAGGCGGCGGGCTGGTTGCGTATGTCGCAGATGGTTTGCGAAGCGCCGCTGTTAAACGTCATTTTAGTATTACGTATTTGCCGATAGCGATTAAACAGGCAAATATCTCTGAAGCACACTCTGTCGGACCATCTATGAGCAAAAAAATTGCATCGTCGCCTTTCAATTTCAAGCGATTTGCCACCGGTGGATCCTTGGCTGCGCGATAGATGCTGTCGCGTCTGTTGTCGCTGTTTTCAAACGCTATCTCGATTCTGCCCTGTCCCACCTAAATCCCCTTGTGGTATCAGCCGCCGATTACCAACCCTCCCATATAGTTCATACTAGCATAGGCACCATCGTTTACTCTATCTTTTACTTTCTTTTAACTATAATAATGTTTGCTTGTCTGCAAAAGGTAGAACCAAATGTACCAAGCTTATGAGAATAAATTAAATTATTATTATTATATCAGTAGAGTACGCCGCCCGAGGCACGTTCTGGTCGACCCAGACGATAAAATCACGTTAGATCACATAAAGAGACTCGCGCTGTCTCATTCACTAGACACCCGATCGTTTTACCGCCCTGGCCGCCGAGGATGCCCGCCTCACCGACGTCGCGGAGGCCTACCGCCGCGTCACCTTCCCGTTCAAGTTAGCACTTCTCCCTCCCGTCTCTTGCTCGCGCCGGCCCGTGCCAAGCCTGTAGTTTTAAATGTCCCCTAATACATTATAAATAATACCGATCCAGCTGTCCCCAAAACAATAGCCTATTATCCCCAGCAACGCCCTAAGCCGAGGTCCGTGTCCCGCAGGGGGCGCCCTTAGCGAAAGTTGCTTAGTTTTAATATTAATTTAAGCCTGGCCGGAGGCCTCTTTTGGCTTCGTCAGAAATGACCGGTTAAGCAACCACATTTCCCAGAAATAAATGCGAGAAGCCCAACAAAAAAAAAGTTGCTGTTTTTAGCTAATCAGGGCTGGTTGATCGCAGTTGAGTTGTAAATATACTCAAACGGCGCTGCTTCCAATCCTCCTGCTAATCCCATAATACTCATCTTAGTTTTAATTCCAGAGTAATTAGTTTCTTTCTTGGCACTATATTGTAAATTGACTCCCAGGTATGCAAATTGGAACAACCTTAGTTTTATGCAAAACTTTTAGTATAATGTATTGTAGTGCGTAAATCTAGTATTGTTCGCTGGACGCGCATAGATTTTCGATGTGCCATTTATTTATACCAACTTTTCCTTCAGCCTCAGCTCTACATATTGTTTTATTAAAAACATGTAGTTGAAGTTGATGTCTGGTATTTACGGCGGATAATTACGCACGCATATTTTAATTATATCTGACTTCTATTGTTTTTGTATGTAAATAAAATTTTGAATTCTCAGGGTAGAGGACAAACAGACTATGACTCAGACTAGACTAAATGATGGATACGGCATTTAACAAAGTCATCGCAAGCTACTGTCGACAAACGTAAACTTTGAAGTACCTACCTATATTGCAGGTACTTAATATCATCATGGCAGCCAAAGAACGTCCACTGCTGAACAAAAGCCTCCCCATAGATATTCAAAACGACCGGTTACATACCGTGTGTAGTAATTTTGGGGGGAAATACTACGCTTGGCAGGCGGGTTGGTGAGTTCAGAATGGCGATTGTTCCACAGAAGCGACGCTACTGACCACCCCTCTGGTTTAGAGTCGCTTAGTCGGCTTTTACGACATCCACGGGAGGCGATGGAGCGGTGTTCTTAATTCCATATATAATTCTACAGTAAAAAGTGACATTCATTGTATAAATACCAGAAATAGACATAAAATAGTAGTACCTAAATTTAGATTGTCCAAAACCAACAAATTGTTCTTAGGTAACTGCGTTCGGTTTTATAATAAGATACCAAAAGAAATTACTGAGCTGACAGTCGGGAAGTTTAAATCGCACGTCAAATTAATTCTTATAAAAAAAGCATACTATAGGATTAAAGACTATGTTGACGATAGGGACATATGGCGTTAGTCCTTTTCTGCACATGTAAGCCACATGGAAACCAAATAAATCTGAAGTGATATTTGCATTGTATAGCTGCCATATTTATCTTTTATATATAGATGACTAATTTAAATACTTTGTAACGAACAGATATAAAACAGATGTAAAAGACGTAAAAAAATGACCAAAAAGACGTAACCCTGACTTTCTTTCAGCATTTCTTCTCAGAGGTTGTAGCGTGTAGCGAAATGCCCTCCGTTGTTTCAATATGACGTGTAGAAGTGTCTGTTAGGACCTATTTACTGAACAAAAGATTATATTCTATTCTACAAAAGGTATTTAATTTACGTTTCCGTATTCAAAAGAAGATTGATAGGAATTAGGTAATTCAATTCTATGGTTCTGCCAACCTTTCCGAGGGCTATTGAAATCGACTTTTGTTTTAGAAAATAACCCCCATGCCCGGATTAACTATTCCAATGACACAGATTTTGTTGACAAAATAGGTGTAAGTATCTACCTGTGTACACGATGATCGAATATCTAAATATGTGCGTGATGACAGGGTGAGGTAACACCGAAGTCCAAAACTCAGTTAATTTGTCATTGCTATGACAAATTAATATAATGGCACAATAAAAAACGTATTTACCTATTGGCCGTAAATTAACTTATCAACATCGGTAAGACCCTATAAGGGTATTACGACAGGCATAGGCGTCGGCCTCCCAGAAAAAAAATAACCAACTTCATTGTCGTGGGCCTAGAAGATGTCGTGGGCCTAGTAGAAGGTGAAAAAATAAAAATGTCCAAAGGTTGGGGAGGATGTCTACTGTGAGAATAATAACATATTGCGGTCCACCTGTAAGGCGTGGCGATTAAGTCGATATCTGTATATATGGTCGTAAAAAATAGTGACCTGTATTTTAAAGGGACAATCAGTTAGGTTATAGGAATAGAGACTACTAAAAAAAAACCCGACAAGTGCGAGTTGAACTCGCGTGGAGAGGGTTCCGAAATTGCTAAATATATTGTCTATTGATGAATTTGGTCTTGTACCAATAACTTACCCCAAGAACAATCTTGAGTAGCGACCAGATACCGAAAGACGCAGAGTGGGCAGTTTCCCCATAAGGTGGACCGACCACCTGGGGAAGGTTTCGCGAATCCGCTGGATGCGAGTCGCGCAGTACCTGTCGTTGTAGTGACCTTTGGGACCTTTGTCCAATAGTGGACGTCTTTCAGCTGCAATGATGATGATAATGATCGGGGGGAATAGCTCCTGCCGAGATTGACTGCGGCTGAGTTGTGAAAACCCACCGTGTTCCTTACCTATCTACCTATCGCTGGGTGTACGGGCTTCACTTGCGCATTTACCCCACCCGAGTCGCCCCTGGTGTTGCCGGGACGTATCACGGATGGTTTTTTATTACCTTAATAGTAAAAAATATGATGCGTAACTGCGAACTGACACTAAACTCAATGATAGATGATATAAGTAGATTAAAGGAAGCACGAAAAGACATTACGTTGATCAGAATAACGTTCCAGATAAATAGATCAGTAGGCGTAAGTACTACACGTCAGAATATGAACACAGCTTGTTACATTGAGACCCACGGACTGTATTATATAGGTACACACAATTGGATAATAATAGTATCACTGTTGGGACATTACGTCTCTTATGCCTATGAATTGGTCAATTCGGTACATGAAAAGATTCATTGGTAAGAATTCGTTCGATTCTATTAATCTCCAGGTGTTGTGGCGCGAAATGCGCGAGGCTTGCACTGGATAGTACGTTACATTCACCAAACTTTTCCCTAAAAAAGGGGAAACTATATTGGCTTTCTTCAACGTAACGTATTCTAATACAACATCTCCTTGCCCCTAAGTGCACTTTACTTGCATTACCGACAGATTGCAAAAAATCTGCCAGCTTACCAACATCATCATGATAAAAGTCCACGCCCACTGCTGGACGGTCCTTGTACCATAAATGACCGCCAAAATTAATAAAGATTCTGTGGATTGGTGATCGTAGTACGTCGTTGTTAGCACACAGAAGAACGCTGCTATCTAGCCTCTTGGTGAAATCCTATTTCGAACGGGTTGGTCTAGTCTTTACCGGAAACCACACGGCTAACTGACCAGTAAAATGTATCGATTGACACTTGTATGTACAGCTGAAAGCGATGCGATGACATCATTTCGGCCGAATGAAGTCCACTGCTGGACACAGGCCTCCCCCAAAGATCACCACAACGGCCGATATGGATGTGTTGTGGGCTCATTGGGGGGGCTTTGCTATAATCACCACGCTTGGCAGGCGGGTTGGCGATCGCAGTTGAGTTGTTAATGTACTCGAAGGACGCTGCTGCCCATCCTCCGGCTAATCCCTTGGTCGACTTTTACGACACCCATGGGAGGAGATGGGGTGGTGGCATTCTGAGCCGGCACCACACGGCAGATGCGATGACTTACCTGGTTTTTAAATCGCAGTAAAGGTGTTAAGAATGATGTCTGAGCGCGGTGTCCCGCGCTCACCTCTCTAGAAGATTGTGTAGCTACAGAGGCCGCACCGCCAGAGCACGTAGCCGGACCGAAACCTGCCGGGGGATGCGCTGAGTAAAACAAACTATAAAATAAAGTTTATGGTTAGTGGTGTGCGTCGAAATACCGATCAAAAAGAGATAGCTGCGGTGCTGATTTTCAGCTATACCTCATATGATTTTGGGCAATACCTCGTATTTTGACGGCCATACAATTTGTTATTAGCCCACGGGAGGACTAAGCTGCTGCCCATCCTCTTGATATCGTGGATGAAAATCTATTCTTTACCGGAAACCATACGGCGTTGAGCGCACGAGCAATTGACGAAGGGACACTTTGTTGGTTTTAGCCGGTAAGTAGTTCTACCCACAGCGGATAAATGGAACCACGCAAAAAATCTTTTCGTAGACAGTTCAGTGAACTGCCTAACCGGGCGATCTGGCTTGCGGCGTAAGATATCTTATGTACTTTATTCATTAGTTAAATAAAACTACGATTTAATAATGGCATGCTGAATATTTTTCCACCAATTACAATCTCGCCAATATATCGGCGTATTTTTATTAAGCCGAAAGATCATTGGCACCGGTTTATTTGTTGTATTATTGTTATTTTCCCATAAAATATTTGGCAGGTGCTTTTAGAAAAAAAATATATGGTAAAATTTTATATTGTAATAGTTTTAGTTAGCAGGTTGTATGAAGATCCAGAAATAGGTTTGACAAATGTTTCTTTTTCAAACATAAAAAGTTATTAGAATTATTAATTAAATGAATCATATGTACATGCATAGGCTTTTGTCCAGCAGTTGACGTTTTTCGGCTGAAATGATGATGATATACATATGTAAATATGATTTATTGAATTAATAATATGGTGACCAATGAAAAATATGACAAAAAATTGCATGTACATGCATGGTGATGTAAATTGTTTATAATGGGGAGCGTTTCAACAAAGAACATTAAATCAGCCGGCGTTGTTTGATTAATGTTTCATATACCTACCTGGATATTGTAGGTGCAACGAAGTTGACCTTGTATGAGGTGTGTCAAGTGTGTAACAGTAAGATATTAATAGCCGCAGATAACTTTAAGTTACAGCCAACCGTGGCGCCCATTGTGATCGATAACATTATAAGTCGCTGTTCTGCTGCAGTCAATACTGATAATTGATTTTTGTGTTTTTCCAACACCATAACTCGTAAAAGTAAAATATGGCACCACGATTTGGATGGAGTATGCTATTTTGTAGAGGTACAATACATGTTCAAGGAGAATGGGCAAAGCTGTATACAAAGGTATAAATGGTTTAACTGGTTCAAGGTGTAACGAGACCTGGTTCATGAGATTATGAAACTTTTCATGTTATAAAATTTTTTAACAAAAAAAAAAAATAGCGACTTCAAAAACCCTACACGATATTAAAATATTAAAGCCACTGAAAAGGAAAAAAGAACTTTATGTGTGAAGTCGGGCGGGGCCAGATTTTCAATATTCGAGAAACCTGTTTTCTGTACAAAACCACCCGGCTCAAATAGCTAAAGCGTGGACTTAACATTATCTGGCGTTTCAGTATTCGGCCGTTAGTGTTATAATTCAAAGCCTTCGGATTATTATATTTCAAAATGGAGTTATAAAAAATCCAAGTACATCTTCCCATGCAATCAAGTTGAGTCAATGAAGTCAGGATGACTCTGTTACCTACCGTTCTTGATGGGTGTATTACTTTTTCCAAATTGAAAAGGCTGTAATTGCAAATCAACTCTATACAATTGTACAAGATAATAAATCACTTATTAAGATTATTTTACACTAGTAATTCTCATGTATCGTGTGTACAGTTGACAGAACATGCAACAACACTCAAACCCGGAACAACTTTCATGCAACAACACTCAGTCCCGGAACAACTCATATCAGCCATTTAAACGTCCACTGCTGAACATAGGGCTCCCTCATAGACTTCCACAATTGTTTCGTGTTTTTGGGGGTATTTGCCAATCTTCACTACGCTTGGCAGGCGGGTTGGTGAGCGCAGTATGGTTACTGTTCCACAGAAGGGACGCTGCTGGATGGGAGGATGGGTACTTCTGGCTAAGAGTCTCTTAGTCCTTTTTACGAGACCCAACGGGAGGAGATGGAGTGGTGCTATATTCTTAATCCGGCCACCATACAGACCACACGCCCCACACCACACGATACCTGTAGGCTATTCAAATTTTTATTTGTTTATATACTCTTTATTTTATACCACATAACATATTAAAGATAAACATTTAAAAAGATAAGTGTTCAATGGGAAGTCTTACCGCAAGGCAATCTCTTCCACCTTTGGATGGAATGAAAGAAAGCGTGTTTGTTCGGTGCAGGGATCCAATTAGTGACCCGTCTAGCGCAGTGAACCAATAGCTTGACCACTGCACCAATCGTGCCGTATTGGTGAACCGGATTGCAATTTTATTATAATAATCACTACCACACAAACAAATTACCTCATAAACTCAATAATATTAATCTAAGTTAAGATTGCTGCTAGTATTACTTTTTTTAAAAAGCTCGTGTTGTGTCGTCCTTGGGGCGCGGTGCAAGTTTGAAGACGCGTGGTAATCAGCTCTACAGATAATTAAGGATATTAGCAGTCCGAGGCGTAGAATTAGCTCCGGTAAAAGGCGATAATTATGTCACCAGCTATGACAAAGGTGCATGAACATCTGTGCCTCTTCGGTATATAAAAAAGAATCTAGGCATGACAACTACGTAAATAAAACTTCATTTATATTCTTACGTCGGCGTCGATGACATGACTAATAGCTCGTACACGCTTGTAATTACTGTTTCCGCCCTTTATTTTGTTATTGCTGCATTCTCACCTTCGGTTCGAGGGAATTTTTTGTAACGTAAAACCGACAAAAAACGTTCAGTTTAATTCTAGATTTATTTATACCACTACTATAGAATATACGTTCGAGTCACTACACCAAAACTCCAATATAACACTGAGACTCATTTTCCGGTTTTTTTTAAATAACTAATTAAACATTTGGTTTTTTTTGTCAAGTACAACAAGCTATGAATTTTTTTAAATTATTATTTAAAATATTGGGTATATCAAAGCAATAATATACACATTTTATTAGAACAGCGAGTTTGTTGTTATCAAGATGTTGTCTGCAGCGAAAATGCGCATTCATGGGATGCAAGCAAAGAACTATAAAGGACAATATCAACAGTATCGGGGCCTGATAAAGTTATATCAACCTATTGGAGAGTGTTCAAGAGAACTTTAACAAGAGGACACAACTTGATGGAATCAGATACACGAAGAACAAGCAAATGGAAAATTTTCGTTTGGAACAGTTCATGAAAGAGCAAAATTGGACTTCTGGGGTGGAAAGCTTGGTGACCTTTAGGCACCAGTCTCTCACAATAAATTTGAATAATACTATAACTTTGATTGTGGTGAGAAATAAATACATAATAAACACCCGGTTTCTGTGTCTTGTCCGGTATAAGAATTATAGCACCACTCCATCTCGTCCCATGGATGTTGTAAAAGGCGACTAAAGGACTTCTACCCAGAGAGGTGGGCTGCACCACCCCTTCTGTAGAACAATAGCTATACTGCGCTCACCAACCCGCCTGCCAGGCTAAGTGAGTACTGGCAAATTCCCCCCAATTAAGACACAAACAAACAACCGCCTCATCAGAGTAACAGATCATTGTGGGAATCTATGGGGGAGGCCTTTGTTCAGTTGTGGACGTCCTTCAGCTGATATGGTGATGATGATGAATAAAACTGTATGGTTCCAAACTAAGGGTTTCTACGGGTAGTTAAGGGAAAGAGAATAACATTAACCTGTTCTAAATGTCTACCTCAGTAGTATGTATGCTAGTAATTACCAAGGATCTCGTGACAGGTCATGGAGTAGCAAGAAATGGAGTGCAAATGTGGGGGGAAAATGCATAACCGACTTCAGACTAAGTATGCCATATAATTCTGCTGCCATCGACAGACACGTCGGGCGTTTTACCGACTCACTGCGGTATGATACAACCTGCACATTCGGGTTTTGTAAGAAATATACATATAGTGCTTCCATTATTCTCCATTGAATTGTTCGATACGATGCACATAGCTACTTTCTACCATCGCACCTCTCAACATCGGTGGCGATTAAACTAATCGAATACTCTAAAGCCAAAATGTTCTCGTATGGTGCGGTTTCAGAAAAACTTCCTTCGTGTTCGTGTTGCGGAATCAGCTTCTCACTGAGGTTTTCCTAAAAGACTATAACGCTTTTCAAAAAGGATGCGCAAATAACTATACATGGTCGGCAACGAGCGAGTGATGCCCCTGGTATTGCAAGGTTTCTTAGGTTACGGTAACCGTTTACATTCAGGCGGGTAAAATGCTTGTTTGCCACCTAGGTGGTATAAAAAATCTTATAATTTTATCTGATCAACGCAAGTGATGAAGTTTTTTTGGCCTGAGTTTTGGATCAAGATCAAGTGATCAAGGATCACCGGCAATGCTGCACCGGCGCGAAAAGGCTGTTTCTACTAAATCACGTGGTAACCAGGCTATTATCTGATTTTGGAAGGCTTCGTATAGCGTTAGGACCGCGAAAGGCTGAGTAAAGTATAAACTTTATCGCGTCGGAATCGTTGTCAACCGAAGCAACATTTCGGCAATTATGCTTTGGAACCAGCACATCAAAGACCGGCTTTATTAAGGAGTTATAGTATCAGTAACTCATTAATTAAATTCATAGTGTAAGTGTGTAACGTGCTTAACTGTAAAGAATAATGTTCAAGTGAAATAGAATACGGTCGTCATCAGCCTAATCTAACCTGTTCTTAGTTAGTATTAGTAACATTGTTTTTTTTTTCAATCTGACCTAGAGACACCGAGAGCTATACATAAGCAAATTAAATATTTAATTTACTTATATTTCTTATTAAATTGAAAGCTATTTAAGTAAATTAGAAAGAAGAAAGAAAGTAAGAAATATGTTTTATTCAGTACGGGACATAGTGACAGTACAGAACAATAATGATAAACAACAAAATCAAATTAAAAGAAAAACAATGTATCTTACACTAAATACCTAAACAAAGAGCTGTCAAACACGCCCACGCCGAAAATACCACCAACTCAGCATTTGCTGGGTGCGGCGCACCCAGCGCTGGTTTTCAGTTGGCACCCCTGTGCAGTGACACACGGACGAAAGCAATTACCTACGTAATTACATTATAAGTATTTAATTTTAAATATAATTATATACTTATATACAATAATTACAAATATAATTAAGTAAGGTACATAGGTACCAACTTAATTATATTTGTTTTTAAAATCAAACTGAATCTATTTTGTAACTATGCTTTGGTGTTTTGACGATCGTCCAGTAGTCTGATGCTGAGTAGAGGCTGATATATCTAGAAACCTTTCAGGATATAAATCAATACGTACCCAAAAGATGGATGAATGGCAGTCATTATTTATACATTGATATTTTCATCAAGCGCGTAGTAGGGGACCTCGGTTAGCGACCCAAGTGAGAATTTCTGAATTGAATGGGAAACCCGAATCGAATTGACATAAAAACCGCGCTTTTTGCCAGTGGCTAATTTTAGCCATTATACCGACTTAGTTTTTGTTTCCCCAGTGGAAAAATGAAAGATGTTCTAGAAATTTCTGCATACAGCGACAACATTGATCCGACCTTTGTTATCTTGTAATTGGGCAACATTTTGTTTAGCGTTTTATTTTAAACCATAATTAAGTGCGATTAGACTTGAAATTAAATCATATAAAAAGAACATCACATTTATTTATAACGAACTATAAGAAACAGACAATTTTAGGAAATTCCATCATCATTATATCAACCGAAAACCAGCCACTGTTGAACAAAGGTCTCTGCCATAGACGATTGGTTACATGCCGTGTGTCGTAATTTCGGAGGGAATTTGCCAGTACTCAACACGCTTGGCGCCCGGGTTGGTGAGCGCAGAATGGCTGCTGATCTACAGAAGGGATGCTGCTGCCCATCCATCTGGTTCAGAGTCTCTTAGTCGCCTTTTACGACGTCCACGGGAGAAGATGGAGTGGTACTATGTTTCTACCTTCTCATACATAATCCGCATGCCATACGAGCACAGCACGGGAGTGTGTGAGATTTCAGATCTACTTGTCTTCCATTTACAGTATAAGCTGGACTACAATTGCTGTCCCAATTACTGCCAATCAATGTGACTTTCACTAGGGAATCTATTTATAACGGTCGCTTTTCAAGATTTTCAAACTACTCCAGTTATTGGATCTCCGAGATGTATACCCCCGCCTACTGCCGTTTCAACTGGCGAATATTGCGCAATGACGGTAGCCGGTGATATCTTCTCCATACTTCACTCATTTCGGCCGAATGAAGTCCACTGCTGGACACAGGCCTCCCCCAAAGATGTCCACAACGACCGATATGGATGTGTTGTGGGCTCATTGGGGGGTTTTGCCATAATCGCCACGCTTGGCAGACGGGTTGGCGATCGCAGTTGAGTTGTTAATGTACTCGAAGGACGCTGCTGCCCATCCTCCGGCTAATCCCTTAGTCGACTTTTACGACACCCATGGGAGGAGATGGGGTGGTGGCAGTCTGAGCCGGCACCACACGGCTCCCAACTTACTCATCCCCGATTTTGACTTGAATAGAAATCTCTAACATAGCTTTTTAGAAGCTCTTCGTGTAACTGTAGGCTATTTTATGACGCTAATAATAAATTTTTTTTTTTTTACCGTGTGGGGCCGGCTCAGAATGCCACCACCCCCTTTCATCCCGTGGGTGTCGTAAAAGTCGACTAAGGGATTAACCGGAAGATGGGCAGCAGCGTCTTTCGAGTACTTAACAACTCTACTGCGATCGCCAACCCGTCTGCCAAGCGTGGCGATTATGGCAAGACCCCCCAATGAACACACAACACACCACATCGGTCGTTGTGGTGATCTTTGGGGGCGGCCTGTGTCCAGCAGTGGATTTCATTCGGCCGAAATGATGAATAATTTTAAGGCGTGATTCCTTAGTATGCGATCACTCTGGGTATTCATAAAATATATATACCGTACAACCCTTGGACCCATCGCCAGAGCCAACCATTGTAACCTGTTAAGACGGGCAGGAGATTGCAGCGGGCGTATACATTCAACCGGGTGTCGTATGCGGACCCTACATATAACTTTGCAACGACCTATTGAATGTTGTAATATTAATAAAACAATTAATTAATTCCACTCGAATATTCGAATGTCAATCACCTTCCTTTAATCTTATCTAGATTTAAAACCTAGGTAAAATAACTTATCTGTCCACCTTTTGTTAACGACATTCATTTGTTATTAGCGTCGTATCAGTCTACATAGAACACAAGATATCAATAAAATGCGTTAACACAAGGATATAGAAAATAAACGCTAGATAAATATTCCTCTGCGCAACAAATTGACACATTTTATTCGATATAACAAAAATTTACGGTGGCAATCCCTATTTTTTTCCAGTGGTGTGG
Organism: Diloba caeruleocephala; assembly: GCA_947459985.1. Classification (NCBI taxonomy): domain Eukaryota; kingdom Metazoa; phylum Arthropoda; class Insecta; order Lepidoptera; family Noctuidae; genus Diloba; species Diloba caeruleocephala. The sequence continues at coordinate 6,176,735 of OX381607.1, forward strand.
ACAGTTTACAGACATATACAACCACCGGCCAGCCGTGTGGTGCTGGTTGTGATTAGCAGCAACCCATATCAGCCCGTGAGTGTCGTAAAAGGCGGCTATGGGATTAGCCGGAGGATGAGCAACAGCGACTTTCGAGAACATTAACAGCTCAACTGCGATCGGTAACCCGCCTACCAAGTGTGGCGATTACGACGAAACCCCTCAATGAGCATACAATTCTTCCAATTATATCTTTGGCTTACGTCCACCAGTGGACTTTATTCTGCAATCTGCAGTCCATACAAATATTTCTTCCGTGAGGCCCCGACTGAGCCCAAGTCACGTTTTTTATATTATTATTTTTATTGGTCTCCAGTGCAAATTCGTCATGAACTTCCTTCGCCCCGGGGAAGGGCGAAAGGATATCCTACCGGGTAAAACTGGCGCGGTCATGTTCGGCACCGAAGGGGTCTCCAGGTACTCGTAAGATCACACTAGAGCCGCCCATTGGTGCCATGCCTTTAGGCACATCACAAAGGGGATGACTGTAAAGCGGTCACCCGGTCACGTCGTGGTTCAGTCCATCATCCCGATCGAAAACGCGTGGGATGCCGTCGCCTCCTCTTGCGAGGACGTGATGCAAGCAAAGGCGGCAAAGCGGGGACGGGAGGAATTCCATGAGGGTTTATCCCACGAGAAAAATAGGCTATCTGATGAAGTTGAAAAGGCCTCCAGCCAGGTGATTTATTTATAAATTTAACACCCTCCATCTAATATAAATATACTACTAGAATAGTCAACAGGAACTGATGATCAGTAAAATCCGAAACTACTCACCAAAGCTCATTTTACACGTGATTAATCAGTTTTGACATCTGACTGTTCATTTTTTACTTTAGATGTTGACTGTAATAATAGTAGGGTCACGTTAATAGTGCAATAGGTGAGATACGAGCTCTAGTGTGATCATACGAGGACCTGGAGCCCCCCTTAGGTGCCGAAGATGACCGCCCCAGAGGTTATAGCCGGTAGGAGACCGGCATACCCCTTCGCCCTTCATAAGTTCATGAAGAATTTCCACTGGGCACCAATAAAAATAAATAAAAAGAAGGAGTCCGCCTCTCTATCCTTCCCCGCGGCGGAGAAAGTTTAAATAAAAACATGAATTAAGACTTGATTATAAAATAGGTACAGAAATATGATAGGAATTAGCTGTATGATAATTTGATATGACATCTTGATACCAAGTAATTCAATAAGGAGTCAGGTATTTTGTGAATATTTCCGGCGACATTGCGTATTGTTATTGTAAAATGTATACCAACAAAGATATTGACAATTTTAAAGCGAATGGTAATTTAGTGACGTCATATTGATGTTGAGCCGTGTTGTGACCGGATTAAGAATATAGCACCACTCTGTCTCCTCCCGTGGATGTTGTAATAAGTGACTAAGGGACTCTAAACCAGAAGAATTGGCAGCAGCGTTCCTCCTGTAGAATAGTAGCTATTCAGCGCTCACCAACCCACTCAAGCGTGGTGAGTACCAGTAAATGACCCTCGATATGACGACAGATGGCATGTAACCGGTCATTTATGGGAGGACGCCTTTGTTCAGCAGTGGACGAAGTTACTCTAATATGAGATAATGATATTGATGTTTAATTACGTCTCTCCACTTGAATCTAAATATATTTAATTTATTATTTTTATTAAACTATTCACTTTTTAATGATATTCAGCCCCAACTGGCTGATAAATGAATGAGCGAAGTTATATCCAATTTCAAACCAAAATAGGACTCTGTAAAACATGATAACACAACGGTGGAAAAATGGGATGAAAGGAAATTTTTCCAAATAATAAACATTCAATACAGCGGCAACAAGTAACTTAGACAAGCTCTAAATTTTCTGCTGAAGAAAGGCTTCCCCATTAACCACTATGATGAAAATCTGTAAGAGAATATTGCTATAATTCTGCATCGGCATTGGCAAACAAATTTAGAAAATACATTATCTGATATATTATATGGTATGAAATTCCCTAGTCGCCTTACATTCTGCACCCCGACTCTTGCTCGAGCCGGCCCATGCCATGCCAGTAGCTTTAAATATGTCCGTAAATAAAAATAATTTTTGATGCAGCTCCCTAGCTAGTCCCCCCTCAGCAACACACTAAGTCGAGGCCTGAGTCCCACTAGGGGGTTCCCGTAGCTAGGTTGCTAATTGTATGCTCGGCTAGAGGCTGTTACGGCTTCGATTTGTCCGGTTAAGCAGGAACAGCTCCAGGAGGTGAATGTGAGAAGTCCGACATAAAAAATACGACACACACAGAAAGAGAGAAGCCTTTTCTTAACGGGGAAACCCGTTCTCTTCATCTTCACATGAGCTATGTTATACAACTATTACTAAGAATGACTTTGTACAACAGCGTCATCAGTATATTACTGATTATAAGCGTTCAGACAGTGTAATCAAGATGATAAGTGTATAATCTGTCAGTTACATTTTTTAATTAGCTACGTGTCATTAATTACTTGATATAATCATATAATATCTGCGATGATGTGAAATATAAACACAAAAATACATTGAATGCAACCAAATATAAACTTTATAACTTTTTTTCGCTTTTCGTACTATCATTGACAGAAACAGAAAACTGCGGCGACCACCGTCTTAAACTTTCTAAAGCACAAGTCCGATGGTACATGGTATACTGCTCTCATCTCTGGGCTGGAGCACCCCAATATTTGTTTTTCATTTTTTTATTGATGCCCAGTGGAAATTCTTCATGAACTTCCTTCGCCCCGGCGAAGGGGTATGCTGGACTCCTACCAGCTAAAATGACTGAAGCGGTCATCTTCGGCACCTAAGGGAGGCTCCAGGTCCTCGTATGATCACACTAGAGCCGAACATCCCAATACCTACCCATTCCTCTTAACCACATTAAATTTCAAGCGGCTGAAAACGTTTGGCTCGATCCTGGCGTTCTGGATCTGGCGTTTGAAGAGACTTTGCGTCTTTATGAATCTTTTATCGCATATACAATGGCGAGTGCTCCGAGGAACTGTTTCCACATGCTTGGAGACGCTGATTTCCACCATCGCACCACCCACTTCGAGTCAAAATTCCATCTTTATTACCTCGACGGCTGGCGGTCTGGCACTTTACGGTTTGCTCATCCTTATCTGCCCCGTACAACGAAAAAGTAGAACCAGCTTTCGTTAGCGGTTTTCCCGAATGTGACATACGGACCTTCATAAAAAGAGCAGTTCTACCTAAATGGCCTGAAACGCATCAGCGACTCCTCTGGTGTTCATGGGTGGTGGTGATTGCTTACTTGCAGGTGAACAGCACGCTTGTATGCCAACACTGTTATATAAAAATGATTACTTTTGAGTTATCCTAACATTTTTATCAGTCCGCTATTTATCAACAGAATTTTGAATGAAAACATTTTATACATCGTTGAAAAAAGCTGGACAAGTGTGAATTGAACTCACGCGGATAGGGTTCTGAAATCGCTGAATATATTGCCTATTGTTGAATGCGGTCTTGTACCAATAACTTATCCCAAGAACAAACTTATCATCGTAGTTGGCAAATATATTTTCCCATACATTCCAACCGCAAACGTAATTTTGTACGCACAATATTGAAATATTTACCACGTTATTTTAAGACCATAGACTTCTTATAGAATTTCCTGTAATCCTCAAGGGGTCGATATCGACCACTTTGGGAATCCCTGCTATAAGGGTACCACCGTTTTTTCCTTCGCACGTTTGGAACTCTAAAAATACAATTACGCATCATATTACCGCCGTAATTCAATTCATATATCACATCGTTTTATCTACTTAATTTTGATAAGGCAACCTTTCTATCGATTGTTCTTTTTCTTCTACCGTCTCATTGATTCAACAAAAATAACAGGCCAATAAATGTCAATTTTTTCTTTTAATAACTAAAATCGATCTCTTTTCTTTTGGAAACTTCATTTCATCATCTTTTTGTCTGGAGTATCACGCATTATTAATTTATTAGCGGTAGTCAAACATCATAATGCCGTTTCTCTCTCTTTGATAACCTCAATCGATCACTTTTGTGTTCCAATAGAACCTTTCCTTTCTTCGTAGTTCTTGACTGCAGCTCCAAGATTTTCGGAAAAAATGGAAGTGTACAGAACGAATCTCTATTCGAGAAGGTTTTATCTACTGCAACCGAAATTAACTTAACATATTGTTTTAAATGTTTCTGTAGTCTGGGTTCTTATGATTTGTCAAAAGTCCAGAACATAGCGTGTTACAAATGGGCCTTTAGGATATAAAGGTTCTTTTTATTTCTTGAGTCAAAACACGAACGTTGCAGTAACGAAAATAACAGTCGTCGCCATGATTTGTGAGCTCTCTCGTTACCTTAGCAATTCTAAAAGGTAGAGTAGAATAGAATTTAACTTAATTGTACACCAAAGAAAATAAAATAGAAAAGATTATTTACAATAGTTAGCGTGGCACAACGGGCGGTCTTATCGCTAAAAGCGATCTTTTCAGACAACCTTTGGATGGATTTAAAAGTAGGGAAATAAAGAAATTCAGGTAGTCTGTGGTGTACTCAATAATGAGATATATATACAAGAAAATACACGTTATGGGTAAACTTGGCTGGAGGCCTCTTTTGGCCTCGCCAGAAATGACCGGTTAAGCAACCCCATTTCCAAGAAATGTATGCGAGAAGCCAAACAACAAACAAAATATAGGTAAAGACTTCTTCTGCTTTTGGTTCATTGTCTCAGTTGTTCACACAAATAGTGCAGACTTTATGTGAAACCCAGGTTTGTCTTGATCACGGAGTTTAATGCCAAAGTGAATTTGGTAAGCCATTTTTTACAAAATCAGTTACGGTTTGTCGTAGATTGACTATGGTGAACTACTGCAAATATAGCATAATAATATTCATATTTTTTATTGTGGATCATAAGTACGTACAGAATACAGATGTTCTTAATACATTGATAAGTTATTTCCCGCCTCTTAGGCAATCAATAACAATTATACCGTCTTTACTATTAATTAATTATACTACCATCAAATCAGCATTCATTAAAATTAATAAATATTTAAATACTAAAATAAAAAAATCACAATACCTATATACACACATTACCAATTCATTTAAGGGGATCAAAATATATCTGGGCTATTACAATTTATTGTTGGCATTTATTAAATAAAATTAGAATGCGTGCAACCCAGTACACGTGGCAGAGGTGAAAATATCCACCGCATGCGCCCACACAACGTTACACGTTAAACTTTGCACTCAAATTTGCCTCTCATCGACCCCAAAGAAGCATAACTTAAAACAACTGCATTTACCTATTTTAAGATTCGCATAGCTTACCCAACAAAATATATACAAGTAAATAAATTGAAGTGTCCAGTTGTAATGTCAATTTAACAGCTTTTAACTAAATTTATACGAAAACAATTAAGAACGAATATTGCCGTGTGGTGCCGGCTCAGAATGCCACCACCCCATTTCATCCCATGGGTGTCGTAAAAGTCGACTAAGGGATTAACCAGAGGATGGGCAGCAGCGTCCTTCGAGTACATTATCAACTCAACTGCGATCGCCAACCCGTCTGCCAAGCGCGGGGATTATGGCAAGACCCCCCAATGAGCACACAACACACCATATCGGTCGTTGTGGTGATCTTTGGGAGAGGCCTTTTTTTTTTTATTTTTTTTTTTTATTTTTTTTTTTTATTGATCCTTTGGAAATACCTCATGTACTTCCTTCGCCCCGGGAAAGGGCGAAGGGGCATGCCGGACTCCTACCGGCTAAAACCACCGGAGTGATCATCGTCGGCACCGAAGGGAAGCTCCAGGAACTCGAAAGATCTCCATCTGGAGCCACACCAAGGTGCCACGCCATCAGGCACATCTCGGAGGGGATGACTGTAAAGTGGTCATCCCCTCTAGTGGAGGGAAGGCGACTGTAAAGAGGCCACCCCCCCAGGCATCTCTCGAGGGGATTGTAAAAAATTCCCCCGAGGCCTCACTATGCGCTGTGCTGCGCACACAGCGGTACGTGACCACATGCGCACCGCTGTCTTCCCGGGGGTCGCTCGGTATGAGCACGCAGATTTCCCAATAAGCGCGCTCGCGACCCCCAAGGCCCCCTATAAAGACAACAGGGGGCTCAGGCGTGTTGGACACGGGCGCCGCGGCGGTTGTTACCCCGGCCCCGTGTCCTCCTCCTCCGAGCGGGATCGGCCCTCTCCCGATCCCGCTCTGCGACCTCCTTCTGGAGCATTACGCTCTCACAGAAGGAGACCACAGCACTCCAATTTTCCTGCTTTGCCAGCATAGCCGACACTACTGCTGGCAAAGAGAGATCTTGCCCGATCCGATCGACCAGGATCCGCCGCTCGGCAGTCCACGCAGGGTACTCTTCGAGCGTGTGCTGTGCGGTATCCTGATCGTCTCCACAGTGGTGGCACTGTGCCGTGACCTCGCGTCCTATCCTGTGCAAGTACGTACCGAAACAACCGTGTCCGGTGAATACCTGCGTCAGGCGGAATGTGACGCGCTCGCTCCTTTGGAGTTGGGAGAGGCCTGTGTCCAGCAGTGGATTTCATTCGGCCGAAATGAAGGTGATGATACGAAAACAAAAAAAAACAGTTTTAAGTTTTTCTGTCTAGCTGTCTTTCTGCTTGTTACAAAAGGAGAAAAAATGCTCTGAAATGCCTGGACTGATTTTGACGGGACTTTCAATGGCACATAGCTGCTGTTATAAGGAGTAACTTAGGATACTTTAATGTATTTATGTATTATTAACGCGCAAAAAATTTAAACTCATCAAATCCTAATATATATACTAATTATATAATATATCTTTATAAATAATCCGATTTATTTTAAATTAAACGGCGGTTAAAACCGCAGGGCACTGCTAGTAGTGCTATAACACTTATATAATTTTACATTCACTATCACATATTTTACTTTGATTTCAGGTATCAATCTTAAAATCATCATGATCATAATATCAGCCAAAGGGCGTCCACTCTTGAATAATGGCCGCCCCATTGATTTAGGGGGAATTTGACAGTACTCAGCATGCTTGGCAGGCTGATTGGTAAGCGCAGAATGGCTGCTATTCTACAAAAGGGACGCTGCTGCCCATCCCTCTGGTTAACAGTAGCTTAGTCGCCTTTTACGACATCCATGGGAAGAGATGGAGTGCTATAATCTTAATTCGGACACCACGTGGATCCTTAGAGTAGTTGTATTTAAATGGGTACATTAAAAGTCGATTTGATTACGCATTGATAAGAATGTTATTTAATCTTATACGTTGGCCATATCTAGTATGCGTACACACACGTGTATATGTTATACCTACAATTGTATGCGCATATATGATGGACGGAGAGGCGTTTAGCATTAATAAGACGAGCGCCTTACTAGCGTGTATATTCTAGGCCGTGAACTAAGCGAAGCCTGATCCATCTCCATAAAGTGACATTGTTTATTCAATAATTTGCCATTTTATCACAACGAACCCTGCCAACATAATTCGTCGGGACCAGTATCACTCAGAGTTCGTACATCGCGCGGTACACACGCGCCTTAAATTAATACAACCAGAGCAATTTCAGTGCGGTTAATAATCCGACAATAATAATAGTATTATTATTAGCTGCGTACGAGTTTCGTAGCAAGCGTAGCAGTTGTCTACGAGCCGTCGCGTGCGTTCGTTCAGTGTGCTCCGAAATACGACCGTTCGTTAATTTTTTGTGCCGACTTCGATTTTACTGAAGAATAATGGCGTGCAAAAATGTAAACAGTAAGTGTATACATTGTATTAATTTACGATTAAAATAGTTTTATATCAACTCACTGAACAAAATGATTAAAAACACATCATTTTATAATGAAAAACTTAATATGAAGCCAATTAAAATCAAAGTCAAAAAACTGTTAAATAAAAAATCTTTCCGAATTTTGCCAATACAACCAATTTATTGTTTATTTTTTTGGAACTTAAATGGGTTTTATAATAAAAACCCAATACTCATTCAAAACAGTATCATACTTCTAGGAAAGTACTACCTAATTAAAATCGCGTGTGAGATTAATTCTCAATATTTTTTATTACCAGTAATACATCACAATGTTATCGGTTTATCAGAATCAAAAGAGTTTGGTGATTAGATCAAAAGCAAGATAAACACATCGTGTAACACACCTCAAATTGATTATTTTGTACATTTCTAAGAGCTTGGGCTCTAACAATCTAACAAAAATGTCAAGACGACATTTAATTGACAATTCTGATAATATTTTAATTAGGACTAGTTGTCGCTCAGAAGTCGAAATTCAACCGTAATACATATTTTTTATTTTATTTGTAACACACTTTTCATTTCATCTTTCTGCATTCCTCCTCCATGTGAACTTTCACTATGCCAAATCCCACACTCCTCCGTGCGCGCAATGTGCTTAAAAAGGGGTACAAAGAATTTCCTTCACGCATTAATATATAGATAACATTTAGGTTTTAAGTAAACAAAGCTAATAGAAAAAAAAAGGTCGATATTTGACCTGTACGTATATGTAAACGCAATATCTCTCGAAGTACTTAATAGATTGAGATCATTTTATTCAATCGTTCATCTTGTAGTAGAATGTGGTAACTTAATAACAAAACAGCGTAAGTTAAGCGCACGTCTGGATTTCTTAACATTTATAAAAATTAAAACATTCAAAGCAATGCATCGATGTCAATAATAAAATTTGTCAGCAAATTACCGTTTTGTTTAAATTTTAATGAACCCTGAACTTTAGTATCCAGAAATTTAGTATCCAATATGGATATTTAATTAAGAATTTCATGATCTTCAGGTAAAATTTACGTAATAGTAAATTATTTCCATCAACGTAATTGTTGTTGAAAATGAATTGTAAACATTTTGTTATTAAATTACATGATTACTTTCATTGGCATTCAATAAGTTTACATATTTACATACCTACGGCTTAATCACCAGGAAACATAATATATGTAGATGAAATTATAATTATATTTACAACCAACAAAACAACATAATGATAATAATTAAATTAATATTGTATTATTTTCTAGTCATCATGCAATCAGCAATCAGCATGCCGTGTGGTGTGTCTGTCTAACTATAATGTCTAACTATAGAAAACGTATAATTATAATAAGTAGGCAACCTTCCTCATCTCACCTTAGCCGTGTGGTGCCGGCTCAGAACACCACCACCCCATCTCCTCCCGTGGGTGTCGTAAAAGTCGACTAAGGGATAAGGGATTAGCCGGACGGATGGGCAGCAGCGTTCTTCGAGTATATTAACAACTCAACTGCGATCGCCAACTTTTTTTTTTTTATACCCTTGCCCCGCACTAGGATTTCTCCTGTGTTGTGGGTGCGCTGACAGACATAAATTCCACCCACAACAATACCACCCAGACCCGGAACAACTACCTGCAGTTCGTACAAATATTTGTTCCGTGTGGGAATCGAACCCACGACCCGCAGCGCAGTAGCCGATTGTATCAGCCACTGCACCAAGCGTGACGGTTATGGCAAAACCCCCCAATGAGCCCACAACACACCCAAATCGGTCGTTGTGGTGATCTTTGGGGGAGGCTTGTGTCCAGCAGTGGACTTCATTCGGCCGAAATGATGATGCAATCAGTCCTTCTGACTATGAGCAGATGTGATGGAAGATAAGAATCGGGTATGTTATTCCCCATTAGGAATAACGAAACTGAACAATTGGTAGCTAATCATTGCTGCCAAGTTCTAAGACCCTGCAACGTTTCAAACAAGTTCTAACACCCGGCAACGTTTCAAACGATTTATACGGTCTGGAATGGTTAGCTGTGAAGCGAGCTAGTTAGGATGGGTTTGCAGTCTAGTTTTGTACTCCTTTGCACAAGCTATTATCTGTTCCTTTACTATTGGCATGTTTAGGTGTGCGTGGACTTCTATGGTTCTTATGAACCAGGGTGAATTTCTGATTTGTTTTAGGATGTAATTTTGGGTTGTTTGTATTTCATTTATGATGGAGGCATAAGCAGCTCTCCACAATTGTATGCCATACACACCTATATTAGATACCAGCTGGGACCCGCGGTTTCACCCGCGTTTAATATAAAAGAAATTTAGAGGACTTCGACATAGACACTTGACATAGAATATATATTGGATTTCAAGGGTTTTATTTTTTTTCGCGGAACCACAATTATTTTTCTAAAATGAAAGTAGCCTAAGTTATTCCTTATAACATCAGCTATATGCCAGTGAAAGTCCCGTCAAAATCGGTCCAGCCCTTTCGGAGATTACCCGGAACAAACAGACAGAGAGACAAAAAAAAAATGTTATATGTACCGTATATACTTTCATATGCATTTAGTAAAAAGTTGTTATTTTGACATTACAAACAGACACTTCAATTTTATTTATTTGTATAGATTTGCAAATAAAATACGTTGTAAAAAACTTGGGCTCTATAAACAATTATCAATACTAAAATTATGATTGGGTAGCACATATCAAAAACATCCAAGCTTTTGCATTTATAAAATATTTGTCGTAACGGTTGAACAGAATTTGGATACTATGTATTTTGGAATAGTACAACGGCACCTTTTCATCCTGGAAATAGAAAGCTATATAAAAATCATGCAGACGAATCCGGGAACACAGCTAGTATTATATAACGATGGCACGTGTGGTGCAGTGGCTATTGGCTGGGCTTTCTGCGCTACGTGTCGCGGGTTCTATCCCGGCATGCAACTCATATTTGTATGGCCTACAGATAGTTGTTCCTGGTCTGGGGGTTTGTGCATTCACATGCATAGATTTATATCTGTGAACTTTGCCCACAATACCGGTGAATACAAGTGTGGAGCATTGTTTTTAAAAAGAAACAATGTAACAATTCTATAATTAAATCGTAGAAGGTTATTATTTAGTTAGATCGTGTAGTTACCGAATGGTGTGTCAATTAGCGGGGCCATAATCTTCAAAATAATGCCTCAATAATTAATTTTGATAAAGTATTTAAGGGTTTGCCGTGTGTGTTGGTTAAGAATGCCATCACCCCATTTCATCCCGTGGGTGTCGTACACGTCGACTAAGGGATTAACCGGAGGATGGGCAGCAGCTTCCTTCGAGCACACAACAACTGAACTGCGATCGCCAACCCGTCTACCAAGTGTGGCGATTATGGCAATGCCCCCCACTGAGCACACTACACACCCAATATCGGTTGTTGTGGTGATCCTTGGGGGAGGCCTGTCCAGCAGTGGACTTTATTCGGCCCAAATGATGATTTAAGGGATATATGGCGTACCGCAAATAACATTTTTGAGAAATAACATATATGATGATCATAAACACTGGCTCCTTTTGATTTGACAACGAGCAAAATAATAAGTTAACCTAGAAAAAGTGAAGAGGCTGTAACCTCTAGGTAAGTATGATGACTTTACTATAAAATTAGTTATTGTAAAAGAAAAGAAACAAAGAAAGAAACCATTTATTTTTGCACTAATAACGACACACAAAATCCATGTAGTGACCGGATTAAGAATATAGCACCACTCCAACTCCTCCCGTGGATGTCGTAAAAGGCCACTAAGGGACTAAGCCAGAGGGAAGGGTAGCAGCGTCCCTTCTGTGGAACAGTAGCCATACTGCGCTCACCGACCCGCATGCTAAGCTTGGTGAGTATTGGCAAATTCCCTCCAAAATTATGACACAATTGTGTAAATCTATAGGGAAGGCTCTTGTCTTGTAGTGGACTTCCTTTAGCTTAAATGAGACGGCACGATTGGTTCAGTCGTTGGTTCGATTGTCGCACGGAACAAACATTTGTATGATCTGCACGTAGTTGTTCCAGATATATGGAATTTGTTTGAATTTGTCTGTAAACTCACCCACGACACAGCCGAAATCATGGTGTGGGGTAAAGTTAAAAATAAAGAAAAAATTGAATAGTTGATGATATTTAAAAGAAACGCAAGAACAACCTTACTAAGTGCAATAAACTAAGGATGTCTGGAAGAAATCGCTAATAGCGATAAGACCGCCCATTACTGTTCCTAAAATGACTCCTAATAGTTGTTATTAAAATGGTGTACAATAAAGAATATTTTAGTCTATTCAATTTTTTTTTATTAAGCTGTCATACGAATATTACGCAATGTCGGTGCATATTATTATGAAAGGTTTTTAGACGGTTACGTACGTAAATTACGTACATGATACAACTTTTTAAGCCAAGGTAAAAGAAATGCATAAATTATTGTTTCGCAATATTTATGCTGTGAAACTATAAATATTGTAAGCATCTAAATATTTAGCGAGCTGAGTATTGCGGTTATTTTTACATGAATTGAGCGAGCAAAGTGATGTAGCTAATGGTAGATAGCAGCCAACGAGTAACAGACATTGTATCGAATCCGAAGTGCAAATCAATGCTGAGCAATTCTGAGTTTTAAATACAGTAAATTCTGTTAGAGTAGTAGCAATGTTTTTCGGCGGTCCATTTTCAGCAGTGGGCGTTAATGGGCTATCTATTATGAAAAGTAAATTTTACTCACAAATTACCGGTAAAGCATGGTACCCGTAAGGCATTGACGAATAGATTTTGGTGTAAAATATCTAATGGCTGGGGTCACGACGTGCCATTCGGCCAGCCTCGAAGGTCGTCAGCTCTCCGCCTGGCCGCCTCGACTATCAAAGAAGAAGAATTTCATGATCTTCATATAGTTTCAAGTAAAATATATCTGACTTATTTCCATCAACGTAATTGTTATTGAAAATTAATTGCAGTCATTTTTTTATTAAATTGATTACTTTCATTGGCATTCAATAAGCTTTCGTCTTTACATACCTATGGCTCAATCAACAGGAAACTTAATATAAATAGATGAAACAATAATTATATCTTCAACAAACAACAACACAATGATAATAATTAATATTATATTAGATTATGTAGGTTTTAGCCATAGTTTAAAAAAATAATATCATTCGTACGTATTTAAAAACAAAAATCTAAATTTTTATGTTACAGATCGGCTAGGCGTATTTTTTGTTTTTATAAAAATAATTTTACCAGGAAAAGGAGGTTTTTTGTTTTTTGATGTTGGGCTTCTTGCATACATTTCTGGGAAATGTGGTTGCTTAACCGGTCATTTCTGGCGAAGCCAAAAGAGGCCTCCAGCCAGGCTTAAATTTAATATTATAAACTAAGCAACATTCGCTAAGGGCGCCCCCTGCGGGACACGGACCTCAGCTTAAAGCGTTGCTGGGGATAACAAGCTATTGTTTTGGGGGCAGTTGGAGCGGTATTATTTATTATGTATTAGGAAACAGTTAAAATTACAGGCTCGGCACGGGCCGCTGCGAGCAAGAGATGGAAGTTAAAAGTAGCAATCTTCATCTGTTATTGATATATTCTTGCTTACCTTAAATATTATTTCCCTGTAATTACGGTAGTAATTGTTTATTCCATTTCGATAATTTGTATAGATAAATAATATAGGTTAATTACGCGGTAAAAAACGCGGTATTATAATAATACCATTTATTTTTATGTAAAAAAGAAACTCGCTTTTCTTCTTCATGACATAGATAGAAAACAAGTTTTACTTCAAAGCCGTTTTGGTGTTAAGTGAATATGCGATAATTTTGCGAGTGTATACCGCGTGAATAATTTTACCTGTAATAATTAAACATACAGTTTATTTACGTTGTTTTGTTCCGACACAATTTATAAGATGCACTATTTAGTTTTGCGATAGTTAACGATATGATTAGATGTTACATAAAAGATAAATAGTTACTAATCAGCAAACGTTAGATAGAAAGCGATTAGCGATACAATTCAATGGAGCAACGACTTCAAGCTATGTAGAGATCTATTTCAGACGTGTCTACAGGGAACATCGTATATCTGTTGGCGCCAACAAATTACACAATCGCGATGTTGTATCCTACAACTCATATTAAACTATTTTTTATTCAGTACTATTAGTTTATTCTTTAAAAATCTAGCAGTTCATGTACAAAAGTATCCCGCCTATCACCCGTGCTATTACGAATTATGACAATCAAGGTTATTCTCGGTTGCCTACTCGATTCCGAGTAATTGAGTGAGACTATCGAATACCCTCACACAACTCTTGAGATATAGTACTTAATATGACCCATTCCATGTTGGTATGCTTCAAAATAATGTACTGATAAAATGGGGCTATTTCAGAACCACACAGGGCAATTTAGCACAAAGTTTTTTTTTTGCCGGTGCAGGTGCTGGCTCAGAATACCATCACGCCATCTCCTCCCGTGGGTGGCGTAAAAGGGATTAGCTGGAGGATGGGCAGTAGCGTCCATCGAGTATATTAACAAATCAACTGTGATCGCCAACCAGCCTGCGAGGCGTGGCGATTATGGCAAAACCCCCCAATGAGCCCACAACACACACGTGTTCGTCATTGTAGTGATTTTTGGGGAGGCCTGTGTCCAGCAGTGGACTTCATTCGGCCGAAATGATGATGATTGAAGCTGTAATGAAAAGGCAATGTCCACTTTAAATCGTACATAATACTGACGCCCGGGTAATCATTTATTACTTATTCAATTTCCCAATTTGCCCATGGTTCCTAAATAGCCCCATTTTTGCTGGTTTAGTTTCACTATCACGTTTGAAGTCTTGGTTGTTTGAGTGACTGTAACTATAACTGAAAGACTTGTGTTCAGTATTCAAGATTTAAAAGCTGATGATGATGAACACCATATAGGTAATTGAAGAGACCTCATTATAGGACTATCATATCTATTAATAATAATAATAATAGATTGAAGTTTAGTGTGTTTTTAGTTTTATTTTTTTTATTTTTTCTAATAATTAGTGTCCCATTACATTTTAGATTAAAAATCTCTAAAGGGCCTCTACGTGTTAGACCTATGTTCCCGCGTAAGCCTGTCAAAAGACCGGGTTCCCCCTTACAGGGGATATAAACCCGTGAAAAGAGAGACATGTAGATAATAATAGATAATAATAAAATAATAAAAATATTTATTGACACAAAACGTTTCACAACAAAAATTTGTAAGACTTGAAAACTATAGCGCTAATATTTATAGTGATTTAAAATATATTTATAGTGATCTGATGTCAATGAGTTAAACAGCGCTAGCTACGGTCATGTCGACGGCACGTTTGGAGCAATGGCTACGCGATTAACTTTCGGCACTACGTGTCGCTGGTTTTCAATTCCCGCACAGAACAAATATTTGTATGGTCTACAAATAATTATGTATAAGGTAGACTATAACTAGAAGTCTTTAACCAGTGTGTGTTACCAGCGATGATATATGGCATGGAGATATGGTCACTCACAATGGGCCTCATAAGAAAGCTCAAGGTCACTCAGCTAGCTATGGAGAGAGCTACGCTTGGTATTTCTCTACGAGATCGAATCAGAAATGAGGAGATCCGTAGAAGAACTAAAGTTGTCGACATAGCTGAAAGGATTAGTAAGCTGCAGTGGAAATGAGCAGAGCACATTACTCGTAGAACTGATGGCCGACCACGCACCGGAAAACGCAGCGTAGGACGACCTACAACAAGATGGACGGATGATCTGGTGGAGGTCGCTGGGAGGCATTGCAAGCATGTGGCATATAACCGGACTTTGTGGAAATCTGTGGGGGAGGCCTTTGTTCAGTAGTGGACGTCCTTTGGCTGATAAGATGATGATGAAGATAGACTGTTCTACGCGAAATACTTTATATTGAACGCTAGTTTAAACATAAAAGTATTTGTTGTAGGTTTTCGCGATTACAACTCATTATAATAAAAACAAATAAACGGATTAAATCGCGTATAGTACTGTGAGTGATTACTGCGTGCATGGAAATAACTATTTTTAAAATTGTACGGTTGATAAAATAAAATAACTTTTCAAAGTCGGCTGTCGACTAAGTTGAAGTCGTGCGGCCACGAATGCTGGAGTGTTCGAAATGTCAGGAAAAACAAAAATCTAGGTATAATATACGCGATGTAATCTGTTTAAGTGTTTTATGATAATAAATGCATTTATAGCTATATTGTTGCGGTAAGTGGGGTTAACTGGTGCTACTGCTTCTGTGTGTGTATTTGTATCGTGATTCTAGAAGTAGGTTCATAATAAATTACATAATTATCTTTAGTGTAGCGCCATTTCTCGATACTGGTTAAGTTTTTTTTTTTTTCGATTTCATCCAATGATGTAGATCGCAGTACTGCGATTTACATCTTTGATATTGTCAAATTTATTTAAAGGATATTTTAGTATCATGTTCAATAAAGAGGATTTATGTTATGCATGTGGTTTGGCTGAGAATATAATTATAACTATCCCTTTCTGAATTTGACAAGTTGTGATAGTATTTAACGCTATTACTGGACGTTTTTCTTTACTAATGTAAAGAAAAATTTTGTGAACGTTGAAACGTTGTTGTCTTGCTTCGCTGCCGCGATAAATATAGCTTATATTCATCAGGCATACAGGCCTCCCCCTGTGTCCAGCAGTGGACTTCATTCGGCCGAAATGATGAATGATGATGACTCATAGTTCGCTTATTTAAATATATTATGCATCTACTCTCTGCTAACAGGAATTATTTTCAAATTATTGGTGTTGCAATCTTTAGAGATGGGGTGAAGTGATCCTAATAACCATTCCTTCGGTACACCTTTTGGCACTACAACCTAAAACTACTAATAACAAGAACCTCCGCTTTTCCTTCAAAGACCTTAAGGAATTTAGTTGGTATTTATTTCTTTTTTCTGTAACATAAGCAAGGATATGACACATTACCAGTATAATACAACGGCATCGGAGCTACTGTAAATAAACTTATGATGCAACCGAGGACAATAGAATGAATAAATGCGTCTGTTTGTTAATACGGTTAAGTAAACACCGTGGTTTATAATTATTTTACGGTTGTCCAGGTTACTTATGCACCGAGTATTGATGAGGTCAGGATTGTTTTTAGGGGTAATAAAGTCGAGAGATATTCTAAACTTCTGAACCCTCTACGATGTCGTCTGTTATACCTTTTTATTGAATATAGAGATGCCTATTTTCTATTGTTACAGTTAACATTTGGAGTCACGCCTCACTCTTTTATGAAAATGAAACGTAAAACGTCATCCGCACAAACAAAAAAATGCACGGTGCACATAATTAAACTAGACGTTATACATTCTCTGAAATCAGTTTCATCATAAATAACGTTAAAAAAACGCTATCGCGGAATTTTGTATTTGAAACTTTTACTCACAGGATTGTCGTATCTTTCTAGATAACGCTAAATGTAAAGTAAACACGCGTCACTAGTGGCCAACGTGGGGTTAATATTAATACATATCAAACAGTTTATATCTTATACAAACTTCTGGACAGTTCATATAGTTAGCTTAATGCTTGTAAACCGTGTTATCATAAGCAGATACTTACCTAATTATAAATGCATTCTTATTACGTTGCCGTCATTTGTGGGGTGATGAATAAATAAACTAGCGAGCTTTACAGTAGTCGCTTATTATGTGTAACACCTGACATCTCACCTTGGTAATAAGCAATATTAATAAAAGGTTGAAATTCAGTACAACAAAATGTATGAATGGCGCCAAAAGCGGGCGCTGCCACAGATAATTGGAATCAATAATTTTTTGTCAGGCTATAAAAATGGCGCGACCAGCATATGCGTTCCATTAGAAAAATAAAAGATGGAATCTCCTTAGTGATATTAACTTCTTGGATTTACCCTGTATCCTAATGGAAAAGAAATGTATTAGGTTTAACATTATTTATTTATTATTATTTTGTTAGAGAAAAGTGTTATTTGATTCTATTTTCAAATCTTCCTCGGCTTCCTATTACACGTCCCTTTTCATGGAATCACTTGTCATACTCGTCACGTCATACGATGCGTTTTCCGGTGCACGGTCTCCACGGGAGAACCCTTTTGCCCTAATAGCCATCAGTTTAGGAGCAATGTGTTCCACCCATTGCCACTTCAGTTTACTTATCCTTTCAGCTATGTCGGCAACTTTAGTTTTTCTACGGATCTCCTCATTCCTGATTTGATCTCGTAGAGAAATTTTAATCATAGCTCTCTCCATAGCTCGCTGAGAAACCATGAGCTTTCTTATGAGGCCTATAGATCTAAGATCCCACTGACTTTAAATTTCAAGGGCAACATCCTGGATCCAATTGGCTCAAATCGCCATCACGCAGTGAGTAAGCGTGGTGATCAATGCTTATTCCTTCGCTGTATGTAAAGAAGCCTATGCCCAGCAGTGGGACAGTTAGAGGCTGATGGATGATGTACATAGCGCGTGACTGCAGCAGCATCCTGCTCTACGCTTACAAAAACAGACTACTAGTAGCGATGAAAACAAAAGAATCTGGACAGAACTGGACATCTGCAGAAAATTTCGTGCATTTTCTTTTAACTACGTACATACATTGTGTACGGTATATAAATCTTATAATTGTGATGATTGACGTTGAATTTTATATTAAAACATAAAAAAAATCTTTTATTTATCTTGTTTTTACTTGTGACACTCCCGGGACTCTTAGAATTCCCCCCGCCTTCCGGGTAAAGTGATAATTTTCCACACTTGTTGGTGTAATTCTGGACGTATAAGAACCCTTAAAGTAGAACTAGAAGTATTGTCGCTTTTTTTTAAACTTTGCTCCGCACTAGGTTTTCTCCTGAGTCATGGGTGCGTTTACGGACACAAATTCCACATACAGTACAGACCAGACCAGACCCAGAACAACTACCTCCATGATCTCCAGATCATACGAATATTTGTTAGAAGAAGAAGAGCAGCCGACTGTATCAGCCACTTTGGTGCAGTGGCATGGCCATGCTGTCAAGTGCACTGTCTGCCTGGGAAAGTATATTTATTTATTTATTATATTCTTTATTGTACACCAGTTATTAAAAAGTACAATAAAAAGTAACACTTGGAATATAGAGTACAATGGGCGGCCTTATCGCACACGGCGATTTCTTCCAGGCAACCTTAGGATGGAAAAATAAAATATTACTAGACAAGATATGGGGTATACTTCTGTACATACATTTACATTTTGTTCTTTTTTCAAACGATGCCCTACAATTCTTCTGTATCGTGAACACCTAGATTCAGACCGCCTATCAGTAGGTTATACAAATATTTGTTCCATGCAGGGATCGAATCCGCGACTTGTAGCGCAGAAAGTCAAGCTTCTAGCCACTGAGCCGAACTTGCGGCAATATGTTCTAGTATTAGGAAACTAAGGGCTAAGAGTACTCCTTAAAAAATATATATACATTTAACGACTACAGTATAGTATTAAAAAAACGAAATGAACCATGTCGAAAATGGTTTTAAGTTGCATCTACAATAGTAATGTACATGTTGGGTTATACAATATTGTCATTGTGTACAAATGCATATTGTACGTAAACAACTATATATACTGGGAATTGTCACGAAAATAAACTAGAAAATCTATAAATAAACTTTTATGTAGGTCGTGTCCTCACCGAGTTATAGATACATATATTTTACGGTTACGAGGTGCACTCATGTTTGTTTAAACATTCTGACGTTTAAACCGTTTATTTTGCACATTTTTATTTTATTTTCATCTCGATTTCTATGAACCGGTATCAAATTATGTCGCTGTTACTTTATGCTATTTAATCGGGATTCGTTTGAAACGAAGTCATGTGGGACTATAATTATTTACTAATATTAAAAAATGTCGTATCGATGAGAAATTTTTATTATGTTTTATAACTCTATAATGTTGCCACGTCTTCTTCGTTATGATATGGCCGCCCTACATATTAATATAATTATGTTCAACTATGTTTAATTTTCGGGCTCTATAGTCAAACAAATGGCTTGAGAGTTTCAAAGAATATGCAAGCTACATTTGAAATTTAAAGAAAGAGCTAGCGATAAGATACGCGTTTGTTAAAAAACATTGTAAGTACCTAATAATTAAGATCTTATCAAAACAAACCTGATGATATGGCCGACCTATATCACTTCGCTCTCTTTAGATAATGCTCAGGGGTTGAGAAGTTATTATTTCAGATTTTCGAAGACGGTTGATAGGTTTTTTGTTTAACATAAACTCATTTAAGAGTGGATTATCTGGACCGTTATTTCCTATGGCATGTGATATAATTCCAACGCCATTGGGAAACAATAATAATTCTATTGATGTATATATAAATTCGGGTATGTGCGTGGAATTATTTCAACTGGCATAGTGATTTAGGGCCCAGACATAGACAAGGCAATTCATTTTATTACGTCCAGTAATCGCAATGTATGATTATATGTATTATCAGATACTTAAGTTTTAGGTAATCCAATTATTATCAGGTATACATGTTGCGAGGAGACAGCTATCTTGTAATTAATTGAGGATAATATAGTAGGCATTCACGGTATAGTAACATTATTATGGTTTGGTTGTTGATGCTTGATGGAGATGATTACGTAAAGGTAGCCAAAGAGTCTTTAAAATTATTTGACATTACTACCACGTTTGCTTCAAATCTATTCATAAACCAAATAAAAATTATCTAGAAAATCTTAGCTCATCAGAAAAAAATATGGTTTAACAAAAGCATTTCTTGTCGCAAGTTCTTGGTTAGAATTTCTTAAGTACCTACATGCGTTACACGCTCTTTGAAATGACCATCATTATCCAAGCATATTTTTTATCCATGGCTGGAGATCGAAAACCGAACATAGTCGGACATAATTATATCGAGAGTTTTCTCATATTTCACCATACATGTTTCCAAAATAATTATATACGTCTTTATATCAAAGGAGAAAAATAACGAATACCATAAACGATAGCCAGATAAACACATTAGAAATAACCCCAAGCCATTACTATCAGCCATTTGCATCAGTATTAGATACGGAGCATGTTATGTCACCTGACATTGACTTAGAAGAGTAAATATGCAGACATGTTTGTAAAAAGTCCTTTTATATACAATAGAGAATGAGTTGGAACAATGTGTGTTTGATCCATCTGCGTCACGGCTGCCTGCCATTCAATAAACTGGACGATGACTGACAGACTGTGGCCAATCCGTTGTTATACAATCTCTTGAAGAGCACTTGAATAACATGCAGGTTTTATAAGGAACGAGTTTTGTATCAACGTAACTTGTAAGGTATTTGACTTATTGATGTATATATGTTACTATGACTTATTAGTTGTTGGCTCCAATTTTATTTTTAAGGATGCGTATTAACCTAGCCGCATAATAAAAACGTTTTTATGTAGCGTAGTTATGAAAAAGAGTTTTTAGGTTTGCATATCGCAGATTCCCCAGAACGCAGAGAGTTTCATATGTGAAGAAAATAAATACAATTTCGATACAAAACACAGTCAAAGAATTAGTGATAGATAGGCGGACTCGACTACATTCAGACAACGAGCCTACTGCAAAATGCAGCAGTCAGATTGACGGCAGCGTCTCAACAGCATACGGAGACGACTATTCCAACTGTCATTGCCAATGGCTCCTATGGTTGGTCATCATAGTGGCCATTAAGAAACAGACCGTTCATGGATGATAACCTGCTCCAAGTGAAAGAAAGAAAGAAAGAAAATAAATTTATTTGACACAGACAATGTGGTACACATAAACTGAAAAAGAAAAAAAAATACAATGAAAACACAAGGAGAAATCGATAAAAAAAAGATCGGAGAAGAAAAGTGCGAAATCTTATAAAGTTGTGCTGGCTGAATGCTCACTGTGATTTGCAGATGTATTAGCACGGAACTGCATATGACGCCGAACTGGCGCCGTATAGTCCCGGTTTTCCAGTCTCAGTATAGAGTGGGTGGATATCTAAGGTCGAGTCCATGAGCATATATTTTCGATACGTTTATCCGGCAGGCAGATTTCCGATTTTCGATCATCATACGTTCACGGCTTCAGACCGTTTTGGATGCACTGTGCTTGCATCCAACTCGGACATCCGAAACAGCATAGTAAAAGTATGTAGGAAGATCGTAAATCCAAATGTTGGATCAATAAGAATGAGGTAATGAGAGTCGGATTTGCATTAGGAGCGAGGCAGTTAGAAAGAGATAAAACATGTTACTGTGACTTCCCGTTACAATCGTAACAGTTACACATTACATTTAAGTCTATCACGAGCTCTTTCTTTTTCTCACATTGGTCATATGCCTTAGAAAAATAAGTACGTGTACGCAGCTTTACGTACAAGTCACTCTATGGTAACAGCGTGGGTAACAGCTTCACACACAGTAGGTATGTCACCAAATTGTATGAAATTACAGGCTGCTATTTTGTAACAGGTTATTGTCAGTGTTATTGCTACAGGAACAGGTGTATCAGGCAATCGGTTTTACCTAGCTCATTCCTAATCTACATAATATTTAAAAAAAACCGTACCGCGATTCAAGACGTATACTAAACGCCTTCTATCGAAGAGGTAAATAACGTTGTTGCTTGGTGCTCAGTTAGTCCTCTTTGTCATAGTCTATTTGGAAAAACTGGTTTCCCATATTGTACAATTCAGGCTAGATAAGAAAACAAAAGGCGCCAAAAAGTATTTCAATTAAAGTTTTCCAAATATTTGATAAGTTATATTCATTTTCTTTTTCTTTTCAAATCTCAATGTCATGTTCAAGAAATAATAAAACCAAATACAGGTGGACCACAAATTGGTCATAAATACATTGCTTATTCAAACGTAGTCATGATTTCTTATATATTAAGGCAGGTACACAGTGTAATCCACTGTCGTGAGTCACAGCACAAGTACAAATATTGAATTACACTACATACATAAAGTAGGTAGTAAATGAGGCATATTTTCTAGATTAAATACGAGTAACTCTTACGAATACATTATAGCTATTTGTGTAGCCACTGAACTTATAGACTTCGAATAATGTTGGAATTATTCAGTATAGATAAAATTATGATAAATAACACGTATAATCATACTAGAACATAAAAAGTAGAATCACTTTAAGCTGCTTACTAATAATTCATAAGTTTCCCTTTGAACAAATCAATTTATTGTATCAGACTATTGCACACGACAATGTTGTCAATGAGAAGTAGTAATATCAATAAAATAAATGGTAGGTACGTACGATCTAGATGTACAAATATATTTGGATTCCAATTGATCAAATGTGTTTCGTTAATGAATTCCATTTGTCAACATCTTCCTTACGTCAAATAAATTATGGTCACATGGCCAGTTCGTTGAGGAACGGCCATGATAACAATTTTCAGTTTCAATCAACAATTTTTCAGTAGTTAGGTCCTAACGGACAAAGCCACTTCATTTTTAAACGTCATATTAAAACTACGGAGGGCATTTCACAACATTTTCAAATGACAACCTCTGTCAGTAAATGCCGAATTAAACACAAGGCTAGGTTTTTCTTTTTGAGGGTTAGCACTATAACCATTTAGTTAAATAGGATAAAAATACGTGGGTGTCTTTAAAAGAGCTGTATACATAATAGAAATATTATTCCAATTTAAGAAAGTAAAAGACAAATTGTAATTATCTTTGCCTCTCAAATGACTAAATCCGCGGGTGGCGAGACACAATAGATTTTTAATTGTGTCTGGCATTGTGCCCGTTGAGATTCGGAGCTTCCAAATTAATTACGGATAATTTAATGGTCATCCCTTTACATTATTATCCTTAAGATTGAATACAATATTATTGAACTTAATCGCTATTGTGATAACCTTTTTTTCTGAAAGAAATAATTCCATAAAATTGCGGATAAATGTAATCAAAGTGTACATTTTTTTTCTTTCTTTTTTTAAAAACCTTGCCCCACACTAGGATTTTTCCTGTGTCGTGGGTGCGTTTACAGACATGAATTCCACATACAATACACCCAGACCCGGAACAACTACCTGCAGATCATACAAATATTTGTTCCGTGCAGGAATCGAACCCACGACCCGGAGCGCAGCAGTCGACTGTATCAGCCACTGCACCAAACGTGGCGTCATTTTACATGTCAACGTCACGTTGCTGTCTGACAGCTGAGTTGAATGAAAGATTTTGATCTCAAGTGGTCACTGATGATTATTCGTTTAAAAATAAGGTTTTAGTTTGTAAATAGGGTACAATTAATTAACAGGTGATGTTTTTTAATTAAATTAATCAACTTGTTTTCCTTAATTTCATAAAATATTATCAGTTCAACTTCGTTAAATTCTTGTTCTGTCCTAAATATATCCGCAACATATCTTACTGTACAGATAGTTGTGAATGACACACGTGATCCATTTTATTTGTAGTAAAATAATCTAATTTTATATTGCCGTGTGGTGCCGGCTCAGAATGCCACCACCCCATTTCCTCCCACGGGTGTCGTAAAAGTCGACTAAGGGCAGGATGGGCAGCAGCGTCCTTCGAGTACATTAACAATTCAACTGCGATCGCCAACCCGTCTGCCAAGCGTGGCGATTTTGGCAAAACCCCCCAATGAGCCCACAACACATCCATATCGATCGTTGTGATGGTCTTTGGGGGAGGCCTGTGTCCAGCAGTGGACTTCATTCGGACGAAATTATGAAAAAAATGATGATACTGGGTGCTACCTCTGCTTATTAAGGGAACTTGATCTAACATGTCCTATTCGACGACATAATCTACCCTTTAAGTCAAATTTAATTAGGATTATTTCAGCTGTTTAAGTGTGATTAAGTCTATTCTATTCAAATGTAGAAACTTACACATTTATAATAGAAGTAATATTATCCATAATAAATTATGAATTCGCGAAAAGAGACGTAAACGTTTATTGAAGTACTTATTACATATTAATAAATAAATAAAAGGTATTAATGATACGACATCAAATAAAAGAGATAAAGTAATCAAAAACGATAAAAGTAAGTAAAGAATGTAGTTGTTTTACTATCATTGTTCACGTGACATATTTTGGATGTTTGCACGATTGAAATAATTTGTAAGCAATGGATTTGTGTGCAAAACGATATATATCTGTGACGTCGTGTTTTTGTAAAGCGATATTGATAAATAACTTACGATTCGCGATTATACGCAGCTAAAGCGAACTCTGAAGGTTGCCAGTTGTAATTAATGTTCAAAAAGGTTCGAGAAGTTTAAGCATGGGTCTTATTCTGATTTCAAAAAAACTGACAGGACGAGCACAACAGGTTGGTAACGCCTACATGAATTGCATCACCAAAAAAAAAATGATATTACGCACAATGTTGTCTTCATATAAAATAATGAAAATAGTTACCTCACGAATCCTTAAGAAGGATACGTAAGACATTAAGATAAACTTTATTGATGCAAGCGTGCGAACACCATGCACAGAATAACCAAACATTATTAAAAATCATAATCAAATTTATTCTGTTCTTACTCGACCTTTGTTTCTTATACAAGAGTTTCGGAAACCTTATAATAACTTCTAAATAATAGCTGCATAATTACAGAAATACAATTAGTATGCTAAAATCGTTTCTTTTCCAGTTTTTGCCGCATTCTTGTGGGAACATGGTATTTCCGATAAAGTTTACGTTTTTAAATGTTCTTACTACCACTGGCCACAGTACAGTATTATATACTATATAATCAGTGGGTTCGATTTTGGGATGCTCGATATACGAGTATATGCGGATATGGGCTAAGCAGCGACATTTTGTGACGAAATATCGATGTTTAGATCTATAAAATACCCATAATTTGACACAACATCAATCTCGCAATACCAATAATTCGAATTTTAAAGATTTTTAAATCGGCAGCACATCATTATTCGCTAGATTGCTGATGTACAGGGATGCGGTTTTTACGTACCATTAGGCAGGCTATTATATATATATATATAGAAAACAAATTGCCAATTCGACGGTGATAATCAGTAGGAGTGTTATAGATAGTATCTCACCTGCATACACGATTATGGGGCACTGTTTCCACATATCTGTGACGGCACGGTTGGTGCAGTGCCTGATACAGTTCGCTACTGCGCTCCGGGTCGTGGGTACGATTCCCGCACGGAACAAATATTTGTATGATCTGCAGGTAGTTGTTCCGGGTCTGGGTGTTTTGTGTGTGGTATACATGTCTGTAAACGTACCCACGACACAGGAGAAATCCTAGTGTGGGGCAACGTTTTTTCTAAACTAAAAAAAATAATAATAAAACAATTAACAATTAAAATTTACTTATTTATGTGAATACAATAGTTATACACACCACACACTGTTCATTATGAAAACTAGTGTTTAGGTGCCGAAGATGACCACTCCAGTGGTTTTAGCCGGTAGGAGACCGGCATACCCCTTCGCCCTTCCCCGGAGTGAAGGAAGTTCATGAAGAATTTCCAATGGGCACCAATAAAATAAAATAAAAGATCTCTATTGCAAGAGGCCGGCTATGTAGGTACCACCAGTGTCAGATATTTGCCGCTACGCAGTAGTATTTAAACTTTAGATATTACTACGCTCTGATTAGAAGAGCACTGTAGCTAGTGAAATTACTGGCCATAAGTAATTTATCTATGTCTCGACGTGATGGCCGCTGTTGGTGTTACGCAGGACTAGCCCCAGGTAGCATAGCAATTGTTATGGGCAGGCATGACGCTTACCGCCAGGCAAATAACTGCTCGTTCAGTCACCAAATAAATATGCATAAAAAACACACGTACATACACAGTAATATGATGTTCATCATACATTCCAACAGTCATGTTCCCTATCATTTACAAAGACTCTCATAAAAACGCTCACATTCTGGATTAAAATTCAGGAGACAATTCAAAATGTTAGGAATTCGACGCAACGGAGATTCCAATTCGGCAACTCTGATAATCTGTATTGTACACCCGCCTACATATTAAGCTATATATTTTCAATATAAGATAACCTCTCATTGTACGGAACGCTCATATAATATGAGGTCAGCTAAAACTGGAAATGTATAACTTGTATATAGTCGTGTGTATAGGCCAGACGGTACAGATACACATTGCATGTTGCAACGAAAAGCGGAGGACGCTTACCCAGCAGTGGCTGCGGCGGGTTCATCATTTCAGCCGAAAAACGTATAAGCGCCAAAACGACCAGTCTGAGTTTGGGTTTTGTGCTCATTTAGGGGTTTGCCATAATCGCCATGCCTGGCCGGCAGGTTGGCAGTTGAGTTGTAAATGTACTCGAAGGACGCTGCTGCCCATCTTCCGGCTAATCTGGCTAAACGAAGGTTGGATAAATAGTTTAAATTTATGTACATTAATATTTGATATATAACATAATACGATCTAATGTAATAATAATGTCTAATGTAATGTGTAATGAAGGACAGCTATAGAAGCCAGTTGCTATTAGTACAACTTTTGTGGTGTCGAAAGACATTTATGAATTTCAATCGTGCGTCGCAGATAATTAAACACTAATTATGCTATCGGACATCTAGAGTACAATGTCAGGTTAAACAAACAATCGTAAAAAACAATTTTGTTTTTTTTGCTCAAACATGTATTGTGGTTGGTAAGGCAAAAAACTGAGATGCAAGTAAGATAATTAGGTAAGGTTAATAACGCTAAAGTGTGGCTCAAATCATTATAAAAATAACACAATCATTCATATAATGACGTAGTATTTTGTACGAAATTGCTTGACTCAGTAATTTTGGCAAATTAATAGTTGTTGGGAATCCCACCGTCCCGCGTCTGTGTTCACTGTCGACGTTAGGCGAACTATTTTTGTAATTTCTGGTATTATTTGTTCGTGAATTGACTGACATTAAAGATTATTATAGATTATTATATTATTATAGACTATTAAAAAAAAATACACTGTAATTTTTTTCCTTTATAAATTGTTGAATACATTGTTATTCAGAACAGATAGTTCCACAACGGTAATTAAATATATGATTGACTTACAATAGAGAACCTGCAATGTTGAAACAAAACAAAATAAGATAGTTTTATATCTACTTAGTATTTAAATTAAAGAGCCATTAATTCCAGTCTTTAGCCTAGAAACGAAAATCGACTAATCGACTAACCGCAAACACGCTAGCTAATTGGTTCAATTATCGTTTCTATTCTCGTCGTCTAAATACTGAAAATTAGCTCGTAATAGAAATAACTTATTTAAGAGTTAGACGAACGTAGCTATTCTATAAGTACTTACCGTCAAACTCACTTCTGAATTCGCACTGAAATCTCTAATTTCGTATTGTTTTTATTACTTTTCACCAGCGTGACTATTCTGTAAGAACTTACCACTGAGCTCACTTCTGAATCCGGAGTGAAATCTCAAATTTTGTGTTGTTTTTACTACTTTTGACTGCAGATCCAGAAGTGAGTTTGCTGGTGAGTTCTTACAGAATAGCACAGCAGGTAAGTATTGTTTGTCCGGATTAAGAATACAGCAACACTCCATCTCTCCACGTGGAAGTCGTAAAAGCCGACTAAGGGAGTCTAAGCCAGAGGGATAGGTAGCAGCCTCCCTTTTGTAGAACAGCACCCGTTCTGCAATCACCAACCCGCCTGCCAAGCGTGGTGAGTACTGGCAAATCCCCCCAAAAATTACGTCGCTAGTGAGGGAATCTATGGAGGAGGCCTTTGTTCAGCAGTGGCGTATTTTGGCTAATATGATGAAGGGTCAGAAGGAAATAAACCACATATCACAATTTAATGAATTACTCAAATGAAAAGTGAAGTAGTAACAATGTTTCAAGCTCTGCTTATTGTAGCGGATAAACCTAATTGTATTGACAAATTCAAAGTTTAGATTAGAGATAGAAAGCTCACATGAATAAATTAATTGATATGGAATATTGAACTAAATGAAAACTTGAGATATCTGAACCTCAAGTACTTCACTGGATTGTAGACTTAATAGCTTTTAATATAACATTATTTGTTAATGTCGAACAGATATTCCTAGTACCTGTCTAATATCTATTTGACGGCATAGTATACTCGGTAATATTTGAATAACATTCGACTAAATGAACCATCGATTTCAGTTATTGTCTCACCTACGAAAGTGTGTACAAATTAAAACGTAACATGGTATCAGAGCCTCATCTCATTTGATAAAGTCGGTCAACGCAGACGTTTTCGAAGAGCATTCTTCCGGCCAGCGAGGGTCAAGGGCTGGGCATACGTCCGGAACTGTCATAATACAGCTTATAAGATAACATTTCGGCATTCGGTTTTTGAATGTACTCGATTACTTGACATTTATGATAATTTTGAATATGTCAAAAACATGTCGATATCAATGGCATAACATTTGTAGAGACAAACAATTGAAAACCGTGCTACGCTGCCGACATACATCATAGATATTTTTTTCATTTTTGAGAAAATTTTTATGAATATGTAAAGATTCCATTCTTTACACCGTACGACGTTGACTTATACTTGACATTGGCGAAATTGTGAAAGATACTCTACAGAAGCCATAATCTAAGAGAACAAGAAGAAGATTTGCATAAAAGAAATGCATAAAAATAAATCTATACCTAGATGCAAACATCAGATAAAAGAACTCTTATCGTCACTGTTGATAATCTTCCAGAATATAACAATATATAAAACGATAACGTAATCTATAAATAGCGTATTGATTCAGCCAATTATGACAATAATTTTATTCAATAAACGTGCATCATTATTTTTTATAGCGCGACGTTGCGGTCGTAACATAGTTTTATATGGGGTTGGGTTATTATTTCGTGATAAGTAAGTTTTGAGTTAAAAGATGACTATAATTGCAGATGTAGAAACCGGCGATGCGGCGCCAGAAGCCCAGGGCGGAACACCCTTGGCTGTGGCCCCGGAGACCCGACAGCTCGGTAAGCGCCGCGCATGGCATGAGGGGCTTACTACATGACGTGTTGTCTATATCTTATTCACTATATGGGAATTTGAATTTGGAATAATGGAATGGAATAAATATGTTATCTTTAATTGGCATGTGGCACCCCACTATAAAGACGTAGCATGGGCGATCACTTCATCCACACTGGAGCACCTCACTTTATTTAAGATAGATAAACAAGGCTTTTCATGTCATGTATGTCGCTTGCACCTTTTGTTTATTTTGGAATTTTATTGTTCACAAGCACAGAGTATAATTTATGTAAGCATTTTGTTGTGTCGTATTTAAATTTGATTGCAATATATCTATTAATGGTTAAGTAAATTCTGGATTTTCAGAGAAATATAATCTGCTGGTTAGTACCTTTTACCTTCCAACAATATTTTACAATACAACGGGCAAAATCTACTCACATTCTCATCTTCTTTCTCATAATAAACGGAGCTTCAGACGTATTTCATTAAGTTGCTACTCATGATCGGGAGTTTCCATGGTGTAAGTACGTGTTTTGTGTGGCCGTTTCACTTTGTACAATGAAGAGCCATGTTCTTTTCGTATTCACGGTATTCATGAGGGAAATAGACTTGTTATTCTTTGTTTTAATTTTGGTAACAATGAAATTTGTTAAAATTTCTGTGTGGTGTCCGGATTAAGAATACGTACCACTCCATCTCCTCCCGTGGATGTCGTAAAGGGTGACTTATGGAGTCTAAGCCAGAGAGATGGGCTGCGGTATATCTGCTTTGGAACAATAGTTATACTGCGCTTACTAACCCGCCTGCCAATCGTGGTGAGTATTGGGAAATTTCCACTAAAATGACGACACAATTGTGGAAATCTATGGGGGAGGGGAGACTTTTATTCAGCAGTGGTATGATGATGGTGATAACGGTGTATGTACGTTGCCTTTTACGATATCTACGGAAGGAGATGGAGTAGTCCTATATTCTTAATCCGGACACCAAACGGGGATCAAGGCACTCGAACGTAACACCCTAAAAATATTCTACACTGTTTTTGCACTTGAGCACTCTTATTGTATCGATCTGATTAATAGACAATTCATAATAAAAACAAATACAAACACGTTGCATTCTACAATAGGTAAAGCAGAATGATTTACATCATAGGCATGTAAGGATTGCACGCGCCTGACTAATGACACCGGGAGATCTGAGGTACGCGTCTTGTGTTATTAAAATATCCATAATTAATTACATATCAATATCTTCTTTCCGTTTCCGCCACCCCTTTGCGTGACTCTACCTCCGAGATGTGCCTATAGGCGTGGCACCAGTGGGCGGCTCTAGTGTCATCGTACGAGGACCTGAAGCCCCCTTTTCGGTGCAGAAGATGACCACTCTAGTTCTCTCGCTCTTTTGAAATAGTTTTAGCCGGTAGGAGTCCGACATGCCTCTTCGCCTTCGCCTTTCCCCGGGGCGGAGGAAGTTCATGAAGAATTTCCGCTGAGCGAACAAAAAAAGCTGCGTCATCCAAGCTGGGCACCCCTCTAATGTGTGCGGCGCCGTGTCTTCTAGGCAGTTCCTTAGTGGTGACAACCGGACATCTGTTCTCTGCCTATGCGTCACAGATATTTGCGAAAACATCCGTGTCTGCTGTTTGCGTCAGCCAGAAGGTGGGGGTGCTATGCCGCCTCTCCAGTACTCCCTCATAACTGGTCTTACCGCCGCTATCCCGGCGTGCCGCTCTGACTTTGTATAGCATTAGTGATGTTTTTATTTATGTCTACAATTAATTCTCTAATCACTATGTTGATAATTGATATAAATAATATTTATCCAATTCAACTTAACTGTATTATTATATGTAGATTTCATCATGCTAACAAGGTTTTTGTTTTCAAAACTTATCATTCATCAAGTACTATGTCATACGGGGCCTACGAATATAATTCTCCCACCAAGTAAAAGTGCGTGAATAAACGTTACCGCCCTTATCTTACGGACGAATACTATATTATCTTTCGTCAAAATAACCAAATCCAAATCAGTAAACAGCAAATGCATTGTTTTCATATCGTATAGCTTCCTATGCACAACCACCAATTAATCTATTACGGTCCGAGCTCACGGAAGCGTTAGTCTTTTTGCTTTGACCATTGATAAACGTTTTGGCAAATCGAATTCACATTATATGTGAATTCGATAACTTTCTAATCTGTAGTATGACAGAGTATGTTTCAAGCTTTATCTTTCTTGTTTCCATACTAAGTTTGTACAGGTGAGTGAAAGGACTATCGGTCGTGAAAGGATCCCGTCTCCCTTTCTTTCTTCAAATTATTATGATACCTTCATATGCGAGTTCATTGTATAATATGTTATGACATGAGACGGATGCGGTTCAGTGATAAGTAGTGCGGATGGTACTGAGACTTGTTACGAATTGTGATTGTCGATATGAGACGAAATGTGACGTCATTGGTCTTGCGCTTGCTTTCTTTTTGTAAAAAAAAACGATTCCCAGAACTAGACGGTATAGAATTTCTCCTATATCGTAGTCGCACAAACAGACATCAATCTTTAATGTACAAACATGCAGAATGGAACATCTACCTGCACCCCAACCAAATATCGTCCTTGCATAGACCCTATGACCCGAAGCGCAGATAGCCACCCGATTAGCTGCCTTGGCTTGCTGCGCTGCGTGTCACAGGTTCGATCCTGCATTTGCGCTGGATGCCGTCGAATCTTTTTGCGAGATGCACGAAAAGGAGCAGATAACCTGTGATCCCGTCCGCAGAAAACGCAATGGGTGCAGGCGCCAGTGCAGAGCGCTGACCAATCTCCGGCCTCCATGAATTGCAGTCTACGGGCCTGAGAATTTGGCGCGTTGTGTTCTGCGCGCGCGTCTCTGAACGAATGTGCGACCAGCCAGGTCGCACAGAGACGGGGTACGTCAGACCAATTGACTGGTCGATACCTGCCAGGGGTGTGGTTCAAGCCCACACGGCGATCACCGCACCCCCAGCCATAGGTAATTGGAAGGAACATCGTAGTGTTTTAGCCGGTAATAGTTGGTACGCCCCTCCACCCCTCCCAAAGCGGACAACAAAAGAAATTGTGCGATTCCCGCATGGAACCAATATGCACGCATAAAGGGTGTTTGTGCCTGTGAATTTTATGTCTGTAAACTGTATCCCAGACAACGAAGAAATACAAGTGTGGGGGGCGTTTAAAAAAGCTTTCTAAACCGCGTTCGAAGACCTTTGACTTTGGAAATACCTCGTTTACGAGTTTACGTAACGAGACTTTATTTTTATTTTTTATATTATACACTAGCTGGGACGTGCGGTTTCACCCGCCGTTTAGTTCAAAATAAATTGGATTATTTATAAATTAAAATAAATTCAATGTATAATTTCATGGAATTTCATAAAAAAGTTTGCAGCTATAACTCTGTAACTATAGACTTTGGGGAAAGTCATACAACAAAAGTTGCTCATTACCACCCATAGTATTACACCCTTTCGGCTTAGTCCTTAGCTTAGCCCTTTCCGACTAACCCAGTATATACAACAGTATTCATAATATAATCAATTAATTTATAAAATTGTCCAGTCCATTCACTGTTAAATACATAAATAGAAAAAGGAAACTGGCATCTGTACGTCTCCCACTCAAACTGCAATCTATTTAATTGCGTCCTATATTGCTTCATGCGAGCCGAATTTAGTTTAACACATCCTTCTCAATGGCCACCCACCGTATCGTTGCTCAGATTAACTGGGTGACACTTCCTGGGTCGCAAATAGGAATGTTGATGGAGGAGTTGCTGTTAATTGTCTAAATTGAAGTGATATTCTGACCATGAACCAAATTGTTTTGCTGAAAATCGCTCCACATATAACCATTTATATGCTTATAATAGAATAACATAACAGATACTTCTACGCGTCATTCTGAAACAACGGAGGGCATTTCGCTACTAGGGTCGTTTTAATCATTATTGTCTTTTACAAAGTAATTAACAGTTGTCTATACATTGATAAAAGGTAAATACGGCAGCTGTACAATGCAAATAGTACTTCAGATGCATTTGGTGTCCAGGAAAGCCACATGTGCAGAACTGACGCCATATGTCCCTATCATCAACCTAGTATTTAATCCTGTAATATTTCTTTTTATGAGAATAGATTTGACGTGCGATTTAAACTTCCCAACTGTCAGATCAGCTTTAGGTATCTAATTATAAAACCGAACACATTTACCTAAGAACGATTTATTGGTTTTGCACAATCTAAATTGTGCAAAACAAAAACTATTTCTGGTATTTATACAATAACACTTTTTACATCAAAAATTAGCATGTTTTTACGGATAAATATAATACTTTCAATAATGTAAACGGAAGGCATTGTTAGTCCGATAATATCTTTAAAGAGGTCTCTAAGCGATTCGCGAGGGCCTTTATTATATCTTTATCTCCACCTCCTACCTTAAATGTAATTTCTAATTTGGCGATCGTAAATCGGGACCAGGCAGTAGATTGCTTAAGCAATTCAAATGAGTTCGACTCGAATACTGATTTTAAAAATAGAGATTTAAAAAATTTACGCAGTTATTTTTTTAAAGACTCGGCGTCGCGATTCTCTTTGCGACACGTAGATCATCGCTTCTCCACGCCGTTTTGGCACGTTTGAACGTAACCGACATTTCTAAAGGTTACTGATTGAAGTCGCTCGTCAAGACCTACTGGTTTAGTTAGAGTAGTTATATTTAGGTTAGACGATTAGATATAATGTCCAACACATAGTAACATGAAAATAGCGTTGACACTGTTGATGTTTGGTCAGTAAGTTTGGTTATCAGTTTACTTCTATAGTTTCAACTTTATCCAATTTTTATGAAGGGGCTATGTATTATATTACTCTTTTGGCTGTGTCACAGAAAATACTTGTGTGGGTAGTGCCTTATGCTCAGTTGCACTAAACTTCGACAAGTAACGGCCGAATACTCAACGCCATTTAACGTTTAGTCCGCTTTAACTGTTCAAGAAACCTTTTTTAGGTAAAAAACCGGGCGCCTCAAATTGTTTAATTGGGGACTTAACGTTAAATGACGTTTGGGTATTTGCCCGTAAGTTGCTTAATTGCGTCTATAAGACACAAAACCTTGTGTCCACCCATACGTGGAGCTATCTGAGAGCCAATTCTCGTAATTAATTTACACTATTACTGAAATTTGATGAAACTGAGATCAAATTATAAATAGACAAAATTGGTATTCTACTCCTCTTAACGTCAGTCGGATTTCGGTATAAACTCAATCTAGTCTCATTTCAATGTGACTGACGTTTGTTGTTGTGTTTGACGGCACGGTTGGTGCAGTGGCTGATACAGTCGACTGCTGCGCTCTGGGTTGTGGGACCGATCCCGCACGGATCAAATATTTGTATGATCTGCAGTTGTTCCGGGTCTGGGTGTATTGTGTGTGGAATATATGTATGTAAACGTACCCACGACACAGGAGAAATTCTAGTGTGGGGCAACGTTTAAAAACAAATTCAATTTCACGTTTATTAAATTACAATTTTATTACCTCTGTCAGTTCAAAAAGTTAGTAGACTACCGTTTAGGCTTCGATCAACTTTCGATCCAAAAAGCTTTCGACTCCATCGAAATATGGGCGGTTTTGGATTCTATGCAGAGGTCGATTGTCAATTGGCGTTACGTCGATGTGTTGAGATGCCTGTATTATGCTGCCAAGATGACCGTCCATACCCAGAACCACAAGTAGAAGCCTATCCACACTGTTCAACAAACTGTTGACAAACGCGTTGGAAGATGTCTTCAAAATTCTGGATTGGAGTGGACGGGGCTTAAACACAAACGGCGAGTACATCTAACGCACTTTTGGCAGAGTCGATGGATGATTTGAGCGGGATGCTGAATAGTCTCAACGTAGCCTCAAGACTTGTTGGCCTTGGAATGAACATGGAAAAAACTAACACCATGTCAAATAGACACGTTGTACCAAGGCCGATTGGCATCGAAGGCACAGTGGTCGAAGTTGTGGACGAGTACGTCTACCTCGGACAAACACTCTGGTCAGGTAGACACAACTTTGACAGAGAAGCGGACAGAAGGATACGTTTAGGCTGGGCAGCATTCGGCAAGCTTCATCAGATCTTCTCGTCGTTTTGTATTCCGCAATATCTGAAAACGAAAGTTTTCAACCAGTGCGTCCTACCTGTTATGACATACGGAGCCGAAACGTGGACACTGACAGTCGGACTAGTCTACAAGTTTAAAACCGCTCAACGGGCTATGGAACGTGCTATGCTCGGAGTCTCTCTAATGGATAGAATCCGAAACGGAAGAGAACCAAAGTGATCAACATAGCACACCGAATTAGCAAGCTGAAGTGGCAGTGGGCTGATCACATCTGTCGAAGGACCGATGGCCGACAGGTGAAGAGCAGACGAGTTCTAGACCGTGAATGGGCAAACGTAGTATGGGACGCCCATCGGCCAGATGGACGGACGACCTGAAGAAGGTTGCTGGGTCCGGCTGGATGCGGAATGCTGATGACCGGGTGTTGTGGAGCACGCTTGGAGAGGCCTACGTCCAGCAGTGGACCGATATAGGCTGATGATTGATTGACTAATTGGCTCTCTGATGTCACAGAGAATCCTAGTGCCAATGAACGATTTAAATTTTAATCGTAAAATATCTCTTCGAATTATAGGTAGTCTTAAATCCAGTAGAGCATAAATAATATTTCTACAAACAATTTAAATGTACCAATTTATACAATATCAAATCACGCTTATCAGTCAACGAGATCGCATCACATTATGATCGACAACCTAACGGTTGATCATTCATAAAATTAATTACAAGGGCCATTCACACGTCGTATTTAATATAACTACGCACAAAAAATCCTGGCACGCAAATGTCAGTGTATACATACTATACATATAGGAACACTTCTTGACGTGATGTACTGCAGGCCACAAAAAATGGGCCAATGGCCCCTCGTGTCTCGGAAACTGCGTAGGATCATACTACTGAGTCTAGCTTCTTTAAGTTTGGTATAATCTTCTTTTAAATTTAGGATGGATAATGTGGTAGTAAGGAGATTTAAATGGTTTAGCTGACGATCGGACCCGACTGACGTAGTGGCTGAGCTTCTCTTTCTTCGCTACGGATTACGAGTTCGATCATCACACGGAACAAAAATATGTGTATAGCACGGCACGGTTGGTGCAGTGGTTGATACAGTCGACTGCTGCGCTCGGGGTCGTGGGTTCGATTCCCGCACGGAACAAATATTTGTACGATCTGCAGGTAGTTGTTCCGGGTCTGGGTGTATTGTGTGTGGAATTCATGTCTGTAAACGCACCCACGACACAGGAGAAATCCTAGTGTGGGGGCAACGTTTTACTTAAAAAAAAAAAGCTAATAAAAAGTATTTGTGCAAGTGTGATTTACAAAAAAAAAATTGAGATGTGTCCTGGGACACCGGTTGGAACGAAGTTCCTTTCGCTATATATATATATAATACATTTAATTAATAATGTTCGAGAGTAATGAAATGAAAAAAATTAAATAATCAGTGGCAATAAAATTGTATTTCCCTGATCATTGCTAAATACAAATACATACGCTTATACGAATACAGATGACGCACTAGCCACACGTCTATACTGCAGTAATATTGGCAGTAGGTAATATATATATACATAGACATACGGTTGTCAACAGACATAATATAACGACTATAACTACACTGCACTACATCTACCGACCGATTATGCCGCGTGGTGTCGGCTACGAATAGCACCAACCCATCTCTTCCCGTGGGTGTCGTAAAAGGCGACTAAGGAATTAGCCGGAGGATGGGCAGCAGCGTCCTTCGAGTACATTAACAAATCAACTGCGATCGCCAAGGTAAGGTAGGTACTATATTAAAGTGTCGTGACGGTTGAAGTCTTACACTTTTTTCGGCCTAGCTCTCATCTCATTCGCCAAGTGTCGGGAGTGTAACGTGCAATAAGGAACTACGTTCCATTAAAGACAAGGAAAATTATAGTGTGAGGCATCATTCTG
This sequence comes from Diloba caeruleocephala, assembly GCA_947459985.1. Taxonomy (NCBI): domain Eukaryota; kingdom Metazoa; phylum Arthropoda; class Insecta; order Lepidoptera; family Noctuidae; genus Diloba; species Diloba caeruleocephala. The sequence goes on from OX381607.1 coordinate 6,214,828, forward strand.
TTTAAAGAAAAGAAATAGCGCTTAGGCTGGCAACCGCAAACAGGTTTTCTTTTTTTTTGCAGATCGATGCTTATGTTTCTTGAATGAAAATTGTGGTGATTTCCGCCATTATTTTCCATTAAAAAACATACAGAATCATATATTTTCACACAATGCGTGTGAACTGTCAATAACTTTTTCTCAGATGGCCATTGTCATTGAAGATATATATAGGTACACTTAGAATAATAGATTAATTGTATTCCGTTTATGTGATAGTCAATAGAGATGTATTAAAAAAAAACTATCTATACAAAATTTTTGCCTAATTTCTTAGTCAAAGATTGGTACAAGTCAGTTATCCAATATGGCTTTGTCCAAGATATGTTTTTTTTTCAATTGCGGTATTCAATTCTATTCGTATAAAAAATCAGAATTTTTATTCTCTGTGCCTTGTATTATAAAAACAGCGGCTACTTTTATACTTATTGAATACTGGTTTCATACACATTTAGTAGAGGTTGATTGAAAATATTGAAATGTCAAAACCAGGGATTCTCAAGTTATTTTGGGCAAGAGACCCCTTTTCCAAAATGAACTGATACCTCAGACCCTCATTACATTAAAAATCCTATCTCTAGTTTTTTTTCCTATTAATACAAAATACTTACCAATTTAAAAACTTTGCGATGCACTTGCACCAACATGGCCACGCTTATTGACTTGCCGAGTTTTTCATCTTGTACGAACTTGACACATTTATCGTTTTTTTAAAGTACAACAATGATACTTCCTACTAAAATATTAGCTAGTAAACAAGTTGGTACAAGTAACACAACTTATACAGTATCTTGAAAGTTTCAAATAAGAACTTGTGTTAATTAATAGGGGTCGATTTTTAGACCTCGACGACCCCAAGAATCAGTTTTCGTTTATCTTTATGACTCCTGGAAAAGTGGTGGTTACTTTGGGAATCCCTGGTCAAAACCTTTGATCAAATAAAACAAAAAATAATGATTTGATGGCATCATCAAATTTCTCAGATCAAATGTATATTGGACTGGAGAAATATATTACGTACCCCCCTAATACATAACCGGTGTGCTTTAAAATAGCCAGACGGTGATGTCTGTATCTGCCGGAAAAGAAAGTCGATTATATTTAATTCCCAAAAAACACATTATGTTAATAGCCATGTGATATCTTAATATGTCTGTGTTAGGCGATAAATTAAGTTTTCGAATTCATGGTCTCACTACGGAGCACAAGGTCGTAGATGCATTCACATCAATCTGACTTGAAATAAAAATCCGTAGGTTTTATAGTTCATATAGTGCAGTGTTGGCGCAGCGGCTAAGAAAAGGCTTTCTGCGCTACGTGTCGCGAGTTCGATCCCCGCACGGAACAAATATTTGTATGATCTACAAGTGCAGATACTTGCTTCGGGTCTGGGTGTTTTTTTTTTTTTTTAAAACGTTGCCCCGCACTAAGATTTCTCCTATGTCAGTGTGTGTTTACAGACACAAATTCCACACACAATACACCCAGACCCGGAACAACTACCTGCAGATCGTACAAATATTTGTTCCGTGCGGGAATCGAACCCACGACCCGGTGCGCCGCAGCCGACTGTATCAGCCACTGCACCCACGAGACAGAACATTACCTTTGTGAGACGGAATCTGTTTTCCATACTGATAATAGCCGACCGATTATATTATGCCACGTGGTGTCGGCTACGAATAGCACCAACCCATCTCTTCCCGTGGGTGTCGTAAAAGGCGACTAAGGAATTAGCCGGAGGATGGGCAGCAGCGTCCTTTGAGTACATTAACAACTCAACTGCGATCGCCAACCCGTCTGCCAAGCGAGGCGATTATATGGCAAAACCCCCCAATGAACACACAACACATCGATATCGGTCGTTGTGGTGATCTTTGAGGGAGGCCTGTGTGCAGCAGTGGACTTAATTCGGCCGAAATGATGAATAGCCGACAGTTCACATGTGCTGCTCGAATTCAGCTGTCCACGCAACTATACGAACGATATGATACGATGATGAAGGTGGAGGGACCGTTACTCAGCAATTCAGGTCGTTGATATATTACAAGCTTTTATTTAACCCGTCTTGTTAGTATGGTTCAAATCTTGCAACTGAATTTTAAAATAGTTGGAAAATCCAAAAGTGCACTCCTCATAATCTCATTCATTACAATAAAATTGATAGATAAATAGATAGATATATATATATATATATATATATATAGATATACCACAGTACTAAAAAAAACAGGCGATATTTAATTTATTAAATAATAATTAAACTACATCGAATTATACCGTGAAAAGTAATAGGCTTCTATTCCTCAAAATACTGAAGCCTATAAAAAAAAACCAACTCGATAAGTGAAGTATTTCGCTCGTTATCGTGACCACAAGATACGGGATCCGCACATACAGACACACGGACGTCCAAGACAGAACTTTTTTAAACAATTTTTTAATTCGTTTAAATAATAAAAAGAGATTTAAAAATATCATGAGTGTTAAAAATAGTGTTTTTTCTCAACATTTGTCTATTTATATTCACTTATAAAAACAATATAGAATAAAAAAAGCGACATTTTAAGTTGGAGAATCACTCGGTGTGCGTAAACTGACAGTAATACCCACCTCAACGCTTCGCTTATGAGGCGTGCAACAGTCATCCCCAACCGATTGAGCTGATGCATACACGTTTAGTTTTGATGACAATGCATAGTTAGCTAAGTGACGTCATTCTAAATCCAATATGGCGGACTATATCGACCTCCAGTCCAGCATACTAGTATTATGAAGGTATGGACTATGGAACATAGTCCTGTCAATAACAGCTTCAAAGTGTGAACGATGTGACAAGAAATGTTGCAATTATCTCCAATCAGTCCGATACGTGTTCGCAGTATAGAGTTATGTGTAACCCCCCGTATCAGTGTTCCCTATAACCACTATCGTTAAACTAAGAGTGCATAGGCATGTTCCATAAGCATAAGCACTCGTTCCATCGTAGATCTCACCCATCGCTCTACATCAGGCAAGATCGAAACCGAAATCGATCAAAAACGGACCCATTGATTAAGAAAATATAATATAAAAAACAATATAATAAGTATAAAAGCACGCGCCGTTTCATTGCTTGGCTTGACGCTTGCCGTTTGCCGTGTGGTGCCGGCTCAGAATGCCACCACCCCATTTCAGCCCGTGGGTGTCGTAAAAGTCGACTAAGGGATTAACCGGAGGATGGGCAACAGCGTCCTTCGAGTACATTAACAACTCAACTGCGATCGCCAACCCGTCTGCCAAGCGTGGCGATTATGGCAAGACCCCCAATGAGCACACAACACACCATATCGGTCGTTGTGGTGACCTTTGGGGGAGGCCTGTGTCCAGCAGTAGATTTTATTTGGCTGAAATGAAGCACGCGCCAAGCACGAGGACGCCGCTGCTTACCTCTTCATATAATTCCTTAGGCACCTTTACTGATACCAACGTTATCTAGTTCTTCTTTTCGTGTTTGTGTTAGTGCCGAACCTTGTGCCAGGCCAACTTAGCTTAACGACTGTCGTCTAATTACAACAATCGGGGCTTACACTTAATTACGTGCCCTGCGAAACACGGAAACGCACAGTTCATACTATGCGGTCACCCATCCATAGAGTGACCGCGCCAGGCGTTGCTTATCCGATCTTTTACCGATCAATGATTGCAACTGGCGCCTCTGCCACGGTTAGAATTACCGCTCTCTATTTTTTGCCGGGAATCACAAACATATAGCATTAGTTATATCTATCACGTTACCCAATACTTCAATAGGGAATTGGACTATCCTTTTTTACACACCTTGAAGAGGTTGGCCTCTACCGTCTTCAAAAAACTCTATTTCCACTCTTTTATCATATCTACAATTTACAATTGTAAAATAAAAATACAGAGTTAATATTTTAACGTTTGAAACGTGATGAAAATGGAACCAAGTTATTTTTTAAATGTAATGTACTCCTCTGACTTGGTCTAACAGACAATATGTCTTTGTTATCGATGCCAATTAATTAAGCAGAGTATTAGTAGCGGCTTGACTAAAAAAAATATGTCGGAATTAAACTGCATTTTTTTTCAAACGTGCGTTGGCTGTTTATTATCCGTCAGACAACGTGAGGTGGAAACATTAGAAAATAACGACTTGAATTATAATCCCAATAGCTGTTGAACGAACAAATTGAACGCAATCGCCTACAGGAAAATCTTACTACGGCAATAAACCGTCTCTAAATTCGTAGGGACATAGCTCACTAAATATTTCTCGGTAACAATTACTATAGTGAATTCTGTTATCATTTTAGTGGAAACCCATGTGTGCCATGATCTGACCTTGGCTGACTCAAACATATGAACATGTATTACTGGAAAGTCCACGACCGTGCCAAGATTAATCGGACAGAGCGATCAGTATAAAGGAGCAAAACAAAAGTATGTTTTTGCTGTTGCCAAATTAATATATGTGCAAAATTGAACTTAAAATCTTAGGCAACTAGGTGATTCACTTATTACGGTCTATGTTTGTATTTTGCTAAACGAAATCTTTAAATGTTTTGTATTCTTAGAATGTTTTGCAAACGATGCGAGAGTACGAGAGACGAAGTTGATTTTTATTTGATAAATATACAGAATGTTTTGTTCTTGGAACCTTATTTATTTTAAAATTACACAGTGGAAATCTTTAAAGCAGGGTACAAAATTATAGAATTAATCATCATCATCATATCAGCCAAAAGACGTCCACTGCTGAACAGAGGCCTCCCCCACAGACGACCGATTTTATGCCTGTGTCATTTAACGATTCCACGTTTAGCGAGTTGGTGAATGCAGAAAGCTCCTATTCCACAGAAGCGACTCTGCTGCCTATCACTGATGCCGACATCCACGGGAGGAGATGGAATGGTGCTATATTCTTAATTCAGACTCCACAGAATTTAATTGATTTAATTCCTTCTCCCTGGATAGGCAATAGTTGGCATGTTTTGCTTCCCTACATCTATATTTGTGATTTATACAGTACTAACGAACTTTTCTGTTTCCCTATTCATACAAATTCTTACCCATTCGCTCATTCTTCAAACCAAACTGGTGTTAAAACTCTTCCATCTGATAACTGTTGTCTATAATCTCCAACAGGTTCATCATAATATCATACTGATTAGATATCAATTGATTGATATTTATCTATTTGATATTACTTCAAATGGAACGGCCGAAACCAAACCGATTTGACAAATGCATTTTTGCGAAATCTATGAGTTGTATCGAAATATCAAATTACAATCGTCAGGTCGCCGTTTTTCGCCGGTTTCGTGTGTAGGTTTATTATGATTAGCACGCATGTGGTCACTCGCTGCCGTGGGTCGCTTTGGGGGATCCTTTACAATCCCCCGGGGGGGTGACCGCTTTACAGTCACCCTCTCCGAGATGTGCCTATAGGCGTGGCACCAGTGGGCGGCTCTAGTGTGATCATACGAGGACCTGGAGCCTTCCTTAGGTGTCGAAGATGACCGCCCCAGTGGTTTTAGCTGGTAGGAGTCCGGCATAACCCTTCGCCCTTCCCCGGGGCGAAGTAAGTTCATGAAGAATTTCCACTGGGCACCAATAAAAAAAATATTAAAAAAATATTATGATTATGATGATTTTATGATGAGTTTATTATGATTTTGACGGCACGGTTGGTGCAATGGCTGATACAGACGGCTGCTGCGCTCCGGGTCGTGGGTTCGATTCCCACACGGAACAAATATTTGTATGATCTGCTGGTAGTTGTTCCGGGTCTGGGTGTATTGTATGTGGAATGAATGTCTGTAAACGCTCCCACGGCACAGGAGAAATCTTAGTGAGGGCTAACGTATTGAAAACAAAAAAAAAAGATTATGCTCTTCATATTTTTCAGGGTTTCATTCATCCGAATGAAAAAACGGCGGAACCCTCACTCGTGTGTCTGTCTGTCACAAACCATTTGCTCTGAATATACTGGACTACTTAAGTTGAAATTTAGTACTCTTAAGAATCTCTGCGATCCAAACACGAACGTGTAACGTAAATGAATGCATTTTAAATATAGAGATCACTTTGTGAGGCAACTAAGATAATTTAAAAAAATGTTTGCTACCTATACTATACATACATATTAAGTGGAAAAATATATTTAAGACCCTCGTAATACACCCCGTGTTACGAGGGTCTCAAATATAATGTTCATATAATTTTAAAATAATATACAAAGTTTTAAAGTTAAGTAAGAAAACAAGTGAAAATTGACCGTTCCCCCCACGTTATCTACGAAACTGCGTCTTACATTTTGAAGTTATATGATACTTATAATAATATAATAATACTTATAGATTACAGGAAACTATTAGAAGTCTATGGTCTTGAAGTAACATGGTAAATCTTTCAATTTGTGCCTACAAACATACATTTGTAGTTTGAACGTATGGGAGAACATGATGTCAACTGCAATGTTAAGTTTTTTCTTGGGATAAATTATTGGTACACAGATTAACACAGACACCCTGATCTCTCATCATACCGAAAGCCTATACAATGCGAGATCAGCTTATACTGGTTTTGTATAGCTTGATGTGTATCCGTGTGTACAAGACGGAATTCGACAATAGACAATATATTCAGCAATTTCCCTTTACACCTACAAAAACAAGGTAGATAGCATATTTTTTTTTTTGTTTTTTAAAAAACGTTGCCCCACACTAGGATTTCTCCTGTGTCGTGGGTGAAAAAAATTAATCATCATACGTAACCCTCGCCATGCGAGTTCAACTTGCCGAAATTTGTCCGATTTTTGTTTTGGGCTTCTCGCTGCCATATCAGGGAGATGTAGCTCCTTGACCGGGCATTCCTGCGATGCCAAATATGCCTCCAGCCAGGCGTCAATGAATTAAACTTCTAAACTAAGCAACTGCAGCTAAGGGCGCCCTTTGTTGGACTTGAACCATGGCTTAGGGCGTTGCTGGGCGATGAAACTAGGGACAGCCAGATCGGTATTATTTAAATATGTTAGGGGTGTTTAAAGCTACTGGCTCGGCACGAGCATTGGTCGGGGAGGGTTGATCTTCAAGAACCCAAAAGAATATTATGTCTATGTGCCAACTTCGCCCGGGCATTGTTTACAGCACTTGAGTAACTAATGAATGAGTTGTTTTGTTTTTCATATTTTTATTCTGACGTTCAAAGGTACCTTCTATACTTTTATTGTCTGGCTTGAATAAATTATAATCATCATCATATCAGCCAAAGGACGTCCACTGCTGAACAAAGGCCTCCCCATGGAGTTCTACAATCGTGTCATCATTTGGGTCGCCTTTAGAACATCCAAGGGTGGAGATGGAGTGGTGCCATATTCTTAATCAAGACACCTCACGGACTTGAATAAATGCGTTTTTTTTTATTAGGTCGTGACGTGACACCTGTAACGCAGTACATTATCAGTCAATGTTATCAACCGTGTCTATATAGGAACGATAAAAAATAACAGTTGCGTATTACGCGTGTACAGGATGTTAAAGTACGCGTAATTTGTCATTGTTTTAGTTTTTTAGTGGCTCCTTTGTTTGGCTAGTATCGAACACAGAATCGTAATGCCATGGTAATGAGCGGTCAACGCCTGTTATTTGCGTCTTGAGATGTTTCATTGTTACATAAAACATAATCACAGACTATGTAAGGACAGAGGGTGTCCCTGCACACAGCGCGATATTAATTTCACGTGTAGTCTTCAGCAGAGAATAGAACACTTCTCTTTCTGTGGGCATCGTAGAAGCACTTTGTTAACAATTTATGCAGCATTTTTTTGTGGTTGTTATTGCAATATCAGGTTTTTGTTTTTAGAACCCTGACATGTACCAATGTGACTTTTTCAATGTCATACGTAAATACTTTCATGGTTAATCTAAACCGAGGTTTGCCCAAGAGACTACAGCATGGGCTCTTCAAAAAGGGCGTGAAAAGATTTTGCGACGGATAGAAAGGAGGTTGGCAACGCGCGAGTGACACTTCTGGTGTTGCGAGCGTTCATAGGTTACGGTAACCGTTTACCATCAGGCGGGCCATATGGTTGTTACCACATTAGTCATCTAAAAAAAGACACTACTGACTTCAACGGTGAAGGAAAACATCGTGCAGGAACCTGACCGAATGGTCAGAGGTCACCAACACGCAATGAGCAAGCGCTGTGATCTATTCAGTTCCTTCTCTGCCTGAGAACAGGCTTTTGCGCTGCAGTAGGACAGTTACTGGCTGATATTATAATGAAAATATATTACATTACGGCCCATGTTGAAGTCTGCGAGTTGGTATGAATAAATTCAACAAACAAAATGTCGTTGAAGAGCGAGCAACCGCGAATGCAGTGGTTCGGAGCGTTCCATTTGACCTTTACCGTAGCGAGTATTCGATTTGTAGTTTTTGATTATTAGGTGTTAGAACTGAGCCTCTTTTAATACATACGGGGTGTAAAAAGACCCATCATCAAGCATCAATCATAACATTGTATTGTACGGGACGGGGAACGTGGAGTATAGAATTTTATTATAAAATAACATAAAAGTTATAAAATCATTTTCGGATGAATCGTATATATTAAGACTGACCTTCAGAAACTCCATACCATGTCGGTTCCCAGGTATGGTCTACTGCACGAAAGTCGTCGCAATGATTGGTAGAATATGTAGCTTTCGTTTTCGTTAAGGCTTTTTATCACACCATTTATTATAACAGGCAACAAGCGTCGGCCTGCTCGATAGAAAACATCGTTACTGGACGGAAATTAGCAAACTTAAAAAAAAAATTGGTGTCCATTGGACTCCTACAGGCTAAAATCACTGGAACGGTCATCTTCGGCACCGAAGCGGGCTCCATGGTCCTCGTAAGATCACACTAGAGCCGCCCATTGGTGCCACGCCTTTAGGCACATCACGGAGGGAAAGTGGATATTAGCAACCTAGTGATTACTGATGTTCTGCTGTATCCCTAGTACGAGTTTCTTTTCTCAATTGTAAACTACACGTATACCGCGTTCGGCGCTCCGATTGGTTGAAAACTTTGGAGCGGGCCAATCGCAGCGCCGAAAGTGGTAAACGTGTAGTTTACTATTACGTTTCGAATGTGAAAAGAAACACGTACTAGGGGTATGGCTGAGGCTTAAGTTGGAATACTTTTTGTTCGGTTATGGCGGGTAACATAGTTAGGACTGTCGCCCCAGTCGAGTCATTTTCATAGAACTACTACATTCTTAATCTGTGGCGGTATCTCGATCCTTGATTACTTATTTATATTGTGTTCATCTTTCTAATTTAGTTAGTGCTTGGTTGCTTATTTAACACCCACACCAGTAATTGTAGTGTTACGTAAGGATAGCTTTTCTATTTTTAAATTTTATTACCGAACTCTGTCTTTATTCCTAACTTTTTTTATTATAATCGCCTACGTACGATCGACAGTATTATCGAACACTGTCTATGAACTGTTGTTTTTTTTTTTCTGATATCTAATGCTTTCTAATAGTTGCCGAGCACCGTTTCGAATCGTGCGGTTGTCAACATGTGGTCAGACTATCTAATACATTTCTCTCTAGCATTAGCATATTCGTATGTAAGTAGAGTTAAGTTATAAGTAACGTAAAATATATAAAAAACTGTTTTATGAGAAATCATTAGCACTTCAGCGAAGCTAAGCGGTAGGGCGCCATCTTTATTTCCTATAATCTACGGGGACAGCTGTATTAAATTTACCATATTGTATATACGGCTATAATATTATCGCGTTTGCTAGTAAAATACGCGTAGTATTTACAAAGCATCCAGTCACATAAACAATTTATTGCATCTATTATGGTGACGAATGGTGATTGTCATGATAATAGCCCAATTTTCTCTGGTGTAGAACTAGCTGGTAGGCAATAGCGGGTTGTTATTCTGTACGCGTGGCGGGCCACTGATTACTCGGCTGTGCGTACAGATGCACGCGAGCAACGCCTAATGTTTCGTTATTTTTCTCGATAGTACGAGTGATAGGCGGAGGCGGGAACGGGCGCGGGAACTGTAGCGATTTACTTAATGTTAACTTTCAAATATTACATTATCAGGCGATTGTCAACTTCGCCGTAAACTGCATAGAAAAGTAGACCAATACTAAACTTACATATCACAACGCGTAGTGGCGCAGGTTTCAATTTCAATATATTTTATTTGCTTAATTTGGGTAGGTACAAAAGGTGATACAAATATAAAACAATAATTATCATCGCCATATTGCGGGTCACGCCATGCAATATTTTAAAACAATTCTTCTAAATTAATTATTACTTACTTAATTTACAAATTATCAAAGTTACCATACCTAAACTACAAGAAAATGAATCAATACTTGAAGTGAATTTGAAACTACCATCAAGATATTCATTCACCGTATAGTACGCTCTTTCCATGAGCAATTTCTTAAGTTAGAGTAACCTATGTTCAAGAGTAAAGTTTATTATTACAAGAACTAGAAATTCGGATCAACGAAGAAGGCAAATAATTGTACAATCGAGGATCCATACAGAACACACTATTGTTAAAAAGAGCCGTTTTACTTGACATGGCACTTATTTTTTAATTATATCTTTAGCTTTTATATTTACCAAAAGTTGCCCACAGAGTTACTAGATTCAAGCAAATCTATCCGGACTGACGGCTTTTTTATAGTTATGCAAGCGAGCTATGACAAGCAGCTTGGCAATTAACTTCGAAGAAGTAGTTGTCAAGATAATATACACTTTTTTCTTAATGGTAGGTACACCCTGCCCCTAGCTGGTTACGCCCTTGGCGGTTTCCGTTATTTACTGATACTGTTACCTCTTCATGATAGGTTTTGTTGATCCCAAAGTGCATCAACAAAGTCGAGCATTTCTATTGGCCGATTCATTGGATCTGTTTTAATGGACAGCTTGTCGATCGACAAATTCGTTCAACAAAATCTAGTATAGTGCAATTTCGTTTCTGGTCATAAGTCATAAGTCATAAGTCATTTATTTCATAACAAACATACATTTGTGTTGAAAATTAAAATTGAGAATGAACAATTGTAGATCATACACAATAATCACATCATAAACTTAACATACTAATCACACTAAAACATTAAACACATTTTTTTTTTTATCATAACATCCATTACTAAACCCCAATCAATAAATTAAATACATTATTATGTTTGTTGCTTGTCGTTTATAAATTCATCAATACAATAATAGCCCTTCTTCAACAAATACGTTTTTAATTTATTTTTGAAAATGTTTACACTGTAGATGCTTTTAAATTCTGTAGGCAACTTATTGTATAAAGTAACGGATTGTACCCTAGGACTATGTTGAACTACATTTAGTTTTGGCTGTATCATATTAGGTAAGTCTTTCCTACGAGTACTTTCTCTAACCTGTCTTTCTGTTTCGGTCTCATATTTATGTAACTTTTTAACAAAATTACTTAACAAAACTAGAATATAGAGACATGGCACCGTTAAGATTTCCAGTTGGATGAATTTATCCCTACAAGATTCTGTCTGTTTTAAACGTAACATTGTCCTTATAGCTCTTTTTTGCATTACGAACGCCGAACTTATATTGTACTTGTAGCTATTACCCCAAAATTCAATACTATATCTGAGTTTTGACTCTATAAAAGCAAAGTATACCATCCTAAGTTGAGCTATCGCAAGTACGTCCCTAAGGGTTCTGATTGCGTAGCATGCAGAACTTGTTGTTTTTGCTATAGACGATATCTCCTTTTTCCAGTTTAACAAAGCGTCAATTTGTACACCTAGAAATTTGACATTGTCAACTACTTCCACTTTATTACCACAAGACAAAACTTCTAGACAAGCGTTTTTTCGTACCGTTGACCTGAATAATATACACTTTGTTTTATTTACATTTAGTATTAAATTATTTACACCAAACCAGTGTTCAAAAGCTTTGAGTAGACTATTTATTTTAATTTCTAAATTATCAATATTATCTGCAGATACTATTGCATTTGTGTCATCGGCAAAAACAATTAACCTAATGTCCGACAAAAGGCTTTTAATATATTCTATTAAGTCATTTAAAAATAGGATGAATAAGATTGGACCCAAAACAGAGCCCTGGGGCACACCTCTGGATACAGTTACAAGATTCGATTTATAAAGTTTTTCTTCTCCATCTACTACTGACTTAATCTCTACATACTGCCGCCTGTTATGCAGATAAGAGGTAAATAGTTTTAAAACATTATCCCGTACACCATAGTGTTCCAACTTTGCCAAAAGAATGTTATGATCCACAGTATCGAAGGCAGAACTAAGATCCAAGAATACACCCGCCACTTTATGCTTGTCATTTAAATTACAAACGACATAGTCAACTAAAGCCTCTACAGCATCAGTGGTTCCTAATGATTTCTGGTATCCAAACTGCTGACAGTTTAAAATACTATAGGTTCTTAAGTGGCTCATGAGTCGCATCTTCATTATTTTTTCAAAAACCTTTGACAACGTGGGCAGCAAAGAAATAGGTCTATAATTTGCTGGATCTGTCCTTGAACCTTTCTTGAATATAGGAAGTACTCGGGCAATTTTGAACTGATCAGGGAACAGACCCAATGCAATACACTCATTATAAAATGACGCTAAGGGAGTTGCTAATAAGTCAATATTGTCTTTAATAATACTTAAAGGTATTTCATCGTATCCAACTGTAGCTTTAACTGCCGTTGAAATTATACCGGGTTAGTCGGAAAGGGTGTACTAAGCTGAAAGGGTGTAATATTATGGGTGGTAATAAGCAACTATTGTTGTGCGACTTCCCCCAAAAGTCAATAGTTACAGAGTTATAGCTGTTCAAACTTTTCATGAAAAATACGCTGAACAACCCTATCATCAGCTGTGTCTTACATTTAACGTCATATTTGGGTTCATAGACTTAGTACTTTCCGACAAAGGATTATTTCGGAATAAAAATAATTAATTCAAGTCCTGACCGATATCTTTGACTACAATTTAATGAATTTGAAATTTACAAAAAAATATACGTTTTATAAGATTAGGCATTTACTGTGAAACAGTCATCGTGACACTTTACATTGGCATTACTTTACATTTACTTTAAATTGGCCGCGGCTTAGTACACCCTATCCGACTAACCCAGTATAGTTGAAAATACCATTTAATATCGTGTAGAAACGAGTATAGAGAAATTTACATGTACTGCCTTTGTATTGAAAATTGAAATGTTGTTTGTCCATATTTTTGTAATCTGTAGATGATTTTAGTTATCTGTAGATGACTGTAAAAATCAATATCATCAATCATTTAACACAACTGTTGGTAGTTTATTTGGTTAAATTAAATGGAACGAAAGCGAAATAATATAGAGCACACAGACTGTATCTAATTTGAATTTGTATGATTTAACTCAACCGTAGACATTGTTTCATTATGGCACTACAAGACATTAGTCGAACTGAAAATAACTTTTTATTCATTAGTTTTCACGGTGGTTTATAGCCCACAGTTGTCTCTAAAAGCATGACATAGTTCTCTTTATTCACAAATTTGGTGTGGTTCCCGGCAAAGAACAGACCACCCCTCTCCGCCCATGGGTGTCGTAAAGGGTGACTAAGTGTTGATATAAAGAAGATGGGAAGCAGTATCCTCTCGTGTGCTATGAACAGCATATTGCGATCACCAATCCACCTGACGAGTGAGGTGGTTATGACAATATCTCCTATGACCACTAATTGTTCTGATTATTTGGAGGCCCATGGTGAGCAGTGGACGTTCATGGGCTGATTTGTACACATTCAAAGTCGCTATAGGTCTATTTATGTTCGGGAGAGGGCAGTTCCCGCTCAGAGTGGGAGGACACGGCCGGAGTAACAACCACCCCGGTCCCCCTATCCAACACGCTGGAGCCCCCTGTCTTCGTTATATGACAGGCCTAGGAGGTCATGAGTGCACAGATTGCGTAATCTGCGTTCATACCAATCAACCCCCAAGAAGGCACGATGCGCACATGGTGTCGTGACTTTGGTTTGCGCAGCACAGCGCACAGCGAGGCTTCAGGTGATCCTTTACAATCCCTCCCGAGATGTGCCTGGGGGGTGACCGCTTTAAAATCATCCCCTCCGAGATGTGAGTAAAGGGGTGGCACCAATGGGCGGCTCTATTATGGTGTATCGAGAACCTGGAGCCCCGGGAACCGAAGATGACCGCTCCAGTTGATTTTAGCCGGTAAGAGACCGGCATGCCGTTCCGCCTTTTCCCGGGGCGGAAGAACTTCCTTCCAACAGGCACATAAAAAGGGTCTATTTAGGTTGGAACAATAAATAAATGAAGAAACACCTCCAACCGCTAGTACCTCGCACCACACAACAAACGCCGTCTCAAGGTTACTTGTTAACTTGTTCGACACACTGCTCGCCACTGTCAACCATGAAGGTTTAGGTTACCCTCGCTATTTAGCTACCACAGTACTACCATCCCTGGATATCGATAACTAGATTTCTAGATGAAATGTCCTGCTGCAGGAACATTATCGTATACTAATTGTTTTATATAAAGTACAACTCTTATGGCAATAACGGGAACTGACGTTTTTACGTGCCCTCCAAAGATCCAAGGCACGGACACGCTCAGTTCAAATACGCGGTCACCCATCTATAAATTGATGTAATAAGCGTTTCTTAACCTCACTGATCTTTCACCGATTAGTGAGTGCTGGCTATGAGCGCCTTAAACCTCACGCCGCACTCCTCCCTAAGGACTGAATTCGATACATTAACATTTTAAATTGTAAATCACTATTTTAACTGACTATTTGGTGAATATTGACAAAACTCAAAAAACGCATTGTTAATGTGCTCAATTTTCTCAAGTAACTAAACGCTTGAATGACAAGTATTTGATATTTTACACCTATTATATAAAAAGATACAATGAGTTAATTCAAATGTTAAGGCACTCGGCGAGGCGCGCGTAGTTCATTGTCACGGTCGAGGCAGTGCTTCGCATTTATATCAAACTACCTATTGTATAAACATTTCATATACAATTCATAGAAAATTTCCCCAAGGATTTATAACAGTACATCTTCAAACATTCTTCTCAAAAAACTCTGAAAACGTGTTACATTCAGAAAACTCTGCGTGATAGCAGTCTGTCTGTCAGTCAAAAAAATGTATGCGACAAAAAGCTACTGTTTTTTGAAATACGAAAGTCTGTTCGACTAACATTGTACAAAAAATATGGTGATGTAATACCTGTGTCAGATCTATTGTAAATCAATGGCTTAAACAGAGAAAGGGGAATAGGAACTAAAACAGACGACGCGGTAAATGCTTTCTCATTAAGCAAATCTTGGCACGCACCTTTGCATATGGTGTCATGGCATATTGCCATTCATAAATCAAACGGTTTCCGTCGCGAATTTCCTTTCCGGTATCATAAAACTTGCAATGCGATTCGTCAAATATAAAGATCTTACCATCCTACATTGTCACTCATCAGGGGTGCAATTCTCTAAGCTCAAACATCCTTGAATAAAGAATTGAAATAATGGTGATAACCCGATTTAGTATTCGCTAAGACTGGTCCTCATGGCTTACATTCTGCAACGTGTCCTGGAATAACTACCATCATAACTTAGTGAATACCGAAATTGGTTTTACACCGTTATTTCGATTCTGTATTTAAGGATGTGTGGATGTTTGAGATTAAGGAATTGCACCCCTGGTAGTAACCCGGATTGATGTTGACGTTCTCTGAAGCGTATTACGTTATTATACATAGGCTGCACTAAAAGTATCGGGAATGGAATATTTCCACTGTTCCTGTCATATTAAAATCTTTTTAATTGAAAACTCCTTGGTTTTACAAATCGAATACCATTTATTTATTTAAAAAAAGATTCATGGTCTTGTCACAAGGTTTTGTCAAACTTGTTTAGTCGTTGAGAAAATGGAAGGTTGAGAAAATGGAAGAATTTTGTATTTTTGTAGAATTGAACCGTACGACGTTGCCAACATATTTTTTAGAATTATTTTCATTTTTGATAAATATTTTATGAATATGTAATGATTTATTAATCTAAACACCGTACGACGTTGCCTTATACTTGACATTGGCGAAATTGTGGGAGATACTCTACAGAAGCCATAATCTAAAAAAGAAGAAGAAGAGAAAATGGAATTGACTCGAGAAAATTCAAGAGCGATGATTTATTATGACTTTCGAAGTGGTTTAACACAAAAACAGTGTGTTGACCGGATGATTTCTGCATTTGGTGATGAAGCCCCATCCAAAACCACAATTTATCGCTGGTTTGCTGAATTTCAACGTAGACGTGTCAAGCTCAGTGATGATCCTCGTCAAGGTCATCCAAAAACTGCAGTCACCCAAGAAAACGTTGATGCTGTGCGTAAGCTGATTGAGGAAGATCGACATGTGACATACCGCGAAATTCAGGTAACTTTAGACATTGGCATGAGTCAAATACAAATAATCTTGCATGAACAATTAGGTGTAAAACAGTTGTTTTCCCGATGGATACCGCATTTGCTATGTGAAGAGCAAAAAGCGGCTCGCGTTACTTGATGCGTCAGAACTCTCGAAAGATTCCACGCAGGATCCTCAAATGCTGTATACAACATCGTATCAGGTGACGAATCCTGGATATATGCGTACGAACCCTAACCAAAAAACCAGTCACGAGTTTGGGTGTTCGAAAATGAGTTAAAGCCAACAAAAATTGTTCGTTCACGGAGTGTTGCAAAAAAATGGTGGCCACGTTTGTCTCCAAAACCGGCCATGTTACGACTATTCCTCTTGAAGGACAAAGAACGGTTAATGCAGAATGGTATGCTAGCATTTGTTTGCCACAGGTCGTTTCTGAACTCCGTAGAGAGAACTGCAACCGCCGCATCATCCTCCATCACGACAATGCGAGTTCTCACACCGCGCACAGAACAAAAGAGTTTTTAGAGCAAGAAAACATAGAATTATTAGACCATCCGCCGTACAGCCCCGACCTAAGCCCTAATGATTTCTATACTTTCCCTAAAATAAAGAATAAATTGCGTGGACAGAGATTTTCATCACCTAAAGAAGCTGTGGACGCCTACAAAACGGCCATTTTGGAGACCCCAACTTCCGAATGGAATGGTTGCTTCAATGATTGGTTCCATCGTATGGAAAAATGTGTCAAATTTCGCGGAGAATACTTCGAAAAGCAATAAATACATTTTTAAATAGTAATGTTGTGTCACTTCCTTGATTCCCGAAATTTTCAGTGCCGCCCTCGTATGAGTCGTATGACTAATTATGATGAATCGTTGTTTTTGTAATCTTTACTGTTCTAGAAAACAAGAACTACGTTTAAATTGAAACTAGACATATAAGTACTAAAAATAAAAACTTAGGATACCAATAACTTTACCTCTGACAGTTACCATACCCACCATTAACCATGCATTTCAATAGTTATTACGTGAAACGCGACTAAGGGACTCTAAACCAGATGGTTGGGCAGCAGTGCAACATTAGCCATACTGTGCTCACCAAGCCGTCTGCCAAGCGTAGTGACTACTGGCAAATTCCCCCCAAAATAATGGTACAATTGTGTAAATCTATGGGGAGGCCCTTGTTCAGCATTGGATGTATATTGGCCGGTATGATAAACTATGCTGTATTACGATTAAGAACCACTGCCAAACAAGAGCAAACTAAGTTGTCCACTCGACTTGAAGCAGTAATTTTATTTTCAAGATTTTATGTAATGTTTCTTGCGTGGTCGAAGTCTGAAGTAAAAAGAGTAACAAATAAAAAGGACTCATAAAATACTTCAATTGCAATTATTTTTATTTTGCGATATACTGGTAACCACTGCAGTGCCAGATAATCTGCCGCCAAGCAGTGGTGTTTAAATTCTAAACATTACTATGTTCTCTGCCTCTGCACTGCTAGTCATGAAGCTAGTGAAATCACTGGGCTATAGGTAACTGGAAAACTAATGCCTCGAGGTGACGAGCGCAGTGTGGTGCCACGCTGAACTAGTCCTGGGTAGCATTACAATTGTTATAGGCAGGCTTGTCGTGTGGTGCCGGCTCAGAATACCACCACCCCATCTCCTCCCGTGGGTGTCGTAAAAGTCGACTAAGGGATTAGCCGGAGGATGAGCAGCAGCGTCTTTCGAGTATATTAACAACTCAACTGCGATCGCCAACCCGGATGCCAAGCGTGGCGATTATGGCAAAACCCCGCAACGTGCCCACAACACACCTATATTGCTCGTTGTGTGTGTTTGGGGGAGGCCTGTGTCCAGCAGTGGACTTCATTCGGCCGAAATGAGGCAGGCTCAAAGCTTACCACCACGCGAATGACATAATCATCACTAGGATGTATCATAAATATAAACAGAGAAAACAACAGTTATCGTAATTGACGACACGGTTGGCGCAGTGGCTAGGCAACTGGCTTTCTGCGCTACGTGTCGTGGGTTTGATCACGCACGGAACAAATATTTGTATGATCTACATATAGTTCTTTCAGGTATATGCCATGTATGTGCATGTAAGATGCATGTCTGTAAACTGTACCCACGACACAGAAGAAAACCTAGAGTCTGGCTGCATACTTTACAAAAACACAAATACAATGATAAAGGCGTCTAATAATACATATCTTTATTGGATACGCGGGAATCGTGTCGTTTCATTTGTCAAGTTATCGAGTTTACCTGTCATTGTCACGGCCGACCATATTTTCCTAGGTTTGTTTATGCTATCAGTTACCACACTTACTGCCCGTGACCAGACAATTCGCGGATACACTCACATAATGTCGGACAATGTTAATCAGATTAGGTAATATATGTTGTTGTGTACGAATATGTACGAATATTTATGTAGAGATTTTGACGGTAAATTATTATTCAACTCTGTGCTTTGTGAACTAGCATGAGATTTTTTGCCGTGTAGTGTAGGCTACGAATAGCACCAACCTATCTCACCCCGTGGGTGTTGTAGAAGATAAATATGACTGGGATTACCTGGAGGATGGGCAGCAGCTTCCTCCGAGTACATTAACAACTCAACAGCTGTGATCGCCAACCCGCCCGCCAAGCGGCAAAACCCGCCAATGAGCACACAACACACCCAGACCGGTCGTTGTGGTGATCTGTGAGTGTGTGTGTGTGAACTTTTTCGGCTGAAACGACGAAGAGATTTTTATTGAAATGCCGGAAAAAACTATACGCCTTTTCTCGTCAAACCGAGATTGGGATCAGATGGACACATGTCAGGAACGCATTCTCTCGGCGGCCGCACTTTTGATAAAGCTATATTAAATTATATATAATGTTGTATAGTGTGTAGGTGTAGGATTTCTCCTGTATCGTGGATGCGTTTCATCATATCATATCGGCCATTTATATGTCCACTGCTGAACAAAGGCCTCCCACATAGATTTTCACAACTGTGTCATCATTTTGGGGGGTATTTGCCAATACTCACCACGCTTGGCAGGCGGGTTGGTGAGCGCAGTATGGCTACCGTTTCACAGAAGGGACGCTGCTGCCCATCCCTCTGATTTAGATTCCCTTAGTCGCCTTTTACGACATCCACGGGAGGAGATGGAGTGGTGCTATATTCTTAATCCGGACACCACACGGAATACACGTGGATGCGTTTACAGCCACAAATTCCACACACAATACACCCAGACCCGGAACAGATCAGACCATGATGTGCAGATCATACAAATATTTGTTCCGTGCGGGAATCGAAACCGTGAGCCGCCGCAGTCGACTGTATCACCCGCTGCAACAACCGTGCTATCAAGCAATTTGATATGAGTACGTATTCTCTGACTTAAAGACTCAAAATCTCAACATTAATGACTGTGCGCATAACGTTCTAGGTACTAAGTATAGGCCTGTGTCTCCTTCTTGTTCTCCTTCGCGTGTACTAAATCATATATTATTGTCGCGTTAATAAAATTAACGTCACAAGACGTCTCAGGTACTAATTTGCTTTATCCCTACTTATTCATTGTCATGGCTGCGCGCGCGCAATGTCACCGCGAGGATGTTATTTTCATGTGGTACGTGATTTAACGTACTGAGCACTTCGTATTGTATGCAAGTCATCAATCATTTAAATATAGCCTTACCCCGTCATTTCCCTATATTGTTAACGCACTTAATTTAAAACTATATAACAGGAAATTTGTATATGACTTTTATTATGATAGCCTGAGCACCACGGTTTCACCCGCCGTTTAATTTAAAAGCAGTTGGGTTTTTATAACTATTTTAGAGTACTTCCGTATAGACTGTTGACATAGAGTATATTGGATTTCATGGGCTTAATTTATTTTTCGCGGGGTCCTACTTCTTTTTCTAAAATAAAAGTAGCCTAGTTTCTCCTTACAACATCAGCTACCTGGCCGTGAAAGTCTTGTCAAAGGTCCAGCCGTTTCATAGTTTAGCTGGAACAAAAAGACAGGAAATTAATTAATATTTTTTTTTGTTATTGATACCGTATATACATTTATATGCATTTAAAAAAAAAGCTGTGATTTTGACATTACAGACAGACACTTAAATTTTATTTATTTGTATGTATAGATTCGTGCTGAGACTATTAGTAAGTATATTTCTAGATCTTAAATACCTGTATGATTTAAGATTAAGCAACATGTAAGAATTTATCTACGAACACATTAAAACATTACTACGTACATAAACATAATAACTGGTACTTTCAAGTCGTACCCATAAACAAACTGGTTCCTTTATCTAACTACAGTGAGACTATGTAAACTTATTCTTAGAGCCTATTTACATATAAAGTCTGTTAATACAGATACTACACTACATTATTTTTAATTCTAAGGGAACAAGGAACATAATCGGTCTGTCTGTAAATATATATTGCGCGTTTCAGGAAGTTTTTGTTGTTCTATTGTTTTTGTTTTCCCACGCAATAATAAGTGAGTTATTTAGTTCTATGGTGTTGCTACTGACCGAGTAGCGTGGATGTGCGTTATCAGTCCATAAAGTGAGTGATAACATTCACCTCGATTGGCTACCATAATCATTAGCCGAGTTTGCACTCAGATTGGTGGAACACTTGACAACTGTGTCAAGTTCGTGTTCTAAAAATATCGTTATGGTTTAAACTAATATGCAGCTTAAAGAAAAAAATAAAAATATATATATATATATATATATAATATATATAAATTTAATATTCGTTGGTTCAAAATCGCCAATCTCCTAAAGTTCTTTACAGATCGTTGTATTCGTATATGCGCATGTTTATATTAATTTCAGAATCAAAATCATGTTGTAATTACGTGCATTTAGCCACAGCAACGCGAGGCAGGATAAAATTAGTGTTTTTTTTTTTTTTTTTTTTTTTTTTTTTTGTTGGGCTTCTCGCATACATTTCTGGGAAATGTGGTTCCTTAACCGGTCATTTGCTGGCGAAGCCAAAAGAGGCCTCCAGCCAGGCTTAAATTAAATATTAAAAACTAAGCAACTTTCGCTAAGGGCGCCCCCTGCGGGACACGGACCTCGGCTTAGGGCGTTGCTGAGGATATCAAGCTATTGTTTTTGGGGACAGCTGGATCGGTATTATTTAAATTGTATTAGGGGACATTTAAAGCTACTGGCTCGGCACGGGCCGGCGCGAGCAAGAGACGGGAGGGAGAAGTGCTAACTTGAACGGGAAGGTGACGCGGCGATAGGCCTCCGCGACGTCGGTGAGGAAAACTAGTGATTTGTGATATATATATATATATAGTAGATAGCTTTATTTTAAGGGGAAAAACGGTAGGCTATAGGGATGGAATCATAATCAGCCCCTTACTGTTGCACTGCTCGGCACGCCTTTTCTCAAGATGCTAAAGGTTAAGCCTTAATCCACCACGCTGGCCTAGTGCGGGGTGACAGACCACACACACCATTGAGAACATTTTTGGAGCCCTTTCATGTGTACAGGTTTCCTCACAATGTTTAGCTTCATTGATGGGACCGCTTTTATTAAACAAACAAAAAAAACATATTTCTTTTGCAATAATTAATGAGTAAAGTTGCTTCTGGACCACTTAATAAAACATTTTATTTCTCTACTTTATTAGTGCGACGCGAGTTCTTCATATGGCTGCGTATTCGTAATAATATAGAGATAAAATAATTTGTTTTATTGCTCAAATAGCATTATTTTATTCATTAACTAGCTGTGCCCCGCGGTTTCAACCGCCGTTTAATTTCAAAGAAATCAGATTATTTGAGTACTTCGGATAGACAGTTGAGATGTAGAGTTTAAATGTAATCGATTTCAAGGGTTTTAAATTTGTTTATTTTTCTAAAATGAAAGTAGCCTAAGCTACTCCTTATAATATCAACTATCTGCCAGTGAAAGTTCCATCAAAATCGGTTCAGTCGTTGCTGAGGTTAGCTGGAACAAGCAGACAGATGGACAGATAGACAGACAGACAAAAAAACTAAAATTGTATTTTGTTATAGGCACCGTATATACTTTCATATGCATTTAGTAAAAAGCTGTTATTTTGTCAGTACAAACAGACACTTCAATTTTATTTATTTGTATAGATTGTTAACGCAAGTAACGTATCAATACCAATACGCAATTCAAATACTATACTTCTGTTCATCTCTCACAATGTCTGATGCATGATCTCACAATCTGTCAAAATCGTTAATTCTTTATGAATCAACTTCGATAAATCGGCTCACTATTGTATCTTGAGCACTTGCTACAGTTAAAAAACTGGACATAAAAAAAAAACACGCCAAATACTAATCTGATGCCATTAAAATTAAAGTAGTTATCTTTAGATATTCATGAGATAAACAATACCTGAACAGCTTCAAACAAAAAAGCACATATAAATTGACACGAGTATTTCAAGCAGCGTGGTCAAAGCTAAATATTTTTTACTGTAATTATTTTATTTTGATCTAACAAAGCTTCGTAAGCTATAATTCATAAATGTAAATCTCAATAATCTATAATAAAGATGCGAAAACATTGAAAAAACTCAAAAATATGTACTCATTAAAAGGTTTTTTTTTCTTAAACCTTTTTTCTATGTGTTTCTGTTTCATGGTGTGTGTCTGTGTGCGTCATCAATTTAAGACAAAGGTGCTTTATTCAATTAAATATAAGTATCTTGCATTATTTAAAATATAATTAGGTATTCATAATAATCGTGAGTAATCGTATGCAGATAAATGATTAGTCACAGACTTCTACTGAATTCAGTCTACTTAATTATTCATGATGGAATATCTTGATCAGATTTTCCAGTATTTTGCTAAGAAACCCACCTTTCACTAATACATAGAAAATAAAATGTTGTAACCACTTTTCTACGCAATCACCTTAGTTCCTCGTAACGTAATAGGGAATTTTATAAACACGATACTAATTATTTCAGAACTATGTATAGGAAATTTGTTGCTTTACATCCCTGAAAAAGGGCAGTAAATATATGTTTGTAAGTTTCTAGAGACCCGGCTCACATTTGTTCAAGTTTTAATTGAACAAATAAGTCATGAATGAATTGCTACTATAGTTCTGAAGACTACATGCAACAAAAATAAATATAAATAATTTAAATAAATAAATTTTCACACACACATCGGCCCGTCACAATTGTGGTAATTAATCTATGAGGGCCTTTGTTCAGCAGTGGACGTCCTTTGGCTGATATGATGATGATGATGAATCGGCTGGTAAACATCCACTGCTGCTGAACATGGACCTCCGAATTATCACTACAATGAGCGGTCATATTACATTGCCATAATCACCACGCTTGGCAGGTGGATGGGTGATTGCAATATGTTGTTCTTCTCTTGATAACTTACCCTTACGGTCGAATACTGAAACGCCAGTTAACATTAAATCCCGATTTAACTTTACGAGAAACCCGTTTTCGGGTAGGTAACCGAGTGGATAAGTTTAGGATTAGTTAAAGCGGGAATTAATATTAAGTGGCGTTTCAGTATTCGGACGGAAGTCTCCTTTTACGACACACATGGTGGGCGACGGGTGGTCTATTATTTGCACAGACTATGATCGCCAACCCGTCTGCCAAGCGTGGCGATTATGGCAAAACCGGCCAATGCTCACCCAACCCGGTCGTTGTGGCAATTTTTGGGTAGGCTTCTGTCCAGCCGTGGAAGTTTTTCGGCTGAAATGATGATGATGATTAATTAAATCATTTGAGTTACTCTGAATGTTATTTAGATCATCTAATACAGGTATAGAATATGTAGGATAATCTATTTGTATAAAAAAGACAGAATTTCCAGTGGAGAAGTCTGGTAATACCAGTCTAAGTAAAAACTTGATAGCACCGGAAACTTGACCCAAGAGCTAACGATCTCACAACGAGAATCTACATCAGGAGTAAGGTTTAATTACAGTCATTCTAAATTGGATCTCGCCATTATAGCCAGGATGGAAATAATTAATGATTTCTACTAGAATGGATGTCTATAATTCTTTGCAGTGCAATCGCTTCTCAGTTCATGATAGACGCAAAGTTGTTATGCCTCATTACACGTACGCGTGATAACCCAGATCCATTAGATAAATAGAGGATCTATGGCAATGCTAGTGTTCCCTTTTTTATTGGGCCCAGTAGAAATTCTACATGAACTTCCTCCGCCCCGGGGAAGGGGCATGCCGGCTAAAACCGCTGGGGCGGTCATCTTCGGCACCTAAGGGGGACTTCTAGGTCCTCGTATAATCACACTAGAGCCGCCCATTGCCACACCTATAGGCACATCTCTGAGAGGGGTGACTGTAAAGCGGTCAATCCCCCGGGGGATTGTAAAGAATCTCCAAAGCGATCCTGTGCGCTGCGCTCTGCGCACACGGCAGCGCGTGACCATATGTGCGCCACCGTCTTTTCGTGGGTCGCTCGGTGTGGGATCGCAAATCCCCCAATCGCTATAGCGACGGCCGGGGGTTTCAGGCGTATGGGAATTAGGCGCCAGGGCGGTTGTTACCCCAGCGCCGTCTCCTCCTTCTTCGAGCAGGATCGGCCCTCTCCCGATCCCGCTTTACGGTCTTATTCTGGAGCATGACGCTCTCACAGAAAGAGACTACTGCATTCCAGTTAGAACTCAATAAGATTGATTAGCAATGCAACGATGGATTGGCAGTTTACCGAATGAAAGGATAGGAGACAAAAAAGGGTTCCTTGTTCCTTTGGAGCAATTAGTGTGGACAGTGGGCAAGCGATACTAAATCAAACCGATAACCATGTTTAAACATCAAACTTGATACCTTAATGGTAACATCACATTTAAGCGCATATTATGTGCTTTGATTTACCTTTGGTCTCATATTTCCCCTCGACCTCAGCCGTCAGTACTATTATGTATTCTGTGCCTCAGTTTCCTCCATACCCCAGGCCATGAGCAATAAAATAGCTCGTAAAGACGAGTCATATTTTTATAACAACGTTAAAATAAATTTATAAGCAGTATATATTACAGTGGTATCTTGCACAGTGTGTCGAGTAAACACAGAATGTTTTCTTATGCCGCGCCGACCACGGCTATCTACGGCACACATTGCAACTACTGAATTTTTATTACCGCTGATAACGTTTCTATAAACATAGTACTTCATGCCCCATTCTTGCGAAACCGGGTAATGTGCAGAAAATCTGGAAAGCAGGTGTCCGTGTACAGTCGTAGAGTAAACTCATGAGCTTCCAGTCAATATTGGTATTGGTTGTTATTGTACTGCACTGGCATTACGTACAGGGCCGGAATTTAGATTTGAACCATCCGTTGGTTGATATAACCAGGGTGCAATGCCAAATACCTCTCGTTAACATTATTGAAAAAATATACATTTATTCTAAAAAAACATCAAAATATGTAGCGCGTAAAATCCAAAATTTAAAACATTTGAATTTGACGGACTTTTCACGCGCCCCCAAGCTTTAGCCTATATAGCCTGTATGATAAATCATGCCCTGATTAAGTAGTTAGTTCAAATATCGTTTAATTATCGTGTCAGAATTAAGAATTTAGCACCACTCTATCTCCTCCCGTGCATGTTGTAAAAGGCGACTAAAGGACTTAAAACCAGAATGATGGGCAGCAGTGCCCTTCTGTGGAACAGCATCCATTCTGCACTCACCAACCCACCTGCCAAGCGTGGTGAGTACTGGCAAACGGTTGGTGCAGTGGCTGATACAGTCGACTGCTGCGCCGAGGGTCGTGGGTTCGATTCCCACACGGAACAAATATTTGTATGATCTGCAGGTAGTTGTTCCGGGTCTGGGTGTATTGTATGTGGAATTCATGTCTGTAAACGCACCCACGACACAGGAGAAATCCTAGTGTGGGGCAACGTTTTTTTTTTAAAAAAAAAAAAAAAAAAAAAAAAAAAAAAAAAAAAATATCTGCCAAAATTACTACACACGACAGTAACCGGTCGCTGTGGAAATCTATGGGAGAGGCTTTAGCCAGATAGATTAGACAGATAGCTTTAGATAGATTTCAGCAGTAGACGTTCGGGTGACTATAGTGGAATAAACCGTTATGATGATACTGATGATGATGATATAGTTTCAATAATTGATATAAAAACCAGAGCAGAGGTTGACAAAAGTTTTGATATTAAAAGTACCACACTTCCAAATTGTAGATGTGACTTCAAAATTTAGTACACAGATAATATCTGTTAGTTAGCTCAGTAGAGTGCTAATATCAAGAAATATTCCATCTTACTCTATCTCTCGTATCTGTCTGACTGTCATGTACAAAATAATGTCTCGTAGAACGAACATAGACATTCTCTAAACCTTTAGACGTTTGACTACGTGGGTTCTTAATTAAAGTACCTAGCATTTTAGACCTTGTTAACTCACATGTATAAATTGCTTGCCTTTATATTCACTTTATTAGCGAGGTAATAAAGTTAGAAGGAATGCTACTACACTAAGATGAAATCGACGCACCTGGTCCAGTCGTTGGCGTCGGCGTTCTCAAAGATACAATATTTAACACACCTGTTTAAATTAAGAACATATGTGATTATATCATACGAGTTTTGAAGGATCGGATGAGTCTTATTTGACCTTATAAAGTGTGTGTGGTTGTCAACTTTAACGTGAAACTTGGTAGAGTAAGTATTTCAATTTTCTAACCCTAAAATGGCCTACATAACATGTTGGTTGGTGCAGTGGCTGATACAGTCGGCTACTGCGCTCCGGGTCGTGGGTTCGATTCCCACACGGAACAAATATTTGTATGACCTGCAGGTAGTTGTTCCGGGTCTGGGTGTATTGTATGTGGAATTCATGTCTGTAAACGCACCCACGACACAGGAGAAATCCTAGTGTGGGGCAACGTTTAAAAAAAACAAAAAGAAACAGCTTCTTTATGAAATTAAATAAATACAGGCTTTTTATTATTTTAAAACCAGTCAACAGTAATGGTACTTCAATCTTGTTGACTGTGGCATGAGCTTGGAACATATGCAACGTAGTAGCACTAACTATATGTAACAGCTTGGTTAGCCACAAATTCTTCAACATAAAATAGTGTAAATAACGCTCAGCAACAATCGGCGTACGTACATAAAAATATGTACTTAGATGTTACAAGTAAACAGTGGATTGTTCTATTTATTTAAGCTGATTGTTAATTTGGTATCTAATAATACATTTTACTATGGTATTCTAATAAAGTACAATAATGGCCGATTTTTTTTGTAAGGCTTCTTGCATATATTTCTGGGAAATGTGGTTGCTTAACCGGTCATTTCTGGCGAAGCCAAAAGAGGCCTCCAGCCAGTATAATGGCTGAGACTTATTTTTTTCTTTTAACTTTGGTGTTATTAGCCTGCCACAAGGGCCCGTCTTTGGACCAATTCTGCTCTCTCTGCATTGTTCGACTTGCACTGGGGCCTATCAAAAGAATGACGATTGACTATTGACTTTATACTGAAGTGAACTCATACTACAAAAATCTGATTTTCTATGCGTACTATATATGGCGTGTATATATAATATGGGTGCAATATTATTTTTGGTATATTTATTAGGATTCTATCATTTAAATTTTGATACGTAATAAACTAAAAAGATACATACGATTATACATAAAGACAAAATTCAGTAAAGTTGTCGGAAATTTCTAATAACACTAACATTTCACGATTGCCTCAGAAGTATATATTGCATGCACGAAATCTCAATTTTTGTACCTACTATTTACTTTTAGAACAATGAATAAGTCAGAATAAACTAAGATAGAAGATTAGTTTAATCGGACATCATAATATTACTCCGCAACTTTTTGTTTCCGCAATTATGACGTCAGAGGCAAACGACCAATTCTGCATTAATTCGCAAACATATCTGCTCACGATACAGATAATAAAAAGTGAGGTGCACTCGCCGACCGGTGTTTGTACCTGTCATCCCCGAGCGAGATCTCGCCACACTCAGGTGTATGTAGCCACAACGAAAGGTAGTCTCACACGCACGTCTGACGAAATACAACTGTTCTCTTCGAGCGTCTTCGGAATTTTTCAATTACAAATCAAATTACACTTTCACGGTGTTTTATTTAATTCCGATTTCTAAACAGTGCGGTCGGTGAAGTTATAACAGCGGGGACTGAACTCGAAAGTGCTTATTTTAAATAAAAGTTATTTTAGCCGACAAAATGAAAACGGATTACGCGATGGATGAGATGCAGAAGAGTAAGTTTAATTTAATATTTTCGAAAGACTAGAT
Organism: Diloba caeruleocephala; assembly: GCA_947459985.1. NCBI lineage: Eukaryota > Metazoa > Arthropoda > Insecta > Lepidoptera > Noctuidae > Diloba > Diloba caeruleocephala. Next base: position 6,243,724 of record OX381607.1, read on the forward strand.
ATTGTATGACAATATTATAATATCTTTGAAAATTACGATCGTGTGCGATTGTTGTCGGTCGTAAAAAGATGCGCGTGCGCAAATTAATTTGTTCTTTTAAATTGTGCTCCTAGAGTTGGGTATTTACGGAAATACCAAATTCTAATAAAAATGTAATTATTATTTTCCAATAATAGTAATATAAATACATTTAGTATTATATGTCCCTAATTCATATGCGTTTGTTGAAATTTACTGACATGTTTCATATTATATATATCATAATATTGAATATCTGGATATTACCTATAATGTAAAGTGGACTATTTAATATCTCAAATAAAAAGAATTGATTCGATTAAATAATTATTAATACGCTAACAAACAATAATTTATTCCTTCAATGTAAGCCATAAGAATACAATAATTATTTGAACTTAATGTACCTAACTAGCGGTACCTTACCCAGTAATAAAATTATTACAATACGATGTACATTACGTATGTCATGTGGTTTCGACATGAATATAAATTATATTTCTGCGCAATAATATGCATTTATTATGTCCAGTCGCTTCTATTAAATGTGACAATACCTACATGTTATTATCCCTCTAATATCGGTAGTCCGTAAATAGGGACACCTGCTTAGACAGATGGGAAGGGAACAACAATAAAAAGCAGTTCGAAACAAAAACCTATCCGTTTGAGTTATAACTGTTTAAAGTATTATTTTTACCATTTACCATAAGTCTGTTTAAAACCACCTGGCATGTGTCAAGTAAAAGACATTGAATGAAACACAACAAACATTTTTCTATCTTCATTTTGTTTTGTCCCTATTATTTATTCAATAGAATAATAATTCCATTAAAATCATTTTCCATTTAAGTAATTTAAAAATGCTTCTTATTCGGTTTTTCTTTGTGGCGTATGTATATATATTCACGGAATACTACAGCCTATTAGAGCAGCATGCCCCAATTATATGAATTCGTGTATATAAAAGGAAAAGCTGGCTGATTGACTAACATACGACCCCGTCCCTTGCTCGCACCGGCCGTAGCGGGCCTTAAATATCCCCTAAAATATTTAAATACTACCAATCCAGCTGTTCCTACATAGCTTGCATCCCCCACTAACGCCCTAAGCCGAGGTTTGAGGTATGCCGTCAGCTACAGTTGCTTAGTTTATTAAATTCATTTTAAACCTGGCTGAAAGCCTCTTTTGGATTCGACCGAAATTGCCCGGTTAAGCGGTTACTTTTCTCAGAAATGTCTGCGAGAAGCACTACTTAAAAAAGACTGACTTATCAACGCAGAACTTAAACCGTTGATCGTATCGAAATTATATTTAGAAGTAGATACGAGTATTATGAGGTAGACGAACAGTAAGAAAGGACTTCAAGTTTATTTTATTATAAAATATGCATTTATGTATGTTCAGTCCATTCTATGAAATGTGACAATAAGTATTTAATTATCCCTCTAATCTCCCGTAAACCGGTTGGCGCATTGGCTAAGCGATTGGTTTTCTGCGTTACGGGTCACAGGTTCGATGCCCGCACGGCACAAGTACTTGTGTGATCTACAGATTGTGGTCTGGGTGTTTGTGAATGTGTGATCTATGTCTGTAAACTGTACTCACGATACAGGAGAAATCATAGAGGAGAAGGGCACAGATTTTCTTAGGGATACACTAATTTACTTAGGGAGGCACAGGTTTTCTTAGGGAGGCACAGGTTTTCTTAGGGAGGCACTGATTTTCATAGCGAGGCACAGGTTTTCTTAGGGAGGCACTGATTTTCATAGCGAGGCACAGGTTTTCTTAAAAAAACGATCAACCCGAGAAATGCCGTGGGAATGCTAGTTACGACTATATTTTGAAGCAAGCCACAACACGGTTTTATTGGATTGTAAAATATTTTCTAACAAATTTTTGTCGCTTTTGATAAACCTTTACAAAGACCAAATCACTCAATTTCTCACTCCAAATGAAATATACAGAATTAATAACCCACATCATTGAACAAAACTTAGGCGTAGATGGTAAAAAATCATTATTTCCAGTGTTTTCGCGATAAATGTGTAATAAGCCCGTATACAATATTCTCGTTATATATCACCCATCACTTAGATTAAACTCCCGCTCTAGACTGGTTTTGTTTTTATAATAATTAACTAACAATAATTAAACATTTTCTTGAGTTGTTTTATAAATAAATGCTTGTGACACACGGAGAAAACTCGTGAAACTCGAGCACATGTTTCATGTCTATGTTTTTCTTTGTGAATTATCCAAGAGAATAGCAAGCGTTATCATAAAACATAATATAAACTTAATCAAAGAAAGCATGTTGAATGTTTTTATTCAACATTTTCTCCTACATTTGTCGTTGATTGTAGCACAAGGTCCATCACTGTGGCTCCAGTGTGATCTTACGAGGACCTGGAGCCCCCCTTCGGTGCCGAAGATGACCGCTCCAGTGGCTTTAGCCGGTAGGAGTCCGGCATACCCCTTCGCCCTTCCCTTCACAATAACAACAATAATTTAATAATAAAAACGGATTTTGTTATGGGCATGCCCGCCACACATTCCCCACCACTGATACTCCTGTAAGCTAGGATCTACAAATTCATTTTTGAACCCGTGCTTGGTAATGGGCTTTTCTCAGATGTAAACCTCCATTTAATGTTTTTTTAATGTCCACACTAGGATTTCTCATGTGTCGTGGGTGCGTTTACAGACACAAATTCCACATACAGTACACCAGAACAGCTACCTGCAGATCATACAAATATTTGTTCCGTGCGGGAATGGAACCCGCGACTCGGAGCGCAGCCTACTGTATCAGCCACTGCACCAACCATAGTTTGGTCTCAAGTGGAATATTTTTTTCAACTGGTGGTGGGTCTCTTATTGCAGGGGATCCTTTACAATCCCCTCGGTGGGGTGACCGCTTTACAGCCACCCTCCGAGATATGCCTATAGGCGTGGCACCAGTGGATGGCTCTAGTGTGATCATACAATTAAATTAATTATACGAGTACTTATTTACATATTTATCATATCAGCAAAAGTTCGTCCACTGCTGAATAAATCCCACCCCTATAGGTTTCCACAATTGTGTCATCATTTACGTAGACATTCACGAGAGGAGATGGAGTGGTGCTAGATTCTTAATCCGGACGCCACACGGACTAAATGTTAAATTCAATGCAAATACTGTCGGCAGACTTTGGCAGTAATTCAACGGTCAATTAAAGCCTCTTGACTTGTATTGAATGACTTTTGTTATAAGATTTCTGGTATTTTTTGTACTCTCTGAGTTTTTGCTTTTATTCAATGGCACTCAATAACTTTTGTCTTTTTTTAGAATATCGGTACAACCTCCTTCCTTCTTCTTTCTTCCTTGTTAATTCCTATTATTTCGTAAATGTTTCCTCTATTCCTAATAGTCTATTCGATTCGCAAGATCAACGGCCGCAACGAAATTTCCTCTGCGTTAGCACCGCTCGATCTTGCGTTCAACCGCAAAATTATATTGAAACGTCATTCGATACAATGTAATGGATTGATCTTTTATATCACGATGTCCATGTCGGTGTGCTTAACCTATTAACTCATTATATGAAACCGTCTAACCATTACTCTAATTTGTATAGATATTATGATAAAGTAAATGTTCCAACACATTCCTTCTGTCGCTGGTTCTTACATAATAATTACTGAAATAAAATATGTGGAAATATTGCGCGTAACTTCTGTTTGGTGTCCAGATTAAGAATGTAGCACCACTCCATCTCTTACCGTGGATGTCGTAACACCTTTGACGACATCCACGGTAAGAGATGGAGTAAGACTAAAAACCTAAGACTCAAAACCAGAGGGATGGACAGCAACGTCCCTCCTGTGGAAGTGGAAAAGTAGCCATACTGCGCTCGCCAAGCCGCCTGCTAAGCGTATGAGTACTTGTAAATTCCCCCCAAAATACGGACACACGGGAAGTAAACCGTCGTTTATGGGGAAGACCTTTATTCAGCAGTGGACTTCTGGCTGATACGGGCTGAAATGATGATGATGATGATGTACAGACACAATTTTTGCTGAATAAGAGTAACGATGGAAATTTTATTTATAAAAAGATAATTAAAATTTTACTTTGAACGTGCTGTTCGGCGGACCGTTTTTACTGATGTAGAACCGGCGAATAAAGATTAAAATAGTTCCAGATAAGAATAAAAACACTATGTGGAGTTGTTGACAATAATACCATTGTTTTGGGATAGTATGTCCATTAGCCTGCATGATATACGTACCATGACTTAACTGGTGCATCGGTACTTTGGTTTAGATTGATTAAAAAAGTAGTGGTGGACACGAAGTGACAATATCAAATAACTAAATTTATAACGCATTCTATTCTAAAATATATATTGAAATATTAATTTATACAATGCGTAGAGAGAGTGTATACGTTACGAGAGTTTCGACTCGTGCCTAGGTATAAGTTAGGTAATGGGTACAATTCGGTAAATGTATAAATATGAATATAAATTAATAAATTTAGATTTTAGTAGAACGATGACTGTGTGTGTGACGGAATCAAAGAGTATATATAATACTACGGACGGAATATCCATCTCCGACTAATTCATAATGTGGCTTTTTTCCTTTATTTATTTATATACGGTTTCAAGAAAATCGAAGTTAGGTGGCCAGTATTACTGCTGAAATTTTTTATCTGTGTAAATTGTAAACCTTTTTATGACACCTTCAATTTAGCTTTATAACCGTCGTATTTTTTGTGTGTATTTACTGTTTGTGCTAACAAACACATTTGTCTTTTTTCCTTTGATGGGGATTTATATACACAGTGCAGTCTTTATTTTACGTTCTTTACATTTGTTAATTTTTCATTGGGAGGTTTTCACTATGGTTCGTAGGCGATGTTAACAAGCTGTACTAAAATTATTATTGTTAATAGTAGTTCAGAAAGTATTTTATTTGGGTTTTCGATTTCGCACTCCTGCAATTTTCTTCTGAATAGTTTTGCTTTCATCATTACACATCAGCTGGTGAAACTTCACTATTGTACATCCTCCCAATGATCACTACAATGAGTGGTCATACCCTATATTGCCATAATCACCACGTTTGGAAGGTGGATAAGTGATCGCGTTATGTTGCTATTAGCACACGGGATGATGCTGCAGCCCATGCTCTTGATATCAAATATTAGTGAGAGTAGAAGTTGAAGAACTTAGTCGCCTTTTCCGTTACCTGAGTGGAAAGGAGTAGTCTATTTTTTGCCGGGAAGTACAGGGATCAGCTCGGGGAATCTAATCGAATGCTCACTAAAATGTCTTGCTGGCGGTGGCGTTGTGTATCGGGTCGTTGGGTTCCCTACAATATGGTTGAGCTAAGCGATGCTGATGCATGCGTCATGCTCGTGAACGGGTGCCGTCTGTTGGGACTGGTCAGCCATTAACTGCCATGGCGAATAATGTTTATATTACATTAGTATGTCTTTTTTTTATACATTGGCCTACATAATGCTCTTTATATGGTTTACCTTAATTTGTATTAATCAACATTGTAATCTCAATTATTTTAAAAGAGTATCTATGGAGTTTCTTGTCGGCTCTTCTCCATAGATCAACTATTTGGAACCGTGCAACTTAGATTCTGACGTTTCATAAGTGCCAATATTTGGTTTATTTGAAATAAAAATGTTTGACTTTGACTTTGACTTTGAAATGAATACTGGACATATCAATTATGTGACTTAAATCAAATACATAAAAACAAAAATGCGGTCACCACCCCTCCTGCCTAACCTGATGATTTCAGTTTCATTTAATGTATCAGGAAAAGGATGGTCAAGGATTTCACAAGAAGAACTAAAAACTAAACTTTCTTTTTTTGCCCAGGGACCTCTTCCATCATTGGTCTGTCGGACGTGACGGACAACAAACTGATATGGCGGCAGTTGATTGCGGAACTGGCGGGGACCTTCCTGCTCACCTCCATCGGCGTGGCGTCGTGCATATCCATTGCGGCGTCCAATGCCCCGCAGACTACCAGCATCGCTTTATGCTTCGGTCTTCTCGTCGGGTCTATTGTGCAGGTCAGTAACCTTACATTAGCGACATTTCATTATCTCATACGATTTTCATACTGGATGAGTTTGAATTAGGAACGCTACGTGAATCAGTTTTCTGATTAGAATTGCTTCAGGAAAGATAAAGACAGCAAAAGAAGTATTAAAATAACAGTTTTCTGCCGTGGACGTGTCTTATAAAACCCAATTATCCACTTTGTGATTTATAGGGCGGAAATGACGTAACACGTGGCACGCGAATATTGTTTGTCTTGCCTCCTAAAAACCATAAATAACTTCTTTAAAATAACGTGCTATGCTTAAAGTATATTTTCCTGCGTCCATACATTCTTATTTTAATTTAACTAAAATATGGTCATAAATTTAAATATTTAAGTCTTCTTTTCTCGTAAAATTGCTATGTATTATGATCTTATTCTAATAAAAGAAAATGCATATATAACTATAAGCTTAATATATGTACATAAATTGGCTGATTCAAGTAAGATGCATTCTATATACGTAGTGAAAAGTAATAAAATGTTGGATTAGAATACGTTACATAATTATTCATTTTTCGGATCAGCTGTTTACGTTTCCGATTCAGAAGGCAAACTTATTTTAAATAAAATGTATTGTTTAAAGTTACGCTCAAAATATAAGTTTATGCGTGGTGTATAAACAGTTTTTGAAATTACAATGTTACAAATGTATTTATTTAATATTATTTATTTGTTATTAGGCTACATTTTGTGACTATATCGTTTCTGATCAGGCAAGATCGGGCCAGGGCCAGAACTCATTCATTACTAAAAATAAAAGGAAATGGTAAAGACCGACTTTTTTTCTACTGAATTGCAATGGGCAAAGGTGAAGTCGAATTGGGAAATACAAGATAAAGATATAGAGATTTTTTTATTCATTCAAACCATTTACAGGCACTTTTGAATAGTAATTGTTGCGGTCGTAGTTGCAAATTTCCAATGGAGAAGAACGGATAAGAAACTCTGTTTACTCTATATAGTTTATAATTATGTTACAATATTCATGAGTACATTGTTCTCGAAATTAAGTTTATATGAAGACAATGTAGAGAATCGAGACTAAACTTAAATAAAAAACGATGCTAAACAAGCCTGATTATAATATTTATTAAATTGTCATGGCAGTTAACGGTTGACCAGGCCCAACAGACGGCACTCGTTCACGAGCATGACGCAGGCATCGAAAATTCGGCATCGCTTAGCTCAACCATTATATCAAGAAACTCAAGTGTTTGTGTGTGTCAAGTGTGTCACAAATAAAACGTTATACCAAATAACTGTTACTCGATATAGTCCCAAAATGCATTGCTATATATTGTACTAGCTGGGACCCGCGGTTTCACCCGCCGTTTCACTTTATATATATAGAAATGAAATTCATTGTAATGATAGTGGCGCCATCTGTCAAAGATTGGTCGTACCAACTCAGAAACCTTTGTGGGCTCATGCACAAATCTTTACTGAAGATCATGACATGATCAAATGCATAGTTTACGATTCTATAAAGAACATACACACAAACATTCATTTTTATAGATAAAGATTATAGGCGCCTCGATATTTTCAATTTTCAGTAGACAGAAGTAAACTTTCGTTGTTTATATAAAGTATCAGCATAAAAATGGCAGCTGAATGACTATTGGAGCTCATTTTAAGCAATGTGGTGAATGTGAAATTATTGCAAAAATAATTAAGACTTTATTTTCTATTTACTTTGCCCTACACTATGATTTCTACTGTGTCGTGGGTGCGTTTACAGACACAAATTCCATAGACAATACACTGCACCAACCATGCCGTCATTAAAAATAGTCCCCCTAGGTTAAAAATGCTTCTAGTATAATCTTATGAGGACGTGGAGCCCCCCTTTGATGCCGAAGATGACCGCTCCAGAGGTTTTAGCCGGTAGGAGTCCGGCATACCCCTTGGCCCTTCCCCGGGGCGAAGAAAGTTTATGTAGAATTTTCACTTCTTATTTCGACTTTTCCACCAATAAAAAAAGGTTAGAAAGACAGAAATCATAGCTATAAATCTGGTAGATAATTTCTAAACGGGAATTGGTTACTAAATAATAGAGCGCGGGGTATTCTATATTAAAAAAAAGTTGACTTGTGTTCTTATCATAGACTTGGCCTTTGTTTTATTTTTTTATTGGACTCAATGGAATTTCTACATGAATATCCTCCACCCCGGGGAATGGGCATGGGCGGACTCCTACCGGTTAAAACCACTGGAGTGGTCAACTTTGGCACCGAAGGGGGGCTCCAGGTCCTGGTATAATCACACGAGCCGCATCATAGACTTGGAATGGAAATATTTGGATTTGAAATTGAGAATTTCTTTCTGTTTATGTTAAGTGTGATCTTAATACAAAAAAGATCAAGTTCTCAATCTTAAATCTGAAGATTTTGGATGACATTGATTATTCATTTCGGCCGTTACTAAATAACAAATATCCTAAGTCTATGCTTCTATTAAAATGGCAGGCGGATTGGCGATCACAGTTATGTCGTAAATGTACTCGAAGGACGTTGGCGCCTATCCTGCACCTATTCCCATACTCGTCCGTTACGACACCCTTGGGATGAGATTGGGTGGTGCTATTTTAAGCCGGCATCAAACAGCATTACTTCATGACATTAATTACAATACTAGTTTTTAATGTTCCACACAGTAAAGCTAGTCCAATCTGCAGGTCATTGTGTGTGGGTTCCTTTATATTAGATACTTGTCACAACGCACCATTGTATCGCAACCGAAAGCTTTTGTGATGTCTGTTACGCTGTTGCGATACATCCGTGACATACATTGTGAAGTACTGCTACCGTTTTCTGTGATGCAGGCGAAATTGAGCAAAATAATCTAAAAATCTTTCTGTAATATTTCGAGAGTCGTCTTAGTTATATTTCCATGTGGTGTCCGGATTAAAAATTTAGCACTAATTACTGTCCTACCGTGGATCGTAAACGGCGTCTAAGGGACTGAATCAGAGGGAGCGGCAGCAGTGTTCTTTTACGCAACAGTAGCCATACTGCGCTCACCAACTCGCCTGCTAAGCGTGTTGAGTACCTTCTGGCTAAACCCCCCAAAATGACGACACAGTTGTGTAAAGTACAGCAGTAGACGTCCTTTGGCTGATATGGTTATCATAGTTTCATTGAGAAAATATGCCTATCAATCCAGAACAAAAAACAGGCCAACATTACCAATTTGGATTCGTAATAAAATTAAGAACGCTAAACGGATATTCAATCGATAAATACAGCTGTGAAGTCTAGCTAGATTATAATTTTCCGTGGCTCTTTTTTGTTTTTTATCGTGGGGAAATTCTCATGGATATCTTCCGCTCTAGGGACGGCGAAGGAGTGTGTGTGTGTTCTTAGGGGCTAAATCCATATGGTATTTATTAAACCTAGCTTATGTAAAGGGCTCAGGATTCGGTCGCGCATACATCACATTCCTGGCAGGTTTCCTTAGTTAATGGACACCCTCCATCCTGGGGAAGGGTGTCCTCGACTCTTACCGGCTAAATCCATCACGGTATTTCTTCAACCTACCTTGTGCAAAGGGGCCAGCATTCACTCGGATACACTGCATCCCTGGTAGATTTCATACGGAACCCTGTTATATGAAGTTGACATACTAAATAAGATTGTAACTAGTAGCTATCTAAAACTAACATAGCTATAAGCCGTCTAATCTGCTTATACAAACATATTCAGAGAGATAATAGCGATCTTCAGCGATCTCACTTTACTGCAACAACAGACCATCGCAATAACAAAATGTGGCATAGAATAACATGGAATCGGACAATTGTCAGTACATCCGGCCTTTCCCACGCGGTCGCAGACACGCAAGCGGTCGCGCGTAAAATGTATCACATATTACGTTCAATATCCTCAAAATGCCAATATGCAAAGTAGACAAATACATTAACCTTAACAAACGAACTGGTTACCGAACAAGTAACAGCTTGTGGACTTCTTTAAAGCGCTACCTTATAAGATGTGAACATAAAAATCATCCAATTTAGTGCAAAATCAAATTTAAATTAATTTATAGAGCATCAAGTCATAGGTTATTTCGTGGCATACACGAATTTGTTCTGATCTCCGCTAGGTACTCGTAGTAAAAAATTGTAAGGTTACTAGCAGATGTTATATCATAAATCTTTATAGTCAACATTTATATTAGATTTGCTCTGTATTATAAAAACAATATCAAAAACATTGCCAACCGTGACAATTGAGTGAAAATACGCGTATTATCTCCATGACCCATTTGTAGATATTTTTCAGCTGTCACCATTCATGTACATAGTTTAAACAAATTGAACAAGAGTGTAATTGAGATAGCCAAGTGGTCACGAATACGGTATCTATTCGTCACGTATTTACGTACCCTCCGGCGGTTTGAGAAGTGGTCAAATTGCCAATATAACGGTAACACGAAATGTTTGATTTTCTTTTTAATTTTAATAGTTTTAACCTTGAACTGTTGACTGCTAGGTACATATGTAACTTGATGTAAGTGTTTTATACGAATGATAAAACGTTATGTATCACCTTCTTAATATTATGATTGTGATTGGAATACTAAACATGATGTATCGTTGGCCATGAAATTGTATGTGGAATCATAAGTAACATGAGTGATATGCAAATGAAACTTGATCTGTTCTTTTGATATTTTGTTTTCACTAACAATAGTGTCGAAATGATAGGCGTGTCACTTATTCTGTTTGATGTCTCTTCAGTTGGGTCAAGGTGAATAAAAAGTTTATGATTAAATGGTAATTTGATAGGTATCTTAAACAATATTTAATTTACAGCTCTTTACAGTGAAAGGAAACAAAATAAAAATTACAAGTGTTTTGACGTAGCCAATTAAATTTGAAATGACATAAGTGGGACTTTCGAAATATTTTATTTTATTTAACGTTTGCTAATCAAACGAGGTCAAGTGATAGATTTTTGTAGTTGCATTAAATTATTCCGATCAATCGAACAAAAATGATAAATTAAGATATGTCATGCGACTCTTAGAGATGTTGATAACATTCAATTTGTTAATGATTAATTGAAACATGGTCTACTACACTCTGTATTATATGTTGATATGTCGATATTATTATTGTGACAAATATTAACGATACATTTAATTGGTTCGTGGCTGATAATATAACGATGTTGAATCGGTCAAAAGAACCAAGAATTTAAGATTAATAAAAGAAAACAGAATCATTGCCCTCATTACACGTTTTAACTTATTAGTTAGTTACTCGTTAATAATCTTTATTTCTCATAAGAATTACAATGGGCATTCACTAACTTGAGATACAAAGGGAATTAAAACAAGTAAACTTACTAATGAGTAGTAAAAAAATAAGTACAAAATTTCACAGAATTATACTTATTAATCTAAAATAAAATCTATAATATACGGTTATCCTTTTAAAATAGTTAATCTACTTGATATTTTATAGTACACTAGTTCTAGTAGTAGAAATAAGTGGGTAGAACTTATTAAGTACCTACAACAGAATAAGTGTTCACTTGACATCTATACAAATAAATAAAATTAAGGTGTCTGTTTGTAATATCATAATAACAGCTTTTTACTAAACGAATATGAAAGTATATACGGTACCTACAATAAAAAAAACTTTTTTTTATCTGTCTGTCTGTTTGTTCCCGCTAATCTCCGAAACCGCTGGGCTGATTTCTACGGCTACGGATTTCACTGGCAGATAGCTGGTATTATAACTTAGGCTACTTTTACTTTACAAAAATAATTAGTGTTCCATTCCGTGTTAAATTATCCAATTTATTTTTAATTACACCGCGGGTGAAACCGCGGATCGCGCTTGTCGTTAATATTCTTAAAAAGACATATATTCTCTATTCTATTCTATTTATTAATTAGCACCTGTAAATAATAGATTTTCGCATCTTTAGTTTAAATGGATATTAAACACAAAAAGAGCAACCGCCTTCAAAACATTAAAAGATAAAAAACAGTTTTGTTAATCTAATCCATATACAGGCACTTAAGAATCGTCGAGACTTTAGTTGCCCCGTGTAGATTTCCAATGGAGAAGAACGGGTAAGAAACTCCATGGTTACTCTTTTTAAATCATATTAAATGTTTCAATAATTTATGAGCACATTGTTTCAAAATTTCTCGATATCTTTTATTCCTCATTGGCCCTTTTCAAAAGTAAGGTGCTGAAACTCCTTGCATGATATAAAAGATATATTCATAAAATAAAATCTATTGTGGTTTTCACAAACCAATTTAATTTATTGTATTCAAAATGTATTAACAATGTTCTATTTATTCATTTTCATAATTGTTATTAATTATATATATTACATATTAGTCATAACATAATTCACAATCACACAATATTTAAATGATTATATTTTATAATTTAATTCGATCACATTTGCAAATGTTGTGTACGTCTTTAATAGGTATACATAAAGGAATTTGTTATTGTAATAATCTATATAAACATTATATATGTAAACTGTAGACGTGCCATATGAAATAATAAAAATTTAAGCTGTAACTTTATGGACGATACTCTAACTTTTTTCAACTGCGTGTGGACTTTTACTGCTAGAATAGAGCATTAGCCACATGAGAGCGAAACATCAAAACGCTTAAGAAGCCGAATTGCTGTGGCCGGAATTGGCTTGGAGATATAATATATTAGTACTTCGTGTAAATAATGGGAGTTTTCCATAGTTTCAGTTTTAGCACCTTTGTCACCAGTCGATAATTAGTTGGCTGATATTTTGGAGTGTCATTTAGGTACATCCATATTTGATAGATTTCATTTTAAGCCATTATGACTCAAAAGTTACGTGAAATATAAAATTAAAGGGACGCGACATTTCCTAGAAAAGTAAATTTATGCAATTGTCTGCGACATGTTTGAAGAAGACAAACAATTGAGTTGTAAGACGAGTTATAATTACAATTATGTATAATATTAGACATTATTATGACATAATTACAATGATGTGATATTTCAATAACAAAAAATATTGATGTCTTTTTAATACGGTCAGTTGCTGTAAGAAACAGTGAGATCATTACTTTTTTATATTAGAATAGAATACATTAGTTTATTCGGTAATTACCAGTACTAACATACAATTTTACACGACATATTCAAACGTTGGCCTTTGGATATCACTACATGACAACCTCTGAGAATAAATGCGAAAAGAAACTCAGGTTTAGGTCTTTTTTCAATTTGGTATACGTTTTAACAATATTGTTGAATAGTTTTATTACTTTTATAACAATCAATGTATTATTAATGTAAAGTACTACACACTATTAAAATCGACTAAAATAGATAACTAACTCTACTTGCGATAGGACAATTCTTAAGAACACGGTACAGAATTTGAGCGCATGAGCACGCGGTTACCAAATATCTAAAGAACTCGCATTCTGTGTCATTGACCATAAAAATATCTCAGTTTGTTTAATTTTATAATAAAAATGTCATAATCGCATGTCACAGAGCAGTAACTATAATTTAAAGTTATAAACGACATGAAACTCAAAAGCTTTCACAGCATGCAGTTCAAGCATCGCTTTAGGGTGCCGTGGCATCATCCAATCTGTTTGTCCAATACCTTTCTCCAAAGTTTGATAAAAGATCTTTGACGACTACGTCATGACACGCCTCTAATATCTTTGTCCAAGATGTGATGTTTAATAAGTGCCATATTCAATGTTATGTTTAGAATAGAATAGAATCGTTTATTCAGTAATTAGGTCATAACTCATAGCAGACACTTTTACACGTCATATTGAAATCGCTGAAAGAAACTCAGGGTCTGATCTTTTTTTTTAACTTTGTAAGTGATTTAACAAATTCAACGAATACATTGTTTTTATGGGAATACATATGTGAGAGTAGCATATATTGACAATTATAACTAATGTTTTGAGCTTCTACCAGTGGTAGATGAATAATTAAAAGTCCTTTTTCAGTATGCGGTATAGATCGAGTGCCCTAGTGCTAAAAATCTGACTCAAATAATAAATAACATTATATAATAATAAACTACAGATGTAATCATTATTAAGAAGTAATGTCAAAAAACAACTACCCATTACACAAATGTAAAAAAATTACATCAATATTAATGTCAATGTAATTATTATTGTTTTATATTAACAATTGATGTCACAAAATAATGCAGTCCAGATGTCAAAATAATGTAACTACATCACGTATATTTGTAGTCTTACACACACAGTCTCACATTTTTCATACTCATTAATTATTGTTTGTTTTACCCATTTAGTTGTGATTGATTAAAAATATTGAAACGTCAAAATGTTAAACAAAAGTTTATTACAACTAAAACTTTTTTTTTTGAAGTGAAAACTTCTTTTAACGCAGTACGCATATTTTTAGATGAGATAAAATCTCTGGACTCGCGACACCGTTAGGAGACGCAGCTATAGTGTGTGCATATATGCATGTACATATAGGAGACCGCGAACGCGTCTAGATAATAAAAAAAATAAGTTTTCACTTCTGTCGGCACTCCCGGAGTGCAACCCGTATTTTTTAGAATGGCTTGTGTCACCCTTATGTAAACAACTTGAATCTTGTAACAAGTAATCCGGCATAATATGTATACTAGAGGTCACCCAGAAGTCTAAATTCGACCATAATTTATTAAACTTTTTGAGTACTTCATTCATCTTTATTCACGTCCAGAGCTCTCTCTATTAATCACTCTGCATGACATCTACTAATACTTAGTAGTTCCCTGTTCCCTGTAAGGAATACTAGTGTTAATGGCAACTGAACACGCTAACAAGGCAGGCAGAACCATCCTCATGTGGTCTCATAACAACATATTGTGGTCACCAGTCCGTTTGTTAAGCATTGTGATTATGTCAAGTGAACGTCAGCGAGCTGGTTTAAATATGTTTATACTACAAAACAGATGACAACTTCACGCATGACCTTTGTATCAACTTCGCTCCAATATACGCAAACTGGTTCAATCCATGGCTGATATTGCGCAATCCCTAGCTTGCGTTGCGTCGTCATCTGTCAATTGCTCGCATGGATTAGCATGACAATAGAACAATGAGAGCTATGCGCATGGTTGCCATGTATAAACTTACATGAGGATAAGGGTCTCTGATTAATTGAAGCGATATTCAAATGTTTTGACAAAGAGAATCTACATTAAATTTTTTCGGTCATTCCGAGTTTGCTCGTGGAACGTGTCTTTATTTTGCTACCCTTTTTTATTTTATTTTTATTTAAAATATCCCGGTGGAAATACATCATGCACTTCCTCCATCCCGGGGGAGGTCGAAGGGTCATGCCAGACTCCTACCGACTAAAACCACCGTCTTCGGCACCGAAGGGGAGCTCCAGGTCCTCGTACGATCACACTAGAGCAGCCCATTGGTGGTGGCACCCACCGCGTGCCGTGGCATAGGCATGGGCCTAGAGGCACATCTCGGAGACGACGATTGTAAGGCGGTCATCCCCTCAAACGGGAGGAGCGACTGTAAAAAGGCCGCCCCCCAGGCATTTCTCGGGGGGATTGTAAAGGATCCCCGAAGCCTCGCTGTACCGTGGCATGTGACTACGTGAGCACTGCCGTCTTCCCGGGGGTCACTTGGTATGAGTAGGCAGACTCCCGGATCTGCACGCCCGCAACCCTCGATGCCCCCCGCTTTATAACGATAGCGGGGGGCTTAGGCGTATTGGACCTGGGCGTCGGGGTGGTTGTTACCCCCAGGCCGTCTAGTTCTTCTCCGTGCGGGATCGGCCGTCTTCCGATCACGCTCTGCGGTCTCCTTCTGCAGCATGACCAATTTTCATGCACTGCCAGCATAGCCGACTCTACTGTCAGTAGTTATTTTTCTATCCTACTGATATTAGAAATGCTAAATTATAAAAAATGTATGTGGCTTTATCGGGCCGCACGCAGTAAGAGCACTGGTGGTGAGTCTCTTATTGCATGAGTCCGGTTTGATAGGTGCCACCACAGCACCGCAGTGGCACATATTTACCGCCTAGTACTAGTGTTTAAACTTTAGTCAGTGGTTACAGGGTTAACAGTAGTTTAGTGGTGCCACGCAGGACTATTCCTGGGTTGAATTACAATTTTTGTTACGGGTAGGTAGTGCTTACCCCCCGGGGGGGTGATCGCTTTACAGTCACCCTCTCCGAGATGTGCCAATAGGCGTGGCACCAGTGAGCGGCTCTAGTGTGATCATACGAGCACCTGGAACCTCCCTTACGTGCCGAAGATGACCGCTCCAGTGGTTTTAGCCGGTAGGAGTCCGGCATATCCCTTCGTCCTTCCCCGGGGTGAAGGTAGTTCATGAAGAATATCCACTGGGCACCAATAAAAAAAAATAAAAAAAAAGGTAGCGCTTACCATCAGGCGAATGACTTGCTCGTCTCTTGACTAGGTTATAATAAAACTCGCGGGCGCGCTGATTGGGGAGTCTGCGTGCTCACACCGGGCGACCCCCGAGAAGTCGGCGGCGCGTACGTGGTTACGTGCCACCGTGTGCGCAGCACAGTGCACAGCGAAGCTTGGGGGGATCCTTTACAATCCTCCCAGAGAAGTGCCTGGGGGCGACCTTTTTACAGTCGCCTTCCGTCCGCTATAGGGGGTGACCGCTTTACAGTCATCCCCTCCGTGATGTGCCTAAAGGCGTGGCACCAATGGGCGGTGGTGATCTGATGAGGACCTGGAGCCCCCATTTGGTGCCGAAGATGACTGCTCCAGTGGTTTTAGCCGGTAGGAGTCCGGAATACCCCTCCGCCCTTTCTCGAAGCGAAGGAAGGTCATGTAGAATTTCCACTGGACAACAATAAAAAAATAAAAAAGATTATGATAAAAAGAGCTCTACCTAAATTTCGAAAAAAAAAATGCACTGATGGGGCGCATGTATTTGTACATTGCAATCCTGCAAAAATTTCACGCAAGCGAGATCGTAGTCTTAGCGAGTGTTGGGTGCGGCGAATGCACGAAGGAATCCCTCACCTAGCGATAGATAGGTCAAAGGAACCCTGTGGGGATTTATCCTGTAGGAGTCCGAAACGAGGATTTAAAAATGTATTCTTTTTTACTTCTTCATTTTATACTGCATGCCAAAATATTTACATAGGTAAACATAAAATGATATTAAATACAGTTAAAAAAGATTTGATTAAAGAACATAAGTATAATTTCATAGATTGAAATAATATTTATTTTTATACAGTAAAATAATATATCAATATTTATTGTCATATATACGAGTCTAATATATATAAAATCAATTATTAGTCAGTAACAAAAAATATGCAGTATTAACAATCTTCAAAGGCAAACTTACATACCGTAAGATTTTCGTGACCATATTCGCGCGTATTCCCCATGTCAGTCTCATAAAACGCGCCATAAGTTAAAGTATAACTTTAGTATAATAGTGTCAAAAACTACTTTCAATTGAGCGTCATTCAAAACTGTCGTAGTCCATTGAGTCATTATTCTTCAATCATCTAGAACCATTATTCTTGGGAAGAAATTAGTCTTTTTTTTTGGGCATAAGCTGACGGACTGAATGACATGACATAAACATAATCAGCTTATTACTGTCCCACTGCTGGGCTCGGGCCTTTTCTCAGGATGAGAAAGGTTAGGCCTTCGTCCACCACGCCGGCCTAGTGCGGGTAGGCAGACTAAATACGCCATTGAGAACATTATTGGCTCTCTCAGGTGTGCAGGTTTCCTCGCAATATTTTCCTTCACAGTTTACGCAAGTGATAATCAAATTCTGATCCGCACATGAATCCGACAAGTCAGAGGTGTGGGCGGGGATCGAACTCAGACCCTCCTCTGTGGAAGGCAAGCGTTCAACTACTATGCTTTCACTGCTAAAAATCTGAATAACATAGAACTTTTAATAAACTAGGAAATCTAGGAACTTTTTTATTAATTACCCCACTAACGGATACCAAATGGTTACTCTACACATTCAAGGCGTCTGTCACGAGATGTCGCGTTGTCACCCCAACAATGTCAGTGTTACTTGACGAGTTTATTGTAGTAACTAAGAATTGTATAGTACATCTAGTTAAAGATGTGATATGTTGATACAAAGCAATGATAAATGGCATGTACAGTTAGCTTTATCTACTCAGTCAGAGAGACCTCGAATAAATAGCTAGCAATTTAGTTTTTTAAAGTTTAAAAATGAAGACGTAGACGCATAATACATTCATTAAATTTTTAATCAATTTTAAATATCGAAACTTAGTGCTCTAAAATAAATCAAATCGTTTTTAATCAATTGAAGAGCAACAACAATATGGACCATCCATTTTATTAAACTGTTTTTAAGCATTTTCATTTTTAACCATGTCAGGTTTTCTCGTCGCTCATACCGCAAAGCTTAAAGGTAAAAGTTTTCAACTAGTCCGTGTCCGGATGTTCGTGTGGTGTCCGGATTGTTCATGTGGTGTCCGGATTAAGAAGAAATTTTGTGGTACTGTACCACTCCATCTCATAGATGTCGTAAAAGACGACTAAGGGAAACTAAACCAGAGGGATGGGCAGCAGCATACCTTCTGTGGAACAGTTGCCATACTGCGCTCACCAACCCGCCTGCCAAGCGTGGTGAGTATTGGCAAATACCCTCCAAAATGATGACACTATTGTGTAAATCTTCGGTGGAGGCCTATGTTCAGCAGTGGACTTATAAATGGCTGATATGATGATGATGATGATGACGAGTGTGTCCTCACTGTCATGATATACGGTGCTAAGACGTGGATTGTGACAGTTTGACCCAACTGTCCACAAATTACAAGTCGCTCAGATAGCTATGAAGTCAGCTATGCTCAGATTGTTTTTAAGGGAGAATGTGGAACGCAAGTATCGGGTAAAGGATTGGAGTTCACATACACAAAAGTTCGGTTGCGATATCCATCTTAAAAATAATCGATACTTACTATCTCTACGGTTAAACCAGAACGACTAATAAGGGGGTTGGGTTCAAAGACGGCATGGTTGGGGCAGTGGCTGATACAGTCGGCTGCTGCGCTCCGGGTCGTGGGTTCGATTCCCGCACGGAACAAATATTTGTACGATCTGCAGGTAGTTGTTTCGGGTCTGGGTGTATTGGTATGTGGAATTTATGTTTGTAATCGCACCCACGACACTTGAGAAATCCTAGTGTGGGGCAATGTTTTTATAAAAAAAAGGTGCTGTTATCCTATAGATAGCCCTAGAGATGAGGTTTAATCAAGATTGTGCAAAACCATCGATGCGTTGTTGGTTTCACCGCATTTACTATTTACCACACACAAAACAGTACTTAAGCTTATCCAAACCAACAGCTTTAAACCTGTTAATAGTAACATTTATTTACTAAACACAGCCAGAAATGTTGCATAGTGCGGTTCATACGCAAATGTTGTTACTCTTCGACATTTGCACTGTTAGGATAACACCATCCTGGGAGTAACTGGCACGCAATTTGTACCTTATGTCCTGAGTCATAAGGAACCTTTGTAAGAAGCTTAGAACTTTCTGACTGTGAATATACGTTTTGGACACATAGATTTGTCTATTGACATGTCTGCATATTTGACACTTATATATTGTTTATGTTGAAGTAAAGAGGTTTTGTTTAACTGCGTTGACTTAGCAATTAAATGCTTATTTGGAATGTATCTACGTTGAAAGAGATGCTAGACGTTAGTGTATAAGACTATATTATCTTTGCGCAAAATTTTATATATAACTATATTTTTAACGCCAAAAATTATTTAATGTGCTACATAGCAAAACATCGTTATTCCTTGCTTCCTTTCATCCTAAAAATGTGTTAATACATACAACCGATGATAAAAAACGATAACTTACTAATATTATAAATTAAAAAGATTGTTTGGGATGTTTGTCTTTCGTTCAAAGTCAAACTACTGAAAGGATAAAAAAGAAAAATTTGCCAGTGAGGTAGTTATTGGTGTTTATAACAGTTAGTGGCATGAAATAGGACATCGGATTTGATAGAACACTTTTTATTACATTATTAGGTTTCTGTAAGAGTTTAAATTAGTTCCCTCCCTTCTTTCTGTTCTGCTAACAGATTTTTACACTAATACAACTTTTAATAGCATAAACTTGTTTTACAATTAACAGCCAATTAACGCCTTTTTCAATTAATTCTCTGATGCCGTTTGGATAAAGAATTTCGATTATTCAGTTGTGGGATTGCATGTATTTAGGTCCATACTCCATCTCCTGTGGATGTCGTAAAAGGCTACTAAGGGAATTTAAACCAGAGGGATAGACAGCAGCATCCCTTCTGTGAAACGGTAGCCATACTGCGCTCACCAACTCGCCTGCCAAGCGTGGTGAGTATTGGCGAATACCCCCCAAAATGATGACACAGTTGTCGAAATCTTTGGGGGAGGCCTTTGTTCTGCAGTGGACATATAAATGGCCGATATGAAGTACATAAAACGTGCTATCACTGGACGGACATGCTATTTGCGATGTGTGTTGTGTCCAGCGATGTTTACTAACAGCTTTGCATTGTTTATAATACAGTATTTGTAATACACGACAAACAATCTAATATCGGAATCAGTTGATAACCGAGTTTGTAAACGTCCTCTTAGAACAATTTATTGTTATTATTTGTTATAATAACTCAATGTTTATTATGATTTCGTAACATCAACTTCCGTTAACAATTAAACATACATTGGAAAGCCCGTTTATGTTATGCTGCATTTATCTTTGCATTCCAGAGACAATCGCAAGTCGCAATCAAAGTCAATTTAAAGATGTAACGGTTCCAAATATTTCGTAGAACACAGACCAGTAATTTCGAATGCACACTCCAAATAATTAACCAAATAATAAAAACTTATACTTTTTTTTTATTCTCGTAACGTGCTCAGTAGGTCAAGTCCGGTATGGGACGGTATCGACGCATTTTTGTATGTAAATCTGCATCAGTGGGGTCTGAGTATAAACTGCTTGTACTTTGTCGCCAACTTCAATTTACTATATTTTCTCAAAAGGCAACCCTAGCGCGGACATACCCACAGGAGATAAGAAAGCACAGGAAGCTAGTTTTACACCATGGCTCCGCCACTTGAAATCATTCTTTCTAGACGAACCGTATTCTAATTCTCTCATTAGTCATTACCAAATAAGGCGCGCCACAAAAAACAGAATGAACTCAAGTTAACGTACGATCAAACAGTCGCAGCCGGTCGGTCATTGTCGATCGGTTTCGAGCAACGGTACTGCTTAACGACCTAAAGAATAAATTGCAATTATTTTTTTCGTTCGGATTGTACGTACCAAATACATTTTGGCGGGCAATGATCTTGCAATGCTATGTTAGTTTTTTTTGTTTTCTGGTAAGATTATACATAATAGTGAGTACTGGATTAACTTACAGGTTAATACGTGTGGTTTCCATCTCATCCCGTGGATGTCGTAAAAGGCAACTAAGGGACTTTAAATCAGAGGGATGGGCAGCAGCGTCCCTTGTGTGGAACAGTAGCCATACTGCGCTCACCAACTCGCCTGCCAAGCGTGGTGAGTACTATCAAATTGCTTCCTAAATTATGGTACTATTGTGGAAATCTATGAAGGCAATTTTCGTCCTTTGGCTGAAATGATGATGATGACAACATTGCATTAATCACCATGCTTGCTCACTGCATGTTTCAGACCATTATAGATCCAGGTTTCCTCACGATGTTTTCCTTCACCCAAAGTCACTGGTCTCTTAGATTAACTAAGAAAGTACATATGATGATGAAACAGTCAATTGGTAGAACACGAGGGTCTGAACTCCCAACCTACTGCGTAAGAAATGTGTCCATAAACTTCCGGACCGGAACTTTATATTAATACTATAAAAATATTACCTAACAACAATTATAGTTATGTATTTTTATTTGCTATTTACTTGTCGAACTATTAAGCAGATTATGCTCAGAGCAGATATTAGTACAAAAGCACGTATATGCAAATACATCCATAAATATTAACTTGGACAGGAAATATTATTTAACTACATCAAAGCAAACAAACCGTCAGTCTTTACAGCAGAATCAACTATGACCTTTGACAACATGAAGAATGGCACGAAAAATATAATATTGTGCCATTCTACAAGTTTTTGTTCTGCTCATACTATAGAACAAAAAAACATAGAGACTGCGCATTCGCGCATTGAATTATGATCATTGGACTGACCAAAAGAGGTACAAGCAGCTGGTGTTTTAAATATTTCGTCAACCTGTGTTTTAGTATTCATTTAAATAGTTTTATCGAGCCTTTTCGGGCATATAAAATAAATATTAAAACAGTTTGAAAGTAATATAGAAAGAAAGGAGCATTCATGTTTTTTTAAGTTCTTAATTTATTATTTAGCACCTATTTTTATGCCTACGAAAGTATTTAAAAAAATGTTCCTTCTAGAAAATAAGTGTAATGTCGCACTCGATATTCTTACTGAAAAGGCTTATTATAGTAATTGTAGAGTTTGGTCGAGTACTTATTTTAGAATAGACATGAAAATTGGGAAATTCCTAAGTAAAATAAAATATTTCCTGATACCAATAGTAAAACCTTATAAACCCAGAACTAATTAATATGTACTTTTGCCTTACGAGTATGTTATGGGTGCATGCACTAGGACTACACTTAATAGTACCTAAATGGCTAATTGGGTAAAGGGATAATTACAGATCTTTCAATAGAATAATAAATGTAATTAAAATTGGAATGCGAAGGATTCAGAATTATTGACTACCTACTCTAATTTTATATATATTTATATTACACATATATTTAAATCTACTTTTTTATTCTGATTGCAGTCATAATTCTGTATTAAAATAATATATGTTTTCGTTTATGTTCAGAATTTGCGGAACACTAATTCTTTTATAATATAATCATGATTGATGAGCGATCCTTGAGCAGGGTCGCGAAATAGCTTGTAATCGCTACTATAAACAAACTATACATAATCTCGTGTCATGATCGTTTCACCAAACAAAAAATAATTTAGTGGGTATAAGATTAATCTTTACCATGGATAAATGCAATGCGATTTTGTGTATCTTCTATCTATATTCTTCTTCTATCAACTATACAAAAACTAAATTGAAGTGTCTGTTTGTAATGCCAAAATAACAGCTTTTTACTAAATGCAGATGGAAATATATACGGTACCTACAACAAAGAACAATTTAAAAAACAAACTGTCTGTCTGTCCGTCTGTTTGTTGCCGCTAATCTCCGAAAAGGCTAGACTGATTTCTACGGGACTTTCACGGCAGATAGCTGATGTTATAAGGAATAACTGAGGCTACTTAACTTGACACTGGCAAAATGTTATACAAAAGCCATTAAAAAAAAAAACTCATGCTACTTTTGTTTGAGAAAAATAATTAGGATTCCACGCAAAAAAAACCCATGAAATCTAATATACTCTATGTCAAGTGTCTATGCCGAAGAACTCTAAATTATTTATAAATAAACTAATTTCTTTTAAATACGGCGGGTGAAAGCGCGGGTCCCAGCTTGTATTTCATAAAGACGAAAGTAATATACAACATGACAGATGTTGAATAAGAGCAGACAAAATTAGAAGAGTTTCTTGTCTATCAGAACCTCATTGTTTTACTATAAAGAGCTTTATAAATATTCTACTAGACCAGTAGTAAGTTGGAGAAAAATAACTAAAAAAAGAGCTAGCCCTAAGATCCTTTCGGCATTTTTTCTCGAAGGCTGTCATGTAGCGAAATGCACTCTGCTGTTTTAATATGACGTGTTTAAAGTGTCTGTTCGGGCCAGATTACTGAAACCGACTTCAAACGATGTTGATACAAAGAACTTTACAACATTTTATTCATAAACACTCACCAGAAACAATTACTACAGCCAGTGTACTTTATTTTATAGACAAGTTTTCCTCAAATGTAACTAAGCAGTGTAAGCTATAACATACTTAGCTGTATGCTCTAAGGTTTTTATTATATTTTAATGAATAGGTACTCACAATCAAATACATGAGTATAATACAAATACAAATACCTCAAGCTTTTTTTAAACGGTAGCAAACTAAGCTTATTACTGATTACTTTGTTTACTAGTTATAAACAGTTTAAATTAAACCTTTTTACCAACATTTACAAGTCACGCAACAAATTAATTAACTTCTAGTAAATTAATTTGTTCCGTTCGTAAGTTTTTTTTTATACATCTTGGTGAAGTCATTTCGGCCGAATGGAGTCCACTGCCGGACACAGGCTTCCCCTAAAGATCACCACAACGACCGATATGGATGTGTGATATTGTGTGCTCATTGGGAGGTCTTGCCATAATCGCCACGCTTGGCAGGCGGATTGGCGATCGCAGTTGAGTTGTTAATGTACTCGAAGGACGCTGCTGCCCATCCTCCGGCTAATCCCTTAGTCGACTTTTACGACACCCACGGGATGAAATGGGGAATGATGAAATGATGAAATCTTGGTGAAGACAAGCAAGTAATTCACCTGGTGGAAAGCGATATGTCTCCTGCCAGGTCTGTTAGTCCTGGGATGCATCACACTGCGCTCGTCACCTCGAGACGTAGTTATTTAGTCTCTTATGCCCTGTAATTTCACTAGCTACAGTGCCCTTCTAAACTGCTTAGCGGCGAATAGCCTAGCCGGCCTTTTGCAATAAGAGGCCATTTTTTATTTTTTTATTGGACCCATTGAAAATTTTACTTGAAGTTCTTCCACCCCGGGGAAGGACGAAGGGCATGCCGGACTCCCATAGGCTTAAAACTACTGGGGCGCTAATCTTCGGCACCTAAGAGTAGCTCCAGGTGCTCGTATGATCACACTAGAGCCGCCTTCTGGTACCACGCCTATAGCACATCTCAGAGAGGGTGACTGTAAAGCTGACAGCACCCCGGGGGGATTGTAAAGCATCACCACTAGAAGTGCTCTTCGAAGCGCTAACGATATCCAGGGTGAGCCCCATGTACTTTATGTACCGGCCCACCTCGATTTGCGCGTCACCAACACGTATCCACGAACTGGGTGTTTCTCTGCTCCTCGGCAGTTTGTGGAACCACAGCGCCTCCGTTTTTTGAGGCGCTATCCGCAGGCCCAGGCGTGGATTTTGGCCACGACAATTGCCACCGCTTGCTCGGCAAGCCGGATAATTTCCTCGAAACACTCCCCGCTGGGCAACACCAGAGTGTCGTCAGCATAACATACTAAGCTGACGTCAGCAGGGATGCAATAAGAGATCTACCACCACGGCGACTAAGGTATAAGCCGGAGGAAGGGCAGCAGCGTCCTTCGAATACATTAAAAACTCAACTGCGATCGCCAACCCGCCCGTAGCGATTATGGCAGAACCCCCCAATGAGCACACATAACACCGATGTCGGTAGTTGTGGTGATCTTTGAGGGAGGCCTGTGTCCAGCAGTGGACTTTATTGGAAATGATGATGATGATGACATAATCAATAAACAGAAAACTAATCTTTCTTTCTTGCAACATATTCGTTTAAAATATATTTTATATCAATACAATGCATTTTATTATTAAGTGTCTCTCTTCACTGGTTTAATATGTAAGGGAGAACCTGGTCTTCTGATAGGCTTTTGCGGGGTTGGGTACGACATACAAGGGCTCTTTAGATAATTTTATTCTATTATGGAATGTGACACTAAACGGGGACTCTCCATTGTAGTCCTTTAAAAATACCGTCATGGATTGTCTTCGGAGCCGTAAGACGTTGTATGCGATAGAAACTAAAGATAAGGTCAATGGCTGTGATATGAAATGAAAACATAAAGTAGTAAACGGGAAGAACCTAGTTTCTTATTATTATTATAAAAATTCCGTGTGGTGTCCGGATTAAGAATATAGCACCACTCCATTTCCTCCCGTGGATGTCGGAAAAGGCGACTAAGGGAATCTAAACCAAAGGGGTGGCCAGCAGCGTTCCTTCTGTGAAACGGTAGCCATACTGCGCTCACCAACCTGCCTGCCAAGCGTGGTGAGTATTGGCAAATACCCCCCAGAATGATGACACAGTTGTGAAAATCTATGGGGGAGGCCTTTGTTCAGCAGTGGACGTGTAAATGGCCGATATGATGATGATAAAACCTACTCGGATATGTAAAGTAGAAGATATCTATTGCATCGATCATTTTTCATTTCGTCATTTGTATAGTCTCACTGTGAGAGTATGTGTCCCAATAAAAGGACTCTCTGTACTTATATAAAACCAAACGCTATTTTTGTTTTACCTTAGTTACTTATAAATACTTACATTCACACATAACGTATAACTGCAATATCCATTCGTGCCATATGCATTCATGTTTAGAAATATTCCACTCCTAAATTCCTAGTTCTCCTAATGTAGGTACGAATGCTACACGTGGATAAACAGAATAATAAGACAAACGCGATATACGTACAAGGCATTTAGTAAGAAATCAGATATCGACGGTCTGTGATGTGATACAGCAAGCGAGTCCTTTTTATACTTTTTGATTATAATGTTTACGCGATGTATAAATAAGTACCTATAATCTATACAATTACTAACTTTCGGTGTGGTCATCATCATATCAACCAAAGGACGTCGACTGCTGAACAAAGGCCTCCATATATTTCCACAACGCCCGGTCACATGCCGCCCGCATCCGACGACTCCCAGCGACCTTCACCAGGTCGTCTGTTCATCTCGTTGGAGGCCGTCCCACGCTGCGTTTTCCTGCGTACCTACCTGCCCCAACGGCCGTCGGTTCTACATGTGCCCCATCCATTGCCACTAAGCTTACTAATCCTTTGAGCTATATCGGCGGTAGATGCACTCCTCATTTCTGATTTAATCTCGTCGAAAAATACCACGCATAGCTCTCTCCATAGGGCGTTGAGTGATCTTGAGCTTTCAAAAGAGGCCTATAGTGGCACTGTGACATAATGTCATCGCTTAAATTTAAGAAAATATTAATGTAGGTAGTCTCACATATTGCAGATATGCAATAAAATAAAATAATAATTATACGCCTTTTCAGGGTTACGTGATGAAGGTACTTATTTTCAACATATTGCATAACAAAATGAAGAAAAGCCCATAAGAATGTACTTGTGTATGTCAATAAATTAATATTAAAAGCCCACGAAAAATGCTTTACAAACCCAATAATTAACCGTTCACCTTACAAATTCATCAGCGCACATAATTACCATAGAAGTTTAGCGATGTGATATGACAGTTACCATGTACCTTCGATACCTTACGAAAGATCCGGTCGTATTGAAATAAGAAGGAGAGTTCAATGATACAATACGTTCAACAGAATAAGGTGCGCCGTAATAAAGTATGTGATTGTTTTACAATGACACTACGAAATAAAACATGTATACGTAAAATAAGTGTAATTACGTCAACAGCAGTTGAAATTGTTGAATGTTCGTGTTGTTATTTCCCATAGTAATAAGCTTTATAATAGACGTATGTCAAGAAAAAACATAGGTAATATTGTATCTAATATTTTAAGATAAAATCTCTCGGTAATTTTGTAGCTGTTCTGGTTTGGTCTGGTCTACAACATGAAACAATATTGAGTCCAAAAAATACAACGCCCTTTCTCGTAAAGCTTGCGACTACTGTAACTTATTTCTTGCCAGATTTATGTATGTGAAATTTGGTCCGTGGCGACTTTGCAATAATAAAAGCATAATAAAAAAAGCAAAGCAATATTGTGTCGACATTTTAAAGTACTTCTAATTGCAAGATATTTTCGAGACTCTCTTATAAAATCACATACAAAAT
Source organism: Diloba caeruleocephala (assembly GCA_947459985.1). NCBI lineage: Eukaryota > Metazoa > Arthropoda > Insecta > Lepidoptera > Noctuidae > Diloba > Diloba caeruleocephala. The sequence continues at coordinate 6,271,749 of OX381607.1, forward strand.
GTCACAAATATTTTACTTTTTGGTTACAAATATTAGGGAGAATCTGTATTTTTTTTATTTAAAATATTTTACATTTAATATCTTATTAAACTGTAATTAGAAATGGTAAATCGATTCGTTTCACGTAAAATATACAATTAACTAACTTTTCCTCGTTGCGCATGAATCGTGCGCACGGTTATCATAGATCATTGATCGATACGCACCCGTAGATCACGGCGACCTTGACTCTGATTGGCGATAACCTGTTCGGCGTTGATCGGAACACTTCGTGACTGTTCGTAGGTCATGAGACTGTTGTCGATCACAATATTACGACAAAAAATATACTTTAACGAAATTAATAGTCTTAATGGCCATTTTTAATGTTTAGTTTGTAAATAAATAAACAAATTAGTTTTGCTTAAAAAAATAACAAGTGGAAACAAGATCTTATTGTTGTGGTGTGCGATCATAAAACTTTCAGTACATCAAGTTTCCTTCAAAAATTGTTTACGTCGTACTATCACCTTCAAAGGTTCTAGAATATAAACTTGAATTTCTATAGTTGTTTATACAGTTTACACGGCGTCTGAACAAATTAATATAACAAATGTAATATTGAAAATGTACGTATTAATTCAATGAATAAAATTCTCTTTATAAAGTCTTGTGACAGACTGCTTGGAGCCATTTGTAGCCGACAGTTGAGCAAGCACTGGACTGCCCTACGCCCATATTGTATTACATTACGTATAAATTAAACATATCATTGGATTTTTAATTTGCATTCTGTTCGTACATATATTTTAACCCGTCTATCAATCATGCGTTATTGTCAATAAAAAATATTATATTAATGTATTTGATTTTTATAAAGATCAAATCAACAGACATATTACTATTAATCTACATGTATCCTCTATGTAAGTCTACTTTATTTTGTATTAGCTTGTGATATGGCTTCACTGTCCATACAATTTCTCCTCGTCTTGTTATTTTCAAGGGCTTCGATGTGGTGTAGTGAAAATACCCTTTACATCTGGAATTACTGATAGTCGACCATGACATTTTCAGAATTACGTAACAACTCTCACTCGAAATCTTGTAAATATCAAAATCGCGAATTATTATTATTTGGCACTCCGATTTCGACACTTTTCTTAACGATTGTACCTTTATACGCTACTTCGTGTGCCCTAAATCATAGCAACGACAGCCCAACCGGGCCTTATGTTATTAACTTATTATATATTTTTTTGATTATCAATATCGCTGAATTCATTCATTTACGAACGTGTTCTTAACATTTTCTTCATCTATTTAACCGATGTACGGTGGTGTATGTGGTGTATGCGGGACATATCGTATTTGAATCGTCGTTTCAGCCAAATAAAGCCCACTGGACACAAGCCTCTCCCAAAGATCGTCACAACGACCAGTCTGGGTGTGTTGTGTGTTCGTGCGGGGGTTTTACCATAATCGCCACGCTTGGCAGGCGGGTTGGCGATCGCAGTTGAGTTGTCAATGTATTCGAAGGACGCTGCTGCCTATCCTCCGGTTAATCCCATAGCCGGCTTTTACAACACCACAAGGTAATTCGTCCTTCAAGTACATTGACAACTCAACTGCGATCGCCAACGCGCCTGCCAAGCGTGGCGATTTTGACAAAACCGCCTAATGCGCACACAACACACCCATATCGGTTGTTGTGGTGATCTTTGGGGGAAGCCTGTGTCCAGCAGTGGATTTTATTCGGGCGAAATGATGAATAAAAAAAACACAATGTTAGCTACGTAAGTTGATCATTACAGGTAATGAAAAATCAATAAAAGTTCGCGAATATCTACAGAATTCCTTACACTATGCCGTGTTGAAATGCATTTAGTAGGTGTGTACAAAATGTGTTCGAATATAAGTAGACGATGTTACGTTCTTTATAATAACTTATTTCAACTTGAATGGCTTCCGTACACGCAAGATGGCCGAGATCCATGTCTATTAGTCTTTCGTATCTCAATAAAAAACATTGCATCATGCAAGATTTTGTGCAGTTCCTTGTTGACACGGTTTTTACGAGCATGAAACGTTAACAGAATTAGTATGTTAGTTAACTGTTACATTCGGGTACCCACAAATACTGAAATTAAATTTTTACGCCTATTTTTACACGACTTTACCTTTATCAGATTCCTAAATGTTACGATATTATATGTAAAAATTACATACATTTATAACGAACAAAGTCCTTCTGCTGTCTTAGATGGCATCAAAGATACAATACAATAATAAGTAAAAGTACAAGAATACCCGAACATTGAACCTGAGACCTCGCATGCGACTGACCCGCGTATGCTATCAATCAACATATTTAACGCTTCACCGACTCTCCAAAGCGAATTATTTACGTTTATCATTTTATGTCGGTTCATTTGACGGCACTTGGCAACCCTGACTTTCAACCGATTTCTATTAGCTGTTAGTTTGCCTTTTGTGGGAACATAAAGGAAAATTAACGATGCTGTAAGACTATCTTATAAAACTTGACTCGCTTGTGTGGTCTTGACTTTGAAAACTTATTAGGAACTTGAATTAAAATAGATTACCGTTATTCATCATCATCAAAATACCACTGTTCCCCCTGTGTCGTCATTTTAGGGGGAATTTGCTAACGGTTTCCACGATTGGTGAGCGCAATATGGCTACTGTCCCACAAAAGGGACGCTCCAGTCCATCAATCTAGTTTAGAGTCCCTAGCGGTCGAAATTAATATATGATCCAATCCGAAAACTTTGGATTTGGATTTGAGGATTTGTTTGTTTTTTGTGTTAAATATGATCTTAACACAAAAACAGATCAAGTTTTAATCTTAAATCTAAACATTTTGGCTTACATCTATTATTAATTTCTGCCGTTAGTTGTCATCCACGGGAGGAAATGGAATGGTGCTGTATTTTTAATCCGGACACCACCCGGAGTCTTAATTTGACGCAAGTAATCAATTAATTGTATTATTTTCGTGGTCCGTTGTTATTACTCTCTGACAATGAATCTGCGATTAGCTTTGTCAATGTTTGTTACTCTGATTTTAATAACTTAAGATTGGATAACTACACGAACAATAATATAATTCTTATGACAAACATATCTATAATAAAAGTGAAAGTCTGTGTGTTTGAGTTTGAGACTCAACCACGGTCAAACGGCAGAACGATATCTAATGAAATTTGGCATAGAGGTAGATTATATCGTGAAATCGGGAATTATAATAATAAATAAAGCCTGATATTGTGATGATAGATCGAATAGACTGAATAGAGCGACGCACAATGATCGTGATAACTATCCCGCATGACGAGAATGTCATGAAAGCCGGCAACTATTTGAGACGCCCGCTTTCCTATCGAAAATAGATTAGCGGGCTTTAAATATTTAGTAGCGTTTCAGTATTCGGCTGAAAGATAAGCAGATTAAGTATCTTGGCGCACGAGGTTTTCGACATGTGGAAGGTAGACTGCGCTTTCATTGTGCCGATAGTTATTACGGGCAGTGGCCTGATGACCAAGAGCCTCGATCAACACCTTAAGAGGCTCTCGTTGGGCGTCTGGGTCACGGGCATGCTGTAGAAAGCGGTAGGTACCTACTCTTGGATACGGTTCGAATCGTAAGGAGGTTCCTCTCTCTCGAGCCCTGTCGACTGACTGGTGGCTGCTTTATATATTGTTTTGTATATATTTAAAAATATAATTTAGTTATGTGTTTATTGAAATAAGGATAAGAATAAAATAAAAAGTTATGGGTGGGTAAGGCTACTATTGACATATACGTGATTGATCATAAACAAATGGCCATCGTAACGTATACCTAGAACGACATAGGCGAAGGTCAATGCACTTTCATTAAAAATAAACATGGCTTTTATTAATAACATTGCGGTTAGCAGCTTCGCTTTAAATTATAACGTTGGCAATTACTAAATGTGAATTTAAATCAAAGATTTTTGCAACCTAATATTTGTATTAAATTGCTTTAGGCAAATTTATTGAGAGCGAGCAGAAGTGCAATCTATATGATTAAATATGGTAATTTGTTCGTATTGAATGAGATGAATGGAGAGCTTGTAACACAGGCTGTATGCAGTACAAAAGCAGTGCTAACACGTGCAAAACAGGCTTGTTACATTATTATCATATGTGGAGTACAACCTTCACTCGTAAAAGTTCACCGTGAGACCGAAATGTTAAAGCTCAGTGAAACTTGATTTGCCGTGTAGTGTTTGTTCTAATAGTGCGAGGCATATGTTCAGCTAGAAGCAAGGAAAACATTGCCTATCAAAAAATCATTTTAAGTACATTTATGTAATTGAGATTTTTTATTTTACTTCTGTTGGTAATTATTTGTTTATTTATAGTTATAGGATTTAGGGCTGGTATCGAGCGACCCCCGGGTAGCCGGCGGAGCGCACGTGGATAGGTGGAAGCGCACAGAGGTCCTCGGGGATCCTTTACAATCCCCCCGAAAGTGCCTATGGGCGGCCTTTTTACAGTCGTCTCCCCTCCGCTAAAGGGGACGACCGCTTTACAGTCATGCCCTCCGAGATGTGTCTAAAGGCGTGGCACTAATGGGTAGCTCTAATGTGATCTTACGAGGACCTGGAGCCCCCCTTCGGTGCTGAAGTTGACCACTCCAGTGGTTTTAACCGGTAGGAGTCCGCCCATGGTGGAGGAAGTTTATGATTAATTTACACTGGCAATCAATAATAGAAGGTATAGGATTTAAAATCCTATATTATTTATTTTTACAATGGACGCTGTGGTTATATTTAATGAAACGGAATTCTGCGTAGTTTGTCCTCGTGTTTTCTACTTGGGATACCTTTATTCTTATTATTTTATCATAATCGATTTCTGTTGTCATGAAATGTAATCATTCCGTAAATCAACATTATAGCTAACTAAGTGATGTCTACAATTTAAATCCATAATGATACACTTAAATATAAATAGCCGTATGAGATGCGACAGATGGTTCTATGAATTATTTATTCTATTTATATCTGCGATTGAGGTGAGAGCAGTTGACGTAACAAGTAAGCAAGTATACGTGCACTTGACACACATGCGGACCTGTCGGACGGACCGACGGAACTGTTCCTACCTTCACTGGTAACGTGTGAATGTGGCTTTAGTATTCACACAAGGGGTCAAATAGAGAGGTAATGTCAAATTTGACAGGTGGCAATCGAATATGATACTTCGTGATACATATGCATAAAATATATCCAGCAAAACATTAGATATGGTTCGAGCCAAGATGTCGTTGGGTAGCATAAGTTATGAAACCCAAAACAATACCAAATTTAAAAGTGCTTTTCCAAGCAAAAAATGAAACGAACTATTTGTTTGCCCAAAATCTGCACTAAATTTAACTTTTCAATGTTGAGTAATAACGTGGAGGAGTAATACAGGGGGTCAAAAGAAGTATGAAACAGTTTCAGTACTTAAATATTATGTAGCGTGTGGGGAAGTCCTAATAGACTTCTATAATATATTATATATAATATATTATATATATTAATATGACTAACAGCTAACAGTAAAAATCAATTCATATAACTTTGCTTGAAGATAAGTATCCCTCTTGAAGAAAGAACTTTAATAAGATTAAATTCTATATGATGATCATCATTAATCTAAATTAAAAGTTTATATTAGTAGGTAGGATAGAAAGGTATAACAGCTGACTTTCACAGTCCAGTCAATGGGCGTTGGAACGAGTAATGCCGGTTCTGTGAATGTAATTACATTCGTATAGTTAGCAACATAAAGAATTTAACTTAATAAATAAAAAAGTAATATGGCAAATTATTTTTCAACAAATAATATTTTCTACTCGATGAACCGTACTTTTATTACCAAAAATTCGATCATAAACCACTTTAAACTTTGTTTCATCACTTACTTTTTTATGTTGACTGTATTATATCAAACCAGGGCTTGATGGACGAAAGTTGCTTCTATTAAAAAACGCACCTTTTTAGATCTAGTGAAAGTAAATGTTAGCAACTGTGACACTTTCTCCATTTGTAAGTTTAAATCGAACAATTTCCGAACTATATTATTTTATTTTTAATCTGTCAAGCGACAATACTAATCGAAAATGATGTTAGCGGGAAATTCTTAATTTGAACGTGAATTTATTTAAAAAGCTACAATTTGTAGTGATGTACATTCCTTGTTTGAAATCAGCAAGAAAATCACTGTTATTTGAAATAATATGTTCGTCCTTTATCAAGGTCCAATAGTATTTACTTAGTAAATGAAATTCAATTATAATTAACCGTGATATACTGTATTACATTGTAGTGTTGAATACTGCTCTGCAATATATTTTGAATCGAGTCACGACGACGCCGACGTCATGTTGTCTATCAGATTTAATCTGCAGTCCAGATGTATTAAATTTCTTAATCGTCAAAAAATAATAACGCGGCATCGGCTATCACTCGAGATGGATTGTCCATTGACAAACGGCTGGCGAATATGTTATAGTAATTGTAACCGGGCAAAAACAACATTTCAGTTATTATAGACTTTAATACATTTACAATAGGGTGGTTCTTTCTGTATGCAGACTGTGGCATGGCTTAGAAGAGGTGGCCTCAGCAATCTAAAAGGATCGATTAACATGTAAATTAATATTTATCGATGCTATTGTTTAAAGTGTTGGTATGCATTGTATTTTTCACAATGAGCGATGGCGTTCATCAATTTTCTATTTGGTGTCTATTTATTTCGTAGCTATATGTGAAGGTCGTTGTACATAGGCCATTAATTAATGCGTGTAGATTACTAAACATGTCACTTACCTATGCTTACGAAATTCTTTATAATTTCAGTTCTAGTTTGTATTTCAGTCAGCGTTTAGTTATTATTATTATTTGTTTATTAATAAATACTTGCTCCATGTTTGAAATAAATCAGGAAGTTTATAGAGACTTTTAGAGCCTTAAATACCCAGGTGAATACATTTTGATTTAAAATATTATAATTATCTACAAATATTATTTATCTACAAGTCTTGTTTACGATAGGACAAATTGCGCACCCAACAACATAGTATAGGGTAAAATGAATCTTTTCAAATAAAAATTTAAGTTAATTTATTAGACCTTTAATACATTCCAACGCTGGTCCATGTCACAAATACATTATTAATATTCGTGATGATATTTTATTGAGATTTATTCAAATCGTCATGAAATAGATTACTTCTCCCAAATATAAATAGCAATATAATATATAGCAATCGCTGTATTAGGGGGCGTGATGTCCAAAAGCTTGTCAAATACCAGTTAACCTGTCCTTCTTCACATAAAATGGCAACTCGCGACAGCTCCGCTCATCAGTATAATCACATTTTTACCGACTTCAAAAAGGAGGATGTTCTCAATTCGATGCGTATTTTTTTTCAACGTATGCTGGGAGTGAATATAAGCTATGACATGCCAGGTGCAAGTTGTCATTTCTGATGTGAGACATCTAATGGCGCGCGTCAAAGATTTTTGAGTATTACCTAACGTATACGGCGGTAAGAACGGCACCTAAGAAACGTCGAGACATGTCATTCGGTCAGCTTACTGAGTCTTCGGCACCCGGCTCAGCCGCTTAGACTCGGCACTCTAGTATGAACGTTAATTTCGAAAAAAATGTATACGTATTGTTAATAGATCTTTGATATATATTTATTTTATACTATTTTCATTATTATGAAAATAAAACAATTATTTTATTAACAAATTATCAAAGTCTAGATGTTTTACATCTGATCAGATTCCCGCGAAGGCTCACTTGTTTCAAATAATATACCAGCTAGAGAGACGCATATTAATAGAGCTCGTATATGCACCCCCTCTAGCGGAGGGAAGGCGACTGTAAAAATTTCGCCCCCAGGCTCTTCTAGGGGAGGATTGTAAAGGGTCCCCAAAAAAATTAGGATTACCTAGTGCCCAGTAGGGATTAGGAGACTAAATAACTTTATCTCTCGAGGTGGCGAGCAGTGTGGTGCCACGCAGGACAAATCCTAGGTAGCATTACAATTGTTATGGGTAGGCATGACGTTTCACCGGGAAGACGGTGGCGCGCACGTGGTCACGTGCCGCCGTGTGCGCAGCACAGCGCAAAGCGAGGCTTGGGGGGATCCTTTACAATCCTCCCCGAGAAGTGCCTGGGGGGTGACCTTTTTACAATTGCTTTCCCTCTGCTAGAGGGGGTAACCACTTTACAGTCATCCCTTCCGAGATGTGCCTAAAGGCGTGGCACCCATTGGTGCGGCTCTAGTGTGATCTTACGATGACCTGGAGCCCCCTTCGGTGCCGAAGATGACCGCTCCAGTGGTTTTAGCCACTAGGAGTCCGGCATACCCCTTCGCCCTTCCTCGGGGTGAAGGAAGTTCCATGTAGAAATTCCACTGGACATCAATAAAAAAAGAAAAAGAAAAAGGCATGACGTTTACCACCAGGCGAATGATTGGCTCGTCTCGTCACCATGGTGAATAAAAACAAGGACCAACTTATAAGTTCACATTAATGTTGTTTGTTAGTTTAAGAGAACATGTTATTGAGACTAGATCGGAACTTACGGGAATTGGCCACTGAAATATTCTTGGTGTTTGAGATTTTGTGGAAGGGGTGCATAATGGTGTGCGATGAATTAGTATTATTATAGTCTGTATTTAACTAATGTGATTGGTTCGCACAGTCCTGTTTAAAGTAAATAAATAAATTAATTAATTCAAAATACTTGGTCGTTTCGCTACGAGTCAAACCAATAAATATTTTGCTGCTAAATTGCTAAAGTTCGCATTCTAAGTCCGAGAACCGATGAATTATTTACGACTAGTACATGAGCATGAGTGGTTAATTAGACATGTATTACAGCCGATCGTCGTGTTCTCCTATTAAAACGTTAGCGTGCGCATTTAAGATAAATTGCAGTTCAAAAGATTCACTTAAGAATGATAACATGACATTGAATGAACGTTAGATCACGACTCGGTCTTACGTAATGAACGAAAGACCTCTTATTAAAAGTAGAATTTATAATGATTTATTTTGTATTAATTCCTATGAAGCCAATCATTGTGGGATTCTATTGCCATTACATAATGGGTCGTGCTCGCTAAATAAAGGTACATCTAAAGTACTTACGTAAACAACGTGTGTATACAGAATGTGTATACAGAATATGTATATTTGATCCTAAACAGCACTTTAATGTACATGACAAAGTACAGTCCCGAGCAATAATATGTACTTATCCACCGACGTAATTAAATTGCTATCTGAATAAAGGAAGAACCGATAACATTAATATGTCAACAATGGTTATACGTTTTACCATAGTCAGTCGGATACCTTTATTTTTATTTTTTATTTGCATCCAGTGGAAATTCTACTTGAACTTCCTTCACACTTCTCGAGGAGGATGGTAAAGGATTCCCCCAAATCTCGCCGTGCGCTGTGCTGCGCACACGGTGGGACGTGACCACGTGCGCGCCGCCGTCTTCCCAGGGGTGGTCAGTCGGATACCTAAAACGGATTAATGTACAGTAACCCAAACGCGAATAACTTGTGAAAATGTATTCGTATCGTAATGTTAATGTGAGTCAATTTGCAATCAAAAATACAACTATCCTATAACATTTTTGTTTAAATTTATACGACGAACACAATTCGTATCGTATATAGGTATGAATAAGTCTTCAGTTTAAATAAAAAATATGTGGGAATCAAGTATTTTCAATTCATAAATCACAACTATCCTATAACATTTTTGTTTAAATTTATACGACGAACACAATTCGTATCGTATATAGGTATGAATAAGTCTTCAGTTTAAATAAAAAATATGTGGGAATCAAGTATTTTCAATTCATAAATCACTCACATTAGTGATACGTTTACGTTACTATACGTAAAAATGTTCGTGCTAGGCACTCTGTTCGTAGCGTATTCATATTACATTCTCGTGATGGGGGTCCGATAGTCCGATATGTAGTATTGCCAATTTAAATCTATCGGTAGTTACATCATCATATAGGGGAACACAGAATGGCTGCTGTTCCACAGAAGAGACGCTGGTGTCCACCGCTCTAGTGAAAAGATCCTTAGTCGCCTTTTACGATAACTACGGTAGGACCTCACGGAGACTTTCATACTGTTGTTTGAAAATTTACAAACACATACCAACAAAAAACACAATTATACATTCATTGGTCACTACACATCTACCAACAATTTCCCAATTTCAGTAAAATTCTATGTTGCCACCTCGTGTAAATAATAAACATACAATTATTTTATTAAACATATAGTACCCGTAACAGTTTTTAGGACAGATCTATGTAAACATTAATAAACCACTTATAAGTGACCCATCCATACAAAAAATGTTGCTGCTTTTTTCTCTCCACTGAGTTTTGAGCGGAGCAGGTCAGAATAAATCTATGGGAGGTCCATGTAGAGTAGCGGATACTCACAAACTGATGTGATGATGATGTGATAGCCCACATCGGTCTTTTGTTTGCACTCTCTTTAGCCAACTACTCAGAATTACTTTGTGAGCGTATCTGTCATTAATTGTTCGCTAAACTCTATCAAAGACACAAGATGGTCCAAAGTTCGAACATCGAGCTTATTTATAAATTTGAAAATAATTTGTATAAGCCATTATGCTATCGTTTATCGCTGGGTGTAGAATTGAGTATTTGATTCTTTGTCATTCTAGTAGGATCTTATATCCTACTACACGAAATAATCTACCTTTATGCCAAATTTCATTAGAATCTATTCAACCGCTTCAGCGTGATGGGCCTTAAACAGACAAACTTGCGAATTCAGACATTACACAATTGTAAGATTTGAACGAAGATTACTCATTACTAGTATTTCAAACATTACTACATTCAATTAAGTAAAAAGTGCTAGTTACAAAAGTAGATCACAATGATAGTAAAAGATATTAGTCATTAAGAACCGCAACTGGCCACACTCCCCCACACACTGTTAAAGAGACACAATTCAAGTCATAAAACATAAACAATACATAAATTCCCACGAACATAATCAAAGGTTAGTGTACATAATATGCGTAACAGTTTATGTACAATAATGCACACAGAAGTGCTTTACGTAAGTTGCGGAAATAACACGGAATTGTATCCAGGAGGTTTCCATAGTTACCTAACGCTTTTAGACGCGGTCTCTGAATACTAAGCACTAAAATATGTGAACTAGTCCGTTCATATATTTTGTAGGTACTTTGTATATTTTCTATAGGTTCGTATACACAACACGGTCCCACCCACTGACTCCACTTTACAGATCACTTGTAAGTTGAACATAACTTCAACTTATTGAATGTTTGAGCGATAAGCGCTTGGTTTTATTTTGTCAGTACAATTTCCATTAAGAATGTTCTGCGTTATCTCTATCTTCCTATTGAAACCCTTTATAAACAGGCGTCGAGTAGAGTAGATTCTTCATTGTACACCAAAATAAATACAAAGTAATTAACACATAATAATAGTACTATTAGCGGTCTTATCACTAGAATTCTAGAACATAGCATAAACATTTTAGCTTCATCATTTCGGCCGAATGAAGTCCACTGCTGGACACATGCCTCCCCCAAAGATCACCACAACAACCGATATGGGTGTGTTGTATGCTCATTGGGGGGTTTTGCCATAATCGCCACGCTTGGCAGGCGGGTTGGTGATCGCAGTTGAGTTGTTTGTTAATGTGCTCGAAGGACGCTGCTGCCATCCTCCGGTTAATCCCATAGTCGCCTTTTATTACACCCACGGGATGAGATGGGTTGGTGCTATTCGTAGCCGGCACCATACGGCCTTACTTAATTTTCGCTCACTCCCAATAATATAATAATAATTCTTATGAATTTTGGAGTAAAAGAAATGTCTTATCCCATATTACGGACGAGTGGAACTTGTTTACAGTCATCATATCAGCCGCAGGGCGTCCAGTGTTGAACAAAAGCTTCCCCAATAGAATTCCACAACGGCGGTTATATGCCGCCCGAGTCCCACGACTTCTAGTGACGGTCACCACGTCGGCTGTCCATATCGTTGGAAGTTCCGCTCCCACGCTGCATTTTCCGGTGCGCGGTCTCCACTCGAGAACCTTTTTGCCCCAACAGACATCAGTTCTGTGAGCAATGTGCCCCATCCATTGCCACTTCAGCTTACTAATCTTTTCAGCTATGTCGGCAACTTTAGTTCTTCTACGGATCTCCTCGTTTCTGATTCAATCTCGTAGATGCATAGCACTCTCCTTAGCTTGCTGAGTGACCTAGAGCTTTCTCATGAGGCCCATAGTGAGTGACCACGTCTCGGTGTGATATGTAATAGCTGGTAACACACATTGGTTAGGGTTGAGATACGGCGGTATTGTTGACGAAAAGACGTTGCGAAGATTTCCGAAAGCTGCTCAGCTGAGTTTACAGTAGGTATTCACTGAGCTCGAACGCAAGAATCGCTGAGCTCTCATCACTTGTAGCACCCGTTGAAAGCTCCCGCGACTTAATTCCGCTAATTTATCGGCGCCGCCACCGCTGCCTTGCCTGTGCGCAGTCTTATTTCGAACTTTGTTACAAATGAGGCGACGCCGCCGCGGCGGCCACTCTGACATATTTATTTGTGACCTGTGGATGTCTCTTGATGTTATCATTTAAACTCTTGAGGTAAAGTTTTTCTTTGTCTAGGGTCTATCTATTATTTGTGATGTTAACGGTTATACGAGTATAAACGTAGTAATGATTTAATGACGGAATAATTAATTACATTCATTCTTATCGCTACACATGTCAAGACCTCAATAAATTTACTTAAAAACCATATAAACTTTAATTACCTTCGACAAATTCAATCGATTACTAAGAGCATTATATTTTGTTCTTGAACTATATGCAAGGTGCAAACGGATTCGCGCACATGATAATTTATTACCATTAGAGTAACTTGTTCTTTTATGATTTGCATGTAATCCTAGTCTAGTGACTGAACTGGCGTCAAGCCGGCTGGGAACTTGATAACATTTGTATGCCTCATTAGCCGCAACTTCCGACCGAACCGATCAAGTAAATTTTTTACAAAACTTATTGTGAATACTACTGTGATTACAAAACGAGGTTGTGAAAAACGCGGAGATGGAATATTGATTATCATGGGTCAGGTCTCCCTGTGTGCCTTCTGCATTCACGCCTATTCCAAGCGAGTGTAGAGTCAATTTCGCCTTCCTTCAAGTCCTTCTGGACTGTCGTCAGATGGAATAATAGTTACAATGAACTTGAATTCGTTGTCATTCAGACGTACAAAGCTATGACGACTTCAATTGCGTAATCTCCCTACGGTTCCCTAAACCTGTTATGTCAACAGAGCCCAAAAAAATCTCGTCACGAGATCTTTTATTTACAGGCTTATGTGATACTTTTTATAAGATTACATCTAATTTACATTCGTTAGCCGTAAATATATGAAGGAATGCAGTGCGGTGATAGGAGAAATGCGTTATGATAACGGAGCGGAGTTGTAAAATTATATATGAATTGCTCTTAGGCAAGTTCATGAACATTTATATAGTTAAGGATCGAATGCATAAGAGCTTCCAATTAACACACCGGGAGATTTTAACTTTTATGTTGAATAGAAAATGGATGCGATGTGGCTTTGTGTGCCCGTTGGAATGCGGTTTGTAAACTCTCCCTTTCTCTCTCTCTCGTATCTCTGTTTGTTGTCATTGCGTGTTTGTAGAAAGGCTAAAGTTGATATAATGATTATTGTCAATGCTATCAAGAAATAACGATGAAAATTCATCAATAAGATATCAATCAAAGTACTTTATAAAGAAGCTTATATAATAACAAACATAAACAACACATGGAACTTCACGGCCACCGGTGAGTTTGAGGGAATCTCGTAATAAGCCGGAATATCGTTACCAAAATGTATAGTGAATATTTGCTGCTAATCCATCATGTGTTTTATACTTCGTCTCACGCTGAACAAATTGGAGTGCTTATTACAGCTCTCAGTATCGAGTGACCTATAGCACTCCCGGCTTTACCTCTCGGACATCCATCCATCAAGCTCCGCTTTAGGACTTGTATCCGTTCATAATTCAAGGTGCTCTAACATAAGTTCTCATTATGCAGACGTAGTGGACGACGTATAGATTGAGGAAAATGTAATCAATGTCTTTATCTAAACAGATTGTAGATGCATTTACAACACTTGAAACTGTAATTTAGAACCGTGTTCCGTAAATAAATCGTAGACCCAGAAATGTAAAATATTGTGTTTCCAATACATTTCTGTTAACAGAACTAGCTGTTGAAGCAGATTATCGAATCATATAAAATAGTAGCAGTAAAATTTTAGTATACTTATTTTCTAATACAGTTATTTAACAGCTATTAATTGATGTAGATTATCGAATATTATAAAATTGTAGCAGTTAAATTTAAATTTTTTTTTTTCTTACCGACTATTTGTTGAAGCAAATTTTGTATATGTAGCTTCCAATTCATTTCTGTTAACAGCTATTTTGTTTGTACAGTTTTAATGTCACTGCTAATTTTTGGAAAGACATTTTTAGACTGCTAATATAATCAAACATTTGCAGTGACATCGACGCCAAGCCTCATTGCACTTAGTTTACAGTTAGCAGGACATAAGATACATACAATGTACAAATAACGGTTTAGAATTCCTTATCATCTGGGTCATTATACAAATCGCACAGTGCATTTACTTTTAAGTGCAGGCGATATTTGCGGTTCGACATTTTCTGCGAGTCTTTTACCTTTTATCGGTATTTGGGTTTGTAGGCCGTTCGATGACATTCTCATAAGAATTATCATCTGTGCCTTAACCCAAATATTTTAGGGTAGCTCTCAGTCTAACCAGAAGTGGCTAAATATTGCCTGGAGTAGAACAATTTATCGGTGAAACGACTCTTTCAGTCTTATTACAAAAATCTTGTTAGACTCAGGTTTAAACCAGAACTATGAAGTCTGGACTTAATACGGAACTAACGTTAGTACCGAGGTTTAAACCCGTCCGTATTACAAATATCAAAATAAGTCAGGACTAGATAGTACCTGACTTTAGTTCTGGCTTAAATTATTTCCACAGATTATACACGGAATTCCTTGGAAACATTCATTCAATCAGATAGCATTCGGTTACATCGTTCCGTTTACCCAAATGCTGAATATTTCTGTAAATTTTTTATATGAATGGTATTGATATTTTAACATATATAATAGGGTATTTAATGACGATAACTATTAGAAACTAATGGTTGTTCTTATTTCAATAAATGCCATTTATTTTCTTTCTGAGGAATACTTTTATGACATTTATTTCATGTCCGAAATATGTACTTTCAAACAACACTAATGCGTAACGGAATGTCTATATCGCGCGGAAATCTTTAAACATAGGTACAACTATCCTGAGATTTGGACGTTTCTTCGTACTGATTATTGATAAGAAGTTAGGGAATAATATTAATAAAATAGAACAGTAGAAAAAATGAAGAAGTGAAAACTGGAATTCTGAAGAAAAAGTTAGTACTTGCCTACAATTACTGTAATTACGGCACATTACTATCTTTAGGACAACGCAAATTTAAACTATTTCAAGAAATATTACAATATAACATACAAAAAAAAACCAAATCTAACCTCAAAACAATGAATTTGACGTATATTTGTGACTTAGACCAAGGTTTATAGAGTTAAACTAGGTCCCCATCAGGTTTATCTTTAGTACCATAGATAGTCCAAGACTAAGAGTTAAACCACTTTTTGTAATAAGAAATTTTATTAAACCTCACTTTTAGTCCGAGACTATCGATAAACCATGTTTTGTAATAAGACGGTTTAAGTTTTACAATCACAAATAACTTTTAACTTGTGTTCCACCAGATTTACGATTCGTTATATATGTGTAGATGTACGTGGAATGATTTCATATGACCTGGTTGCGATAAATCAGCAGCCAATCACTATTGACTCGTGTGCTGGAGGTAATGCGTAGGGTTTGGTTTACTTTATGGGTCGCATACTGCGGCTGTCCATTGCGTCCGTTTAGAGTTCCCACGATGTTATCTATTTTGTTTTCATTGGACATTTTAAAACATTAATTTGTCAGATAATTAATTTTAAATGGTAATTATTTAAATTGTTGACGTATAGAGTAATACCATTTATTTTAAAGGTTAAGAGATAAACACTACCCCAATTATTTTTCCACAGAGTGATTAATGTTAATGTATACTCCTTTAACGGAAATTGTGAAGGATCATCGGTTGTTTCAAGTCATTTAGCGGAATAAACAGTAAAATAATTAAAATGTGGAGTGATTGATCGCAAACGGCTTGCCCATTCAACTTTGAAACGAAGGGATCCGATTAGTTCAAAGCCATTAAATTGATAATGTAGCCGAATGTAAAAAAATATCCGGTGTATGTCGTGTGTCGACGTGTATGGACAACGAGTATGTGTTTTATATTATGCGGGTGTTACCGTTATGGTTTGGTACAAGTCACGGGCTTACTAATAATTTGTTTATTCAATGCTGAATGATGCCTGTTTTATTCATAGCATTATTAGACAACTTTTTTTTATTGTTATGTTTTAAAATAAGGCTAAACTGCGATAACACTTTAATCTAACGATTTTTATTTGGCAACAGACATCTGCAATAAAATGGAAATCATACAATTTTTCTCAAAGCATGTGGTACAGTTCGTGGCTTGTTCCACGACCATGTTAGGGATTGTAGACGCCCTTGGTGGTGCGGTGACCGTGCGCACGCATGGTGCGCTTGCGCGGTGGTCAATGCACCGTGCGTGCGCGCCGCCCTAGAGTTAGATCACATACCGAACATTAGTGAATGTGCTGGAAGGGTGTGATAGTGCTGCTATTAAGCATGTAGGTCGATATGCTGATAAATATGTAATATGCTGATAAATATATTTTATGCGTGTGTTTGGCGTAAGTAATTTAAATTATTTATAGTTAATGGTTAATGTCTAAATCTGTTATGTGTTATATATTTCGTAAGTTATATAATTTTAAAATACGATAGTATTTAGGTATTATTTGTTTGTAATCTTATTTATAATAGGGAAGTTTCATTGGTAAGCATGACGCTTGATATATTCACAAATAATAAGGAAACTAAATAACTTATAAAACATTATAATATTTAAAACAAACAACAACAAGAGGCGGCATTTTCAATAGTATGACGACTATTAATTAGTAAGATTTATTCGGTGAATTAATGTCAAATTAGTCACATTTAGATGAAATATTAATATAAATAGACTATTGAGATCAAGGAAAATGTAATAATGCGTTATTACATGTGTCTGTCCCTAGGTGTGGTATCCGGACATAAATTACCTCTCGAGACATATAGACGTAATCTATATTTTTTATTTGTTACGAACCTAATATGGTTGTAATTAATTTTGATTTGCAATATCTTAAACAGCGTCAACTTGTGTCAGTTGGAAATAATTAATGCTTTACTCAACTTTTATTCGTCGTCTAATGTCAATGCAGTTATAGTACACACGCTACATATCAATATTTCCAGTATACGCTGGCCTCGCATTGTAGGGAATGCCCATACAATTCGAGTTCAGTAGTGTAGCCGTGCGTAGGTACCAGGGTAATATGTACTGCCATGACAATTTAATCATAATATTTTCTAAATATCAGGCTCGTTTAGGGTGGACTTTTTAAGAAGTTTACTTTTTTCTGCTACATTGTCCTCACATTATTTATTTTGTGAACAATGTAATAAAAAATACAGTAACAATTATTATGATTTAAAAAGAGTAACTATTCATACTTAGTTCCTGCATATGGTTTTAATAATATTGTTATTCATAACAATATTTTTATCTTTATCTGTTATGTACTTGTAACCACTTTATTTGTTTATTTTATCTTTATTAACTAACGTTTGGACGGTCGTACTCAATTTTCGACATAGTTGAATTTTGGACAAATTACTGTCACTTTTCCTTAAGATATGATTTATAGTTACTCATCGATTGATCGTTGGCATTATTATTTCAGCCGAAAAACATCCACTGCTGGACAGAAGCCTCCCCCAAAGATTGCCACAACGACCTGTATGGCTTTATGTTGTGTACTGATTGCGGGGTTTTGCCATAATTGCAGACGGCAGACGGGTTGGCGATCGCAGTTGAGTTATAAATGTACTCGAAGGACGCTGTTGCCCATCCTCCGACTAATCCCATAGTCGACTTTTACGATGGCGGTGGTATTCTGAGGGTGCACCACACTCCTTATCTTGCATTAATAGTATTTCAAACCGACACGACACACAGAAGACTAATATATTCATGAGCTAACTTGGATATATTACAGCAAGTTTTTTTCCGAGCTCTGCAGTTTTTCCTTTATAAGAATGCGAATGACAAATCGAGATCCCTTCGCTAGCCTTGCCTACTGACACATCACTATCAAATACTGAGACGTACACAGATTTATCATCACATATCCGAGTCAACAGGATCTAAGTGTGCCGAAACCGGTGACGGACCGTAACGAACCGGGACCGTGACACGACCATTACTACCAACATTGAACTTTATGCTTACAGTTGAGTAATTGGTTAATGCACACCTGTCCACCGCTGCGCGTTGCTTTAATTACGAAAGCCAAAATGTATGCAGATAAAAGCTAACTGCATAATTTATAGATTTAATGCGATCATTTTAAAAACAGACGAATATGTATACCGGCTGGACTTTAATCACCTGCAATATTTGAAGTAAATCTACTGGAGATGTACTTATAACCAATGATATGTTACAAAACATCTTAGCTAGGGTTTTTTTTTTAATAAAATATATTTGCTCAGCGCAGTTCATACGAGTATGTTCTTTGGCCCACGCAACCCCATTGTCCCGCTTAGAATTATAAGGTCATGGACCTTCTGTAATAATTTAGGATATGGTATCCAAAATAATTATTTCTTATATAGCCATGAAGCAAATACAAATAGCGCACAATAATATGTCTATTTACTGGTATGACCTTCATCTCATCAGTCGCATCTCATATATAATTGAGAATTTAGTATGTAAAATAGAACACAAATTTATACTGCGAATAAGCAGGCTCCATAAAATTTGTAATTATTATATAAAAGTAAAACTTCTTTTGGGACTGCATTGGATATTATGAAACGAAAACGTGTAACGAAAGCGAGACAACTATAAATGTATTTATAGGGTTAAAGCTGTTAGAGAATGAGATAAAACACGTTTCTATATAGTTACACTATTCCTTTTTTTTAAACGTTGCTCCACACTAGGATTTCTCCTGTGTGTTCCCTATTCTCTCTCTCTTTGTTTACCACCTCCGTAGTGTATTCATCTCATTCTCTTACAAATTAACCAAAATATCGTTTTTACAACTAGTCCCCAATTAATATAAAAAATCGTGTCTTAATAAATTTTAGTCCGTTATAAAAAACTAACTATAGCAAAAGTGTTTCTATACAGTTACTTATCATAAAGACGATAAAAATGCTTGGGATTGAGCCGCTCTCATATGACATACTTATATTATTTACATGTTATTGAATTTGGGACATTTAAATGGACACTTTTTTATGACATTTTAATGAATAATTGTTATTTAATGACTTAATTAATTATAAGTGATAACATTTTAATATTTTTATGATAATGATCTGATGATAATAAAATTGTGAATGCGAGTACTATGTAGTATAGTTATACACACTTAGACATAATATCCGTTGGGTGGCTTTGGGTTTAAATGGCCTACACAAATGTCATGATTATGGAATTACTGCGCGACGGGTCGCTGAGGCCCCTAAAATAGGGTTGAGCTACACGATGCCTTATACATGCTTGCCGCCTGTCATACCAAAACGGCTCTAGAGCTTTCTTCAAAAGACCATTCCATCCATTGCCCTACATTTTCGTCTAATTATGTTGTATCTATAAAGTCTGGACTTTAAAACAGAAACCCCTAAGTTTGTTCCGGCATTTCTTCTTAGAGGTAGTAAGTAAATAATGCCGTTTTCCTCCAAATTTATTGACAAGTGAACGTATTTCTTGAAACCTAATTGCTAAAATATGGACAATTTCATTTCATTTCGATATAGTCCGCGACACTACTTTGTTTTCACATACCTAACTTTTCAAATCAAAATTATGATATCGCATTTACCCACTGAATTTCTTGCCGGTTTTCCTCCATGCGGATGACTTTTCCAAACCATGCACCTTAACTGTTTCCTTTATAACCTATTAGGGCCTCGTTTAAATAAAAGCTTTTATTTGCATTTCGAATTAACTAATACTTACTTCAATTTCGGCGTTTATAAGCGGTGCTATCGTAGTTGATGTGCACAAATGAGTTCACTGCTGCAGCTGACTTTTTATTGGTCTTCGTAATATCTTTAAATAATTTATTTATCATCATTCAGATGAATATATTATATTCTTTATTACAAACATTCGTCAAAGTAACCGGAAAATAGTAATGTACATTTATTTGCATAGAATTAATTTATTCATACACTATTCCCACGAGTTTTAACTACGAGACAAGACTAATTGAACGAATCGTTAGCAACTTGATTATCAGGAACAACCTCTGATTGCTAGCTTAACAATCAATAAT
Source organism: Diloba caeruleocephala (assembly GCA_947459985.1). Classification (NCBI taxonomy): domain Eukaryota; kingdom Metazoa; phylum Arthropoda; class Insecta; order Lepidoptera; family Noctuidae; genus Diloba; species Diloba caeruleocephala. The sequence goes on from OX381607.1 coordinate 6,292,517, forward strand.
GTCATCATGATAATATATATGCACTTACTAAAAAACAGTGTTATTAAGGCACTTGGTTAGAAAAAAGATCTCAAAACATCTTGGTAGCGAAACTAATTTTCCAGAAAAATCGTGTTTATATGAGTTTTCACATGTATTATTTTAAAGAGATGTGCCAATATGAAATACACCAGATTATATTGCTATATCTCAGGAGTCGCAAGGTTTTTTTTTCGTTTGGTTAATGGCAACGTTGTGTCTATCGCTGAAGCCCCAAAGGCTTATCGACTGCGTATATTGACAACAACCGGGACCGCCGATTTTACGGACCAGTAACTACAGGGATGCTCAATGCAAATACCAGTATGCAGTCACCCATCCATAGACTGACCGCGCCGAGCGTTGCTTAAACTCACCGATAACTGTGGGGCTGGGGGAAGATGGAGAACATCAGTTACACGAAAAGGTAAACACATAAGAAAGTGTTATTTATGGTTTACGAGGAAAGACAGTTCTTGGAAACTAAAGCCAACAGGAGGGAAAAGACGACTGGCCACTTGATGCGACATGACAACTTCATTAAACAACGTGCTTTTACAACGAGTGAGGGAGAAAGTGGAGGAGTGGAGGCCAAAAAGAAGGCAGAGGATAGAACTCAGTGGCGTTGGCTCCACCAACAAGAGCCGAGCTATTAAATTGATGAATGAATGAAGTGGCTAACCTGGTACGAGTTGTATGAGAAAAGCCGAGGATCGTACTCAGTGGTGTGACAGAGGGGCAGCCTATGTCCAGCAGTGGACAGCTATGGGCTGATGATGATGATGAAGTGACTAAAAAGAGTGGATCAGACTACTATTAAAATTATTATAGTAAATGTGTCTTATTTATAATTTAAACTTAAACGTTGGATAATTTCATCATTTCATGTTTGTCTTTATTTCGTCATCAACTACGATGTTTTCAATGTTAACTTATTTGTACAAGTGTCCTTTTAATGTAACTTTTCTCACATAATATTAATAAATGTTTCACAAGCGATTAATTATTCCGACTCAAAATGGTAAGGACTTTAGTAAAATTATATCTTAGATACATTTAAAGGACGGCAATAATACTGCTTCTTAATTGGTCACTTTACCTCTTTAATTGGTTCTCTTTCAAGGTTTTCATGAATCATATCAGTAATCAAATGATTTTATTTGTGAATTAGAATATATCTCTCAAAGTCAAGGTCGCTATATAGCTAGATTAGCATAGTGGACTGATCTTCAACAAATTCAGTTTTAATTGAATGGGTACAGCAGACGATTATAAAATTATTTTGAGTAATCAATTTACATCGTGTATACGACAGTTCAATGTTACTTACATCACCATCATTCATTGCATTTTTTAATTAAATTAACGTTTAATAATTTCCGATTCACATTTAAGATTTATTTTGCTTATAATTGGGGTACAACGATATTAACACATATTTTTCCTTTCATCATTTCGGCCGAATGAAGTCCACTGCTGGACACAGGCCTCCCGTAAAGATCACCACAACGACCGACATGGGTGTGTGGGCTCATTGGGGGTTTTGCCATAATCGCCACGCTTGGCAAGCGGGTTGGCGATCGCAGTTGAGTTGTTAATGTACTCGAAGGACGCTGCTGCCCATCCTCCGGCTAATCCCTTAGTCGCCTTTTACGACACCCACGGGAGGAGATGGGATGGTGGTATTCTGAGCCAGTTGGAAGAGATAGTTGGAAGGCACGTAAGCCCCCCCCCCCCGTTTTTGGGGTGATCTAAGACCAAAATAAGATTACCTCAAAATTATAAACTTACTACTAGAAACTACTTATTATAAATGTGGAAGCTTGTATGTTTCAATGTTTGATACTCTCCTTCACACGAAAACGGCTGAACTGATTTTAATGAAACTTGTTAGTTAGATTATGTCGAGGAATAATATAATTTTCATTTCAATTAGAAGAAGAATCAACTATCCCAATATTTTAATTTTCTTGATTACTTCACATTACGTACATCTATATATTAACATGCGAAGAAAAATGTTTGTACCCTTTTTTAAGCACATAGCAAGCACGGAGGAGTGTAAGATTTGGCATAGTTATAGTTTATATGAAGGTGTACAGAAAGTTAAAATGTATGTACAATATGCGTAACAAATACAATAAATCAAATATAAATAAAAAAAACCACGGTGCGATTTCGGCCCCTTTTTTTTATTGGTTTCCAGTGGAATTTCTACATTGAACTTCCTTCACCCCGGGGTAGGGCCAAGGGGTATGCTGGACTCCTACCGGCTAAAACCACTAGAGGGGTCATCTTCGGCACCGAAGGGGGGCTCCAGGTCCTCGTAAGATCACACTAGAGCCGCCCATTGGTGCCACGCCTTTAGGCACATCACGGAGGGGATGACTGTAAAGCGGTCACCCGCTCTAGCGGAGGGAAGGCGACTGTAAAATGGTCGCCCCTCCAGGCACTTCTCGGGGAGGATTGTAAAGGATCCCCCAAGCCTCCCGCGATTTCGGCCCCTGGGCGACCCCTGGGCGACCACTAGTAATTTTTAATTGCTTACCATATACTCTGGAAAAGCTAGAATAGGTGGATCTGTTCTGAAGTAGGTGTGACAGACTGCCAACTCATCGCTCATGTCATAGATTACCTAATTACCCATGTGCGCTATAACTATCCATTGTCGTCAGTTAACTCATAACTTGCGTGGGAATGTTATAAGCTATTGCAGTTTACATTCTACAAATATACGGTAATATTCTCGGATAGCAGACTAACAATACATTTATAATTATATGCTTTGAAAACACAAATCTAACGGAAATCTAATATTTAGTTACGCTTAACAATTACTCCTATAATTAATAATTACTTATACAGTACGATCTACAGAGAGTTGTTCCGGGTCTGGGTGAAATCCATTGTTCTAAAAAACATTTGCAGTCTTATTACAAAAATCTTGTTAGACTCAGGTTTAAACCAGAACTATGAAGTCTAGACTTAGTACGGAACTAACGTTAGTACCGTGGTTTAAACCCGTCCGTATTACAAATATCAAATTAAGTCAGGACTAGATAGTACCTGACTTTAGTTCTGGCTTAAATTATTTCCACAGATTATACAAGGAATTTCTTGGAAACATTCATTCAATCAGATAGCATTCGGTTACATCGTTCCGTTTACCCAAATGCTAAATATTTGTGTAATTTTTTTATATTAATGATATTGATATTTCAACATATATAATAGGGTATTTAATGACGATAACTATTAGAAACGACTGGTTGTTCTTGTTTCAATAAATGCCATTTATTTTCTTTCTGAGGAATACTTTTATGACATTTATTTCATGTCCGAAATATGTACTTTCAAACAACACTAATGCGTAACGGAATGTCTATATCGCGCGGAAATCTTTAAACAACTAATCTGAGATTTGGACGTTTCTTCGTACTTATTATTGATAAGAAGTTAGGGAATAATATTAATAAAATAGAAAAAACGAAGAAGTGAAAACTGGAATTCTGAAGAAAAAGTTAGTACTTGCCTACAATTATTGTAATTATGCATATTACTATCTTTAGGAAAACGCAAATTTAAACCATTTCAGGTAATATTACAATATAACACACTAAAAGAAACCAAATATAACCTCAAAACAATGAATTTGACGTGTATTTGTGACTTAGACCAAAGGTTTATAGAGTTAAACTAGGTCCCCATCAGGTTTATCTTTAGTACCATAGATAGTCTAAGACTAAGAGTTAAACCACTTTTTGTAATAAGAAATTTTATTAAACCACACTTTTAGTCCGAGACTATCGATAAACCATGTTTTGTAATAAGACGGGAAGTTTATATATATAATATATAATCTTAAACCCATGTATTGAAAAGAAATCGTTTAAACATAAATTTTAATGTAATTTAATGGCTATCATCATTATCATCATCCAGCGGACTGGATACGGGCCTCCCCCAAAGGTTGCTACAACGAACAGTCTGGTTGTGTTGTGTGCTCATTGGGAGGTATTGCCATAATCGCCACGGGTTGACGATCGCAGTTGAGTTGTAAATGTTCTCGAAGGATGCTGTTGCCCATCCTCCAGCTAATCCCTTAGTCGCCTTATACGACACCCACGGGATAAGATAGGTTGGTGCCATTCGTAGCCGGCACCACCCCCAAAGATCACCACGTTGATCTTTGGGGGGGGGGGCCTGTGTCCAGTAGTGGACATCATTCGGCCGTAATGATGATGAAATAACCAAATAAAGCAGGAAACTATAAATGAACTATAAACCTTCACATTTACATAATATAATCTATTTACAAAATAAATGTGGTTGCAGTTTGCACTAATTAAGTTCGTGCATTACCCTGACCTACATAGAAAATGTTCGTTATATGACATAGTATGTGTTAAAAATGTTAATTGCAAATAAATATATAGTTGACCCGTGACATAAGCACGGATGATTCAGAGGTTGGCGCGGATCTGTGCACACGCATCCCGCTCACGAGGCGCGCAATTAATTGGTTTGATATTAAATTGTTAGCCGCTCGTTGCTCCAGTCATAGATGAGACTAGCTGGGACCCGCGGTTTCACCCGCCGATTAATTTATAAGAAGTTGGATTATTTATAAATAATTTAGAGTACCTCGGCATTGACACTTGATATGGAGTATGTATATATATTGGATTTTACGGGTTTTAATTTTATTGCGCGGTGTGGATAATTATTTTTCTGAAATAAAAGTAGACTGAGTTATTCCTTATAGCATCAGCTATCTGCCAGTGAAAGTCGCGTTGAAATCGGTCCAGCCGTTTCGGAGATTAGCGGGAACAAACAGACAGAGAGACCGGCAGATAGACAAAAAAAATAAAAATAGTTTTTTGTTGTACCGTACATACTTTCATATGCATGTAGTAAAAAGCTGTTATTTTGACAGTTTGTAAAAACTTCAATTTCATTCATTTGTATAGATAAATTAGCCATTTATCATGGACGATCCGAACTGCCGAACTTCCGTGTGGTGTCCAGATTAACAATATAGCACCACTCTATCTCCTCCCGTGGATATCGTACAAGGCTACTAACGGCCGAATTTAATAATTTTCTAATCCAAAATCTTTGGATTTCGGATTACGGATATGTCTCTTTTTATTGTTAAATGGATGAATTTTAAAATCATAAATCTGAAGATTTCGGATTAGATTGATTATTAGTTTCGGCCGTATGGGACTCTAAAACAGAAGGATGGACAGCAGTGTCCCTTCTGTAGAACAATAGCCATACTACTCACCAACCCGCCTGCTAAGCGGGGTGATTATTGGCAATCCGCCTGAAATGACGACACGATTGTGGCAATCTATGGGGGATGGCTTTGTTCAGCAGTGGCCGTCTTTTGGCTGATATTAGATGATCCGAACTGTACATACGTGTACATATATGATATGATGGATGATAATGATCATGATGATGGTTACATATTATATAATCCTATCTAACCTACATAATATTCTATATAACCTTTATCCTATATAACCTCAAGTCCTCGCGAAAGAGAACTTATATGTACCGAGAAAGTTCCATGAGGCTATTGAAATTAAAAAATATCTCAATTTTAATAGAGAAGATGGTTGGCAGGTCTGCCAGTTTCGAATGCTATTCTTAAAATAATAAAGTCCCAAACAACATACCACACTAAAAACTATAAAGGCAGTGCGAGTGATTACTGTTGGATGTAAATAAGTTTTGATTAGAATTGTTCAGTAGATAAATAATATTTTTATATCTGTACCGAGCTTGTCACCTTTGTCATCGTGCGACCACGAATGCTGCGAGAACCAAGAGAATTTTTGAGAAAAAAACAATTGAACCGTACGACGTTGCCGACATATTTTATAGAATTTTTTTCATTTTTGAGAAATATTTTATGAATATGTAAAGATTTATTTATATAAATACCGTACGACGTTGCCTTAAACTTGACATTGGCGAAATTGTGGAAGATAACCTACAGAAGCCATAATCTAAAAGAAGAAGAAGAAGAAGAGAATTTTTGAATTACATGACAATTTGGCGAAATTGTGGAAGATAATCTACAGAAGCCATAATTTAAGAGAAGGATTTTTGAGAAATATGTTATGAATATGTAAAGATTTATCAATCTAAATACCGTACGACGTTGCCTTATGCTTGACATTGGCGAAATTGTGGAAGATATTCTACAGAAGCCATAATCTAAGAGAAGAAGAAGAGAACCAAGAGTGTTCGAAACGTGAGGAAATACAAAAATCTATAACAGACGCGATGTAATCCGTTTAAAAGTGTTTTATTATAACGAGTAATAATCGCGAAAACTCAAGACATTACTACATTATATTATAACTTATACCGAAAACGTGACAAAGGCTGCATAGCCTTACCTTAATCGCAACATGGGCATCAGTTCAATGACAAAATAAAGGTACAATTATAAACCAATGAAGGCACTTTACGGTGTAAAGATCTTCGCCGATACCGAAGCTGTAACATCCAATTACAATTAAAGCTCTTTGGCGTGTATAATTGAGATTTATATGACGATAACTGTCGGCTGCCGTCGGCGTACCGACTAACCTACGGTAATTGCGGATATACCCTCACTTTTAACATTTGCACACTATTTGAGTTATGTCATCGATGTGCGCGTGAAGTAATATTGATTTAAAGGGTTCGGTTAGATCACAATTGAGCTAATTGCATATAGCGTCATACACGGGCCGCCGTATACTACTAACTACTACTCGTACTAACTAGCTACTAACTATTTTGTTCACGTTTTCTGTAAGAGAAAGAGTCAGGAAAATTACTTAAAAAAGAAGCACATACAAATCAAATCTTTCTCAGTACTTTGACCATTCTCACTCTAAACCAGTGTTTTTCAACCTTCTTGAACAAGTTTTTTTTAACGTTGCCCCACACTAGTATTTCTCCTGTGGGTGCATTTACAGACATGAATTCCACATACAATACACCCAGACCCGGAACAACTACCTGCAGATCATACAAATATTTGTTCCGTGCGGGAATCGAACCCACGACCCGGAGCGCAGCAGCCGACTGTATCAGCCACTGCACCAACCGTGCCGTTGAACGTGTTACGTACAAGTAAAAGAAATTGGCGTAGAGCCGTAATAAAACTATGTCAGTGATTTGAAAGACGAAATTTAATAATTTTGTTTCTATTGAGGCTAAACCTAAGTGCACTATGCATGCTTTTACCTGGCTTGCGACCGCGACTCCCCAAGCAAGCCGTTACGACCCCCATGGGGGCCGCGACCCACAGGTTGAAAAACAATGTTCTGAACTTATGGCACGGTTAGCGTAGTTGCTGAGTGATTTGCTTTTTGTGCAGCGTGACGCGGGTTCGATCCCCGCACGAAATAAATACTTATATGATCTACAGAGCGTTGTTTCGGGTGTGGGGTGTTTGTGCAAGAGAGATTAATGACTAACAGTTTTTTCTCTCACAATAATATATTTAAATAGGGTCTCTTACTTTAATAATGGAAAATGTTTTAGGGCTAGGCTCTATGAACGGTATAGAATTCATTTCAAATATCAAGTGTCGGTTTTACTGTTAATAAATAAGTTAATATTTTACTACTCGACTAGCGAAAGATTTACTGACTATATTATTTTATAAAATAAAGGTTGATGTTATGTTTATTTTTTTGCGAAAACGCATCATTGCATCATATAGATGTACCTCCTAAAATATTTTACATTATTAAAGTATATAGCCTAATACTTAATTATGAAATTGAAAATGTTTTCTTTCTCTTGTCCCCAGGGTATTGGCCATGTATCCGGCGGTCACATCAACCCCGCGGTGACAATGGGCCTTTTCGCCGCCGGCGACATTAAGCTGCTGAAAGCTATTTGCTACATCATCGTCCAGACCCTGGGCGCCATCGCTGGAGCTGCCTTCATTAGGGTATGTGGGACATCCATCAAAAATCATCACATTTAATTACTATTGGCCTGACTTAAGGTGGCCCGAATGACATTATCCGGATTGGACTAACATCAATGATATTAAACCATAGATATGTTACGTCCATATTAAATGGCGCGCAAAGTTCAGTCTCGCTGTAGGTATTTTTAAACCTATAAAACTGCACATCGCACCTGTGATAGAATTTACGTGTTGTCTCTTTTCTTTGCTTTGCCTGTGTTTTCTTTGAGAATATTATTCTATAAATAATTTGAATAGTATTTTATTCAAATATTTTATATGTTACTCACTTGTGTGGGTATGAGATCCCTAGATCCCCTTATTTATTTTTGCTTGATAGTTTGTGCATTTTCAATATACGCACGACGGGATTGTTATTACTTAATTAATAAAAAATACAGATTGTCATAGTGTGTGCTCGTTGTCCTGTTTTGGGCGTACTGATAGCGAGGTGCTACAATTGGGGGAGCTTTGGTTCTTACTTTTGGCGCACATGTAAGATGTCTACTTCTTTTAATATATAATATCATTGAGGAACATGTGACTTACACTGGTAGCTTTCCAGTTTACACTGACCGGTTGGAGTTTACCCGAAGACGGCATTTCCCGGCGACGAGTATTTCCGAATTCGTTTGATTTCTTGTTTATTTCCTTTGGCCTAACCAAACTCGGCCTAAGAACAAATTCAATTGAGCCACAAGAAAGGCTGTTGGTCTTTCGTGGATACAATCTACTAGGGACTAGACAGAGCGTCATTAACAAAGGGCCTTTTCTATTCTCAAGTACAAAACGGGCTAAGTATAATGTTAGCCGTGTGGTGCCGGCTCAGAATGCCACCACCCCATCTCCTCCCATGGGTGTCGTAAAAGTCGACTAAGGGATTAGCCGGAGGATGGGCAGCAGCGTCCTTCGAATACATTAACAACTCAACTGCGATCGCCAACCCGCCTGCCAAGCGTGGCGATTATGGCAAAACCCCCCATTGTGCCCACAACACATCCATATCGGTGGTTGTAGTTATCTTTGGGGGAGGCCTGTGTCCAGCAGTGGATTTTATTCGGCCGAAATGATGATAATGTTAGCCTACCTCATTCTTTTACTAAACAAAAGACACTCAAACGACAGTTTATAGTATTTACTTAAAAAGTTACACACCTAAAATCAGAAAATCATTACTCTATTTAGATGAATCTGATAAGAAAAAGAGTCCGCCATGCGAATATTAATTGAACAGCTGACCTTTGAACTTATGAAATGATGCATATAAGTGACTGTAATGAGTTAATAAAATCTCAATCTAGTCCATCAAAAGTGCGTGTGATTGGGTTTGCAATTAATGAATTCATCTGCTACAATTAGCTTTTGATCGTGATCATTAGTGGGTACTAAGAGCCGTTCGATTACGTTTGATAGACGATCATAATTAAGCTAATTAAGTGCTTCTTTCATTCTTTACATTTTTATAAATAAGAACTTCAACACAAGGTTATGGTTACCGTCAATATCTAAACCAAAAGATATACCTACAGTATCAACGCAGTTCAGTGTTTTACATATGAAAACTTGATGATTATTTTTCTAAGTCTGCTCATAAATTACTTAAACAAAATTATAAATATGAATTCATCTGTGATGCTGAATATTCTAAATTCACGTCGGCGTCCTCTCTAACCAAGTAGATCAATCGCAGGCTGAATAAGGAGGGAGTTATAAAAACAAGATCAAACATAAACTCGCAGTTATCCTGTACCAAACAGGCGTAGTCATCGTATCAACATTCTAATCCTTATGTGTACGTTCAGCAAAAAAAATGTCTCGTTCACCGTGACACTGATGATCTTAGAATAAAGAACCAAGTAAAGTGGCCTTCAGTGTAGTCGTGGAACTAATTGAACTACACTCTGCTATAAAGCTTTGGGATACGAGTACTTTGAAAGGTCACATGTCTGATATATGGCGATTAAGTTTATATGCACTTACTGTACTTACAACTTCTATTTTATGATTTACCTTATTATATTGACATATCAGAGACGATTTTTTTTAAATTGTACTTTAAGCTGACAGCTTAGATTCAATGATGTTTGAAAACGAAAATAAATGCCTGCCTAAATTACACTGAAACACGCGTTGCTTAAAAAAGTAGATGGACGAGATCCGATTCGTTGGCAGTTTCAGCAGTGGCAGGCGAAGAGGTGTAAAAGTACATATCACACTTAAAAAAAAGCAACACAAAAAGCAAAAATAGGGTTTAAAAACGAAGGCTATCTTGCGTCATACTTTAGGAACATTTTGCAAGCGAATACGCATAATTACTGTAACATTCAAATTGTTCTTACAAAAGAATTTCGATAGAGCCTGTCTATCTGCGATATTCTAAGTCAAGTAATATTTGCAGTGTCAGTCATGTAGCGATTATAAGCACGCAAAGTTGTCTTAAGTTAAATGTTAGCACGTTACTAATTAGTTAGACGCGAACAATTTATTACGTTCACATGACATGGCGGCCGTAGTGCGACATTTCACTGGCCCTCGCGCTAACGAGAAGACGAACGATGATCACGTCTTAGCTAGACACGATTTTATATATTGAGTTCTGATTTAACATTGATGAATTTGTATATAGGTACTCAAAGTAAAAAAACGAGTATTTTTTGGCTTAGTAATTTCTGTTGTACTTTGATCTAATAAAAATGAACTAGATTTTCTACAAGTAATATGTTGCGTTAGGGTGAACGATATACTTAGATTTATATATTAGAAAAAAAGCCAGGGGGGATAGCGCCCCGCTACGCCACCCACGTTGGCGCGGCGCAGGAAAGGTTTTGTACTTCTATCGTAAAATTATAAATATAAATTGTAGTAATAGAGATACAGTTGAAAATAATAATACATAACTTGCAGTTGTCACCGATATTAATTATCTCGAATGATTTTAATTATCTTTACATCGGCCATTTACACGTCCACTGCTGAACAAAGGCCTCCCCCATAGATTAGATCCACAACTGTATCATAACTTTGGGGGGAATTTGCCAATACTCACCACGCTTGGCAGGCGGGTTGATGAGCGCAGTATGGCTACCGTTTCACAGAAGCGACGCTGCTGCCCATCCCTCTGGTTTAGATGATTTTAATTGCTTAAATATATTTATATGTAAACATAATAAATAATATTGAAAACAGTGAACATAAATTAAAATGTAGAAACACCGTTGGTTTTATCGATAATCTTTTAAACGGTAATTAAATGAGTTAATTAATATTCGTGTTGCAGTTGGCCGTACCAGAAGACAGAGTGGGTGATTTCGGAATGACGTTGCCGGGACACGGAGTCAACGTAGCTCAGGTAATATATTTATTTTAAAAAGATTTATGTAATAATAAAATTAACATAATGGTAAATAGTGATGAAATTTGGATATGGACAATATCATAAATAATAGCCATTAGCTACATATCCAACATTCCAGGGAGAAGTTATAGACAATTTGAACAAGCTGGTACAGACTGTCGAATTAATATATGGAGATTAAGGTGCCTTTTTGCTTTTCAGCTCGTTAACAATCTGCTATCACTCATGCAACTTTTTGTGGCCAACACTTGGCGTAGATGCTTTTTCAGATCCACACAATGGACAATAATGCCTTTTCGATGCATGGCTGGTGCTATGTGCATCGCAAGTAAATCATAAGTAGTTACATATTTCAGGATCATATCCGGTAATAAGAACTTACTATAATGACAGTCCACCTGACAAGCCAGCTGATATGGCAGTATCCCCTGTGGCTGATCATTAGAACTGGTTTCCGAGGCTTATATTCAGCAGTGGTCGGTAACGGACTACTTGTTTTTTTTTTTGGTTGGTGCAGTGGCTGATACAGTCGGCTGCTGCGCACCGGGTCATGGGTTCGATTCCCGCACGGAACAAATATTTGTACGATCTGCAGGTAGTTGTTCCGGGTCTGGGTGTATTGTATGTGAAATTCATGTCTGTAAACGCACCCACGACACAGGAGAAATCCTAGTGCGGGGCATAAAAAAAAAAAGTGGGATTTTAGAAATGTATAACATAATGTCTGTTCCAGGCCGTGCTGATCGAGGCTCTGATCACGTTCGTGCTGGTGCTGGTTGTGCACGGCGTGTGTGACGCGCGCCGCAATGACATCAAGGGATCTGCTCCCCTCGCCATCGGACTTAGCATCACTGCCTGCCACGCCGCTTGCGTTAGTGCCACTTTATTTGTTTCACTCAATCTGATAGCCATTATTTCTCCTTTTAAGAAGTCTAGCAATACAAAGTACTGTAATTGATCGGAACAAATTTTTTTTTAAAATAAATTGCATTCGGTTGCAGTTTTGCAAAAGTTTTGTAGAATAAAAGAAGCACGAGTAACTCGATCTCCAGCTCTTAAATTTGTAGTGTATTATTAGATGTTATTATTTAATCATTTCACTTGGGATACGTCCTTTGTTTATTGTACTTTAATGGCCAATACTTAAGTATTATTTTCTTGTTAATTTTTTTATATGTCATAACGTCAATGAACAATCAATCCTATAGGTACCTATGAGAAAATGCTTCTCTTTAATTTCAGTTTCATTCGTTTTCGTGTAATCATTTACAGATACTTATGAATTGTCAGAATTTAGGTGCACGGTTCGTAAACGTCAGTCCTATCGGCAACAAATATTCATATGAACTATGTTAATTATTTCCAACAGGTGCCATTTACCGGCTCCAGCATGAACCCCGCTCGTTCCTTTGGACCCGCCCTTGTCATGGGAATCTGGACTGCGCAATGGGTATGTAACATTTCCAATAATTCTACTCCTTTCCTTAATTCCTTACTTACTTTTATTCATAGGTTTTATGGGGAGGCTTATGTTTGTATTCGAAATTACGGACGATCATTCGCACAATAATAAACACAATACTTTCTTTCTAAGACAAATGCCCGTTTGCAGTAACCGATAAGTTGATACCTAAGTATCTAGGAAACTTAGCGAGTCAATTGTTTATCAACGAGAGACTTAGGAGTGACTGCTGTCAAAGTTAAGTGGAAACAACATAAGTTAATATTCAACTTAAATCGCAGTTCGAACTTAAAGCATCGCAGAATATAGGCAATTATAATGTAACAGCTTGGAGTACATAAATGCGAGTATATATATATATCCATACCTAATTATTGAGCACACTTTCGCCGGCCGACCGCGAGATCCTATCAAACGAGTTTGCATCTTGCTTCGTTGGAAATTGTGCTACACATGTAACTTTCCGATCTCTTGTGAACTCCGACATATGAATCGCTGTGTGTCTCTAGACCAGCGTTCGTCAAACTTTTTTAGCCAGTACCGACTGACAGGCCGCATTACACCTCGAGCCACATAGATACCTACCGATGTTATCAATAGTTGGCAAAATAATTTAATGAGTTCACTTGCATGACAGATGTTTATTTTGCGAATGAGCATGTAAAAATACAGGTTTGGTCTTGAATCTAGTTTTTTATCAAAATAAAAACTAAACAGACAAAGTAAAAATAAAAACGTTGATTGTGATGTTGCACTATTCTGTACGCTATGTTTCTTTTTGCACTTTTGTCAATTTCGACCTCTGGCCGACCCCTGGGCGACAACTAATAAAAATAATACCGTCCCTCGGTGTGTAGTCCCAGTCAACTGATTCAAAAAACATAAGTGGCCGACTGGGTACGGGATCTCAATACCTCTCAGTCCCAGTCACCTTTTTTTCCAGGTCCTCGTAAGATCACACTAGAGCCGAAGTCCCAGTCGCCTGAATACTCTTTAAATTTATTTATGACTAGCTGGGACCCACGGTTTTACCCGCGTTTAATTTAAATGAAATTTGAGTACTTTGACATAGACACTTGACATAGAATATAGCTATAGATATTGGATTTTAAGGGTTTACTTTTTTTGCGTGGAACCCTAATTATTTTTCGAAAATAAATGTAGCATAAGTTATTCCTTATAACATCACCTATCCGCCAGTGAAAGTCCCGTCAAAATCGGTCCAGCAGTTTAGGAGATTACCCGGAACAAACAGACAGACAGACAAAAACAATTATAATAGTTTTTTTGTTATATGTACCGTACATACTTTCATATGCATTCAGTAAACAGCTGTTATTTTGACATTACAAACAGACACTTCAATTTTATTTATTTGTATAGATGAAGGGGTTGACACTGAAACCGGCCGCACGAATCTGCCCTGAGAAAACGCATACCTAATTTTATTTTATAGATTTCTGGTGGTTTAATGGATCGTGTTGTCTTTGTTTCAATGTCTTTCATAGTGTAATTTACAGCCGCAATAAAGTTCAGTGCCCACAGTTAATGCTTACATCATAATACAGCATCGTGCTGTAGAATGGTTTACAAATGTACACTTATTACTTTATTGTACATTTATTATAATAACTAAATAGGTTACCTACATAAACAACAAATTGTAGTTGTTTATTTAGGTAAATAGGTTTTAATTAGAGCGCCTACTTGAGTAATTTAAGGACGTATTATGTATAATAGTATCAATATGCTGCCTCACTGCAGAACAAAGGCCTTTCATACACAGAAAGAACGAGCATTAATCACCAATATACGCTGACGGCACGGTTGGTGCAATGGTTGATACAGTCGGCTGCTGCGCTCCGGGTCGGTCACGGGTTCGATTCCCGCATGGACAAATATTTGTATGATCTGCAGGTAGTTGTTCCAGGTCTTGGTGTAGAGTCAGTTTCTCTTTTTTTTTAATTTTGCGCTCAATATGTTGTCTATGTCAGCCCATAAGTTCCCGATTTCCTCTCGATGTTTTCCTTGACCGTTAAAGTCAGTGGTGGAGTCTGTCTCTTGAAAAGTTACATTTGTTCATGCCAGTGCATGGGTTTGAGCGTTCCGCCTAGTGCTTTAGAAGCGAGCGCGTAAACTTCCACGCCACCACGACATTATGTACCTACCTAAATTAAATGCTTCTCTCATCATCATCATATCAGCCACAGGTTGTCCACTGCTGAACAAGGGCCTCCCCCTTAGATCTCCACAACGACCGGTCACATGCCGCTCTCATCCAACGACTCCCAGCAACCCTCACCAGGTCGTCTGTCCACCTCGTTGGAGGTCGTCCCACGCTGCGTTTTCCGGACCGCGGTCTCCACTCGAGAATCTTTTTACCCCAACGGCCATCAGTTCTACGACCAATGTGCCCCACCCATTGCCGCTTTAGTTTACTAATCCTGTCAGCTATGCCGGCAACTTTAGTTCTTCTACGGATCTCCTCATTTCTAATTCGATCTCGTAGAGAAATAGCGAGCATAGCTCTCTCCATAGCTCAGTGATTGGCATATGAACTCGTCTTTGGTTCTCGAGTGAGTACCTCGCTCCTGAAAACGCAGTATAGGATGTTGTCCAATAAGATGCACAGACGTCCTGGTAAGGGTAACTGGGACTCGTTGGATGCGGACGGCATGTAACCGATCGTTGTGGAAATAATGTCTATGTTTAGCAGAGGATGTCCATCGGCTGATATGATGATGATGATGATGACGATTGTCTTGTTCGCCATTTCTCTTGCAGTTCACAAGTCAACGCTAGCTCAATTGATTTTGTGGTTGTAGTATAATAAATTAAATAAATTGAGGTTGTTATGAAATCGTTACTCAATGACAGGAAGTGAAGGTCCATCTCGCTCGTGATTTATGTCCATCATGACGGAACACTCCAATTAGTACTACACACCTATTACAAAATACTCTCTCTCTCTCTCTCTTGTATTCGAATTTATGTTGAAAGGTTAAAGTATAGGCGTTAATCAAGTCAGATTTCCGCAACAGATTATATTCTAACCAATATTATACAAGACATCCCTGAAAGTTAGGCTTGCCATAATTGCGAGGAATTAAAACGGGATGTTAGTGCTAAAAACAAAATACGAAACAGTGGGCGGCAATTGTTTAATTCTCATTTAAAACAATAACTAAAGTTCATCATCATCATATCTCCCCCATAGATTTTCACTACTGTGTTTGGGGGGAATCTGCCAGTACCCACCACGCTTGGCAGACGGGTTGGTGAGCGCAGTGTGGCTGCTGTTTCATACAAGGGACGCTGCTGCCCATCCCTTGGTTTAGAGTCCCTTAGTCGCCTTTTACGATATCCATGGGAGGAGATGGAGTGATGCTATATTCTTAGTCCGGACACCACACGGAACTAAAGTTGATATAATTGATTTAATTAAATAAACATAAGAAGAAAACAAAAAACACGGGCCTCAATAATGGAATACGATAACAGTCCCGTATAAACAGGAAGTATGGCAACCCTACGGAAAGGGTATATCCAACCAAAAGGCAGTTTGTAAAGAAACAAAAAAGATGAACTAGATGAGGTAAAAAAAATTAAAATCCGGGAAATAATTAAATTTCACAGATGGTCGATCTGTGATTTCACTACAAAAACGGTTTTTTAGACTTCTTCTTACGTACTACCTTGTATAAGTAGCGCATTGAAAGCTTGATGGGTGTTTGTGTTCTTTATACTTCGTATATTATGTGTCGATCATATTTTTTCGACTTGGATAAGTCCTATTACGCAATTTTTTTGTAGTAACGTGACTCCAATAATAAGGTTCTTTTAATGGCCTTTTAGAAACATGAAAAGTGCATTAAAACGCGATGTATGGCGAAATTCTTCTATATCTTTGTAGGGCCTTCCGATATTTATGTAATACCAATTAACTCTTTTCACGCCTTACTTACAATTAATGCTAGCTTGCGTGCCAGTGACTTTTAGTACCTTTTATTAAGTAGGCAAGTACTTGTTACAGTAACGGATTATCGAACTATTACAAAACTTGTATTTCGTTCACATGGAATGAATGCAGCTTTATAAATTCAATAGGAATATATAGAAGTCAAATGATTTTTATGAAAGTTTGGCTTCGGTTAGTCACATAGAGAAACTATTCAAATCTTATTGTTGTTGTTGTGCTTCTTAGCTCTGGTTTCGATTTCACATTTATTCTCGGGCATATAATTGCACTGCGTAACACCTTAATAAGATAGATTCTGCAGGCAGGCTTTACAGCCACTTTCTCCGTGCCCCTTGGTCCTTCCCCGGGGCGGAGGAAGTTCAAGGAGAATTTCCACTGGGTCCAATAAAAAAAAAGGCTGAGGTATAAGTTAATCCTGTATCCTTATGTCCTAGACCAGGGATTCCCAAACTAGTTTGGGCAAAAGACCCCTTTTCCCAAATTAACTGATACCTCAGACATACCATACATCGTTCATTTTTTATTTCATTCATTATATATTTATTCATTACACACCATAGCCAAATTACTTTAAAAATCCTATCTCTAGTTTTTTTCCTATTGACACAAAATGGTTACCAATTCCTAATCCTCCTATTTCTACTAACATATTAGTCATTCTTATAACAAGTTGGTACACGTAACACAACTTATACAGTATCTTGAAAGTTTCAAATAAGAACTTCTGTTAATGAATAGCGGTCGATATTTAAACCTCGTCGACCCCCAAAGTCAGTTTTCGTTTATGTCGACCCCTAGAAAATCGATACGCCGACCAGTTTGGGAATCCCTGTCCTAGACGAATGAGCAGACTAGATTATTGGGATATTTACCTTTATATCTCGTGAACGAGTGCGTCTGTTGGGACTGGTCAGCCTAATGCTGCCATGTCAATTTAATCATACACTTTAGTAAATATTACAACCAGGTTTGTTTATCTTTTGGCTTTTATTCAACTTTTTTTTTTAAACGTTGCCCCACACTAGGCTTTCTCCTGTGTCGTGGGTGCATTTACAGACACAAATTCCACACACAATACACCCAGTACAAATATTTATTCCGTGCGGGAATCGAACCCACGACCCGGTGCGCAGCAGCCGACTGCCACTGCACCAACCGTGCCGTCAAAAAACATTGCCTTCACTTAACCTCTATTTCGAAAACAATGTACCCATAGATAGTTTAACATTATGATTTTAAAAGAGTAACCTAAATCTTAGAACGCGGCAACTAAAGTCGCGACTGTTAGGTACATAACAAATATCTTCGTTCTAATAATAATCTTCTTCATGTCCCACTCATCACTCCGACTTTATTCACTCTACCTTCTTTCGACTGGAATGCGCTCTCCCTCGAAATCTGAGTGGCTAAAAGTCGGCACTACTTTAAAATTAAAGTATCTACGAAAATACCTATTTGGCAAGACGTTGGCAGATTCATCTCGGCTTTGATTTTGTTGTTCCTAGTTATACGTATTTTTATTTAGTATATATAAATACGAGTATATAATATATACTTGTTAAGTTTATGTAAGTTGACATATGAGTATTCTGTGTAAGTTATTGTCATCGCATGTATATCTCTCACTCATATTTTGATGGTGCATCTACCTTATTGACTCTTCTCTGCATCACCCAAAGTTCGTCTGGTATAAAAAGCCTATGGCAGCATTAAGACCACATTTGTACAGTATTGTACATTAAGAATATATAAATAGACTGTTAAAATAGGTAATGTTCCTGTAAATGGGCTAAATGATTTTTATTTTATATTTATATTAATTGTACGTTTCTTGTCTAGGTATACTGGGTGGGCCCCATCGTGGGAGGTGTGATCGCTGGCCTCATCTACAAGTACATCTTCCGCATCGGCAAGACTGGCGAAAGCGGCTCCTACGACTTCTAAACGACTGCGGGACGACACCGTCACGAGGTCGACGCTGCACCATGCCTATACTCTAAAGTCTAACCTTACCTCGTGCATACTCTAGGATTATGTCGTTCGAAATGTTGCATATTGTGGGTCAAAATTATCGTGTTATTTAATTGCACCTATTTATTTGTAATACCTAGAATTCGTTCTCTACGAATGAACTGTAAAAAAAACAAAAGGTATTCTTGAAATACGAGTTTCTTATTAAAAAGCAAGTATTAAGTATGCGCGAGGTGATAGTATTAGCTTATTGATATAACCCGTTCAGATGTTGGACCAAATTAATACAGGACAAATGTCAATGGGCTTATACTTGTATATTTATTAGTCTCTCATTATGTTCGACGAGAATTCCAAAGGCTTATTACAGAAATATTGTTATTGCTCTTCGAAAAATATTGAAAGAAAAAAACCGATTCGAAACCATTATGTCGGAGTAAGATATCTAATTTAAGTTATAGTTATACAAATAAAGGTATTAAGTTTATTTATACTATGTGAATAAAGTATTTTTAAGTGGATGTTCATTACAACATGTCCATTCTCGAGTGCCTGTGCTAGTTACGTGATTAATGATAATATTGTGAGTTAACTTTTAGTGGCTATCCACATCGAAACTTCTCACACGAAATGAATATTTTAAATTAAATATCACAATTATTAAATTTTGTTTTATTCTTTCGTGGTCCCCTAACCCTTTAAATCGCAGAATTACTTGCATAACAACCTGAACTCCTTACTGGTCGTCACTATAAGAGACGGTACCAATTTCATACAAAAGGAAACCACACATAGCCAAGCATAAGAAATGAAATGATATATTATTTATTCAAAATAGGCTAAAAATAGTACTATTTTGTCGTCAACAGACAAAACGCCCACTCTTCGGTACCCATCAGTATTAGTCGGCGTTGATAAGGTGATATTTGATAGCTCTCCAGTTCGCGTGCAGCGTTGCTCGCGCCCTATCCCAGTACAGCCATATACGCTCCATCAAAGGCGAGCTTACACTTGCACATCAGGTAAAAAAACTGTAAAAAGGGCGCCCCCAGGCACTTCTCGGGGGGACTGTAGATAGAAGTATCCCCGAATCCTCTGCACGCTGTGACGGCGGCGCCTGGCCACGTGCGCGCCGCCGTCTTCCCGGGGGGTCATTCGGTATGAGCACGCAGACCCCAATCAGTGCGCCCGCCACCCGCGGGGCCCACTGCCATATAACGATGACGAGAGGATCAGGCTTGTTGGCCTTTTGTTTGCTGGGGCAGTTGTGAACCTGGCCCGTCTAGTACTTCTCCGTGCAGGAACGGCCTTCTCCTGATCCCCCTCCTGTGTCTCCTTCTGTAGCATAAGCTCACACAGAAGAAGACCATTGCACTCTAATTTTTAAACTCTGCCAGCATTGTCGACACAACTACCGGCAAAAAGAGGTCTTGCTGATCCGATCGACCAGGATCCACCGCTCAACAGCCCACGCAAGATATTCCTCGAGCACGCGCTATGCGGTATCCTGGTTGGTTCCACAGTGGTGGCACTGTACCGTGACCTCGCGTCCTATTCTGCGCAGGTACGCACCAAAATAGCCGGGACTGGTGAATACCTGTGTCAGGCGTTAGGTGACACGCTCGCTCCTCTTGAGCCAGGTCAACGACTGACAGGACGGCCCCAACGACGCGCTTGGATGCGAACTGCAGCATGAGCTGATGCCACCATATCTCAGGTGTGCGTCGCCGAGCCAGCCACCCTATCCTGTCGAACGCCCCTGGAGAGCAAGCTGTCGCCGCTCTTGTGGAGGTAGCGTTTTTGATCATAGACCCACGCATCCATCTCCGCCAAGATAACGAAAAGTGGAAAGCGGGCCAGAAGAGTTGCCACCTCGTAAGACACTGTCCTGTATCCCGGTGCGACCCATATAACCACTCTGTGCTGTAGACCATGAAGTTTAGCTCTGCAGTGCTGGACGCCTGACTGTTGAGCTGACCACACAGGCATAAAGGGCGACGGACCGCACGACCTGTAGAGGCAGCAAACTTCTTCGCTAGGTTCCCCAAAACTGCAACTGATGCTTGACTGACTTGCGTTGACTGACTGCAAACGATAGTGGGTGCATTAGCACCCACTATCGTTTCGTTGCGTTACACTTGCTTGTGTTAAATGGGAACCCCTTTAACACAAGCAAGCGTAAATTTTGAGAAAACTAACATAATGCGTTACATATTAAAACTCATATGTTCATACTCTTCTCATGTGAGTGTCTCTCTTTCGGAGTTAATCCTAACAAACGTAGTAATTCATCAAATGATGATAGTGACATGCTATAGAAATTGAAGAAACTGTCAGGACACTATCGTAATTTTCTCGCTATAATTTAGTATTGGCTCGCCCTTGCTTTGTTCACATAAAGAGGACGAATTCAGTGTGATTTTTACGTTTAAAAAAAATATAAGTAGCTAAATTTAGAGCTGTGAGTATCAATTCTTCTTCCATATTTACCAACCAAAGATGTTCGCATGAGCCGAGAAATAGGATCAATCTAAATTAGTTACGTATGTGGCAAGATGTTGGGATTTAAATTATGAATTCCGTCTCTGAATTCAGAGAGGTATTCCTGCTGTAAAGCCAGCCTATAGTTTATATTGCAAGATACAAATAGTGTAATTACTTATGACGTATTAGGTACGGCATTAGAACTGCATACCTCATATGCATAAACATTTAACCGACAACATAAGAATTAACCTTTACATACTAAATATCACAAATGGATTAAATTACCCGCAAAGCTCACCTGCGTCTGACTAACTGTAGCTTTTAACACCTCATTTACAAACGTAATTGCCACAGGCGCTTTGCGAGCGCAAGTACACATGCGACCATTACCACACAAAGAACGAACTGATGAAATGTTATTAGAGTGTCAGAAATGTATTGCAAGTTTAATGAAGCTATAATATTATTATAATAGATGCTAGTGTCCAAAATGAGTAGTAGTCCGAAAGTAGTTTCGAATACATGTCATTAATTATAAATATAAGTCAGCATACGATATAGGAAATAGTTATATATACAGTAAGTAGGTGTGTTCTAGTACATTATGTAGAGTTATTATCCAAGACCTAAATAAATAAAGAAGCCTGCTGAGTTTTTTGTTGTCTGGCACAAAGGCCTAGTCCATGTGGTGTCCGGATTAATAATATAGCACCACTCCATTTCCTCCCGTGGATGTCGTAAAAGGCGACTAAGGGAATCTAAACCAGAGGGATGGGTAGCAGCGTTCCTCCTGTGAAGCGGTAGCCATACTGCGCTCACCAACCCGTCTGCCAAGCGTGGTGAGTATTGGCAAATACCCCCCAAAATGATGACACAGTTGTGAAATCTATGGGGGAGGCCTTTGTTCAAAGTGGGCGTATAAATGGCCGATATGATGACGATGATGACAAAGGCCCATAGATTCAATTACATTTCATACATAATACAGTTACAATATTCTGTTTAGTATAAATTATTATAATAAAGCCTCATACGAAAGCTCAAGGTCACTCAGCGAGCTATGGAGAGAGCTATGCTTGGTATTTCTCTACGAGATCGAATCAGAAATGAGGAGATCCGTAGAAGAACTAAAGTTGCCCACATAGCTGACATGATTAGTAAACTGAAGTGGCAATGGGCAGGGAACATACCTCGTAGAATTGATGGCCGTTGGGGCAAAAAGGGTTCTCGAGTGGGGACCGCGCACCGAAAAGCGCAGGGTGGGACGACCTCCAACGAGGTGGACAGACGACCTGATAAAGGTCGCTGGGAGTCGTTAGATGCGGGCGGCATGTAACCGCTCGTTGTGGAAATCATTGGGGAGGCCTTTGTTCAGCAGTGGACGTGATATGATGATGATGATGATATTTAGTATCATATTATATTTAGGTCCACAATTTGACATGTGTAGGCGACGATGTGTTGTACTGTAGCGTGGTGTCTTGTAGCCTTCCGCGAAACTTCCGGTACAAGACTCCGTTTGATCGGAAGGTTTCCTTCATAAAAGTTTCTGGTTGGCGTGTTGGTGCACTACAAACGATTTGATGTTAATGTTGTGGCGCGACTTCTCGATACTCAAGATCTATTGGGTCTTCACACAGATACATTATTCCACGATCTCCTCAACTTTCGTGCAGTGGTGAAGACGCGTCAGCATAGGATCACAATAATAATCACAGGAGAAATGTTATGACACTTAAGGGAGGCAAAAAAAAATTGGGCGCTTGCACCTACAGGCGGTACACACGACAGAAGTAAAACTTCTTTGTTTCAGGACACTGACTCAATCAAAGAAACTATTTTAATGAAAATGCATGAAATATTTTTAAATGCAATGAATAACAAGATAACATGGCATGGATAACTTAGGAAACCTAACTTTACTTACATATATAACAAAAATATAAATACAACATTATTACTCATTGTAAAATAACGGCTCAGTACATTATATAAATATTAATGAATTAATCAATAAATATTACTCACTGTTGAAGTACGTGAAGTTCCTTGATTGCGTAGGCACACACAACGTTACACATAAAACGTTGCACTCAAATTCGACCTAATTTTTCTATCCTCGCGCCTAAAGAAATTTCACTTCAAACATTTTAATGCCTAGATATAATTCAAATATTGTATTGTATTTTTATTTGTATTTATTGGTATATTGTTATTGTACAAATTTATTGTGGGACACTGGTGCCTAAACTAGGTTGAAGCCTGTATTTCAGGTCACCAGGCCTTCCACTCCAGAAGTCCAATTTCATAGTCCTTTCATAAACTGTGCCAAGCGATAATTTTCCATTTTCTTGTTCTTCGTGTATCTGATTCTATCAAGTTGTTTTCTCTTGTCCTCGTGGTTCTCGTGATGAATACTCTCCAATATGTTGCTATAACTTTATCAGAATCCATAATACTGGTTGATTTTGTCCTTTATACCCAGTTATCATCTTGCACCCCATGAATGCGCACTTTCACTGCAGACAACATCTTGATATAAAAATAAATAATATATAATATGGCATGCAATAAGAAAAAAAGCTGATTCAGAATGTATAAAAGCTTACAAACCCGGGTTAACGAACTCACTTGATCAAGAATTCTTCGTACGTACTTTTCAACAAGAAAAATATTACTGAAAATTATTACATCATAAATTAATATCAACATAAGAAAAGTAAGTCCGGTAATAAAAACATCATTATGTATGTATGTGTGAGTGTGTATGTATAAAAGTGTAAGTGTTTTTCCGTGTCTGTATTTGTTATGTTATATAATAGACAATTGAATAAAATTTTCCATCTCGTCATAGCTTTAAATCTGTAGTCAGTTCTGAATTTTTATATTTTACAAAAACGTCTAGGGAGAGAGAATATATTACAGAGTTTATTAATATCAATATGGGTAATGGTAATTTCAGAGAATATGTAAGTGATTGCCGTTGAGTGGTAGCTTTATTCGATCTGTGAGAGGGACAAACTTATACGATCGACGATTTTAAATAGTATACGCATCAATACGTAGCGTGCTATGGGTCCGGAGGCTAGTTTGGAGAAAGAAGAAAGAGAAAGAGCAAAGAACGGTCTCACCTCAGAACCTTGCAATCGGTGTATAGCATAGTATTAAGATCGCTAAGGTAATCCTTAAGAAATTTGTGTGTGACATACCCCGAATACCAATAGTCTCCAATTTGGAAAGAAAGTGTGGAACATTCATTCATTACATTCATTACATTACAAAAGCCTTGGAAATGTCGAGGAAGATACCCAACACTTCTTCCCTCCATCCAACTTAGCTACGCTGTAGCTTTAGGTCTATAAGTGAAGCAACCACATCTTTAGTAGATTTAGAAGCTCTGAAACTATACTGGTACACTAACATATTATGCGTTTTATGGCAGGTACTGTACTAGTACTGGATGGCAAGATTTTAAAGTCTCGCTGATATTTCATCCCTACCCACCACTGCATCCATACCCAGGCCAAAAAGTAGTTTTTCAACCTCGGCTTCATTAGTGGGAAGTAGCATAAAGCAATTGGAGGGTCCGGAATCAGAAAGATTCTTAGAACATGATGAGGTAAGAATACATGTTACAGCCAGTCTTTTGCCCACACTACCAAAAAAATAATTAATATTATTTATAGAACTGACATAATTAGAAGTTATATTCAATTGTTCTAATGGTGAGGAGACGTAGCGTTACGTAGAAGTTATATTTTTTATAACTTTCAAGGTTGCTTTAGGGTCTTTCTGAGCCTTAAAAAGTTCTGTTCTTTCAATAATCCCTATTTTTACATTTTTTAATAAATTATTACAAAACTGTATCCTAATATAGGTTACCTTAAAGTATATAGTTTTCAGGGCCTGTCAGTTTGTGGCACAAGTTGTCCCTGTAACGAATGCACCGTAGTAATCCGATTGTTATCCATGACTTACTTATCTTGCGCTTAGACGTTATGTATACCGATTTTGAGTGTTTTTTAATGGTATAGGAAATATTGTAAATCAGAAGTTTGGCAGCAGAATTTGCGTTTTATATATTCGTAATTACAGCAAAATCAGCAGCCGAGATCTCTGCAATCACAGAAGCATATATATACATTAATAACCATCCGAAACGCCTACCCCCTTTCATCTCCTAACTGAACTAAAGGTAAAGTTGAGTCGCATAAACGGGCATATACTTGGGTTATCTGAAGTTCGATGAAGGTGGAAGGACACGATAACCCTAGCAACCTACTCTACTTCCGTGAAGGTGATTAGCTCTCCCAAGGTGGTGTCGGTTTGCTCGTCGTCAAAAGATTCCATACAGCCGTTGTGTATGGGATTTGTGAACTATAGAAAAGTGTTTGACTTTATCGAACCTGGCACAGTTATTGATGCTCTGCAACGAAGTTGCATTGACTAGCGACATTGTTTTTTTTTTAAGGTGACGCTGCTACAATGCCATATGACACGTCCAGATTTTGAATCCAATTGCGTAACGGGATCTGACCAAGGGACGTGATATCCCTTAAGCTCACCAATGCGTGTTTAAGACGCTGGACTGTGTTGGACGGGCATAAATGTCAATGGCTACATTGGCGTTTTTTTTGGGCGGCGATAATGCCTGAGCCATATCCCACCGTCTGGGGAGACAACGGAGGATATCATCAGGCCGAGGTGCCAGCTGTGGTGGATTGGGTCAGCCAGGACGTCTTCCTTCACGACCCACTGCGCCACCTCCTTCCCTCGAGATGACCTCCTCACAGAAGGATGCGCAGTCCCAGGCCCTCTTACTGTCGACCATGGCTTTTACGAAGGCAGTAAGAGGTCTTACCCGGTTACTGCTGCGAGCTCACGACGCTGCACCGCTCAAGCAGTGCACTGCTCGAGTTCGAAAGTGTACTGTGACGGCAACACAAGTCTGCATTATAGTTATTGCATCACATGGCTCTTTTCACAATTCTATTATAAATCTAAAACTGCACTTTCAAATATTTTAAAAAGATTACTTGCGTTTTTCACCTCTCTCGGCTCTTTATAAGACAAATTGACTTAGAACCGTGAACCTCTTTTAATTCAGGTTAAGATTAAGGTAGGTCTACATCGCTACGGGGTTACTACTGGGCGCCTGTTTGGTCATCTAGACTCTCGGGCGTCCAGCGCTGCAGAACCAAGATTCACGGTCTGCAGCGTAGAGCGGCTATACGGATCGCACGAGGATACCGAACGGTGTCCTTTGAGGCGGCAACTCTGTTGGCGCGCTTTCCGCCTTTTGATATCTTGGCGGAGATGGATGCGTGGGTGTATCACCAAACACGCTCCCTCCACCAGTGTAGAGAAGGCGTGCCTTCATGGGCGCTCGAAAGTTTGAGACGTCAGGCTCGGCAACGTGCACTCGAGCTGTGGCGCGTGCGGCTCATGCTGCCACAGTACGCGCCAAAGTGCGTCGTTGAGGCTGTCTTGCCGCTCTTCTGAGCCTGGCTCCAAAGGAGTGAGCGCATAACATTCCGCCTGACGTAGGTATTCACCGGACACGGTTGTTTCGGTGCGTACTTGCACAGGATAGGAAGCGATGTCACGGCACAGTGCCACCACTGTGGAGACGATCAGGATGCCGCACAGCACACACTCGGAGAGTGCCCTGCGTGGACTGCTGAGCGGCGGATCCTGGTCGATCGGATCGGGCAAGATCTCTCTTTGCCAGCAGTAGTGGTGGCTATGGCTCCTTCTGTGAGAGCGTAATGCTCCAGAAGGAGGTCGCAGAGCGGGATCGGGAGAGGGCCGATCCCGCCGGAGGAGAAGGACACGGAGCCGGGGTAACAACCGCCGCGGCGCCCGTGTCCCACACGCCTGAGCCCCCTGTCGTCTTTATATGGCGGGGGGCCTTGGGGGTCGCGAGCGGACTTATTGGGAAATATGCGTGCTCATACCGAGCGACCCCCGGGAAGACAGCGGTGCGCCTGGGGTCACGTACCGCTGTGTGCGCAGCACAGCTCATAGTGAAGCCTCGAAGGAATCTTTTACAATCCCCTCGACAGATGCCTGTGGGGGTGGCCTCTTTACAGTCGCCTTCCCTCCACTAGAGTGGATGACCACTTCACAGTCATCCCCTCCGAGATGTGCCTAAAGGCGTGGCACCAACGGGTGGCTCTTGATTGAGATTATTCGAGTTCCTGGAGCCTCCCTTCGGTGCCGACGATGTTCACTCCGGTGCTTTTAGCCGGTAGGAGTCCAGCATGCCCCTTCGTCCTTTCCCGGGACGAAGGAAGTGCATGAGGTATTTCCACCGGATCATTAAAAAAGGGGTTTACCGCTTTAAAGTCATCCCCTCCGAGATGTGCTTGAAGGCGTGGCACCATTGGGCGGCTCTAGTGTGATCTTACGAGGATCTGGAGCCCCCCCTTCGGTGCCGAAGATGACCGCTCCAGTGGTTTTAGCCGGTAGGACTCCGGCATACGCCCCGGGGAAGGGCGAAGGAATATCAAGAAGACTCGAGCTTTTACGTGATAGATGATTATAAAATTTAACTAAATATAATATGTTGAATTCACACTCACTATAAAGAATGATAAAAGTGAATTACGTAGATGATGCAATAACGCGGTCCGAATGTTAACTGAACTATGAGGCATAAATTAATGGAAAATTATACATAATTGTTATATTGATGATAGGGCAAATAATTGCAACGTGAAGTTGCATCGTACAATCTCCATAAACTCAATAACTCACCGCCTGGCCGGGAATCTAATGCCAGATCTCTGCAGGCAAAATAGTAAAATACGAGTATATACCATATCCTCTCGTGGAAATCGTAAAAGGCGACTAAGGGACACTAGAGGGATGGGCAGCAGCGTCCCTTCTGCGGAACAGCAGCCATTCTGCGCTCACCAAACCCAAACGTGGTGAGTACTGGCAAATTCCCCCCAAAATGACAACACATTGTGGAAATCTATGAGGGAGGCCTATCTTCAGTGGTGGACGTATGAATGGCCGTTATAATGGTATGATGAAGAGATGAGAAGTAGTAGGATATTCTGCGTGCGTATCACAACATAATGCGAACACCAATGCTGAAATTGGTTCATCATATCAGGTCGCTCCCAATGACGGATCACCGGTCGTAATAAGTGATAGACGTTGGTAGTATGTTGTTATTTATTATCACACCGGGTCACGTGACAAAACATGGTCTTGGTATCATCTCTCAGTCGCATTTTGCTCCCTATTTCACCTATACCTGCTGGTCTGTTCCCACTGGCAGGAATATTTGTTTTTTTTCTACGTTACTAATTTCATTTATCCGTGTGGTGTTCGGATTAAGAATATAGCACCACTCCATCTCCTGCCGTGGATGTCGTAAAAGGCGACTAAGGGTCTCTAAACCAGAGGGATGGGCAGCGGCGTTCCTTCTGTGCAACAGTACCATACCATAATATTGCGCTCACAAACCCACCCAAGCGTGGTGAGTACTGGAAAATTCCTCGCAAAATGACCACACGCGGCACAGGCACCGTAACCTTCCTCTTATGGGGGAGGCTTTCGTTTTCAGTAGACGTTTTTTGGCGGATATGACGATAAAAATAAAATACCAATTTCATACATCCCTCCATTGTTATTCTAGTGAACGACAAGACACGCCTAGAATTATTGCTGTGTTGCAACTCGATGTCGTCACACCATACTTGTCAGTTATTATGATAATCTTAAGTGAATTTTCGTTATAACGCAATTACTTGACATTGTGAACTGATCTTCGTTAGGTTTCGCAAGTTTCGTGACAAGTGGATCGCTAATCATGCGCGTGAGTGTTCCGTTCCGTTGCCGTCAAAAAAGTGGCGCGGGGTCAAGGGCAGCATGCGATGAGCATTGTCATGGCGTGGGACAGGTGTTTAGAGCACTAACCTACTTAAGAATTCGTGCATCTGACATAGAAAGCTGTTTTGTATCGTACTGACTGCATACTGCCAGATAAATGATTTGATCCATCTGTTAATATGAGAACATTTCTTAACTTCGGTCACATTGCTCATGCTTCGTATTACGCCCCTGGAGAGGGGCGATCGGTATGCCAGACTCTTACCGACTAGCCGGTCATCGGCACCGAAGCTGGGAGCTCCGCGGTCTCAAGAACGAATGTTCCGGAACAAGTGTGCCTCGAGATAAATATTTAAATACGAGCTTCGAAAATCTCATAAATAAACACGCTCTTAACACGTATGATTGCTTGAACGGGAAATGCTCTGAGAATTGCGTCAGATACGACGTAATAAGATGACTTTGTTGCTTTCAAGCATTGAATTGCGAGTTCTCGAGGGGTGAGATTTCTATTACTATTAAATTTAAACACATATCTGAAGCAGAAACTAGTTTTAATGCAGAAAAACAAAATACAATTACAATTAAAGCACCAATAACGTGATAACAAATACTGAATAATTTAACTGACTACGAAGCATGTGTTATACTTTAGAATAAATATCGTGTGACAATACAATATGTTGAGGGCCTCGACCTAACAGTGAAGGGATGCACGCATCGCCCGCGAGTGACATGGCCTTGCTAATTGAACTATTTCATGTGCCATCTCACGACACCACATTATCGTCATATAAATCTTTCGACAAAGCGTGTATGAGATCGTTATGAGCTGTCGCAAAATGCGATTATATAATGTTTCTAATATAATTTACGGATATTAAAATTTGTTGATAAAATCAAGTATAAACTTTAGAATAGAACGGTAATTTTCAATGTGTTATCATTCAGCATCTACAGACTGTCTGATTGCTAGTTAGCTGGCCATGCACCCGTTGTAACTCAGGCAGTGCGGCACAAAAGGCCTTCCTCAGGGTTGCTCATCGATGAGTGCTTGGAGGAACGCGTCAGGATCGGTGATATCTTCTAAGAACCCGGCAGCGTCGCAGAATTCTGCGAACGATGCGCAGGGCAGAAGCTCGTCGGTTAACGTTGTCACTATGCGTTCTGCGGCTTTCCCGTTAGCTTCGTCGTTGTGGCGGATGTACTCTGCCAGTTTGATCGGCCACTGGTCGACTGTAGTTGCGCTAACGTTCTGTGAAGATAAATATGATGGTTTAAAAATGGTATTAAAAGGCGAGGTTCATTCAAAATAATATTGTTTAAATATCAATACTCTCTTTTTTAATGACTTTTGTTTTAATTATAATTTGATATGAAGTAAACTACTGTTTCACCATCATCATATCAGCGTAAAAAACGTCCTCTGCTGAAAAAAGGCCTTCCCCATAAGACGACTGGTAACATGCTGTATGTCGTCATTTTGGGGGGAATTTTCCAGTACTCACCACTTTTGACAAGCGGGTTGGTGAGAGTAGTATGGTTAGTGTTTCAAAGAAGGGACACTGCTTCTCATCGCTCTAGTTTAGAGTCCCTTGTTCGCCTTCTACAACATCCTCGGGAGGCTATATTCTTAATCCGGACACCACACGGACGTACGTTAAATTAATTTATGTTAAATATAATGATGATACAGTTAACTCGGCATTTCATGATTCATGAATAAGATAACAACTGAATATGTCGACGAAATCAACAGCTTGTGTTTTCGAAGACTGATTGGGCAAAGATGCAATTATTCGGGTGACACCCCACCTTGAACATGACGGTGTAGAGCAGGTCAATGACGGCCACGAACAGCGCGTAGTGCTTGTAGTCGGGCCAGGGCTTGACGGCGCGGTGCTCGGGCGGCAGCACGCGCAGTGCCGGCCCGCCCGGTGCCGCAGCTCGCACGTGCCCGATCACCAGCAGGCGCTTCAGCATGTCCAGCTTCAGGGAACGCCACCTACACGACAAATTATTGTATACTAGCGACCCGCCCCGATTTCGCATAGGTAGCACTAATTATGGGAAATAGGAGGATAAATTGCCAAAACACCCAAAAAATATGTTGATCCGATCGCTACCAAACTTAACAGGATCGCTGGGCTAATCTGAAGCTTTGAAGATTTCATTGGTCCAACCATTTTGGAGCCCATAGGGAATATTTTATGGCTGTAATCTTGTAGTGTCATGTAAAAACGTAACATCTTATCTGTTTTATATCTTTGTAAAAGAGTTTTCGAATAGTAAATGTTTACTACCTATAAGATACAATAGAGCCCGAAGCACATTGAAAAAAAAACTGGTATCATCGAAAATAAGGCTGTGTGCGTAAGTATGTAACAAGATATTGATAGAACTAAGTGGCAAACACCACAGAAATCATGATGATTTTTTAAAATGATCTACTTAGTAAAGCTCTTACTACATACACTGACTGACAGACAACGCACAGGTTTTTTCCGTATCTCAACATAGGAGTATCTAATTTTATATAAAGTATTTTTCCCCATCTGTGCACGGTAATTTAATATATTTTCCTCATCTGTGCACGACACCACACTAATGTATAGGCTAACAACAACTGATATCCTATACAAGAACATGTGTTGATGTAAATATAATGTAATTGTAGTCCTTTAGGGTAATCATGAGTAAAATATGAGGATTACAATATAGATATATACATCACTGTGTGTAGTTATGAATCGTTTAACATGTTACGTCATTACTGAATGTATGAGTAAATCCACCTTTATGTTATAGTGTTGATAAAAGAGTTTTGATGTTTTATATAAACTACAAAAATGTCTTCTATTCGTTATAAAGCCAAATATGTTGTTTGCCGCTGGATAATAATTTTACTTTTTCAAACTCTTAAAGTATTGATAACCACTCCAAACTACACTTATACAGTAGCATTAAATTAATCGAATTAAGCTGAATTTTATGGCATGGTATAGTTGATATTGTTTATGAGTAAAGTAGATATAAGACAAGAGTAGCTAGGTAACACAGAATTGCCATAATAGGATGCGGCTATGAAGGCTATGTTTTCCTACAGAAATAGGAAATAAGGAGAAGTTGTACGTGGGCGTAACCGCGCCACCGCGACAGGACCAATTTGGGCCATCCGGAAATAATGGCCGTTTTATAACATCAGTTGAGATTCGATCGCGTAAGTGAAACTCTGTTAAATTGTCTTGTCGAAACCGAAGCGAAAATAACAACTTTATCAAGGAAGGAATCATATACAATGTGTAAGTGAAGGAATTTTCTTGTATATGTCAATATAAAGAATAAATAAAAAAATATTGTTTTCTTTATTATATTACATTTGGATTGATGGAGAGCAGAACGACATTATTATTTTTGTACAAAATACTATATTTCTTCTCTACCACTTTTAACGAGCAATCGGTGAATAACAAATGCAGTGAATAGAACAGCGAATGGTACTCCCAATAAACTTACGCGTGGCGTGGTACGGCTGTCGTTTGCGCTCGGTATGATTGGCTGCCTACAAAGTCGTGGGTGTGTTTTAGTATGAAAAGCCAATTATAATGTTGTGTTTATTCAGTTCATTGGATGAAAACTTGTAACTGTGCGCAATAGTGTGCTTTTATGAAGAATGGTAGTGTGAAAATGGATGTCTAGGCTCGCATACATTTTGATTTACGTGGCATATCTCCTTTCTTCCAATATCTTTGGGTTTTCCTATGAAGGGTTTTTTAAGCATTTTAGCAAACGATTTGCAAAAGGCAGCCCTGGTCATTAACATTAACCGTTTCCCGCCATAACACTTGCATGATGGGCAGTTGCAGTGCAGTGTACGGAGTTGTCAGTCAGGCTGCGTGGATGCATGTAGTGACAGTATAGTCAAGTAAAGTATTCTGTGCACATACTTGGCATGCGGGTACAGCATGAGCATGAGCGTGACGAAGTAGAGCGGGCCCTCGGCGTCGTGCGCAGACTCCAGCAGGCGCGCCGGCGCCCAGCCCAGCGCCGCCTCCAGCGCGGACGCCTCGCGAGCTGACACGCGGCTCCTGCGGGATACATTCTTATGTTATACACTCTCTCTAGAGATATACCACGACATGTATATTTACGTATCTTACTGATGGGATGTTTAAAACACACATTAAACTATACTATTGGAAAAAGCCAATTATCAAATCAAAGACTATGTTGACGATAAGAACGTATGGCGTTAATTCTCTGCACATGCGGCTTGCCTGGAAAGCAATGTTACCTGCAATATTTGTATTGTATTATAGCAGCAAAATTATTTTCAAAGATCTATTTTAAAAAAACAAATAATATCAAGCCCTAAGTTTCTTTCGGCCTGGTTGACATGGTTGGCATGTAGTGGAACGTCAAACGTTCACTGTACACTGTCTCTCCATCCGCGCGAGGAGATTTGTGTAGACGTTTTCCGCCGGACATGGAAAGCAAAACCTTGATGATGTGAACAAAATTGTGTAGTGAAACAATGTTTTGTGTAGACGTCTTTGTGTAATATAAATATAAATTTATAATTGTGGCACCACTGCTGGGGGACGTCACTACGTCACGAAGGTTGTCACTGAAAACCAGCGCTGGTGTCGATGGATCTTTTCAACGTCACAGCATTATGCTGAGTGACAACCTTTTTTTGCACGGGCATGACGCAATAATTTTTGGATTTTTAATGGTTAGCATTATAAAACTTACATATAAATGGTAATGTAGTTTATATTTTATGTTGGGCCTGGATTCCGAGTCTTTTGGCACATACCCTTATCATAACTTTGTGTTGCCATTTTATTGCATTTTGTATGTTAGTTTTTGTGTTTCTTATAAATATTATGCCTAATTTTAATTGTGCGTCGTTACTAGTGCAAAAATAAATAGTTTTCTTTCTTTCTTTCTTTTCTTTAATGTATTTGGATATTGTATAGAGCAAAACTCGCGCTGGAGAGACAACTTAAAAATACACATGAAATCCTTATCTCAAATAAGCGTACGTATCTGTGTTAGACTCACGTGTTGATGACGTATAGCGCCATGTGTATGAGTGCGGGCACAAGCTGCATGTTGGAGAGCGGGCCGCCGCCGCCGGTGTCGTCGTGGAAGGTGCGGCCGCGAGCGAACCGCAGGAGGAGCAGCTTCAGGTCGTGGAGCGTGCACGTGTGGCCGATGTCGCGGTGACCGGTGCACTCCTAGCGAAACAAATGAGGCAAGTCAGGTAAAGTCTTATCTCATTGCGTGGCGTAAAACGAGACACAATTAAAAATCTATTGTGTCTACACGGCTGCCGGGAATAAACACGCGAGAGGATTGGATAAAATATCACCTCACTTGAAAGAGAAAATATGAAGAATTGAATGGAAGTTTTTTAATACCTCTTTTTATATTAAAAATCATACTGATCAATCAGCCCTCACGATTCTATGCATTTCTAATAGAACTCCTTATTTCTAAAGTAAAACTATCCATCTTATATCAAACTTTTGCTTATAGATTCTCATAGATTTACCCAATAATGATTAGGTAGGCAACATTGATTAATAGTCTTCTAGTTGTAATTATTATTGACTTACCTGCAAGTAGGTGGTATGCCTGGCTAGACAGCTGGCGAACGCAGATTCAGGCACGTGCGGGCCCCACAGCGGCAGCAGACCATTGCAGCGAGTCGAAGCGTTTTGCAGCGCTGCGCTCTCCCACTCGTCTCTGTATATAGTGGCAATATTAGACATGAATGAAAGCCAACCAATTTTAAGTATAATTTTGTCTGTATCGATTCTAGCGTGTTAGAGTAATCTTACTATCTTACAACTGTTTATAAGTGTGAAAGTTTGTATGTTTGAGGTTCTATCACGCTCAAATGCTGGATTCTAATGAAATTTGACATAGAGGTAGATTACGCCAGGGAATAGGACATGGGATCTCAAGTTCGCGAACGCGAACGAAGTCGCGGATAATAGCTAGTATAACATAATTTGTCTAGGCGTAAAAAACCTATCAATGGTTTTTAAATATGTATACGAACAGGTGTTATGAATTGTAGTGACCTAGAAAACGCGATACGCCACAGCAGTTAAAGACTAGCCGGAATCGTAGAGGCCAAAATATGTTATCTAAAAGCCAACGGAAAGCGATACCAAATGTAAACAAAGCCAGCAAGGTGATTGGCTAAGTAACCACTTCTAAATTATATTTATAAAAATGAAAACGATTATATTAAGTATTTTAAAATATCAGACTTATAAAGTTTCAATATTACAATTATAATTAAAAAACTGACAGTGTTAATAATCATAATAATAGATATTTGTGTAATAATTTAATAAACAGTAGCGCTTTCCGACACTGATGAACCACGAATTTATAAAATCGCCGCCCAAGTGTTGGCGAGCCCGATGACTGACTTGAACATTTATTACCATGAGCTCGGCATTACGTCAAATACACGAGACCGAATGATAGAATAGATCATAATTTTCTGTTGCATATTAGTGTTTGCTAAGAGCAAAA
This sequence comes from Diloba caeruleocephala, assembly GCA_947459985.1. Lineage (NCBI taxonomy): Eukaryota > Metazoa > Arthropoda > Insecta > Lepidoptera > Noctuidae > Diloba > Diloba caeruleocephala. The sequence continues at coordinate 6,328,182 of OX381607.1, forward strand.
GAGCTTATGTATCGCTTCCCGTTTAGTAGGGTACCATTAATTGTGATGAACTCCAATTTCGCAAAAGATCTAGTATTCTAGTCCTAAATTCGTATCAGATATTATTCTCAGAGGCTGTCACATATTACAATATGTAAAAGTGTAATAAGTGATGTAAAATGTGAATATTGTGGTCGAGCTTACCTTGCGCGCGCAAGCCTGACGGCGGCCATGTGGCACTCGACGTGCACGATGTTGTAGTGCGACACGGTCGTGTAGCCGAGCGTCTTGCGCGCACGCACCTCGAACTCCTCCACTGGACAGCGCTTCGTGAACGTGTAGATACCCAGCACCTGGATGTGACCAAAGCATTTTAGTTTCATATCTCCATTAAATATCACATGGTGCAAAAAATGTTGAAGGTGACCTGAGGGCTAATTCTCGTTATTTAAAAATGTTCAAAATATAGTTCCGATCTAGTCTCAGTGTCATAAATGTCTCAAATGGTATTCTCGTAAACTAACAACGTCAAACGTGAACTTACACTTTGATGAGATCGAAAATGGATCCAAAGTTGATCGAAGTCAAAACGGTATTCTGCTAACATTTCGAACTGTCAGATGTACTAAATTGTCATTAAATAAACGTCAAAATTGAGATTGAAATGAGACTAGATCGAGATTAAACTGAAACCCGACTGAACTTTAAGAGTAGCAGAATACCATTTTTTCGGTCAATTCATAATTTAATCTCAGTTCGGTCAAGTTTCAGCCATAGTGTAAATTAATTACGAGAATTGGCCGTCAGAGCACTGATCAATGCTTAAGCTTACCAAGGGTTACATTTTTTTAGATAGCAGAAGCCTAATTTGCTGCTTCGGTCATGCGGTTACCTATCCACATTACGCACACAACTATTTGATAGTCTACGCTATATTATGTTGCCAGCGATCGATGCACATTACCTTGGTGGGCTGGTACTTGTAGCCCTCGCGGCAGATGCAGCAGACGGCACCGTTCTCCTCGGCCAGGTCGGCCACTTGCTGCGTCAGTGAGCACTGCGCTGTCACTTGTCCGCGCTCGTTGCTGCGCATGCCCAGTGCGCCCAGCTGACGCTCGCGCACCGCCATCGCCAAGCGTTTCTTTTCCTGTGGAAATAACAAGGTTAGCGATTTTCCTATGATTGGGTCTTTACACGCACGCACGCCACAGTGCTGCGCAGCTTGCCTGCATCCAATCTAGGACGCATAAAAGTAATAGTTTAATGTAATCAACTAGGATGCATCAAATGTTTTGTAACGAATTCCCTATATTGTTAGTACACAAATCACACGCGTCCGGACCAGAACCATACCCAGATTCGGCACACAGACCATTTAAATTATTGGTTCCATGCATTATTTAAATCGAGTTTGAATGCTATCTGCGGTAATAGTCGCAAGTTCAATACCGAATCAACAAAATCTTTGCTTTTACAACAATTCGGTCGGTAATTAAAAAGGTATGCCATATGCTACAGAACCAAAATCTTCAGCAATGTATAGTGACAACAATCTAAAAGTACCTGTCTGGTGAAGTCTCTGACTTGTTGCACCTTGGCCGCGCATTGCGGCTGCGAGCGCAGCGCTTCCAGGAGGTTCTCCGCCAACGAGCCCACGTGCTCACCCGACGACACCTGCTCCAGTCGGTGCACTATCGGAATGACCTTTTCGCACACCAACATCTACAGGAAGAGACACATTTACCATAGTTACTAATCTTTTTAGTGAAAACAACAGCTCTTATGGGGTATGGAACAAATCTAGACGACGTTCGTCAATAGTATTCTTCTCCCACACGTATTTCATGACTTACGTACGATTGGAAGCAACTGCCACCTTTATGGTTTTCAATAATCCAGATGGGCGTGGAATTACACACTGCTGAGTACAGTCGTTGAAAGCACTAGCTTATTCCAGTTTGTCTGTTCCTGGACTCAGACATTTTTTTTCTTATATTGCCCATTGATTGAATCGCGAGACATCCTATCCTTTAAATAAATTTGCGAAATACTAAAACAGTGCGACTATATGCGTACCTGTGTCGGTTCGTGATCAGCGGCAAGTCCAGTGAGGAAGCGCAATATATACTTGAGTGCAGGACGACTGATGAACTCCTTAAGCTCGTCAGAGTCCGTACACACCAACGTCGGCTTCACACACGGCGCATGTTTCTGGTGGCAAAGGGTGGTTATAAAAGTTATTACTAGTAGGTAGTACGCACGGCTCCATATCAAGCTATACTTTCCAGTATAAGCTGATGTCGCATTGTATATGCTTTCCTTAAGATTAGAAATCAGCTTAAACTAGATATGTAGCTGTGTGTACGAGTAAGGGATACGGAAGTAGAAAAATTAGGCAATTTAGCGGATTAAATTCGCTTTCCAGTCTGAATCGTGTCCTTATTTCCACATATCATATTTCGTATGAAGTACATAATTTCAGCCGAAAAACGCCATAACTCCTGGCTGGATCTGTGTTGGCGTTGGGTTGGCGATCACAGTTAAGTTAAAAATGTACTCGAACGCCGCGCATCCTCCGGCTAATCCCATAGTCGCCTTTTGCGACACTCACGGGATGAGACGGGTAGTGCTATTCTTAGTCGGCACCATTCGGTTGTATGAAGTTAATATGATGTAAACATTAAAGTAACACACGTTCTGACGTCATATCTCAATAGTGCAGTCTCTGTCTATTAAAGCAATGTTGAAGCTCTTGTAATTGAGGGTTTTTTTTATATAGATAATAAAAAGAAAAATCTTACTCGCTATTTTTTACATTATTATTGACAAAGATGCTTACCACAATGTACTCGAGCGCATCACGCACGATGCCAAGCGATATGAGATAATCCTTGAGGGTTCCGCCGATGGAGTTCCTCTCGATGTTAGCGCAGAATACGCAAAACAGTTCCATGCGGAACTCTTCCTCGGTCCACTGATCCGAGTCCAGCCGGTCGAAGTCCAGCACTGGCTTGAAGTGGTCCACTAGCATCGCCATCTTCAGATCATTGCCGTAAACTAAAGCAGCCAACACGCGGGTCAAGTGGCCTAGAGCGACTGAGTTGTTGCGGATACCTGCGGTGAAAGAAAATACAAGAAATATGTGTTAAATGTTGATAAAATTAGACCGGGAAAAAGATAAGCGATCAAATGGTTTGAAACTACTAGCTTTTACACCTTTTTCCTGAAGTGAAACATTGCTTTGAGGGCCACCTTCAATTTAATTTACCTGGACACTCGGTACAGTTGAGTAGAGCTTGCACGTATTCCGGTCCGCCGAATGTAAGCGAGAACTGTAGGAAGGATTCCAGGCTCTCACTCGCAGCAACGGATAAAATTCGCTCCATGATCTAAAAAATTTGAGAGTTTATTGCTTTTATCAATCAGAATATGTTCACTCTGTTCATGCACATCCCGTTTTAGCCCGACTCACCTGCAGCTCGCCTATCCCCGTCGGATTGCGCTGGAGTTATTTATAGTTACATTTTCTATTCATCATATCAGGATGTCCACTGCTGAACAAAGACGTCCTCCATAGTTATCCACTCACCACGCTTGGCAGGCGGATTGGTAAGCACAGTATGGCTGCTGTTCCACAGAGAGGACGCTACTGCCCATACCTCTGGTTTAGTCCCTTTTTTATGACATCCACGGGAGGAGATGGAGCAGTGCTATATTTTTAATCCGGACATCACACGGAAAACAACACACTGTTATGTTCAATTCAAGTAAAATGTGACCACTAAGACGTCATCACAGCATAAATTCTCAATGAGCTTATTTTGCTGGACAGTCTGCCTAGTTTATTTAAAGAGTGCTGGCTGACCTCGAGCAGCTGGTACACGAGCTGCGCACGCGGCATGTCCTTCTCCTCGATGGCGGCGAGGTGCAGCGCGTGCAGCAGCACGGGCAGCGCGCGCGTCTCCGCACGCGTGAGCACGCGCACGCAGCGCCGCACGCGCGTGCACAGCGACACCAGCCGCAGCAGCGTCGAGCACAGCGCACGGGCCGCGCCCACACGCTGGATCGCGGCTAGACGCTGCAGCATCACTTCTATGCCACCTGGATATACAAACTATTTATAAGCGGTGACATGTAAACAAAGCCAGCGTAAGGTCATTCGCTAATGAAGGGTAACGTAACTTTTTGAAAATTATATTTATCAAAATTATATTTTTTATTTTTTATAACAAGTACATAAGATTGTATTAATACTGACATGACAGGTAATCATTATTATTATTTTAAAAAGCTGTCAATTTGTTTATAATATTAAATATTTGAGATCTTTAATATTATAAACTAATTGATAGAAGACTTTGTGACTAGTATTTGTGTATACACTATTGAAAATAATAATTAACAACAATGAATAAACAAAACTTAAAAAAATAGCAACGACAAATAACAGAAAACGACAACAGTAAGCATCCCCACGAATGCTTTCCGCCACGACACAAAACGTCCGCCCGAATGTTGGCGAGTCCGGTGATGAACTTCGAACATTATTATACATCACCGTTATTATGTCAAATACAAGATCGAAAGAGTTAAGATGCTGCACGGTTCACTTACCACAATCAGCGAGCACGTTAGCCATGCGGTACAATTGTTCGTCATCAACAGCTTCAGCGTTAGCCTGAGTCAAGCGCTCTACAAACTCTTCGGTGGCGTCACCAAGCAAGCCTCGCATGCGGTAAACTACACGCATGGCGTCTACGCCTTCACCAGATGTACACCACACCTAAAAAAAAACAATTCACAGTATTAAATACTTGACGCGTCGATAATTGCCTCCTCGTGGTTACTAGTTTTATGTTAAGACTGTCCATTAAGTCGGATCTGCGACGACTATATTTATGTGGTGCCTGGTGGATAAGCGTACGTTGCTGCATATATGGACTAACGCAATATCGTAATTTTTTTGTACGCAAATTAATTCGAACCTCAAGTACGACCAAACAAAAATTTTCGTCGACTATTAATACAGCTGCAGCAGACCTCTATTTTTTGCAAACATATTTGCTTACATTTCGTTAGATTCTATGTCAGCACACAACCAACTAAAGCTGGGTTAGTTGGTGACTTGATCATCAAAAGATACGTGGCATCTATTACATAGCTTCCTTCCAGAAATTGTCTAACAAACATTTCTGATGTTTTATTCCTGTTGCAACTGGTCAACTGAATGTATCTTTCTTATCCCAATTTTAACCTAAATAATATGCAGTGAGGCACTATACTAACCTTCTTATAAACATCCTTGACAGGCAGATCCAGCGACATGATCTTGTTACACACAAGCAGCTCCATGCCGTTGTCGTCTTCCAACAACGCAACCAGCTCGCAGTCGGTACATATCTTGTTCTTAACATCGCGCATCAGGGGTCCCATGCCCGGTTCGAGGGAGGAGTATGGATTGCCTAACATTCGACCCTGGACGGAAATAGTTTCTTAGTCAAATATGTTGTTCGGACACTTGATACTACATGATATTTTATTCTTGTGTTCTAATTATTGCTATTAAATTTATAGACATTGCTTGAAACTAGCCTGAGATCTTTCCGACAGAAAACTGTCTAGTCACCGGCATGGCTTTTAGATTTCTTATTTTTTATAAATAAATTTAAAATTGATAGGCATTGCTTGAAACTAGCCTGAGATCTTTCCGACAGAAAACTGTCTAGTCACCGGCATGGCTTTTAGATTTCTTATTTTTTTATAAATAAATTAAAAATTAAAGGCATTGCTTGAAACTAGCCTGAGATCTTTCCGACAGAAAACTGTCTAGTCACCGGCATGGCTTTTAGATTTCTTATTTTTTTATAAATAAATTAAAAATTAAAGGCATTGCTTGAAACTAGCCTGAGATCTTTCCGACAGAAAACTGTCTAGTCACCGGCATGGCTTTTAGATTTCTTATTTTTTTATAAATAAATTAAAAATTAAAGGCATTGCTTGAAACTAGCCTGAGATCTTTCCGACAGAAAACTGTCTAGTCACCGGCATGGCTTTTAGATTTCTTATTTTTTTATAAATAAATTAAAAATTAAAGGCATTGCTTGAAACTAGCCTGAGATCTTTCCGACAGAAAACTGTCTAGTCACCGGCATGGCTTTTAGATTTCTTATTTTTTTATAAATAAATTAAAAATTAAAGGCATTGCTTGAAACTAGCCTGAGATCTTTCCGACAGAAAACTGTCTAGTCACCGGCATGGCTTTTAGATTTCTTATTTTTTTATAAATAAATTAAAAATTAAAGGCATTGCTTGAAACTAGCCTGAGATCTTTCCGACAGAAAACTGTCTAGTCACCGGCATGGCTTTTAGATTTGGAACATTGAGTTAAAAGGGCAGAGAAGACTACATTACTCAATGAATTATTGATAAATATTTTGTAGGTATAGCATTGTTTGCACAAAAAGTATGAAGGAAATGGAATCGGTCAAAAGATCATGTTTCGAAAGATCGTTTTTTAGCTTCATGAATCACCTGCAAGAAGTCCTCCTGCTGCGGGTCTTTCTCCAGCGTGAGGAAGAACTCTCCCACGTCATTCTCCTCTGGGTAGATGATGGAGCACAGACGCTCGAATATGAACACGGGTGTCCGATAGTCGTGAAGCGGATACTTCTGTACAGTCTCGATGCATACTGCCATGAACTCCGCTGTTTCTGTTTCAGTACCTGTGGTAAACAATATTTTATATAACTCAGCTGGCACCATTCATCTCGGGGAGGGCGGAGGAGCATCAGCCGGACTCTTACCGGCTGAAACCACCAGAGTAGTCACCATGCGCAGCGAAGGGTGCTCCAGGATGCTAAGAGGTCTTTCCCTCTAGAACACCGCTAGCACTTAACAACCAATTCTTACCAGTAGTCATCTCCTCGAGAAGTTCCAGAAGCTTCTCCTGCGTGTCGTCAGTGAGGCGGGTGCGCTGCACCACCAGCCGTCGCAGCGACAGGTATCCGCCGAGCACGGCACCCACCAGACGTCCCTTGTACGTCCGACGAGCGCCACTCTCTTCTAGGAACATCGCTAGTAGCTCTGTCAGACGCTTCAGAGCGTAGCCTAGCGAGGAGATAAGATTAATTTATATAAATTCAAAACATTAAAAGGGAAATGGCCTGCTGATGCACTCTTATTCAGATCGGTTGTCGTCTCGACAGCGCCGATGCAAGGCTACTTGTCATGGCGTGAGCTCGCGTGTATATATGTCTTTTGAAGTTTCTTACCTTGTGCCAAATCCGATGTGAGTGTTGTCTCCTCAAGGCGGTGGAGTTGTTCAATCTCCTTGGTCATCAAGTCGGCTATCTGTTGCAGAACTCCGCGCAATGCCAGGAACTGTTTCCACGGCGCTTCAGACGCCAGTGCTATAGACATAACAAATATTCAAGTTGTTATGTAATATTTCTGATAAAGTTAGTTAGATGTTGAACAAAACTTACTTTGATAAAGTTGTAAGAACTGTTCACTGGCTTCTCCAGCGGTTCCGACTTCAGGCAAGAAGCTAGTTAGAAGAATTAATACCTGTAAACAAACAACACATTAGCGCCTTATAAGAGCGCTTTGCAATTAACAAGAAATGAAACAGGGCGACCCATTGTCACCTATGCTGTTAAGCTGCACAGAAGAATGACGGAAAGTGTTTATTTAATTAACAAATTCGTGCTAAACATAAGGAACAGATGTCGGCGGCAAGAAGCCAACACGTAGGCTTTGCCAAGGTATTTGCGATATTCTCCTCAAAGGCTCCAGAGCCTCAAGAAACAGTTCCGAGACTTGAGTACAGCAACTCTTGAGGAAAGATATTAAATAGATGTAAGATACAAATAAAATTAAGGTTTCAAGATAGACAGGTAAGTATAAGAAGTCATGTTCAACCAATCATAGACGACCATGCATTTCAGCCAAGTAAGTTTACAAATTATTATCTTGTCAAACAATGTAACATTAGATCAACAGTGTCATACTATTTATATTTAATTGATTTGAGAATATGTTTCATCAATGTCTCACAAAAACATCGGCAATCAATAGAAAGTGGTATGGTAATTAATATATAATTAATATTATATATTATTATAATTAAATAATTAATATGGTGTAATGAAAGGAAGAAGTTTTCGTGTCTACAAGATCACTTGAAGCTTTCTATATCGATAGAACGTTATTCCATCAAAATGTCTATCCTGCCCGTCATACCATTGCTTAAATTCGGTCACAAAACTCCAAACTTGATTTGCTAACGGGCCATGGAACACACAATAATAAAGCGAATGGCTCGTGAGTCGACAATAGCGCATCTCATAACGATTATATTACTCTATATTTTAATTGCGTTACTTAGTTATTTTTGTGAAGGAAAACTTAGTAATAAGAGAACAAATCCTAAAACGTTATATACCACGTTACGACGTTTTTCGTATTCTAAGTACTTACAGCTTTAGTTCTTTCATACGAATCACACAGTGACTTGACCATCTGGCAGGCGGTGTCGCGAGCGATGCGTGAGCTCGGGTCGAACATAACGGGACGCAGCCAGCCGCCGTCCTCGAGGGCCAGCGGCCGCATGCCGTGGGACAGCATCGTCTGGTCAGAATAACATTGTTAGTAGAAAGATTGCAAATGGAGTGGAATTGAATAGTACACAACAGTAATTTATAAATGACATACTATGTAATTTAATGTATACTGTTTATGCACTATTTTAGTGATTGCGTATGTGTATAGGTATACTCATGAAATGAAAAGGTTTACTACTTTTTAATTACGTTCCGAGATCGCGGTTGTTAAATTTTGTTCAAGTCAATTCATTGATTGGCATAAATATGGGAATGTTTAGAATTGAATATAATGTCATCAGCTAAAATATATATTAAATGAAAAATATTAAGTAATATAAAAGAATAGAAAATTATATGTTATAATGTGGCTCGCGCTCGATATAATCCGAAACACTGACGTATTTCAGTATGTGACGGTGCAGCATTATTATGAATAATCGAACATTGCAGATTTCGTGTCTAGGCCAAAGTACATTATGGTGTATAGTATAAGTATACAGGTGTGTACGCACCCTCTCGCGCCACTTGGCGAGGTACTTGTGCGCCAGGTGCAGGTCACGCAGTTGCGGCGCGAGCGCAGGTGGGCGGGGAGCGCGTGGCACGACCAGGCGGCGCCACTGCTCGTGCGGCACGCGGCCCGCCAGCCACGCCGCCAGGTCCACCACCACGTTGCCGCTGGCCGATGCCGCAGCCGTGCCCACCGCCGCTGTGGTGTGAGGAGCCGTTTCCTGGGGCAACAATGGGGATGCTTTATATATATCGACATTGGCCAAATATCCATGTTAATGGCAAAGTATCCATATCAGCATTTATAAAACATCGATTATACGAGCACAATATCGGAATATCGATAGTTTGAGATTAAGTGAAAACTTCATCACCTACTTTTGTTTCTCAACACTTTGAGGTCTGGTGAGTATTAGTCCATCTATTTTTAGTAGATAATTTTATTATAAAAAAAGTGCATATATAATTTCTATTTTATAATTCAGCATCAGAATTTTAATTTACACATAAATAGTGCCTAAAACCATAACCAGACCTCCGGCGTGCCAGAGTATCTCTAAACGCCTTTAGAGATAGTCAGCACGCACGGCCGACACAGTAGGGGTTAGCTTTTGAACTATGTCATTAACACATTACATAATTTCAAAGTTGTTACATCGAAATTTTCCGTGTGGTGTCCGGATTAAGAATATAGCACCACTCCATCTTCTCCGTGGATGTCGTAAAAGGTGACTATAGGACTCAAAGCCAGAGGGATAGACAGCAGTGTCCCTATTGTGGGACAGTAGCCATACTGCGCTCACCAACCCACCTACCAAGAGGTGAGTGCTAGCAAATTCCCCCAAATTACGATAATTTTGTGTAGTGTGGAAATTTATGGGGATATGATGATAATGCTGACCTCAAAATTTGTTATAGGCCGGGCTAATACCAGATGTCATTGATGGAGCCCCTTTACTGTTGGTTGCGTCTCTCTATATAATTAGTCTAGGTTTAACATATAGTGACAAGCTCAGGTATAAAAAAATAATATCTTAAAAAATTTTAGCACAGTATTTAGCCCGCGTCTTAGATTAGTTTCAGTAACTATTTTCTAAAATAATTTATCAACAGACACAACACAATAATATTTCGATTCTTAATAACATATCCCAGATAAATAAATATTTATTATTGTTTTCTTTTTAGACGCATACAATGTTTGATATTATCGAAAATCGATGCTGTGATTTCAATAGTATCGAATATCGATACTGATATCGATGTTTCATAGACATCATTACTAGTCAACAACTATTCAATGGCATATTGGGTGTATGCAGCTGTTTTAACGGTACATACACATTTGCATCAGCGTTCCCGGGCCACGCGTGGCACGTACATGTATTTTAATTAATCGGTTCAAAATACCTTAGCATTCTCTTTTGGTTGTTCAGGATCCGAGGCCGTTGTCGCTGCAACGGGCGTGATCGGCGCCATCAGTTGCTGCATATAACGGAGGCACGGGAGTGCCACCTGCTGCAGCGCGAACTGATGCGCTGTGTGACAAGTCAAAACTACTCCCCATGTAAACATTGTAAAATGGAACAATTTTAAGTAACAAAAAGACATGGAAAAATAAGACCACTCCGAAATCCCAATAAGCTATTGCTATATTACTAAGTGATTGCAGCTTTCTGGGATTAAACGTACTCTTTGATGGCCAGACAGGATATATTTTCTCCTGTGACATTTCACTTTCACGTGTAACTAACAAACTACATTCAGAGTCTTCTGGCTCATAAAGTAATTTTAATCCTAATAATTTAATTTAATAGCATAGTATTCTTAGTAGATACTTACAGTTGGGAGATGACGAATTGATACCCGGCATATCAGCAAGAGCTTCAGCCTTCAAGATTGTGTTGGCTGCTGGCAATATACCGGCCACTTCCGTTAGTTGAGGGCAACACCTAATTTGGAAGATATATTAGAATATATAAAACGTCATAGATATCGTTATTATCGGATGAGCGAAAATACGTACCACACCCATAGTTTTACAATGCATCGAAGTCTAGCCTCCCAACATTCGACAGAATCTTGAACTTTCACAAGAGAGCCTAAAAGCAACACTAGTGGACGGACCTAAAACGAAATAATTTTCTAAGTTATACAGCCAACATACCCAATTATAAATTAAACCGTATTTCAATAGAGCGAAAGGTGTCTTTGTTTTACACTTACAGAGTTGTTATGATCTTGTGAAGCGGCGTGTCCCATCAGCGAGAGCGAGATGCGTTGCGACAGCAGATTGCAAAGTTGTTCTGTCGCTGGCAGGTTATCGCGAGTTACCAGACAAATCAATGCGCGTACTTCTTCTTGGCACTTAACGAAAATATTTACGTATATATGTATAGAGTATATCACGTACATAAAGTGGGATTAGAAATGGCGGTGTCACTATTATCAGTGTTGTTTGCTTCTCGCTTCACCCTTTCGTCGCATACAACGAATAGTGGCGTCGCCATTACTAATTCCATCCTTTGAGTGAATGAGTTACTCTTAACTGATTGTAGACTTTATAATTAAGCTGCATACCTTCATAGTCCGCTACAATAAAAAAAATTATTTAAGGTTAACGTTATAAACACCATTTATGTAAGATTATGTCGTAATGTGCATCTATCTTTAACGTATGGTCATTTATACCCGTTCCATTCATGTATTTGCTTGATGACAGTTCAGTATCAGTGATTAGAGATGCTAATGTGTTACCGATTCGATTATACGTGGTAAACTTTTTAACTCTAGAACAATTTCACTTTAATTTCTGTTTGGTTTTTTTACTTTAGATACTGTATTATTTATTAATATACACACATTAACCTGAAATTTTATTTTTTATTCATTGGAATCGTGTTCACCTTGTTTATTTATTGACATTTAAGCTATTTACGTTGTTTTATTGCATGTTGATATCGTAAATATATAAACGATTATTCTTAATAGTCAGGCGAATAACTTCCATATTTTATCTAAAACGTGTTTTAGTTTCAAAACAATTATTTTCGATTAGTTTGATAACTTTATAGTATCTGGAATAAATGAGAACGTTTATCGTGAGAACGTCTCTAATGTTCATCCGCAACAATAACATACGACATTAATTTCACATACTTAACTAGTACTCTACTGTCAAATGGGAAATAAATAAATGGACGAGGTATAGTCGTTTTACTTACAATAGCAACTAAAAGAAACAGCATGACTTATTCTGAATTGAAGACCATACTATCATGCATGACATATGATACATAAATTTCAGAATAACTGTATAAATACCTGAGGAGTACCACGGTGCAGGTTGTGCTGCACCAGTTCCTGCACCAGTCCGAAGCGACATAAGCGAGTGCGGTGATCCGGCTGCGATGCGAGTGCACGCAGCAGTGTGAGACAGTGCTCGGCGCAGGCCAGTGCGCAACCATAGCAGCCGCCTCCCGACTCTGTTTAAGTTTTTATGGTGAGTAATATTATATCATATAGGTTCCGTGTGGTGTCCAGGTTCAGAATACAGCACCACTCCATCTACTCCCGTGGAATTCGTTAAAACCGCCTAACAGGCTAGAAACAAGAGTGATGGGCAGCATCGTCCCTTCCGTAGAACGGTAGCCATTCTGGGCTGGCCAACCCGCCTGCCAAGCGTGGTGAGTAATGGCATATCTCCCCGAAAATGATGACACGATTGCGGAAATCTATGGGGGAGGCCTTGGTTTAGCAGTGGACGTTTTTCGGCTGATATGATGATGATGATAAATACTATAGTACAAGACACAATTTAGGAACATGAACAATGAACAGAAATAGCAATTGAAGTTTTAAGTTGATTTACCTTTTGTAACGTCGCCATCGTAATTTTGTAGCAATCCAGCGTACACCGGCAAAGTGTCACCTTTAGTTAGTTCGGTCTGAGATCTATCGAACGATACTAGTTCCTTCCTGTAGATACATAAAATCAGTTAATTGTGATTAAAACTCAATCATTTTGCTGCTTCTTTGTACGTCCTTCAAATATGTTCGATCTTTACAAACTCAAAGTGTAATCATCTATTTTTACAAACGACGAGCTGCCTGTCAGACTGTGAAAGAGACTTGTCAGTACATAGTTGCTAAATATTTGTACCAATTATCAAATATTTAAATCGTTAGATAGACCATTATGAACAAAATCCGTGGTATTTTGTGGTATTTTTATTACTCACACAAGTATATCGTAAAACTATACTCAGTAGCATAAACACGCAAGACATTATGTCGATGACTTGCAATGTCACGCATATTCATTTTCGCACTGTGTCGATAAATGAAAAACATGTAGTTCGGACGTAGATTATCGTTGTATTCTTGTCGAAGCACGAAACTTCTTTGTCACTGTCCTTCTCATAGTTCAAATAGTTCGTTCTCTACCGCTATTTTCAGCGTCGCGATGATAATAAACAAAAACTGCAGTATGAATTATGGCATTTATGTTCATGTGACATGACCAGATTGTGTCATTTATCTAAATATTGAAAACATTACCTGTATTCTTTAAACGTAAACGTATTTTTAGTGATATATCAACATTTCTTGAATGAGCATGAAGTCGTATTTATATTGTTTTCTTAATAATGTAGGATGGTTGTCACTTCTCAGACGGGTACTCAATTGCGCCTGAAGTCTGCAAATGCACTCGATCACTCGTTTGAGTGATGACCTATTTGGAGTGTTGCAATGTATGGTAAGGGCCTATCTAACATTTAAATCTTAATAATTTACAGTACGTCTAAAATAATAGCATCGGGATATCGTTCACTCACCTGCAAGCCAGCACTTTCTGTATGATCTTGGAAAGATCCTCAAAGTGTCCCTTACTGTCCACGCAATATTTATGCGCAAGCGTTTGTATTACGCGGTTGATCTGCGCGCCGCTGAACGATGTGTTACTAGCATTACTATTCTCGTCGCCTGGGCGCCCTTCTAAGCGATGCTCACTGATTTTGTGGAGGAGAGACTGCAGGAAAGTTGGTCAGTTAGATAATGTATAGCCGGTATATTTGAGTCGATGTCATGTAATCAAGAGACGGGCGTCTTTGGAGATCTGTCACAGTTACTAAGAGTTCGTACCAACAAGCTAAAGTGGAAAAGGAAAAGAGACCTTACCTAACTAAGCAAAAGTTAATGGACTAAGTTTAAAGTCTGTACGTACCTCTAGCACAGGCTTGTTAGCAGTCAGTTGCCGGTATACGCGATCCGCCTTGTCTAATAATGCGCCTATAGTCTGCACCATCTTCTTCCGCTCCTCGTCGTTCTCAATAGTATCGACCGCACAGCACGGACGAGCGGTAAGCGTGTAGTCGAACTTAGCATATTTGCAGAAACCACAGGCGTGGCAAAGGAAAGGATCTTTCTCGTCGTAATTGATGGCACTGAGATAAAAACATTTCGTAAGGTACAACGTTAATTACGTAAATAAATATTACAGTAACACAAGCTTGAAATATAGACTTGCCCCACACTAGGATTTCACCTGTATCGTGGGTGCGTTTACAGACATGAATTCCACACACAATACACCCAGACCCGGAACAACTACCTGCATCATACAAATATTTGTTCCGTGCGGGAATCGAACCCACGACCCGGAGCGCAGCAGCCGACTATATCAGCCACTGCACCAAGCTTACAAGACTTATGTATAAAAAAATCTTTGTTACGCACCGACACTTGTGGCATTGGAAGACGTTCTCCCCGCAGTTGGCGCACACACCAGGATTGGCGGGAACAGACTGAGAGCAACGAGGACACTGCAGAGATTCACCTACACAAACAAAATAAAACAACTTCAGCCAGGAGGCATTCAGTACCCTTTGAAGATAGTTTAGCTCCATAAAAGAGGATTTAAGAAAGAAAGAAAAGCGATTTTACCACAACAAAACGCGCATCGGTACATTCATACTAATTACACCAAAATCTACATCAAACTTGCAATAGAAAACCACATAACAAAAAGATTTATCGTAGAATATAAAATATATATATATATATAAAGTGAGATACAAAACAATCATAACAAAAATAACAGTTTGCCGATGCACGTCCCAACAGTGGCAAAGAGGTCAACACTCAGCATAACACCGCGTTGCAACGCTAGCCGCAACACAGAGCTGGTTTTCAGTAGTTTTTAACGTACCGGTGGCCTGTTGGTTCTCGTAGAAGTCAGCATACTCCATCATGAGGTTGCACGCGACGATCGGCAGGGGGAAGTCGACGCGCACTTCTGATTGACCAGACTGAAGCTGGACGCGTTTAGCTTTGTGCCACATTCCTGCATGAATGTAATAAAAATGCTGTCACTTTGAAAAGTGTATCTTATGCATAATAATGAGATTGAATATTTAATATATCCCTGAGAATACATCCCATTTGATTCAAGTAAAATTGATTTCAATAAACACAACTCACCCGGTCTATTTTTGAGCTCCTGAACTGCTTGTACGGTTCTGTTATTATAATAGAAGTTGATGGTCCGCACCATCTTGCTGCGTTTGATGTCGCTGATGCGGAGGTTGATGCGGCTGATCATATGGCTGTTCACCAGCTTCACTATCTGAGTAGTCGTCGTGAACTTCGAGTCGATCTGCGTACGGTAGTGTGTTCAGCTCTTATTAAATATGGGTTAAGGTCTCTATTGGCAGCATAACAAGTTCTTTTTTTTTTTTGAAAAAATATATAAAATCAAAGCTAAATATAATTAATCGAACCAAACGCGAAAGATGGTTTCCATAGCAACTATCAATTTAAAAGACTTTTCTCACAACAGACACTCAGACATAGTAGTTCCTCAGGTACAATATAAGTTTTAAAAAAACAGTTTAAAACTTTATCGTGAGTAATTTGAAGCCCTTCGGGACATGGAAGTAGCTGCGTACCGAAACCGATCAACATTTGGTCAGCGACACTTGGCCGTAGACCGCTGCATATAGTGTACCGAAGTAAGTGCAATCCAAACCAACCTTTATGGTGGGCAGTTTGATGGTCGCCATGGCGACCTCGGGGTTGTTGCAGACCAAACATGGCTCGGACTCTAGGTAGTATCCGTCGAGTTCTACGTATGAACCCAGTGCTGCATACAATGCAGCATTGCCGTGAGATGACAGCAGCTGGTTCTGGTTGCGAAGTAACTCTACAGCGCTGCCTACGTATTTCTGTATGACAAAAATGAAAATAAGGCCCTCTTACAATGTTACAAAACTATCAAATCAACATATAGTAAGTAATTATATTAACGTAGCTTCTTATTGAAGATGAGACACAGTCACAGATCACTACATGAATCTGTTCAAAGGACATAGGCTTGACTAGCGGATCGAATGCGGCATATAGCAGTCGGCACCGATCTTGAGCGCTTTCTTCCCCTTTACCTGCGCAGCAATGACTTTTTGGGTCTATTTAGCGGTATGCAACTGCGCAAACCAATCCCCACTCTTTCATTAAGTGCTCAAGATCTATGGAGCACTGTAACTGTCATGAGAATATAGCAGGGAGGATGCCAGTTTACATCCATTCAATACAACCCTCTTCTTCAGCAGCACATGTTTTTTTAAACTTAATTAACGTTCCGAGTCTCTTGAAACTTCAATACAAGCTCAAATATAATATACCTCAGTATCAATATTGGGCGTCTTGAGCGTAAAGTATCCGAGCAGGTCGACAAACTGCGCCGCCTTGCGTCCGTACTGCGGCAACGTAGGCCAGATGCACCACAGCAGTGACACCAGCGACGATTGGTCGACTTGACCAGAGTTGCTAAACAATGTAAAGTCAATTAAAATGCTGTTGTGTATAATGGATAAAATTGAACGCAGATACCCACGATTCGCCAATGACAGAATTAAGCCACGTCATATGATCATCCAGCTCATACCGTGCGGGATTAGCCGGAGGGTGGAAAGCAGCGTCCTTCGAGTACATTGATTATTATTCTACTGGGGTCGCCTATTCCGTGCCAAGCGCGGCGATTATACGAAAACCTCCAAATGAGCACACAACAAACAAACCCAAAACGGTTTGTGCAACGGCTGTGGCGATCTTTCGGATAAATCGAATACGTTTGCACGATTGACGATTTAGTCGACTGTATGTATTTTCAGCAACACTCACCCATCACTAAATGAGAACTTAAACATATTATTATTATAAATATGAAAGTTTGTATGTTTGAATTTTATTTGAGGATCCAACACGATCATACCTCTGAACGGATTCTAATGAAATTTTGCACATAGGTCGATTATTATTTATTATATAGATTACATATATTAATTTGTGCCTATATAAATTATTATTATTAGAATAAATAGGATAATAATAGTTTTTATCTTATCCTAACCACAAAGTTTTATTTATACCCAATGAAGCGTTGCGTGAAGCGTGTGCGGGTAACGGCTAATTTAGGGAATTAAAATTACTTACTTGTAAATAGCAAGAAGCAAAGCATGAGCTTGCCAACGGACAGCCGTCGAGTTCGTCTCCAGGAGGAATGCTTTCACAAACATCCTCAACTCGTCCTGGGACACCTAAGAAACAAACGATTTTGTTTGGAATATTATTTCACCATTCCCGCGAAGTTTTTGTTGTTATTTTATTTTGTTCGTCGCTCAAATATAAATTGTACCTGTTTCAGGATCTGCTGCACAAGTGGCCCAACTCTTTGTTCTTGGAACTTGGAACCATCAGAAGCGAAGGCATCACTTTCAGCGCTACGTTCGCGTTCAGGCCAGTCAGCAGAGTTCTGTAGACCAATACGACTGTTTATCGACAATTACAGATGAAGGGAGTATAATGTTTTAAGACTCAAATGTTTGATTAGTGTAAGACCATGAATTGATCTACTAAACTATCACTGTTGTCCAGCTACAACAATTCACTTATGGCGACTACACAGTGTTTATAAAAAACAAACAGTTCATTCGTTTAGTTCTATTTCTGGCTGTATGACGGTTACTACCTACTTTAGAAAAAAAAAAAAACAACAAAACAAGTAGCGATGGCGCACGAGTGTCATACAGACAGCTGTAATCGCGCTAATGTCCACATATTTTATCAACTTATCCAATCGGTGGAGTGCACATCAATCATATCAGCTCTTAAATATCCACTGCTTTCCACGGCCCACCTCTTATACCGCTACAAAAACCGGTGTGCAGGAATATGGCCATATCATTGCTGGTAATTGCGGTTATTATTGGCCAGAGGCATGCTGCTGCCTTTGGCTTGTGGCCAGTGTGTATGCGGTGGGTGTGTGATCAGGCGAAGGATACCTTGTTGTCGGGGCGCGGGTGGTGCGGCGGCGCGCACAGCGCGGCCTGCAGCAGCTGCAGCACGGTGGGCGCCACGTGCGGGTGCACGCGCCGCGCCACCGTCACGAGCCACGCCAGCGCCTCGCGCCGCTCCGTCACGCACGTGTGCTGCCAGTTGCCGGTGCGGGCGCTCACTATCTCTGCGCAAGCCTGGCCGAGTATACACGATATTTTAGAACATTGAGCCCTTCGATCAACAATAATTGTACTGGATTTCGAAAACGAACCGGAACAGAGCACACATAATGTTGTGGTCTTATTTGATATTAGTATGGTCCAACAATAACATTTTCAAAATGTCGCAGTGAAGGTTCAGTGGTTGTAAAAATACATACTGTTACACCAAGATTTCTAAAAGAATATCGTTTTGTCAATAAGATTCATATAGAAAGTAAACTTTTGTGTCATCATCATCATCATCATATCAGCCACAGGACGTCCACTGCTGAACAAAGGCCTCCCCCTTAGATTTCCACAACGAGCGGTCACATGCCGCTCTCATCCAACGACTCCCAGCGACCTTCACCAGATCGTCTGTCCACCTCGTTGGAGGTCGTCCCACGCTGCGTTTTCCGGTGCGCGGTCTCCATTCGAGAACCTTTGTGCCCCAACGGCCATCAGTTCTACGAGCAATGTGCCCTGCCCATTGCCACTTCAGTTTACTAATCCTTTCAGCTATGTCGACAACTTTAGTTCTTCTACGGATCTCCTCATTTCTGATTCGATCTCGTAGAGAAATACCAAGCATAGCTCTCTCCATAGCTCGCTGAGTGACCTTGAGCTTTCTTATGAGGCCCATTGTGAGTGACCACGTCTCTGTTCCATATGTCATCACTGGTAACACACACTGGTTAAAGACTTGCGTCTTGAGGCATTGCGGTATTGTTGACGAAAAGACGTTGCGAAGTTTCCCGAACGCTGCCCAGCCGAGTCGGATTCGACGATTGACCTCTTTCTCGAAGTTGGACCTACCTAACTGGACAGTTTGTCCTAGGTAGACATACTCGTCAACAACTTCGAGAACAGAACTTTTGTGTAATAAAAAATAATTTTACGTGAAATATAAATAAATTAACAACGTTTGGGACAACGCGCCAACTATTTTGTCAAACATTAACTTATAATACCAGAAACTGTGGCTAATTTCAAAATACGTCAGTGCCAAAATGTCAACATATTTTTTTCAACGTTATTACTTACATAATATGTTTTTTACTTATTTAAAAAGTTTTTAAATGTTTAAACGCAGTTTATAAATTATTGCTTTTAGTTTTACTCCGATGACAGAAGATATTGCAACTGTATTTTTTTTGTAGTACCGAAATATAAATGTGTAAGTATATGCAATCGCGGCCACTTGAGTATGTGTTTTTGTTCCTGATCCTTAATCTAGTAGCTTTGTCGATCAAAGATTGAGCCACAGCTGCGATGCAGTTACGTATAAGCTATTCATTTAAACAGTTCATTGATGGAGAGGGTTACCTTCAAATGGTCCATGAGCTGCACCAGCTTGTCGTAGGCGGGGTCAGTGGCGAGCAATGCGCGCGCTGCATTCAGATGCGTGTCAAGTGCGTGCACGTCGCGAAGTTGACGGTAACGCTCCCGAGTGCCACAAAGCAGAAGCAAAAGTTTGCGCACTTGTTTTCTAAAGAAAAAAAAGTGTGTGTGTGTCAGCTCCGACGCACGACTGGAGTTTACTCCTTTCGAACGATAATTATGATATATATCGAATAGAAAAAGAGGGTAAATGAGCACATCTTCTAAAATTATTAGAGAAAAAAACATATTTCTGTAATTATTCGGATTATTTATATTACTTCAATAAAATCGTAATACATAAAGTATGTTACTAAAAACATTAAAAGTTGATGGTTAGGTTGCTGTTTATGTACGTTGTATAGATACAATATAGTATGTAATGCTACTATGTATATGTATTTATTATACAGCATGCATACCCCGTACTCGGCAGCAGTATACAAGTAGCGGCAGAACTTCGTAATACGCAGGCACACAACACACACGTACAAACATACGCACACATTCAACACTCAGACCAAAGGTAGTGAACTATACAGTGAGACAATGAAGCATCGCACAAAGAGGAGGCCCGAGAATAAGATACACTGTGCAATGTATTCCATCTCATTCTTTCGCACATTCAATCCTACAGATATATATGTTTGTCTCTTTCTACGTAACGCCTCAACTTTCCGAGTGTTACACTTAATTTTACTCCTCATAAAATTTCCGTACCGGGCCTTATAACTCAAATCGTTTCTTAAGGAGTAAACTCCAATAACATTAGCGTTTACGGCCCGGTAGTTCTGTAGAACTATTGTATCACCTATTCACAAAGAGCGTTCTAATAATTCGCAGCTCCGTAACGTTTTCTATAGTTTAAAGCATTTTCCCCATACTAGCATTTCTTGTTTTTGCGGCACTTGGTGGCTCGACGAGCAAGTCGTTCGCCTGATGGTAAGCGACATGCGTGCCCATAACAAATATAATGCTACCCAGTACTAGTCCTGCGAGGCATCACTCTGCGCTCGTCACCTCGAGACGTAAAGTTATTTATGTCTCTTATGCCCTGTAATTTCACTAGCTGCAGTGCCCTTCAAGCTGCAGCAAAGTAATGTCTAAAGTTTAAACGCTACAACTTGCCGAGAGAGAGAGAGAGAGAGAGATATATATATATATATATATACTGCAACCGGTTCCGCCGTGGGTGGCCAGAATCATAATCAACACAGGTAATCAGCTGTGGACACAGATGAGTGACACGCACGATATTCGTCCTTGCGCGATGATATCACCGCGGCAGATGCAAACTTCACCATATCATCATCACATATGCCAAAGCGGGTCCACTGACGGATAAAACCTCCTCATACAAAAAAATTATAAGTATAAAAATATAATGTACTTATTGTACACATCGTTTTTATTCATTTATCTTGTAGTTACTTGTGTTGTTATCCCCTATAAACTTTTCCAAAAACTCAAATTTTATCGTTACCTGAGTGGCGTCTGCTGATTCATCATGTACTCGCAGAGAAGTGTGCGCCAGCGCTGATCAAAGTGCGCCGGGTCACAGTGCTTATGGATCTGACATGGCAGCCGCAGCGCCATCTCCATTAACAATTGAGGGTAGTTATCGAACACGTCTAAAGCGTGACCTGATAGGAAATTACAATATTTAGACAAGTACTTTCGTGGACTAAAGAATTATTAATAACTAGTTAGGGAAAATTAATTTCATACAAAATTGGGAGCCAAATTATTTCGAACAATGAATACTCACTTTTCACGTATTCCTTGACAAAGAACGGTTGCATGTCCGGTAAAGGCTGCGGTGGTTGCGGTTTCAGCAACTGCTGCACAGTAGTTGCAGTCCCAGTGCCTAGAATACCAAATATATTTAAAATAGTGTGTTTATTAAACAGAAATAGAGAGAGTAAAGAAAAGGTCCTCGTTGCCGTCAACCTTATAGAGGTGGAATATTTGAAAGTCATTTTTAATAACCAGTATTATGTTTACACTTTATTTTCTTGAAAAAGTACATGAATTCTTCAACATAGAGTAGTACAGTCAGCGACATGATTCATTCAGTGAACATTTACAATTTTTCAAATCAGTAATACTCTTTATTTTAGTAATGTTGGTGAATAGTGGCAAACCCAGATAATAGCAACATATTTAGATACTGTTCTGATTTATTTTTATTAAGTAAAAAAATATGGATATGAAGCAAAACAAGAGGAAGCAAGCGATTCGAGAAACTGAAAATGTTTAGCGACTTATGTCGCTGACCGTGCAAGTACTCACTGGAGGTCTTCTCCTTCCAGTAGGGCAGCAGTGCGGACAGCACGCGGAAGCAGTGCGCAGGCGCACCGGCGCGCACCAGCGCCGCCGCCGCCAGCCGCGACACGTGCGCCGCGCACGCGCCGCCCGGCGCCTCGCCGCGCGCCGCCGCCGCGCCCAGCGCCGACGTCTTCCAGCGGGCCATCAGCACGCCTGCCGCACCACACACAGATATATAGAGCATTTATTTTTATTTATTTTTTGTTTTAAATAACGTTGCCCCACACTAGGATTTCTCCTGTGTCGTGGGTGCGTTTACAGACATGAATTCCACATACAATACACCCAGACCCGGAACCTGCAGGTCATACAAATATTTGTTCCGTGAGGGAATCGAACCCACGACCCGGAGCGTAGCAGCCGACTGTATCAGCCACTGCACCAACCGTGCCGTCAAAGCTTGGGCCAACGTTGCTGATACCACAACTCTACATGTTAATCAACAAACGCACGTGAGCAGCCTGCGTAACGTGGACTTAAAAGGGCCAACTGTGCAACAAATGTTAAAGTTAAAATATTGTTTTGTATTTAGCGATATTTTAGAAGGACTTGTGGCTAAATAGCTACACCACAGAATGGCAATCTCAAAGTTTTGTACTTCAAATAAACTGACACTTATGAAACATAAAAATTTAAGTTGCCCAGTTCCAATTAGTTGATCCTATGGAGAAGAGCAACCAAGAAACTTCATGGATACTCTTTTATAAATAAATGAAATCACAGTTGATTATACAAATGATGGCAAAATATATAATAAGGAAAATATGTAAAAATGAAACTACAACTACAATAATAAATAAGGTTAAGCAGCGCTTGCCATGGTTCTACTTTGGATAGGAGACCATTTCTTCCACAATATGCTCCCGATATTTCTACCACACAGAACGGTCGATCTACAAGGTTAAGCAGCGTTCGCAGCGGTCAGGCTTTAGGTACGTAACCATTCCTTCCAGAAATTACCCCAAAAATTCTGACATAAGTCCTAAACCGAAACATATCATTATACCCCAGTAATTATCGTGACTGACTGCCATTCGTCCTCCATGTAGAATACTGATATTCAGCTAGTATCTGGTTAGGCTGAAAGCTGAATTCATGGATATAATCTTTGACGCAAACAATTTCACAATCAATCCACCACATTCTATTTATATGTTCATACTATACTTACTAAGCAGCCTCATGATGACCAACTGTAGTTCCCGTCTATTAGTCCTTTCATGTATGGGCGGCGTGGGTTCATTTCCCTGCGAATCCAACTCTGATACCAGCAGCTCCAGACGCATGATAGCCAGTTGCAGCTCCCGTCTATCTGTTCGTTCTTCAGGGTTATCTTCGTTCTGGATATCCAGCTCTGAGACTAATAGGTCTAATAATCTGTCTAGGACTGCGCGGTCACCTTCCACACTTGAGTCTAGATCGCCAGCGAGCATGAGAACCACCTAATGAAAATTGTAAAGTTACAGAATTAGGGTTCATATTAGATTTTAACTTCGGAAAATAAACGACACTCGTCAAATAATACAGTCTAGCAACTTCAACCGCCATCTTGAAAATAATTTGTCGAATAACGCGATTTATCGACATTAAGACGTTAAATGCAGGTGGCCAATCAATTTAACGTATTATTTTGTTGAATATTTTTGCGCCTTAATCATTGCGGTGATGGGCGTTAGACGTAAACCCGGCGTCCTTTGACGTAAAAATGGCTTTAAACCAGTAAATTATTCAATAATAGTTATAAAACCAAAAAATCACGCTTATGTAGTAGTGTAGCCCCAGCATTCATCATTGCCATAATGGGCGTAAGACATTAATCTTAGTATGGCTCCAGCATAAATACCAATACAAAATTAGCGCATTAAGTCGCGGCTACACCTATGTTTATTGACCATTAACGCGTTAAACCCTAGTCTGGCCCCAGCATTGCAGATAGTTGTTTCGTGTCTCGGTTTTTCTATATGAGATTTATATTTGTAAACTTGTCGCGGAGTGCCTCTTTCCGTGTTTCCTTCTCGGTTAGCACAACTAGGAGGCTCTCTCCACGGCAGCAAGTAACGGAGTTCAATTGTGAATGTGATCAATGAAACGTAATATATATATATATATTGTTATATTGGTATATTGTAATCAAGTTCAATTATCACTAATGCTGATGATTATATTTTTAAAATACAGCTTACTAACAATTATTTAAGCTAGTTAAAAATAAGTAATTGCAATACTGCAGGAGACTATTTGTCAGAGGGACAGCTGTGTCGAACCACTAGCGTTCAGAATCGAACGTGATAATCATGATAATGATCAAAATATGAAGAGCGTCACATTATAAATTCGAATTTTGAATTGAATAAAGATAGAATCATGAGGTGGACAGTGATTCTTTATTCTTTATTGTGGACATATATTACAGATATTAAAGTATTATATTGTCTAATTACAGTATTATTCAAGTTTATTGGGAGAGACTGGTACCTAAGCTAGGCTGAAGCCTGAGTTTCAGGTCACCAGGCCTCCACTCCAGAAGTCATTTTTTGCTCTTTAATAAACTACCTAGTGAAATGTGTCAATTTTCTTCTTCTTGAGTGATGGAGATAAAACGTATGAAGTCATGAAAGAGGTTGATTGAAATGAACATGAAGGATGACTTCGTCACAAACTGTACCTAAATTTAGGAGATATCCTATCATCATTTTAAAATAATTAATATAACACACCTGTACGAACGGAATTGCCCTTACTCCCGGCAGGTTCCGCAATGAAGGCAACGAGTCGAGTGCGGCGGACAGCAACGTTAGTCGCAGCGCGTGCAACTTGCGCGTCTCGCTCTCCAACTCCATGGTACGCGACGTGGACGCCACCGCCTGGTTGGACGACCCCGGGCCTGCTATATATGGAAATTGATTAACGAATGAAAGAGTTGTTTCACAATCCAGTAACTGAGTTAATAGCAGCTGCGATGGGCGTTTGCTAATAAAGAAAACGAAAACAAATGCGAGTTGAACTGGCATGAAGAGGGTTCCGTGCGATGAATATGTTATCAACCATGTTTTTTTAATGTGGGGCTAATTAGTTTCTTGCAAGAAATTGCGGTTTATATTGTCTAGTGTTGAATTGTCTTGTACCAATAATTTATCCAAAAAAAACAAAATTAACATTGTAGTTGAAAAACATGTTCTCCAATATATTCAAACTGCAAATGTAAGTTGGTACGGATAATATTGAACGATTTACTATGACTGTTATTTTAAGACCACACACTTCTTATAGGTTTTCCTTTAATCTACATTCCATATGTTTTCACAAAATTTTAAGCTCAGTAGTGTCGGAGATTTTTTTTTAATAACTTTAGAATTTTCGACTAAAATAAAATTTGCAACTTCTTTTAAAAATACCCTTTCCTTTGGTATATTACACGGTACATTGGGCAATTTTTTTAATTTTCTTGTTTGCCCCCTAAAAGTTACCCCATTATCAAAATCCATTTATTTATGTCTAATGTCACAGAAATTCATAGGTGAATATTTCAACTTAATCGTTCCAGCAGATTCGGACAAATTGGCTGTGACACGCAGACGGATAGACAGATTGATCCTACAAGGGTTTCGTTTTTTCATTGGGAAGTACGGAACGATTATAATATAATAACAATAAGTGTTAACCGATTGTTGGTCGACTGTTACTTATCGCTGTGCGCGCTTTAAATTGGCGGAATGGACGAGCTTGCGCTATTGTAATACATTCTTCATATTCGTGCGCCTGTTGTTCCGACAAGAAAATCGACAATATAATACACGATTGCACAATAGATTTATTAGATTGCTTTTTTCATTATCTCCCATCGCTAAATACCGTATGTATGGAACACAATTCTTTACTTCTGAGATAATCGAAGAAGTTCTTTAAGAACTAGAATAAATAATGCAGATGATGTGGTTTAATGCAAAGCTATTCGAAAATGGAATATACCATAGACATTAAATTATGTATATATTATACCAGATACATTACCATATGACCTATTTAGTTACAAGCCTTATATAAAATTAGTCTAATGGTTTACTAGCCTGATATAGCAACAGGCGCCACGATGATATTGGAAGCAGGCATCGTCCCCGCGGACGGAGCCGACACCATTTCTCCTAGAACATTGCATACAGATGGAACGCACATACATACAGTAACATATATTTTCTGAAGTTTACGCAAATAGCATCCATTCAATCGAAATTGCTTACGGAAATATATCGCGTTTATTTCATTAATTATATATACTTACGTGCATGTTCTGCCCTAAATATTCACATTTGTTCAAAATAATTAATACCTGAAACATCATAAGTGCAATACACAATCAAGCACACATATGTATAGTTGAACATAAATACATGCACGATAAATACGAACGTATACCGCACGCATGGATGCTGCACGTAGAATGAATGAATTAAACACGATATATTTCCGTAAGCTATTTCGTTTTAATATTTACGGATACCCAAAGCGATTCTATTACAATAGATGAGCACTGAGTTCGATGCAGATCTCGATAATATATATATAAGCAAAAGCATCCCTGAGAAACTTTTCATGATTCGCTTGAAAGCTTATTGTAGTTCAAAATTATCATTAACATCTGTATGTTTATTCTATACCAGACACTATACGGAACATGTAACATACATGTTCCGTATAGTGTCTGGCATAGAATAGATCACCCCTCTCCACCCATGGCGTCATAAGAGGCGGGTTCGGGTTGATCTTAAAATCTGTGATCCTCCCGTGTTCTAATTACAACACATACTGCGATCATCAATCCGCCTGCCAAGCGTGGTTATTACGGCAATGGTCATAATATGATGGTTCGTCGTAGTCATCATTTTTTTGTTGTTATAAACGTTGCCCCACACTAGGATTTCTCCTGTGACGTGGGTGCATTTACAGACACAAATTCCACACAAAATACACCCCGACCTGGAACAACTACCTGTAGATCATACACATTTTTCCGTGCAGGAATCGAACCCACGACCCGGAGCGCAGCAGCCGACTGTTTCAGCCACTGCACCAACCGTGCCGCCAGAGGCCCACGTTCAGAGGGACGAGTGTGAGTATATTTTCGTAATCGAAACGTAGCCGTGTGCGTATACTGCCTTCGTTGCTTCAATTGACTGGAGTTGGAGCGGGCGAATTGCAGCACGGAATGCGTCTTACGCGTTTACCTTTCGATTACGAAGATAAACTCACGCTCGCCTCTCATCATTGGACATTTACGGACTTCATGTGTGTGTATGTATGTAGCTTATTTTCATCCGCATTCTTTTTTTTTTTTTTTAAACCTTGCCCCACACTAGCATTTCTCCTGTGTCGTGGGTGCGTTTACAGACATGAATTTCACACACAATACACCCAGACCCGAAACAACTACCTGCAGATCATACAAATATTTGTTCCGTGCAGGAATCGAACCCACGACCCGGAGCGCAGCAGTCGACTGTATCAGCCACTGCACCAACCGTGCCGTCAACAACAACCCTCATAAATATTCACTAAGTGTAAACCATCAAGTGTTTATTACCGTATGCGCTGCTCCGTCCGGAGACTCCTCCAATGCTGTCAGCGCCAGAACCTCCGGACTCCGAGCCCGCGGAGCCGGGTGGCTCGGCGGGCGATGTGCGTAAAGTGCTGCCGTCCGTCGCGGCCGTACTGCCCTCGTCATCCGAACTGACAACGTAAATATATTTATTTAATATGGTTGAACTGAGCGACGTTGAGGTGATCGTCATTCTCGTGAACGGGTACCGTCTGTTGGGCGTTGGTCAGCTAACGTTTTCCTAACATATCGTTATAAATATTGCAATCACGCTTGATTAGTGTAGACTTGTAAGAAGTTTTAGACTCTTCTTCTACATTGTTTTCAGTTAATCTTTTGTTTCAAGAATAATGTAATATTTATTAGATATAGGACTTTCGAGCCCTATAAAGTCTTTTTCGAACACGTTAGGAAAAACAAAAATCTATAATATACGCGATGTAATCAGTTTAGGTGTTTTATTAGATAAAACAGAGAATTATCCCTGAATATATATAATTTACACCCAGTGAAGCGTGAGAACCCATCTCATCCCGTTGGTGTCATAAAAATCGACTGTGGGATTAATTGGAGGGTGGCCAGCAGTGTCCATTCGCCTTCTAAGCGTGGCGATTATGGTAAAACCCCCCAATAAGCACACAGCACGTACCCAGGTGGCGAGGCCGTAGCATCGCTGAAGCCGGGCGCAGGTGGAGGCGGGGCAGACGGCGCAGGCGGCGCTCGGCGCGGCTGTTCTTGCAGAGATAGCGCGATGGCCAGCTCCACCATCGTCTCGTCGTCTGCGTCTGGCGGGATATCCAGTAACGCTTCCAGACCTGTAGTGACACAACATTTGAATAAAAAAAAGATTCAATTAAGATCCCGATGTTACTCTACTAACGCAAAAAGCGGGTAAGAGCATGCTGGAAGTGGTACTAATTGGACAGAGCTCCCCCTTACCTCCATCAGGCGCAAGCAGCACCATAGGCTCCAGTGGATCATCCACATCCATGAAATGGTTCTCCTGTTGATCGTCACGGTTACCACTCAGATCAGACTCGGATACGACTGCTTCCGTGATAGAACTCGTCGGCTGAGCTGTGGTTACCGATGATCCTGCGCCTATGATGAAAAAACTTATATATTACCATAGTTTATAATCATCATAATAAAACACTTTTAAACGGATTAAATCGTGTATATTATTGAATTTGTTTTCCTTGACGTTCCGAACATTGTGCAGGGTTCGTGACCGCAGGATGACTCATCCATATTATTATATCGCTTAATAATGGCGTAAACCTAAGACATCACTAGTTTATAATCATTCAAAATAAAATTATGATCAAAACCAATTTGCAGGATGGAGTCTTAGTTGCTTTCTCCTGCCGTCTAGCTCCGGTCACGAACAGGGCTGCCCCATCTCATCCCGTGGGTTTCGTAGAAGGCGACTAAGAGAGTTTGGAAACCGGTGCGTACCACTCAGTACTAATATTTCGAAAGAGGGTTTATTTATTTGTTTACACAGAAATTATATTGCTTACAGATAAATTCATCCGCAATACGATAATAATAAGTTAGTATAATATACGCGATGTACTCCGTTTAGAAGTGTTTTATTATAATGAGTAATAATCGCGAAAACTAAGACATTACTAAACCAAATGTCGCAATGACTAACTAAATTGAGTTTGAACATTGTTATTTTTCAGCCTTTGTTCAGCAGTGGACGTCCTCTGGCTGGTATTATGATGATATTTTTGCTGTTGTTGTAAGCTGGTGTAATTGTAGGTGAAAATGTGGGTTAACCACGAGGAAGTCCTGGGCAAATCACCAGGACTACAAAAACAAAGTGAGACCACACCAAACGAGCGTTGTGTAAACGGACCTGTTCATGGACCGTATTCCTGTTCACTCACTTTTGGATAAACATAATACTCGTAACACTAAAGTATTTACCAGTTCCAGGCGTGTTTGGGGGCGACGGTATGTACACGCGGCGTCTCTTCACTCTTGGTCGGAGCACTCTCATGAGCGCAGCCTTCGCACCAAAGCTTATGCTTTGATCCTCAGCCAGCAACAGCGACAGGTAGATTTGATTGCCAAATTCAATCTATTAAAAACAACAGTACTGTTTAAACATCTTAAATAATGCTCATTTTGACATTTTAAATAAATTGAAATGGAAGATAAAGTTCCATGTGGTGCCAGCTAAGAATAGCACCCACCCATCTCATCCGGTGGGTGTCTTAATAGGCGATTAAGTGATTAGCCGGAGGATGGGCAGGAGTATTCTTCCAGTACATTTACTGCGATCGCTAACTCGCCTGCCAAGCGTGGCCATTATAGCAAAACCGTCAATTGAGCATACAAAACAAACCCAAACTAATTGTGGCGATATTTGGGAGAGGCCTATGTCCAGCAGTGGATGGTTTTTGCTTAAAATTATGATGATGATGAAGATAAATAAAAAAGCATTACAAGCTTGCACTTTTAACTTGCTTGCTCTATTACAAATAGACGTCACTGGACGTGAAGACTTCTATATCTTATATATATATATGTATAATTCTTCTGTACGTGTGTATGTCACGGAACTCCTCATACACGGTTGGACCGCTGCTGATGTTTTTTTTGTGTATGTTCGAGTGGGCCATTGTATGGTTTAGATTTACAATTGGATCCGGTAGGTGGCGCTGCTATCGGGTTTGCATATGCCTGCTTGTGCGAAGGTGGGGCGGGCAGCTAGTAAAATATAAATTCTTTACAATATTTCTTTTTACTATGTTACACACGTCAGTACTTACACACTCGGGCTCCGCGTGCAGCTGGAAGGCATGCACGGTATCGGCGAGAGCGTGCATTGTGTGTTCCGGATGCCGCAGTCCATAGGACAGGATGCCGGGCGGCTGGGCCGTGGACGAACGACACGCTGCGAGTCGCCATAACACGCTTGTAAGTAACGCACAAAGGTGAGGTTCTTTTTCTTTCTCATCTTGATTGTCACCCTTCCAGAAGACTGACCAGTCACCTATTGGAAAAAAAAACACTGTAATTAATAACTAGAAATAATCAATTTCAAATAACCTTATTTGATCTGTACAAGAATTCTGGGCTGAACCTTCTACATTGATCCAGATACCACTCATTGGCAACTTTTATTCATATCTTTATGTTGCCTTGTTAATAGTGTTGGGCAAGTTGGACAAACTGGCTCTTGTCGCACATCCTGAACTCAGATGATTTAAATTTAAGATCAATGTGCGAACAGCACAGAGCTCATTACTGTCGGTTTTATTTTTTTATGCCCAGGTCCACAGCTGGGCATCATAAAAAAACCCTACGGTTTTCTCCTGTATCGTGGATACAGTTACAGAAGTACATGTCACATATCCGAACACCCAGCCCAACTGTGCAGCTATTCTAAACGCGTGAAAACTTTCCGCGTCGAGAACGTGTCTACAGAACTCGTTAGTAAAACAGCATTCATAAAGGGTAGAAAATATTAAAACTTTTACACGCTGGTAATATAAAATATATTTTCGTAAGCCTCACAATAAAAAAATAAACCAATTATAAAATTAGTAGATTTTGAATCGGCTCTAGTGTGATCATACGAGGTCCTGGAGAGCCCCCCCTTAGATGGCGAAGATGACCGCCCCATTTGATTTAGCCGGTAGGAGTCCGGCATGCCCCTTCGCCCTTCCCCAGGGCAGAGGAAGTACATGAAGAATTTCCACTAGGACAAACTTCTTCAAAAAAAAATATTATAATACCGATCTCTGTACACATTCTCGACACGGAAAGTTTTCAGGCGTATAGAATAGTTCTTCTGGAACAGAGGGCCGAGTTTGAAATCCCTTTCTAAAAACGTAAACGCGTGCGACGCGGTTACTGCGTTCGGCGCTACGATTCGCCTGCTCTAAACTCTTCAGCCAATTGGAACACCGAACGCGGTCAACATGACGCACGCGTTCACGTTTCCATCATGAATAGAAACTCACACTCGGCCCTCTGCTATTTGTAGAGAAGTATTTGTTACGTGAACTATCGAACGTACGTACACGTAGCATAGAAAGCCAAGCGATCAGTCACTGCAACAACCAAGCCATATTATTACCATTGGGAGGTCTCTGTGGCGTAGGAGCGCTGAACTTGACGAGATGGTTGGGTCTGGCGACGGCGACACCACGCGCCAACAACACCAGTCTGAAGTACGCTTCAGGATCGATGTTGTGCGGGTCCGCAGTGTCGCGGAGCTCACGCAGTGATGTGCTTACGTAATTGAGGATGGCTTGATCCTGCACAAATGATATTGATTAATTCAAGTATTCAAAATTCGTTTTTCATAACAATGTGAAGTATACTCACATTGTTATGAAAAACGAATTTTATCTTTGTTCATCATAAATTACTTAGTTTACGCTAGCTGTATGTATGACGTATATGTCGGTGCGCCTCTTGCATGTCATCTGGACTGGGAGATTCCATATTTCGGGTTAATCGTAGAGAGTTTCATGTAGTTCTCGGCGAAGAATAGACCACACTTCTACTTGAGGAGAGTCGTAAAAGGTGACTAAGGGTTGATATAAAGAGGATTGGCAGCAGCATCTTCATGTGTGTTAATAGCATATTACGATCAGCAATCTGCCGGCCTAGCGTGGTGATTATGGCTGTGTCTAATTATAGTTATCATTGGGCGGCCTACTTTCAGTAGCGGTCGTGTATAGTACGCGTAGCATAACTGTGCCTCTTTGAAGTACCCAACTCCAAAGCAGTTTCGCTTTTCAGGTCTAAATGGTTAGCGGGGTAGGCAGAGGTCGAGCGCTTATGGACGCTAACAGTCACCAACGGGTGACGTTCGCGCAGGTACAGCAAACGTTCAGAGGCGCAGTTATAATGCGCGTACTATTTTTACTTTATATTAAGATTTGTCCTGTGTCGTGGGCACGTTTACAAACACAAATTGCGCACACAATACAGCCAGCCCCGGCCGCCTGTACCTTGTACTGGTGGTAGTGCGCGTGGTGCAGCGCCCGCAGCAGGCACTGGGCGCGCGCGTGCAGGTGCGGCGGCGCGGGCGCGCACAGCAGGCGGCGCGCGGGCTCGGCGGCGGCGGCCGCGCCCGCGGCGGCGGCGCCCGCGCCAAGCTCCAGCGCCTCCAGCGCGGCGCACGCGAGCCGCTCCAGGGGACTCGGCTTCCATGCACCGCCGGCGCCCTCGCCCTCCTGTAAACATACATTACATGAACATCCGAAATATAGGTAACTTTGTTTCATCATTTCGGCCGAATGAAGTCCACTGGCTGGACACAGGCCCCCCCCAAAGATCATCACTACGACAGATATGGGTGTGTTGTGGGCCCATTGGGGGGTTTTGCCATAATCGCCACGCTTGGCAGGCGGGTTGGCGATCGCAGTTGAGTTGTTAGTATACTTGAAGGACGCTGCTGCCCATCCTCCGGCTAATCCCTTAGTCGACTTCTACGACACCCACGGGAGGAGATGGGGTGGTGGTGTTCTGAGCCGGCACCACACGGCGTGGCACTATCTATCTATATATAATATACTTGCTACCCGCCCCGGCTTCGCCCTGACAGGTACATGCAAACCCGATTGCAAATGGGTACAAATGTAAATCTTAATTATCAAAAGACCCGCTCAAACATACACAAAAAAAACATCAAAATCGGTCCAGCCGTTTAGGAAGAGTTCAGTGACATACACATGTACAGAAGAATTATGTATGTAACATATAAATCGATGTATGTATGTTCCCTATGGTCTCCAAAACGGCTGGACCGATTTTGATTAAATTTTTAGGAATGTTTCAGATTAGGCCAGCTGGTGATCCTATAAAATTTGATAGCGATCGGATCAACATTTTTTTACTCCGTACGAAGTCA
Organism: Diloba caeruleocephala; assembly: GCA_947459985.1. NCBI lineage: Eukaryota > Metazoa > Arthropoda > Insecta > Lepidoptera > Noctuidae > Diloba > Diloba caeruleocephala. Next base: position 6,361,992 of record OX381607.1, read on the forward strand.
AAGCGTTTCGCTAATTAATTATAAAACGAGGGAAATGGACCTTATGTCATTTGAAAAGTACTGTATCAAAGATGTACACAAAAAAACCATATTTGTATGTTTTCCATTAAGACAGGCAAACTAAACATATGCACATCACGATTTTCCCACACAAAACACATTAACCAATCAAATGATAACATTTTCACCACATTTACGGCTGTATGAACTAGGATCTCTTTGCCTTCTCTGCACGGAAAAACATACATACCAAAACAGATACGCAAACAAATAAGCAGGAAGTATTCTATCAGTTTCTTTCAAAATGAATTACCTATATTTATTTATTCGTTATATTATTCTACTTAATATTCAAATTGTTTAAGTTCTAAGTTTCATACGTTAATTCTTTTTTGTCATTAATTTGAATTGCAATTTGCTTTTAAGCATACTCTATCGCTTTAGTTTCATCATTACGTCAAAGTAACAAGAATTTGCATACAAATAAAGCCAATTACCTATACATATCTGAGAAACAATTGAATTTTGTTACTTTAATAACACAATTCGTTGAATTTCGACCACAGGTGGTACTTGTTTTCATATTATTAAAGTACCCCCAAGGCTAGCCTAAGACTACACAGTGTCTGACACGGATCTTGAGCGCTAAGTGAAAGATAGGGGCTCAGTTTGACAAACAGAGCCGAAATATCACTTCTGCACAGATGAAGGAGGAAGGTCAGCGCTCAAGATCGGTGCCGCCTAAAACGGCCTTTTTTTTTTTGATCCGGTGGAAATACCTCATTTACTTCCTTCGCCCCGGGAAAGGGCGAAGGGGCATGCCGGACTCTTACCGGCTAAAACCACCGGAGTGATCATCTTCGGCGCCGAAGGGAGGCCCCAGGAACTCGAAAGGTCTCCATCTAGAGCCACACCCATTGGCGCCACGCCTTTAGGCACATCTCGGAGGGGATGACTGTAAAGCGGTCATCCCCTCTAGTGGAGGGAAGGCGACTGTAAAGAGGCCACCCCCGCAGGCATCTTTCGAGGGGATTGTAAAAGATTCCCCCGAAGCCTCACTATGCGCTGTGCTGCGCACACAGCGGTACGTGACCACATGCGCACCGCTGTCTTCCCGGGGGTCGCTCTGTGTGAGCACGCAAATTTCCCAATAAGCGCGCTCGCGACCCCCAAGGCCCCCTGTCATATAAAGACGACAGGGGGCTCAGGCGTGTTGGACACGGGCACCACGGCGGTTGTTACCCCGGCTCCGTGTCCTCCTCCTCCGAGCGGGATCGGCCCTCTTCCGATCCCGCTCTGCGACCTCCTTCTGGAGCATTACGCTCTCACAGAAGGAGACCACAGCACTCCCAATTTTCATGCTCTGCCAGCATAGCCGACACTACTGCCGGCAAAGAGAGATCTTGCCCGATCCGATCGACCAGGATCCGCCGCTCGGCAGTCCACGCAGGGCACTCTCCGAGCGTGTGCTGTGCGGTATCCTGATCGTCTCCACAGTGGTGGCACTGCGCCGTGACCTCGCGTCCTATCCTGTGCAAGTACGCACCGAAACAACCGTGTCCGGTGAATACCTGCGTCAGGTGGAATGTGACGCGCTCGCTTCTTTGGAGCCAGGCTCCGAAGAGCGGCAAGACAGCCTCGACGACGCGCTTTTGCGCGTACTGTGGCAGCATGAGCCGCTCGCGCCATAGCTCAAGTGCACGCCGCCGAGCCTGCCGCCTCAAACTTTCGAGCGCCCCTGAAGGCACGCCTTCACCGCTCTGGCGGAGGGAGCGTGTTTGGTGATACACCCACGCATCCATCTCCGCCAGGATATCAAAAGGCGGAAAGCGCGCCAACAGAGTTGCCGCCTCAAAGGACACCGTTCGGTATCCTTGTGCGATTCGTATAGCCGCTCTACGCTGCAGACCGTGAATCTTGGTTCTGCAGCGCTGGACGCCCGAGAGTCGAGATGACCAGACAGGCGCCCCGTAGAGGGCCACGGACCGCACGACTCCCCCGTAGAGGCGGCGAACTTCTTCCCTCGGTCCCCCGAGATTGGGCAGTAGACGGTGCAAGGCACCCACTATCCTTTCGACCCGGGGGACTAGACGCTCGAAGTGCTCCTCGAAGCCCCAGCGACTGTCCAGGGTGAGCCCCAGGTACTTCATGTACCGGCCCACCCTGGCCTAAAACGGCCTACTCAAAGCATTGCCTGTAGGGCTCTACACGCAGTGCTTTGAGTAGGCCCTTTTAGTCTCGAAGGGTCGAATCTAAGTACATTGAATTATTTCTATGTAATACTACTTTAGGGCGCCTGCTTTAACTATAAAAACATATGTTTTTCTACTAGCTTTGCTTTAATCTTTACTAAGTGGTATGGCCAAAACACTAAAGATGAAAATAAATAAAAATGTTTTGTGAAAATGATTACATGACATTTCAGTGATTTGTTACTTTAAATGCCACCTCACATGACAACAACAATTCAATTCAATTCTTTGTTGTGGATCATAGGTATATTGTACAGATGTTCTTGAATATTTTGTAATCAGCCATGTCCCTTTGGGCACACAATAATTGCAATTAGGGATAACAATAGTATTAGTAAATCTATTTGTAGCTGCTGATCCCATATATTCTGGCTTAGTTGGGTATATTCGTAGCTAAGACTTTCAACCAACGTCAACGCTTACTTCAAGTAATGTATTGAAATGAGAGATTTATATTGTTTGTCATATAGCATTTTTCAACATCTGAGTTGTTATAATGTGCAATGACTTTAAAACTCATACAACATACTATATAAATCAAAGAGAAAACAAATAAGAAAACATACCGTAGCTACCTTGCTGGATGATGGACAAGCAGATGGATCCTCATTGTCTTCAGGCCATCCAAACTGCTCCTTGTTCTTGCCATACACCTAAAACCACATGTCATTGTATTAAATCACATTAGTACAATTAAAATTAGATATGCCAACTTCAGAACACAGACTTGGTCACTCACTGTAGGCCTCATAAGAAAGCTCAAGGTCACTCAGCTAGCTATAGAGAGAGCTATGCTTGGTATTTCTCTACGAGATAGAATCAGAAATGAAGAAATCCGTAGAAGAACTAAAGTTGCCGACATAGCTGAAAGGATTAGTAAACTGAAGTCGCAATGGTCGGGGATTTAGCTCTTACAACTGATGGCCGTTGGGGCAAAAATGTTCTCGAGTGGAGACCGGGCACCGGTAAACGCAGCGGGGGACGACCTCCAACGAGGTGGACGGACGACCTGGTGAAGGTCGCTGGAAGTCGTTGGATGAGGGCGGTATGTAACCGCTCGTTGTGGAAATCGAAGGGGGAGCCCTTTGTTCAGCAGTGGACGTCCTGTGGCTGATATGATGATGAAGATGATGATGATGAGGCCAACTTACTTTTACAGAGTCAGCCATCGTTATTCCATCTGGATCTTGAGATGGTCCAAAGTTGATGACCAGTTTCTTGTCAGATTGAAGAGATTCCTCACGGGTCAGTGGTATATCAAACCAACGGTTGCGCACTACAATTGTCTGAATCGATCTGCCGTACACCTAGTACAAATAAAATATTTAAAAAATAAAGGAACTATTTAGTATTGTTTGCCTTCTTGAAGCAATAAGGTTGTAAAGTAATATGCTGTAACTTACTTCGACGAATGACGGCGTTCTGGCGACGTCTTGGCTGCCAAGAAGTACTCTTATACCGCATATAACCATATTGGGATCAGAGTTGATCACCTCCATTGAGAATCCGCTCATTTTTGTTGATACCACGTACAGCCCTTAACAGTGGGACGATATATTATATTACATAAAATTGGCACAATCAATCTATAAAATATATACTAACGTCAACATAACTTCCAACTTAAAAAAATCGAAACAAGTGTAATTATACAGAAAAGCTATAATTTAAGTCTGGCCATTAAATGGGCTGGCCACATTCGATTTTTTGGTTTCTGAGCTGTGGACTAAAATTTGCCAATAGTGAATGACACACACCGGACCTAGACCAAAGGGCATGTAAATCAAAGAGATCTTGGCCAGCAGTGCAGCAGTGTAGTAACGATAATTTTGAATAATAAAATAGCTCACATCATTTTAAAAGTATTTTTTTATCCATGGTTTACGTACCTGTAGTATTGAGTCGGTGTTTGATCTGCGCGGTATTGTACACTTGCAGTAGATCGTTACCGCCAAACTCAATGTCGTTCATCGAGACGCAATGCTCGAAGAAGTCTATCGGGAATTGCGGAGCTCCGTTTGCACTGGACTTCGTTACAACCTGCAATACAAGCACATATGTAGCAGAGTTCAAAAGCTTACAATACATATATTTCTTACTGGCATTTCTGGGCTGATGCTAATACCGATGGATTCAAGAAATTCTGTTTAGAATTAATATTGTTCAGTCGCTTTAATTTGGGTACATTATAATGTCTTAGGTTTTCGCGATTATTACACATTATAATAAAACAATTTTAAACGGATTAGATACATTTATTATTCAAGCATTCGAAACGTCAGGCAAAACAAAAATCTATAATATACGCGATCTAATCCGTTTAAAATTGTTTTATTATAATTAGGTACATTAGATTTTTAGCCTATGCAATAAAAAATACTTTTCCTACCTGTTGTGCTTTTCCCTTAGTATGATGCGCCATCAGCCTAGGCCTCCGTCTGGGCGCATGCGTCGGCTGTATAGCAGGCGACAACCAATAACCGGTGTGTTCGCTACTAGCGGCGTACATCCGCAGACTGCCGTCTTCACAGAGAAGGATAAGGGTACTCTTCTGTTCACCACCGCCGCCACACCAGTGGCGGACCGCTACCATGTCGGTTATCTTCGCTTTAGCGGGTACCACCTGCATAATAAGACAGCTTTGCAGTCACGGCAAGAACGCTACAACAGCTTTGCAGTCACGGCAAGAACGCTACAACTTACATTTTTATAAGTTGTTAGCAGTAAGAGTTGGCAAATAACTAAACGAGGCAAGGAGCTCCAGCCATAAATATTTAAAACTGCTCCAAAATACTGACACTTGACAAATGTCAATAAATTATTTAGTACTATCTTCCTACAATCTCATCATTCATCATTTCGGCCGAATAAAGTCCACTGCTGGACACAGCCCTCCCTCAAAGATCACCACAACGACCGACATCGGTGTGTCTGACTGGGTTTTGTAATAATGGCCACGTTTGGCAGGCGGGTTGGCGATCGCAGTTGAGTTGTTAATGCATTCGAAGGACGCTGCTGCCCATCCTCTGTCTAGCCCTTAGCCGGCTTTTACGACACCGACGGGATGAGATGAGTTGGTGCTATTCGTAGCCGGCACCACACGGCTATAATCTCACTCACCTTGATTTCCTGCACGAATATATTAGTGGGTGTCAACATGAGAACAACAGGGTTGTTAGAAGCCTGCATAACAGCGGTGACCAGGCCTGGATGTCCGGGCACTTCAGCCCACTGGCATAGGGATTGCACTCCGCCTTGCTTGCCGCCGCCTCGGCCTCCCTCCTTCTGAGTTGTGGTGGTTGATAAAGTGATCAAAGCTGTGCCTATGTGGAAACAAACAAATTGGGTTATAAATAGTAATAACATGTCTTTCATAAACACAATCTGCTACTACATTGTATTTAAAGATAAGAAGGTTTTGGCACTTGGTTTAATTTTTTATGTATGTTTAGTTAAGATCTAAATAATTACAAAATGAGATGGTGATTTATATCTTTCTTCTGTGTCTAAACTTAATCAATATTTTATAAACTATGATTACCTTTGAGGCTCTCTTCGACAGTGTTTAGTGGAGCAAGGAAGCTTTTGCCTTGCGCATACGAGAAGAACAACATTTTAAGTGTATGCGAGTAGTATATGGAGACTCCACCGCCTCCGACCAACCCCGCAACATCCTATGAAAAGAAATCAGTCCGTTGAGTATACTTAGTTTTCCATCTTCAATTTAGTCAGTTTAATCATCCCTTCTTAACTTGTGGCATTAATCTATACAAGGATTTCTGTCCTCACGTGCTAACTTTGTCTATATCTATATCCTAAATTTATTTTTACATCATCCAACTCTTGGATCAACTAATGTACAATGGACAGACATTAGACCAGTGGCATACCAACCTGAGAGGAGGCATCCTCCAAGGCGACAATGTAAAAGCCAATTTTTTATTTTTTTTTATTGCCCGACACTATTATTTCTTGTTTGTCGATGTAACTGTACGTTTACAGACATGCACAAACACCCAGACCCGAAACAACTATCTATAGACACACACAAATATTTTTGGCCCGAGCCGTGAGAGCGAGCCCGCGACACGCAACGCAGCAAGCCTAGGCTTAGCCGCTGCGCCAGCCATAAAATATATATACAAATAAATTAAATTGAAGTGTCTGTTTATAATGTCACAATAACAGCTTTTTACTAAATGCGTATGAAAGTATATATGGTACCTACAACAAAAAAACTATTTGTTTTGTCTCTCTGTCTGTCTGTTTGTTCCTGCTAATCTCTGAAACGGCTAGACCCATTTTTACGAGATATTCACTGGCAGATAGCCGATGTATATGTATATATATGTATAAAAGACAGCCAGCTGAGGCGAAGTCAGATGAAACGTTTTAAATGTTGATGGATATTGCATACTACCGATAAACAAAAGCTAATGAAACAACATTGGAATAAGTTGCTATAACAAGGTAAACGCGCGGTATGACAAAGCAAGAGGAGTTTCAGACTAAGAGGCGTTAGCCCCCGATCGCCAAAACTGATCTAATTTAGCCAATAAAATGTAACTAATATAGACAATGCCGTAATAGTTTGTCCTATATAAATTAAGATATAAACTACTAACATTTGTCACTTGAAAGGAATAATGAAGATGAATTGTTATTTCTATGACATCAATACTAAATTACAAAACCAGTTACTGCAACTTCCCTGTATCTAAGGGTGCTCAATTCAAGCATATTGATGTAGTAGAGGTGTTTCAACACTACCGAAATCTAGGTTTATTAGTCGTCATGCAAAGCGTTTGTATAATATATCAGCCTGGTCAGCTAAAATTTATTATGTTGCTTTAACTTTAATAATTTAATAAATATTTAACCTACCTGTATATCCGGATGGAGCACCTCTAGCGTGTTGGTTACGTAGAAAGTGCCTAAGGTGGCACGAGACTCTTCGCTCATTGGCTGCCAATAAATATGACCGGCGGAACTCATGCACAACATGTGCATAACGCCATCTTGGTTCACGAACGTTACGTCACGGACCTGTTATTACAGTATTGATGTAAAAATGCTGGTTGAAAACATGAAAAGAATTTACATTTATCTATTGCTATAATAATGATGAAGCCACAATGATGATACACACTAACCTTTTCAAATTCAAATTCAAAAGATTTTTATTCATATAAACCATTTACGGGTGCTTATGAATAGTCAGAATGTAGTTGCACGGTTCCAAGAAGTTGGTCCTATGGAGAAGAACCAGCAAGAAACTCCATAGTCACTCTTTTAAAACCTATATGTTTTATCATCATTGGTGTACCAACACTAATTATAATGTCAGTTATTTTACAAAAGTATCCATAGAGTTTCTTTGCGGCTCTTTTTCATATGATCAACCAATTGGAACCATACAACTTAAATTTTGATGATTCATGAGAGCCAGTAACTGGTCTATTTGAAGCAAAACTTAATTATAGAAATACTTTTACCTTTCCACTAGGCACAAGGAAGTGATGCATAGGACTATTGAGATCTTTGCTCAAGTCGAAGATCTTGATGAAGTCTGATGTGACGAGAGCAAGTTGCGTCTGAGAGCCGGGCAGCCATATTGCCTTGATGACGTAATTGTTGCCTTCCAAACCAGCGTTTAGAACTAGGTGATCGGCTACCGCACCTAGGAAGATCATGTAAAATGATAAATTGGCTTGCTAAGGTCGAAAACCCGCTTGAGTTTAAAGTCAAATGATGCGGCATTGACATCTATTTGACAATATGAATTGTCTGAACAACACTTACCACCAGTGTTGAATGTTAGCACATTGCATTCTTTAAGCCCGCACACGGCGAGAAGATCCTCATTCCAAGGATTCCCGCTCAGACTGAGCACCATGAACGGTATGGGGGCTGAAGACAGACGCGTCAAAGTTAACTTGTGCTTAGACGAGTCCGCTTGCTTCAGTAGCGCAGACAGTTGGAGGACGGTGATTTTTCCTAGAAACGAGAAATTTCATAAATATTTCAACGTTTTTCATTTATCGTAATTTTTTATTCTAGAATGTTTTAATGTGGTACCTTTTTCGTGCGACACAGCAAGGTGCTGCCGGCGTCCCTGCGGCGAGGCGAGGCAGCACATGGCGACACGTCGCAGCTTGTGCGCGGACATTAGCTGCCGGATTGTCTGGCCCGTCTCACCCGTGTATGACATGCGCACATTCTCGAACGCACCCTCCTGGGAACCTGTGGATTAACATGACTAATTAGGTATTTGTTTATAATATGCTGAAAAATACTATACGACTACGGAACATCAAAGTTTTCACTGTGTTAAGTACTAGCTTCTGTGTGGTGTTCCTGATTAAAAATATAGCACCACCCCATCTTCTCTCGTGCATGTGGTAAAAGGCGAAAAAAACAGCGGGATGGACAGCAGCGTCCCTACAGTGGAACAGCTGTCAGTCCATACTGTGCTCGCGAACCCGCCTTTCAAGCGAGATGAGTACTGGCAAATTCCCCCAAAAATGACGACACAATTGTGGAAATCTATGAGGGATGAGTTTGTTCAGCAGTGGACGTTCTTTGGCTGATATGATGATGATGAAGCACTAGCTTAACACACACTAAATGTAGTAAATAACAATGGAGATTTGGAGGCACCGCGTCCTTTTACCAACTAGTTTACTTTTAGGTCTTCTTATACATCTCAAGGGAGAAGTTGCTGCTTAGTTGGACATTTTTCCCAGTGTATTAGAGGAGCTTTAATACGTACCAAGAGTGGGCAGCATGAGGTTGTCAGTGTGCGTAAACTTCTTTTCTCCGAGATGTAGCTGGGCGAGCGCTCTCTGCGCACGGCCGTGTGCCCCCGTGGGCGCGGCCCGCTCGCACGCGGCCCGCACGGGCCCGGCCAAGGCTTCCAGCAGGCGACGCACGCGTTCCATGCAGGTGCCCCAGCCGGAATACGACGACAAGTATTGGCGACATCCTGTATAGGTGTTACAAAAGCACATGTTTTTTACATTTCTCGTATTTTTACTCATATCTATGCAATGAAAGGAAAGTATGGATTTTTATTTCCTCATTGAATCTTAACATAAAAATGTTGCTCTAAGTCAGTGAAAACATGTCGTTAGACATTTTAAATTTTAACAGACACTAGCAACCCGCCCCGTCTTCGCACGGGTAGCACTAATGATCGATAGTCAGATGACTTACATGACACAAAATTGCAAAAACCTAAAAAACTGTTGATGCGCTACCAAACTTTACAGGATTACCCGCCGGGCTAAATTGTACATTGCCTGAAAATTTCATCAAATACGGTCTAGCCGTTTTGTAGTCCATAGGGAACATACACACATTATTTATATAGATATACTAGATGGGCCCCGCGGTTTCACCCGCCGTTTAATTTTATATACATAGAAATGAAATTCATTGTAATGATAGTGGCGCCATCTGTCAAAGATTGGTCGTACCGACTCAGAAACCTTTGTGGGCTCATGCACAACACTTTGCTGAAGATCATGACATGATCAAATGCATAGTTTTCGATTCTATAAAGGACATACACACACAAACATTCATTTATATATATATAAACAGATCATTTAAAAAAAATTCAACGGACCTTGAATATTAGATGCCAGTACGGGGCGGCGCGGCGGCGCTAGTATAGCAGGTGGCCCGGGGCTGGACGGCCGCCGGCGCAGCGACGGCGCAGGCGCAGCCTCCTCCACACCTGCTCCCCGCGCGCCTCCCAGCGTCACTGAACGCTTCACTAGAGCTTGGCAGCTGTTCAAAAAGAGGATATTTAAAATTATATCTTGCTGGTTTAGGTAACACTACAGTATTCTTTAGGAATTCCACGAACTAACGATTCCACGCTATACTGCTTATTTCGCATATTACCTGGAGTCAGGCTTGGCACCACAGTCACAAAAGAAGTTTCCGAACTTGGCATAGGACACGTCGTGCCCGCGATGGCACACCCGCGCGCACACGGTGCACACTCCCACGCCGTCCACCATCTTACACGTGTGGCAGTGGTACCAATGCTGGTTCATGAACTCCCTTTGCGTCACGGTGAACGTGCACAGTTTGTACTGGAGCATTGCGTCTTCATCCTGCGAGACGGAATAAAAATACCTTTAAATTAAGAATACATTGATTGAGCTATTAAACTTTAAGCGCCTTACGTGCGTAGTCAAAAGTACGTAAGGCATTTTTTTTCCATTCGTATATGTATTAATATACTCACCGAATCATCAGCACTTGTGTCATCATCGTCTTGTTGTTCGTCTGTATAATCAAGGTCGAACCCGAGGTCCGACGGAGACTCCCATGTCGGACTGACTGAACGCCATGCTACGATAACAAATATTCTTCGTTATTGCAAAGATATTCTTTGTAAGTAATTAAAACTTTATTTAATATCAGTATCAGTCTTCATGCACGGCTAGTGTCATCGGATATAACTACACCATCAGATACGGATAGATCAGCTGAGTAAAGAAGATATAGAGTAGGACCCATCATGCTACCTTGAAGAACTCCTACAAGGATTTCTTGTAATCTAGTTACTTCGTTGCTTTGTTTTACGAAGAAGTGTATCTTCTCTTCAGATAGGATTGAATGAATATGAAATAGTGTATCGGAAATGCTTTTTTAATTTTGTATAAATGGACCTTCATGATCGATAGTCTGGGATATGTCCAAAAAGGCAGCTGAGCAATATTTATTTTCTTCGTACGTTAAAGTTCTTTTACGCCAATCCTATAAGCCAAAGTCAGCGGTGGTCGGGCAATGCTGGCTGCCCGAGCCGCAGCCGGGTTTACTTTGACATTGCATAAGATGGCAATCGATCCTAGAGCTGCGCGAGTGGCTATAGCTTCCCGCGTTATTGTGTACTGAGCTGTACACTGACCAATGCCTAGTTAATTCAATCAATTCACACTTACTATGCGGTTGCGTTGTGTTGATAGAGTGCAGAGCGTCCGCGAGGTACGACAGCAGCACGCAGGCGGACTCAATCTGTGGCGCCAACGTACCATCCACTTGACCCTCCTCCAGCTTGTCCAGTACTTCTTGACTGCTTAGATTGTCCACACTGCGAATAAAATCACACATTAAAATGCTACTAGAGGGTAGTGCTTGCGTATCGATTATTAATTTCTTCGTTAAATAATGTATCTGTTGATCATAAATTGATATTAAAATTTTGTTTGCATTATTCTAGTCATTGTTTACCCAGAACGCTCAGAGGTTATTTGACATTTTTGATGGAATGAATATAGTGAACCTACGATCAACTTGAATACCTGCATCATGTTTAACGTCAAAATATCGTGTATTATTTATATTGCAAGTAGTAGAAAAGCTGCTTCTAGGAATAGCTCTACCTACCTCTATTCAATTTAGACTTACATAAAAGTTCATTTGTAAGTGCCATCAAAGTTTAACCGACATGAGCTGCCCTGATATATATAAACTAACTGAATGGCTTGCTAAACATTGATTTTACGATTTAAAGTAAAATAAGGAACACCTTGAAATGAAATCATAAAAAATGTTCAAATCGATTTTATTCACATTTTATGTACTAATATCACATCATATCCTCCATCTCCTCCCGTGGATGTCGTAGAAGGCGACTAAGGGAATATCTAAACCAGAGGGATGGGTAGCAGCATCCCTTCTGTGAAACGGTGGCCATACTGCGCTCACTAAATTTTCTAATATTAATTGTTATGATGTGATCATCATATCGACCATACAACATCCATTGCTAAACACAGCCTATAGATTTCCACAACTGTGTCATCATTTTGGGGGGTATTTGCCAATACTCACCACGCTTGGCAGGAGGGATGGTGAGCGCAGAATGGCTGCTGTTCCATAGAAGGGATGCTGCTGCCCATCCCTTTGGTTTATTGTCCCTTAGTCACCTTTTGCGACATCCACAGGAAGAGATGGAGTGGTGCTGTAATCTTAATCCGGATACCACACGGACTTCCGGACATATCAATTTGATTTACCTTATCTTAAAGCGGAATTTGTAACTTACCAAGCGGAGAGCCAGCCGACGGCAGCCGGGAATAGTTGCCGATGGTCTCCACCGGCGTGAGCATCAGCTAGACGACACATTTCACGCAGTAGCAGCGGTGAGCACGCACTTTCCCCACACACGCCGATCAGCGTGGTCAGCATGCGCTCGCTGACGTCATCATGACTGTGGAATAAAGGGATATTACTGTACTGTATGTTAGTGCATGTAAGCAATGATACATTATTGAATTACTATCACAGCTGTAAACTTTTGACTTTTGTTGCATTGAAATTTTTGGAGCTATAAAATCGTAAACTTCTTTCTTTCCTGCACAGCTGCAATGTATGAATTTGCTAACTACCTGTCTATACAAATAAATAAAATTGAAGTGTCTGCTTGTAATGTCAAAATAACAGCTATTTACTAAATGCATATGAAAGTATATATACGGTACCTACAATAAAACAACATTATTTTTTGTCTGTCTGTCTGATTGTTCCGTGTAATCTCCGAAACGGCTAGACCGATTTTGACGGGACTTTCACTGGCAGATAGCTGATATTACAAGGAATAACTTAGGCTACTGTTAAAAAAATTGGGTTCTGCGCAAAAAAAAAACCCTTGAAATCCAATATATAGATTCTATGTCAAGTGTCTATGTCAAAGTACTCTAAATTTATTTTAAATTAAACGTAGGTGAAACCGCGGGTCCCAGCTAGTATATTAATAAAATTATTGAGACAGTTTTTTTTCAACTAATAGTTATCTTTTATCTTCTTTCATTCATATATTAGAGTTGAAAACGCACCAGTGCTGCACAACATGCTTGCACAGCGCAGACAGAAGGGCAGCGTTGTCGTTGGCGGTATCAGTCAGCGGCGCGGGCGTGGGTTCAGCGGTCGCAGCGACAGTTGTACCAGCGCCAGCACTGTCCTTGCTGCCATCTGACCAGCTACAGCTCTCTGTACCGGAGTAATACATATATAAGGTTAATTTACTTTACATGGTTTATTAATATTATAAGTTTTAAACTGACATGGTCACTGACACTATCATTAGAACTGGAAACGGGCTATTTACCATGTTTTTTATTTACCCTGCGCACAAACCGTTTCAGGAAGAGGGTAGATCGTTGTCTGCTCTTAAACATCCACCCGCAAAAACTTTAGTTTATCCGTGAACATGGCGCTTGCAACAGCGCCGAAATATCGGGAACTCAAAATAAATAAAAACATGGTAAATATCCCGTTTCCAGTTCTAATAATAGTATTAATATTATATGTAAAGTAATACTGAAGACTGGCCATACTATCATCTGAGACAAAGTATTTAATTATGGGAATAATTAAAGAATTTTTTAACGTAAGTTTAATTATTGGTAGTTATATTACCTGAGTTTCCAGATTGCTGTGCAGTTTCCGACTGTGCCCTAGGAGCTGGAGACCTGTAAATAAAATATGGTTTAAAAAAATCATAGATAAAATAGTACATCACTGTCCAGGCCTGAAATAGAGCAATCGGCGGCCGAGTAATATTGGAAGGACGAGGTGAAGTTAACTAAACGAGGCCGTTAATTGCTGAGCTTCGGCGGAGACTTCTATAGTACTAACAAATTAATTTAAGAAACATAAAAGTTGAATTCATGTGAAAATAGCATAGCAGTAACTACACGCTTACCGCGTTCGGAACTCCGATTGGTTGAAGAGTTTGGAGCGGGCCAATCGCGGTGCCGAACGCGGTAAACGTGTAGTTGACCATTACGTTTCGATTGCGAAAACAAACTTGTGCTAGGGGTACAGTTAGGCAAAGACAATTGAAAAACAAAAGTGACAACTTATGAAAATATCCACATTACTACAGTATCAAATTTTCATTCGCGCCCATTAGAACGCGCGCGGACATTGTTAATTTTTTTAACTTTTATATACAAATGCGCATTCTACCTTTAAACTAACAAATATCGTGTAACTAAAAACACCTCATTTATTTATGTGTGTACTTAAAAATATACCTATAAATTCAAGAAAATCAAAACAACAACTATCCAGTCATTTCTATTATTGTCATGTTCTAAATTGCTGGCGTGTTATTTTGTTGCGTACCAAAAAGAGTCCATTTACGTATAGTTTTTTTTTTCTAATGATGGAATTTCTGGGCATGTTGGTGAAAAAACAAACAAAATGTTTGAACTTACGGTGCATCAAACACGGGCAGTTCGGCATCATTCCTCTGCGCGCTGGGGTCGTTACGTGGGCCAGCGTCACTACTTTCGCTACGGAACACACTACGTAGCGCGTTGCGCAACGCGAGGGACGCAGGGTTGCCCCCTGCTTCTGGCGCTGATGATGTCGGTGTAGGAAGTTCAGTTTCAGTTGGAGTACCATTGGCGGTGCCGGTTGTGCCGTTAGTTGTTGACGCTGTGTGAATATAAAATAATATATTCTTGAACAACTTTATTTATTCTTACTTGATTACTGGCATGATAAGGCATAAAAGTAGGACTCTAAGGGTGAGATTCAGAAACGAGTCTAAGCGTGAACTTACGCTTCCATCAGTCAAAATTATGAGCGTAAGTAGTGCGTTTTGACAAATGGAAGCGTAAGTTCACGCTTAGACTCGTTTCTGAATCTCACCCTAAGTCATAGCCATATTTGAAGGATTTCAAATATTCATATATGACTTCAGAGAAACCTTTAAAACATGATGTCGGTGTTGTAAGTTCAGTTTCAGTTGGAGAACCATTGGCGGTGCCAGGTGTCGTTCTTCGACATGCAACATTCTACTGGTAAAACTATATAAATAGATCAATAAATGAAATCAGTTTCGCAATCGCCTTTTGCCGGAACCGATCTATTTAAGAAGTCAAAGGAGAATTAAATGAAAGAAATTAAAGATTTTTGTTTACATAGGTAACACCGGTTTCAGAATAAATGTTTCAGTCTTATTTTCAATGTTCTAGAATTATATACTATAACAGATAATGTGTAATAAGATTACTCACCAGGTGCTCCTAAGCAGATATGAGCCAATAGAGTGGAAAGCTTCTGCTGGTCGGCTACACCAATGAACATACACACAGCCACGCACAAGTTACCGTTAAGCTCGTTCTCGCAACCGGTGAATATCTTGATGAAGAGCCTAAGAGAAATTATAAAAAATATGACTTACCACAGAGAATCATATATATAATTATAGTAATCAGCTATTTAGAATGAAACATTTAGATAACAAAAAGGGTATTGCGATTTTTATCCTAGTCAAGAGTCTGCCAGTAGTTTATTACAAAGGTTTGGATTTAAATGGGATTTCGTTTGATAACCCTTTAATTGAAACAAATATTATTACTGGCAATAATACTTTAATCGATTCGCGTTCTTTTTATTATGTAAATCCATTCCATCAGTCAAAACTTCTTGCAGGTCATTTAAGAAGATAAGTTGTCTTATATATTACAAATAAAAAACATATTTTCTATCACTGCAATATTGATTATTTGGTTCAGATTTTCAGACTTTAGTTTTCCGAAGTATGGCATCACTATTGATATTTGACCTTGATTTTTGTGAATGTTTTTTCTGTGTGTTTTAAGATTTATTTATTTTTAAGTCCAGTATTAATCCAAAATAATACAAAACAACAAAGGTATCAATAGTCAAACACAGACACAAATCAATGCACATAGTTCAAATATTTTGGTCTGCACTAGCAATTTGTATTCATTGTATACAATAGCGCGGCGTACTTTTTGATGATTTTTTCTCATATGTTATACATTTACGAAACTAAAAAATGTAACACATTTACAATATTTGACTGTCCACGTCTGAGCCCATGTTAGTTAATGCATTCCCCTTCATCAACGATAGGTGGGAACTAAGTACTTCATTCTAAGTAAAAGGTATTTTACTTGAAGCAGTCAAGAGACATATTGATGTACTTAAGTGTGCCAGGATAAATATAAAAGTATAATATGACAGACAGGCGGGTGCTGCTAGGGTGTCTCAGCTAAAACACTTATGAAGCGGTCAAGCGCGGGCGAATTAGTTCAATATTTTCTTGATGTTGTCGGCGGGCGAATTAGTTCAATATTTTCTTAATGTTGTCGTTCAAAAAGTATTCATAATTAATAGTCCAAATCGAAACTTTTACTTTATTACTGAACTGACGCGTTCAAGTGACCACGTAAAGCAAACAGCAATCCATAGTGCTCAAGATCGAGAAGCCTGTATAGGTTTAAACTGAGAGCGCCCCGCGATGTTGCCTTTACAATGTAAACTAGGGATGATCAATATTGGCTAAACATAGATATTTATATATATAAGGACAAAACATCTATATTTTAAAATCAATATTAGCTTGCATCGATTATGATATTATTACTTATGATTATTATTAATCATATCGATTATTTGAGCAGAATTATATGAAAATCTTTTGAACGAAGTTATGAATTCCAATAAAATAAAATACAAGTTAAAGTAGTTAAAACTTGAAATAGTACTACGATCCGGCGCTCTAATGTATCCTATGTGAAACTAGTTTTGTAATTTGTATTAGGAAAACAAGGTAAACTCAAGCTTTCGGCTGCGCGTTTGTTAGATTTTAGTAATCATTTTTAAAGTACTTAATTTACAAACACACTGATAGATAAACATCAATATTATAGAACATCGATATTTTTGTATCAATAATAATCGTATGTCAATATTGATATCAATGTCAACATCTATGTTTCTTAAATATCACTCATCCCCAATGTAAACTTACTTGATAACCCTTTCAGCGTATGGGTTCCTAGCGTTGGGTGCCGACAGCAGAATCTTGCCGAGGGAATATCCCGAATTGTCGGTGAACACTTTCTCGTACGCTAGTCTGCCTGCGGGACGATCGAGTATCTTTTCCCAGTACTTTACCTAGTCAAGAATTTTAAAAGTGTGAGTATTATTGGTGATGAATCAGAATCCTAAAGCGATCAGAACAGAAAAACATCAATGTCCGTGCTTTTAGACCCGCAACAGTTGGAATCAATAAGGGCGGTATCCGTTTGCACAATAGGTGCATGCTGATACTGCTTTGCATCCGTTTTTGTTGTAATGTAGGTACACAATTAGAGACATATCATTCCCCTAATATATATTAAGGCAGGCAAACTTATAGCAGTAGTTGTAACATTCTAGTGTACCTCGGACTCGACTATGCGATCAAAATTAGATTGACCTCGAGGATCATAAGTAGCGTAATTATTAACACTCATTAAAATAATATACCCACCATATGTCGCAAATTTTTTTCCGTAGACGGTTGCAAGTGATCTACAAGGACGCTGTATGTTGTCTGGATTATGTGTTCGTGTATCAGTTGTTCGGCCTTCTGGACTTGAGGCACTAAGGTGTTTAGTGTCGCGGCCAGGGGTTCCGCCATGAACTCTAGTCGGCCGTCAGTCTGTGGGAAAATAGAGCAATTAAACGATATTCTCGATTCCTGTATACATTGTGTGATCAAATGCAGACCATCCAGGCTGGAGGTTTAATCAATTGCATGCAATATTGAAGCTTGTGAATCCACTAGTAATTTACAACCTGAATATCATAATGAGAAACTTTAAATGTTCAACAAAATTTGCATTTTCTAAATACATAGTAAATTCGAAAGAAAGATATCAGGCAATGCTCTCACGTGCTTATCACATTATTATATATATACTCCTCCATAAGAACTTAACTATGCCAAACCTTACACTCCTCTGTGCGCACAATGTGCTTAAAAAGGGGTACGTTATAATATCTATATACATTAATACGAACTTTATCTATATATTGCAGATGATTAAACCCCTGTATAAGTAGTAAAGACATCAAATAATAATATGGATTATAACAATTAATGAAATGTACTTTTTTTAATGAAATTGTGTCCTACTGTTAGTTCTACATTATTTTATTAAATTTTACTTACTAAAGCTGGTATCACCAAATCAAGCGTCTTCCTCATAAGCTCAGGGTTGTCAGCCAGTTTGCTAGCGCCAACTTCTAGAAGCTTCGCCGCAGAATACGCGAGCATCATCAGTGATGGACCGAGCGAGTATTTCGTGTTGGCAGTGATCAGCTCACAGTGAGAGGACACCAAGTTCAGCACTGCGCTCTCGGAGGGTATTATGTGAGCCGCGTAGAATGCCTATGGTAAGGAAAAGTAGTTAATTTTAAGGAGATGGATATTATTTCTCGTCATGAGAATGGTTTGGTTAACTTAACCGTCCGCTACCTAAACTATTGTGGACTAGAAACTTTCAACTCTTTGGTTGAAAACTACTTCGCATGTTGTACTTAGTGTACTACATGCGAAGAACACGCAAAAGAAGTAATATTTCAAAAGCTCGGCTCAAAGTTCCACATCTCAGTCTGCCTGTGGCACTGTGAGTTGCTCTGCTGCCAAACAGTGAGTTGAAATTTTTGACATTCAGGAGTGACACGTAAAACCAGGTGAATGGCTTGCTCGTGTCGTCACCAGAATAAACCACACGTTTCATTTTCACATTTCAATTGCAAATGTAAGTTTGTACGCACAATATTGACAGATTTACCATGTTAAGACCATACACTTTGTCTAGGTTTTTCTGTAATCTATAAGTAAATAACTATTTTCTGTACATTGTTGAATAATTTCGGAATGGAAATGGAGGTAGGGTGGATGTTCATCTATTCTCTTAAAAACTTTAACACTGGATACTTAAATTATAAAAAATAAACAATGTGTTGTGGGTGGAATTTATGTCAGTAAACGCACCCACGACACAGGAGAAATCCTAGTGTGGGGCAATGTTTATGAAAAATAAAATACATCCCTCACAACAAGTGCTTTCATTTCACATGTTAAGGTTTTTAATTGTGTTTGCGTCACAGAAATTTATATGTGTACCAAATTTCAACTCAATCGGACCAGTAGATTCACAGCAAATTGGCTGTGGCAGACGGACAGACAGACAACGAATGATCCTATAAGGGTTCCGTTTTTTATTCGGACGTACCAAACCCTAAAAAGTTTAAACTTACCAAGTTAATACAAGCCAGTGGTGGCGGCGAAGACAGCCTATCCAACGCTGCAGCCGCATTGGATGGCAAGTGGGCTCTCAACCACGCGCCCAGCGCAGGAGGCGGGGTGCTGCCAGCCGCGTTGCCGACCGGCCCGTAGGTACCGCATACTTGTAAGCGAGCCTTGTTTACGGCGGCCTCAGACGCGTTGTTTGAACTTTCCATCAGGCTTTCTAGCTCGAGGCCAGCGCTGAGACTAGAGAGGACGTTGCTGTTACTTTGAGGAAGTCAAGGTTGATTGACAGTTTTAAAATAGGGTAAAGTTGTAGCTAAATACAAAATTCTGAAATGTAACATCTTTCAAGTTCCTAAAATTTCTCATGGAAGAAAATAAACAAATTAATAACTTACCGACAACAATCGAGTACTGTTTCCAATAGATCTAATAAATCGGGCATAAATTGATGCGCTTCAGACGGCGTAGCAGAATCAGCCAGGCACACCTTGAACCTGACCAGAGCGGAATCACACGATATCACGTCCAGAAGCGATGGTAAGCCGTTAGCTGTAAAATAATTATAACATTATTTAAGTAACTAAAATTTATTATAAATCTACGTTTTATTTCTGATAAAAAGGTGTGCTTACCAGTAATATTCTGTTTCAAATGTTTAATGGTTTCAGAGGCGAGCCACGCAGTATATTTGATGTTGTCGCAAGATGCACTAACGCCCGCGAGTAGATTTTCTGCATACTGCGAAGAAATATTAAATTAGCTGTCCATTATTCTTCCTTTTTTGTTTGCTTAGTGACAACCTTGTGTCAGAGTTGTTCAAGCCGACTTGGCTTAACAACTACCATCTATTGACAAGAACCAAGACCGAAGATTTGGCGTGGCCTCTTATGCTGGGGCCACACTAAGGTTAAACGTCCCAAAGACGTACAATCCTATCGCGCCCTCGGTGCATACTGACAAACGCAGGTGTGGCCACTACACGCATTAAATAACGCACGAAATCTCTTTGATGTGACCAAAAAATACCGCCATCCGAGCTATCGCCTAAAGTCTAATGGCATTATGAATGCCATTACAAAATTTGCGCGTTAATACCTAGCTACACCTGTCTTGTATCTATTAACGCGATAATTAATGGCATTAAACGTTAGTGTGGCCCCAGCATGATGTGCCAAAAAATACCGCCAACTGAGTTATCGCCTGACTTCTAACGGCATTATGAATGCCATTACAAAATTAGCGTGACAAGTCGTGGCTACACCTACGTCTAGTGTCCATTAACGCGCTAATTAACGGCGTTAGACCTTAGTGTGGTCCCAGCATAAACAAATCACGGAGACGCTCAGTTCAAATACCATTATGCAATCACGCATGTATACATATACGCCGAGCATTCTGATTGGTGGAATCGCCGAATTCAAGATTCGATTTTTAAGGCGATAAATTGCTTATAGTAAGCCACACAATTAGGGCGACATAGCTTCAGTTTCACAAATACACTTGACCTGTGCTCCATAACTCTACTATAAAGTCTTAAATATCTTACTAGTTCTCAAGTAAATAATAAAATAAATCATAGAGTTTTTATGGAGCCCTTTACAAGTTCTAATTTAAAGACTCGGCTGTATCCCAGACATTTCTGAAATTATGCGGCTTCCGTTTTAACCATTCAGCACCTTAACATTCTTGGAAACGCCCTGATTTTAATTTGTACCCTATTAACAGCGAAAGGCTCGCCTGTCACCTAGGAATTAATTAGGTAATTATTAGTCTACATTTACCTGAGTATACATCCCCTGCTTCACAAGCGCATCTTTCAGCCATGGATTGAAGACTTTCTTGTTGTCGGCGCGCGGGGCCCATATGACCGCGTGAAGTGGTAAGGGTGATGGTAGATCTGCACTTGTGCCCGCCTGTAACTTGTCCATGTGTGGGGTTGCGGGCGGCATGCTTATGACCAGTCTGGTAACCAAGGAAAAATATTGTTTATTTATTCAATTCTTTGCAGCCCGCTGATCGCCAAATGGCTCTCGGCTAAAAATAGATATTCAGTCCATAGGTGGCGTAAAAGGCGATATTATGCGAGTCTTCACATAAATCGTCTGATGGGTAGCGGCATCCATCATTATACTAACAAAACATATACGGCAATCATCCATCCATGCTTTATGCGCGATTGTAGCAATATCTGTGACGATTTATTAAGGTGATTTATCGATTTATTAGAAAGCCGCTCAGTAGAATGTTTAGTAAAAGATGGGCTGTGATGGGAAGATCATCCCAAAAAGAATGCAATATCAACCAAAAGCTGAGGGATACAAATTAGTACGTAGAGATAGCTGATAATTGTAATCGTTCATCGCCCGTGAAACTCTGCAATACCAGACGAGTCGCTGATGCATTGCCAACCTTTTAGGGGGAGAGGGGAGAGGGAAGGGGAAGAGGGGAGAGGGAAGGGGAAGAGGGGAGAGGGAAGGGGTAGAGGGGAGAGGGAAGGGGAAGAGCGAAGGGGAAGAGGGAAGGGGAAGAGGGGAGAGGGGGAGGGAAAAGGGGTGAGGGAAGAGGGGAGAGGGAAGGGGAAGAGGGGAGAGGTAAAGAGTATCACTCATCGCACGAAACGCAGCGCCACATATTGATAGTTTTTTTAAGTATCCTATGAGAGTGAGGTACTTCTCCGAGTACAGTAGAACCAGCACGTTTGGGGACATGTGAATCAGGAATCAGCAAGATTCTCTGCCAGCACGGCAGCTTTGGTAGCTGATGGTAATATTGTTATGCGCCAGATATCACACTAAGATAGATGAAATTTCTTGGTGACGGTCACAGGATACCCGTTTTTAGGTGCGACTTTTAGAAATTCGATATTGATGCCATCCACTCCCAGAGCCTTTCCTGTCTTTAGCTGATCTAACAACTCACCTCCAAGCAGTCTGAAAGCAGTAATGCGCGGCAGCTAGCGCAGCGGGTGACCCGTGGTATTGCGAGTTGTCGCAAACACACGCCGAGTTGAGCAGCGCTAGAAGCGCATCCAGAAGTAGTGGGTACTTGAGCTTGTGAGGGGTGCCAAGCACGAAGTTGCATGCCAGACCGTCGAATTTTGGATTTTCCTGCGTGAAGGCAAACGTTATGAGTAAGTCGAACGAGTATGCTCTGTTATTTTGTTAGGTGGCGCCTTTTTCAGCTTCTTTACAAAATAATATTTCTCATATCTTTTTAGGTTTTTAACCGACTTCAAAAAGGAGGAGGTTCTCAATTCGACGTGTATTTTGTTTTTTTTTTATGTATGTACTCCGAGTTTTTTTTTTTCTAGATGACGTCCTTATAGTTTATTAGTTATTAGTATATAGTTTCGATTCCTCTCAGGAGAACCGATTTAAGTCATTCTTATTTTTAGTGTTAAATACTGATACCAAATTTGAAAAACTTCTTACATTTATTTACACTAAAAAGAAACAAATAAAACTTTTTCGCAAAAAAATCATCATTTTTTCATCATTTCGGCCGAATGAAGTCCACTGCTGGACACAGGCCTCCCCAAAGATCACAACGACCGATATGGGTGTGTTGTAGGCTCATTGGGGGTTTTGCCATAATCGCCACGCTTGGCAGACGGGTTGGCGATCGCAGTTGAGTTGTTAATGTACTCGAAGGACGCTGCTGCCCATCCTCCGGCCAAACCCTTAGTCGACTTTTACGACACCCACGGGAGGAGATGGGGTGGTGACCACTGAAAAGGAAAAAAAACTTTATTTATGAAGTTGGGCGGGGCCAGGAGTGGCCATGAACCATGGGTCATGCAGAGCAACGAGAAGTTATATTTTATCCCTGGCACCCGTTTTAATATTTTTTATATTGTGTAGGGTTTTTGAAGTCGGTATTATTTTGTTTAAAAGTTTTATTTACCTATGTAATTCGCCATTCACGCGTTAAATGTTGTCGTATTTCGTTATTATAGGCAAAACCAATAACAAGATTAACTAGATGTATGATGAAATTCTGTATTAATCACGAGATTAATATAAATATCACGAGATCAAAAGCAACAACAGTAAAGAGCATTTAGAAAATGTTGTTAGTTTAAAATACTTTTTACAAATGTTATTAGTTTTTTATCACTATAATAGGACTATGCGTGATCGAAACTAATATATATATATACCAATTTATCCTCTCGCGTTTCAATTGCCGGCAGCCGTGTAGACACAATAGGTTTTTAATTGTGTCTCGTTTTACGACACTCAATGATATAATAAAGCTGAAGAGTTTGTTTGTTTTTTGTATGAATGCGCTAATCTCGTGGAGCAACCTGTCGGATTTGAAAGTCTTTTTGCATTTGATAGGCCGATTCTTGAGGAAAATTATAGGATATTTAACATCACGCCACGACAGCAAGCAAAAAGAAAAGTGAAAACGCGTAAGTAACAGCGCGGGCGGGCGATGCGGTGGGTCGGGGGCAGAGGGCGGCCGTAGTTTATGCTAAAGTTTTCTCTCAATTATTAATAAATAAACCATGTTCTATTCCATTAAAGTCCCTTCTAGTTTCAAACTGGTAGTACCCAACCAGGTCTAGAACGAACAAGGTTGGATACATCAATGGATAAAAAGGATAGACCCCGTATATTTTGAAATACAAATATAGAGTGAATTTGTTTTGAATACTCTCCAAAATGATACTATACTTAGTTTCATGTGGAGCCCATACTACAGCATTGAACTCGAATATAAAGAAGCAGAGCAGGCGAAACACATTCCTCTTAAATTTCAACCAAGAATAAAAATACATATGAAATTAATTTATTGATAAAGTCTCGGTAGATTAAAATCAAGCACTTTGCACCTGAACCGGTAACAAAACATACCAATAAAAGAAAAATATTTTTTTTTTTACTTTCAAATACAGTTTGTATAAAGGTAAAAACATAACTTGTATATTAATAACAAGATTTTTTTAATAGGAATCAGTATATCTCGGGAGGTTCAAAGTGGATCTTGCATATTCTCACCTGATTATTAATCTCGGCGTTAGTGAGCGCGTAGAACTTCGGCCTCATGGAAGACTCATCCTGCGACAGTCTCCTGTAAGCCTGCTCGATGTAAGGCACTTCGCAGTAGATGCGCGACTTCAGTTGTCCATTGGTGGTTGTTTTGTTGCCGTTAGTATTCGCCTCGGTGGACGGCTGAGCTAAGCCCGGAGCTATCACCAAATTCCACTCGATCTAGGTAGGTAGTAAAAAAACTAAATTTCATGTCATAGGCAAGGTTAGATTCACCAAGAAACAACCATGTTTCTAGCAAATAAATGTTCTATGTTCAAGACGAATATATAGCAATGACACCTAGTTATCTATACTACAAATAAATAAAATTGAAGTGTCTGTTTGTAATGTCAAAATATCAGCTTTCTACTAAATGCATATAAAAGTATGTACGTAACATAACAAAAACACTATTTTTAAATTTTTTGTCTGTCTGTCTGTTTGTTCCGGGTAATCTCCGAAACGGCTCACTGGCAGTTAGCTGATGTTATAAGGAATAACTTAGGCTACTTTTATTTTAGAAAAATTCTTAGGGTTCCGCGTAAAAAAATAAAACCCTTGAAATCCAATATATATATTCTATGTCAAGTGTCTATATCGAAGTACTCTAAATTTGTTTTAAATTAAACGCGGGTGAAACCGCGGGTCCCAGCTAGTTGTAAATAACGACTTCAGTTTTTATTTTATATCGATTTTACTCTAAGTAACTGAAAATAACATGATAAGCAGCTGGGGAGTTTGTTGCGCTCAATCTTCTTTCCACTAGCAAGAGGTTAAGATTGGGCATATCTGGGACTGCCTTATAATATCATTCGAAAAGTTTTTGTTCTATTTTGAATAAAAGACGATTTCTATATGGTAGTATTTTAAACGGGTGAAATACTAATTAAACCATTCCTATTTATTTTTAATACCTATGGTTTTCGTTTACAACTCTAAGACTTTAGCGATGCTGGGCTGTCGTAGAATTTTGGTTGTATGTAATCCAAATCGTTATTTTTACTGGTTAGAAGGGCAATAACGTGTTCTAAGTATTACCAGACAGATAATCGAATGCGTATTTAAAGCATTTTTTTTTCAGTATTCTACACAAAACATAACACCATACCTGTTGTAGAAGCGTCTGCGGCGCATCATAGAGATGTCGCATCAAATACTCCAGGAGAAGCATCAGTCTAGTGGTCAGCATCAGCTGATGTGGTGCCAAGTTCATTGCCCTCTTCCTGTCGCTTATTGCCAAAGTCTCGACCACCTAAAATATAATGTATCAAAATCATAATAATTCTTAGCTATCTAATAATCTTGATTCTAATCTTGTATAAAACTCACTTTTATTATAGCATTGGATGTCATAAGCAATACAGACTTCTTTTGCATGAGCGTCAATGAATGGAAGAGATATACCAATAGTTGAGCATGCTCAACGTTTAAATCTGAAACAAGAATGATAATAAATTATGAGTAAATCAATACTATGGGAACATATATTATAACTTATTAGAATAGTAACATGTTAAATGACATTATATAAATAGCATTCCTATATTTTAACAAAAACCCATCAGATTACCACTTATCCAAATTTGCGACGAGCCATTTAAGTTTTGATAAAATGTCAAATATTTTTAAATAACGATGCCCCACACTAGGATTTCTCCTCTGTCGTGGGTGCGTTTACAGACATTAATCCCACATACAATACACCCAGACCCGGAACAACTACCTGCAGATCATACAAATATTTGAACCGTGTGGGAATCGAACCCACGACCCGGAGCGCAGCAGCCGTCAGTGCTTGTCGAATAACGAAGCCAGGCCTGTAAAAAGGATGATGGAATCCTCTCTCCGCCCCTTTAAACGCCGCTATTGTATAAGAAACCTACCTGCTAAATTCAATTTGTAAGATTTTATAGTTCTAGAGTTTTCTCACGAATAAATGAGCGATAGGTCTGTTTAAAATGTATAGATTGTGACACACGATGTGCAGGAAACCACACGTCTATTGTAAATTAAAGCTGGGCAGAAGTAGTAAGGATTGCTAATCATACCTTCGTAATCATGATCCTGCGAGGGCTGCGATTGCAGCGCGCACTCTTGCAGCGTGTTAACAATCTTGTGCCAGATAGCTAATATACTGTTTTCACGCTCAGCGGCTTGCTTGCTCAGAACCATGCCACCCAGCAGTTTCACTACTCGCGGTCCAACCTGTTACATGTGAATAAGATAGTTTTGAAGAAATATTGTCAATATTTTAGCCCCTCTTATATGCACCTGGTCAGTATGACCATAAAGTGAACCATCCGGCTCAGAATGGTTTTAGTTTGGAAAGGATCAAGTAAGGCGTTACCGCTATTGTTGATGTTCAGGGTTAAGTTAAGGTTCAAATCAATAGCATCAATGCAAGGGGTATTTAGGTCCAGATTAAACTTCACTACTCGCAGTCCAACCTGTTATATGTGAATAAGATAGTTTTGAAGAAACATTGCCAATATTTTAGCCCCTCTTATATGCACCTGCATACTGACCATAAAGTGAACCATTCGGCTCAGAATGGTTTTGGTTAGGCGTTACTGCTATTGTTGATGTTCAGGTAAGGTTAGGATAAGGTTCATATCAATATCATCAATGCAAGGGGCATTTAGGTCCAGATTAAACTTGTAAGCTCCATGGATATCACAAACCTGTAACGGAGTCATGTTGGTCCTCTCCGAGCCTGCTGATAGAAGCTGCTGGTGCAGCGCTGGCTGCAGCGACGCGAACGCCGGCGCGCCGCTCAAGTTGTGCAAGTACCGCACCAGTGCTGAGCTGAATGATCCGTACAGCCCTCCGAGGCGGCCGCCGAAGCATGTTGAAATTGTACCTGAGCGAGGGAAATCTGTGTGATGCCTTTTTTCCGATTTCCGGCTGTTTCATAAGACTCGAGGTTGAAGATATGTCAGGTCATATGCGTCATAGGGCGTTGAATATGAGAACGACACCCGCGCCGCGACGCAAGGTCGAAAGAAAGCTATGGTGGTTTAAGCCAGTAAGAATCCAGCACACCGATCCCCTTCCCCAGAGCGGTGTCATCGATCCATCCCTGAGCATATCCCCAAATAAAAAAATTGATATATAATATAGATAATAAGCAGTAACATTTTAGCAGTAGCTGCCTGGTAACTGAGAACTTGATTGTTCTAAAGATTAAGAAATTCATCCACAGTTGGTCCTCACGATGGTAACTGATAGAATACTTCAACATTTACAAGTCCCTGTGCTAGAATAAAGTAATGCAAAAAGGAAATTCACGCACCAGTGTCAGTGCGCGCAGTCTCTCGGTCCAAGTCCTTAGCAAGCGCGGCGAGTAATGCTTGATGCGCTTCGTGCAGCTGCAGTGAATGCTGGCCCAGACGCTCGGAACCATCGCTGATAATCTCCTCAGTTAACAATACGAAAATTTCTGTTGCTAGAGTTATGTACTGTAACAAGAAGGATGGTAAAATTATGGTATGGTGTAAGTATACCGGAAAAAACCTGTCTGTAAGGTCGAATAGACTGTAGCCTAGTGGCAATTGGAATTTTCTTCCATATAGTTCAGTAACTACTCTGCCTAAAGCGAGCAGTTTGGACTGTAAAATAGTTATTTCTAATGCTTGTACCAGCCCGTTGTTTGTGACCTTGTGTGAGTATAGCTTTTTGTAATAAATGTACTAGTAAAGTGGGCTACACAAAACGAATTTATCGCACAGATAAGTACCAATGCTTATGCTTGGTAGCATAGCTGGCTAATCCATAGGTGGCTAAGTTATCTTGAGCTTACTTGTGAGCCCCATAGTGAGTGACCAAGTGTCTGTGCCATACATATGCCATTGCTGGAACATTAACTGGTTAAAGACTATCATCTCGGGGCACTATGGCATTGTTGATGAAAAGACGTTGCGAAGCTTCCCGGACATGCCATGCCTGCCCATACAGCCGATCGGCTGAACATCTTAAAGTGGGCATAATTCTAGGAGGAATTGTCATTTAGCGACGCTCGCGTCTTGAATAGACGACCACCTACCCATCCAAGACGTTAGAGCATCGCAACTGGAGTTTAACATCGATCAATCTTACTGTATGGTCACCATTTAGCCACAAGATTCTTCTAATTCTTACTATGAATATAAAAGAGTAATAACTTACAGAGTAAGGTTCGGCCTTGTCGGGCACGATGGCCTGGTGCGGTCGTTGCGGGGTATCCGCGTTCTCAGCATTGTCGTTATTACCCGTTGCACGAACTAGTCCATTGTTATCGTTCGCATCAGGAGCTACTAATGTCGATTCGAACCAAAGCCCGAATAAAGGTTCACTATCTTCTGGAAAAAACATGCATGTTATGGTATGTTTGGCAGAAACAATCATAAAGCTTAATTTAATTTATATGAGATAATACAGTTTCACACAAATCGCGTAATGACTGGAGTGACAATGTGGGTAAAAGCTTGCACTTGGCATCAATACAAACACTAATCAGTTAACACACACATTGTGAAGCGACCAGAAATAGTCTGAAGATAGATATATCTTTGCTCCCACACAATATACAAATCGTATTTAGTTTGATAGCTCCGTGTGGTGTCCAGATTAAGAATATAACACCACTCCATCTCCTCCCATGGGCGTCGTAAGGGACTAAGGGACTTTAAACCACAGGGATGGGCAGCAGTTTAGCCCTTCTGTGGGGCAGCAGTGTCTCTTCTGTGGAACCGCAGCGTCCCTTCTGTGGAAGAGCAGGCAACCTGCCCTCACCAACCCGCCTGCCAATCATGACTGACATCTATGGATGAGACCTTTGTTCAGACGGGTATCCTTTGGCTCATAAAAAGTTTGATACTAGGTGCGTGTTTTGTGAAAATGTTTCTAACTCTAGATAAAATGATACATGACTTCATTATAATATTTTAGTATTGCGTAAATTTCCAACATAAGTCCTACCATCGTCGGTCTCAGAGTCCTCGGAGCACAGTATCATGTCCTGGAAGTAAACGGTTGAGTCGGAGCGGTCGGGGTCAGCGTCCTGGTGCTGCTTCTGCACCACCGCGCGCTTCAGATTCGTCGCCTTGCGGTAGCACACTACGCCAAGCGCCACCAGAAGCTGTAGATTTTTTTTTTTGTTAGTTGTGTAAGTATCATGCCTCACATGGAAAAGGTAATCCGTAAGCAAGATGTGTGAGCAAATTCCGTGTGGTGACCGGATATTCCGTGTGGTGTCCGGATTAAGAATATAGCGCCACTCCATCTCCTCCCGTGGATGACGTAAAAGGCGACTGGGGGAATCTAAACCAGAGGGATGGGCAGCAGCGTCCCTTCTGTGTAACGGTAGCCATACTGCGCTCACCAACCCGCCTGCCAGGCGTGGTGAGTTTGGCAAGTACCCCCCAAAGTGATGACATAGTTGTGAAAGTCTATGGGGGAGGCCTTTGTTCAGCAGTGGACGTATAAATGGCCGATATGAAGATGCACAAGTGCACTTGGCGACCGTGATGGCTTAGCATCAATGTACGTACCTCTCCCTAATAATATCCCCAAGCATTCATAAACATTCACAACTGCACATGCATATGCCTAGTGTACAGAGTGGCCAAAAAGTTTGGCGCAAGTTATAAATATTTTTACCATATTTGCGGAATTTAATTTAATTTATTTGAACCAGTTAAAATTATTGCCATTATGCTCAAGGATAGACTATACCTGATGTAACGGCGCGGCAGATGCCAGTCTCAATTCCCTTTGATGCGCAGTGTGTTGCGCCAGTATGTGCAATGGTGCAGGTATAGAGATCATCGCATCACCGCAGCTCAGCGCTTCTAGGCGAGCATCCGATAGCAATGCACCCACCCAGGCTAAGCAGCGTCCACCAAGAGCTACCCAGACTACGCCGAGGCCTTGTTGCCTGTGGAACAGAACAATATATTAATCTTGCATCTAGCAAGAACATCTGAGCAAAGTGCGTAACATCCAACTTCCCCAAAAATATATATTCTATGCCTACGCGACCAGAAACATCTTGTCAGTTGGCTGCTAGCCCTACGTAGACAGCCAACTTGCAGAGATTGTCCTAGACTAATACATATTACATGAAGCAACACCAGTATGAGACTACTGGCTATATGGTACCAACTTGTTAAGTTTTCAAACACGGTTACTGCGAGCATAACGTTTCTTTTTTACTTTGCCTATATCTGACTTATTATGATTTGAAACATCTAATGGTGGGCTTATACGGGAGTAGTAACGGCTCCTACCGCACGTCGTGACCACGTGCCATTTGGCCAGCCTATTGACTCTTCGTTTAACTCCGCCTCGTCTCGGCCGACATTTGCCACAAACACGGCACGGTTGTTGCAGTCGCTGATAAAGCTGGATGCTTCGCTCCGGGTCGTGGATTCGATTCCCGAACGGAACAAATATTTGTAGATGGTTATTTCGGGTAGATTGTATGTGGAATTTGTGTCTGTAAACGCACTCACGACACAGGAGAAATCAATAATGTGGGGTAACCCAGGCGATCCGCGACGGATCATTTTATTCTTAAAAAGAGTTATTTCGTTATAAACAAAGTGCGCTTACATTTTTGTTAGGTTGTAAGGCCTGGATGGAGTCTTAGCAGGGCTCTTGCCGGGTGTTGCAGAAGGGCAGGGTGCGCCTGCCAGTGCGTGATGCAGTCCACAAAGCAGCACCCAACCGCCAATCATCAAGTGGTTTTGATATATCTAGGAAATTATAGCCATGATAAAAAAAAGTAAAAACACCAGTACACCAAAGTTTTTAGAAGTTGGTTTCACTTACATATCCACCGGCGCGCGTGGACTGTTTGAACGTCTCCCCAACAGTGTTGTACAGGCTAAGTGCACTTTCGACCAGAGTGGCCGTCTGCTGCTCATATTCTTCGTCTTTCGGATGTAATGATGCCTGTTAGAAAATAAAAATAATTACATACGATCGAAAACGAGTTAAGAATAATGTATTCAAGTCATTAGAGCATCTGCATTCTATGACCCGTATTACAGATCGAGAATCAAAACTCAAGCAGAACTTGATAGGGTTCATATTTGACTAACACAATCTCGACTCAAATTCTATTTGGACAAGGGCTTTAGATTAAATGGCCTATAATTATGAATATGTTTCACAAATAATTGAATGATATTAGTACAGAATGATGCCTGTGCACCATAGTACAATATAGGGCGGGCATATTCTAAACATTAAAAGATAAAACTACGAATATATTTTTATAAATATGATATGCTTTAAATTAGTACTCTAGAATACTTTCCGTTTCATAAACAATAAACCGATATTAAATCAATTTCATTACCTGTGCAGTGGCGCAAAGTAACCCAGCGATGCTGACGTCACTGAGCGTCATGATCCGCTCGGGTGTGAACGGCTCGAGACACGGCAGGGACAAAGCGAGGCGGCACACGTGCACCTCGTTCACGAGGAAGTGAAGACTACGTGGGAAAAACGATGAGATCATAATAAAATGGGTAATCAACCACAATTAACTGCCAAGATAAATAACCATCATCATTCCGGCCGAATGAAGTCCACTGCTGGATACAGGCCTCCACCAAAGATACCACAACGACCGATATGGATGTGTTGTGGGTTCATTGGGGGGTTTTGCCATAATCGCCACGCTTGGCAGACGGGTTGGCGATCGCAGTTGAGTTGTCAATGTACTCGAAGGACGCTGCTGCCCATACTTCCATAGCCATACCTAAATGCACTACAGAGAATAAACTATTAATAAGTAGGAAATTACTTCTGCCTTCTAAATTCAAATTCAAATTCAAATTAATTTATTGTGGATCACAGAAGAGAGAGAGAGAGATATAAGATGTCAAAATATACAAATTAATCTAATAGGATCAGCTATGTCCCGCCATTCAGGCATACAATCTTAACTTATTATATAACATAACATATATTTATATACATATATCAATATTTATTTAATTTAGAGGCAGGTCCAACTTATTTACCGTCAATGAATAGATGTAACCATAATTACAAAAACAAATACAATTCGGTTAGTTACTATTTACGTCTATAACTACAATTTACGAATTAGTTAGGAACTTATGATGGCTTATCGCAATATCTCTGAGTTTTCAGTGTCTGATCATTTAGAAAATCGGCAATGGAATAGTAGCACTTTTCAACTAGCATCTTGTATAGTTTCTTTTTGAAATAATTTATATTAGCAATATTTCTTAACGAAGGTGGAAGATTATTAACAATACGCGGACCCATACAAAAAATGCTCTCATGTAGTAGTTGCGTTTTACTGTATACGATGCGCATCTTGTCAGTGTGTCGGGCTCTAGTGCGAAGTTCAAATAATTGTAAGTTTGACTTTATGAATATTGCTGTTTCGTATATGTATACACTCGGAAGGGTTAAAATTTTTAGATTTATAAAATGTGGCTTACATGAATCCGTTTGTCGTAGATTGCAAACTGATCTAATGCAACGTTTTTGGGCTCTAAATACACGGTCTTTTTCTACTGAGTTGCCCCAAAAAATGATTCCGTAACGTATAATTGACGCAGCGTAACCGTGATAGGCAGTTAACAAAACGGACTGATTAACAATACCTTTCAGTCTATGAAGAGCATAAGAGCTCTGGCTAAGTTTTTTGCACACATGGTCAATATGTGATTTCCAGCTCATTTTATTATCTATATTAAGTCCTAAAAATTTGGTCACTTTGATTTCTTCAACGTCTATCTGGGAGTAAGAAATATTTAAATTAATTTCGGATTTTACTCGTTGCTTAAAATTCATAATTTTCGTTTTATCAAGATTTATTTTCAAGTCATTTCTGATAAGCCATTTTTCAATTCTAGGTAACCTTGTTAATTTCAGTCGATTTAATAGCTTGCTTTGGTCTTGAAACCATAAGGTATCTCTCTTGCACATATGTATTCAAGAAAGAGAGAATAAGTATTGTGGATGTTTATAGGCAGCGATGATCATGATGTCAGCTGGTTTGCCTACCTATATCTAAAAAAAACATTTGTAATTGAAAGTTGTAATTATATAAAGCACCAAAAACACATACAGTGAGGCATCAGAGTTGAATTGTGGCGCGACGGCTGTGTCCTTGGCGATCTGCCAGCGGTTCAAGTACCGCTGCAGGCACGGCAGTGAAGAACACACCTTCAGCACCACGGAGCCGGCTCTGAGCTCCATCAGCAACGATGAGCATGTTGATGCCACCCACTTCTGTGAGGACAAACATTGAGGATGTTCAGTTTTTTTATACCTGATGGTAAGTGGTTACTGAAACCTATGAACGCTTGAGGTACCACTCGCGCGTTGCCGACACGGTAAGAATCTTTTCACACCCTCTTTGAAGAGCCCCATACTGTAGTCTCTTCGGAAATCCTCGGTAGGGAGCTGATTCCACAACCTGAGCGTGCGCGGGAGGAACTTCCTCTGAAACCGTATGGTACGAGACCATTCAGATTTTATCTCATAGAAGCTGCCAGTGCCACCAGATTGGGCAGTAGCCCAGAGGAATACAATCAGCAGCACAGTAAGAACTGTAAATGCTGTCATTTCAACATCAACTGAATGCCGTTTTTTTATAAAACATGTTGACAAGACGAGCAAGTCTTTCGCCTGATGCTACGTAAGGCACATGCTTGCCCATAACAATTGTAACACTACTCAGGAGCAGGCCTGTGTGGGGCCACACTGAGCTATTCTCTTCGAAATATTCGTTACGTCTCTTAAGCCCAGTAATTTCACTAGCTACAGTATTCTTCAAACCAGAACATAGTAATGTCGTTTAAACACTACTGCTTGGCAACTGAATATCTAGAAAGCAGTAGAATATACCTAGCCAATACACTTATTGGCTAGGTAGATTCTACTGGTAGTAGGTCCTCTACCTACTACCAGTTGAATATGCCTATGGTCAACCCTTGAAAATAAAATATATTAATATAATAAAATAACAATAGTGTGATTAACAAACAAAATGTTTTATTGTAAAAAAGCGTGGGGTGCTTCATGTCAATTGTGATAAATAGTTTTGTGAATATTTGTAAAAGTAGCGTTATCACGAAAATATCTGATAAAGCACCCCACGCTTTTTAACAATAAAATATTGTTTTTGTTAATCACACTATTGTTATTTGAAACTTATTGAAAATGATTTTCTACTTTTTAGTTCGGTGATCTATAAAAGCGCGTTTTCTAGTTTTTTTCAAACTATAGTTTATTTTCTATTTTTTAGTGCCGCTAACAACAAAAAAAGATTTTTGTTTTGTTTTGCGCATGGCTGAGTGTCCATGTTGCCTGTCCATAGTTTCAATAACTCCGGGTGGTAATTATTTACCCAAGCATCTTCCTTTCGACGTTTAAGTTAACAAATTCTCCCTCCATTATGAATAAATCATCTGAAGAATGATTACTACTAATGTGGGATTTTAATGTGGGCTATTCAATTATTTTGTTTTATTGACGTGATATTTGTCTGGCAGTTTAGGTATGTCATGCTCACTCAAGTGTCCTGCTTATGGTGGCGTTGTGTGTCGGGTCGCTAAGTTTCCCTACAATATGGTTGAGCTGAAAAGCGTGTTAATAAATAAAATTTAAGTGTCTGTTCTGTTTGTTGTCTGTAATGTCAAATAACAGATTTTTACTAAATACGTATATAAACAGTATTCATTACAAAATAACTTTTTTTGTCTATCTGTTTGTTCTGGCTAATCTCCAAAACGTCTGGACCGATGTTGACGGAACTTTCACTGGCAGATAGCTGATGTTATAAGAAGTAACTTAGGTTACTTTTATTTTATAGTTTAAATATATATAAATTAGGGTTCCGGGAAAATAAATTAAAACCCATGACACTAATATAATCCAATTTCTTTTAAATTAAACGGCGGCTGAAACCGCATGAAGCGGCTAGTATCAAATATTTCTCATCGTAATGCACACAATCGAACCTACCTTCATATCAATGGATGACTGTTGAGTAGTATTCCCATCCTTAGCGCTCTCCAAACTATCCTTGCTTCCGGGCGACAGGACGGCAGTGGCCGGCGGGGCTTGAGACGACGTCATCGACGCCACTGGGTTCCGCAGCGGCGTTGTCAACTGCTCCAGCAACGCGTCGGAGCGCCGCTGAGCGTTCGAAGGCGGCTGCTTCTCAGTCGGTGTCGTTTGAGAAGCTAGTGATGTAATTGAGCTTGGTATGACTGATGTTTTTGTTGTTTGGGTTTCTAGAAGGGAAATATTAAATAAATTTTGAATACTCAACATCAAGACGGAATCGTTTCAGATGTGTTATTAATTACTCAATGCACAAGGAATTTTCATCTAGATTTTTCATCTAGATGCAGACTGACGCTTTCTTTGCACCATGATAGTACAATAGTATGGGTAGTTGAATAAGTACTATAAAACTGGAAACTTTCATCAACTCTCAACTGATAATATAAATAGTCCTATCGCCCGTGGTTCCCACTTAAACGGATAAAAAAATAACGGATACTCGATGCAAACTCACCCCCTCTTTTACCCCTAAGTGTACAATTTATAAAAACACTGAAACACGTATTTCTTTATTTTGAACCTAAAAGCCGTATTTCTTTATTTTGAACCTAAAAGCCATATACATAGGCTGCACTAAAAGTATCGGGAATGGAATATTTCCACTGTTCCTGTTGGATTAAAATATTTTTTATTGAAATCTCCTTGGTTTTACAAATCGAATACCATTTATTTATTTTAAAAAAGATTCACGGTCTTGTCACAAGGTTTTGTCAAATTTGTTTAGTCGTTAAGAAAATGGAATTGACTCGAGAAAATTCAAGAGCGATGATTTATTATGACTTTCGAAGTGGTTTAACACAAAAACAGTATGTTGACCGGATGATTTCTGCATTTGGTGATGAAGCCCCATCCAAAACCACAATTTATCGCTGGTTTGCTGAATTTCAACGTGGACGTGTCAAGCTCAGTGATGATCCTCGTCAAGGTCGTCCAAAAACTGCAGTCACCCAAGAAAACGTTGATGCTGTGCGTAAGCTGATTGAGGAAGATCGACATGTGACATACCGCGAAATTCAGGCAACTTTAGACATTGGCATGAGTCAAATACAAATAATTTTGCATGAACAATTAGGTGTAAAAAAGTTGTTTTCCCGATGGATACCGCATTTGCTATGTGAAGAGCAAAAAGCGGCTCGCGTTACTTGGTGCGTCAGAACTCTCGAAAGATTCCACGCAGGATCCTTAAATGCTGTATACAACATCGTATCAGGTGACGAATCCTGGATATATGCGTACGAACTCGAAACAAAAAACCAGTCACGAGTTTGGGTGTTCGAAAATGAGTTAAAGCCAACAAAAATTGTTCGTTCACGGAGTGTTGCAAAAAAAATGGTGGCCACGTTTGTCTCCAAAACCGGCCATGTTACGACTATTCCTCTTGAGGGACAAAGAACGGTTAATGCAGAATGGTATGCTAGCATTTGTTTGCCACAGGTCAGTTCTGAACTCCGTAGAGAGAACTGCAACCGCCGCATCATCCTCCATCACGACAATGCGAGTTCTCACACCGCGCACAGAACAAAAGAGTTTTTAGAGCAAGAAAACATAGAATTATTAGACCATCCGCCGTACAGCCCCGACCTAAGCCCTAATGATTTCTATACTTTCCCTAAAATAAAGAATAAATTGCGTGGACAGAGATTTTCATCACCTAAAGAAGCTGTGGACGCCTACAAAACGGCCATTTTGGAGACCCCAACTTCCGAATGGAATGGTTGCTTCAATGATTGGTTCCATCGTATGGAAAAATGTGTCAAATTTCGCGGAGAATACTTCGAAAAGCAATAAATACATTTTTAAATAGTAATGTTGTGTCACTTCCTTGATTCCCGAAATTTTCAGTGCCGCCCTCGTACCATTTTCATGGATCTAACTTATAAAATGGCGGAGTTTCATATTACCTTTCAACCCCTATTTTAGCACCTTAGGGCTGGAATTCATAAAATTCCTTCCTTACTGCATGTTATTAAAGGCATCAAATGCCAAAATTACGTTTGTAGCCCCAGCAGTTTAGGCTCCGTGTTGATGGATCAGTCAGTCAGGACAAGTAATATACATTATGATGATGATGAAAACTGAAAACTTGTCAAAGAAAAAAATTGGCTTGTTTTATTTCAGATGCTGTTTGGTGCCAGCTACGAATAGCTCCCATCCATCTCATCCCGTGGGTGTCGTAAAAGGCGACTAAGGGATTAGTCGGAGGATGGGCAGCAGCGTCCTTCGAATACATTAACAAGTCAACTGCAATCGCCAACCCGCCTGCCAAGCATGGCAATGTTGTCAAAACCTCCCATTGCATCTGTATCGGTTGTTGTGGCGATCTCTGAGGGAGGCCTGTGTCCAGTGGTGGACTTTATTCGACCGAAATGAATTTCAGATGACCATTCTTCCATTCATTTAACAAATTGGGTAGGGTCTACTCAAATAAGTCATAAAATATTACTGTTGCGAGAACAAATATCAGATTAGCTTTTTTTCTGTAATGCTTCTGAAACCCAAGTTATAGAAGAAAATA
This sequence comes from Diloba caeruleocephala, assembly GCA_947459985.1. Lineage (NCBI taxonomy): Eukaryota > Metazoa > Arthropoda > Insecta > Lepidoptera > Noctuidae > Diloba > Diloba caeruleocephala. The sequence continues at coordinate 6,399,987 of OX381607.1, forward strand.
TTAATAAAAAATGTGATCACTGATGTGAAGGTTGTATGCTTCTAGTATTCCTATTATAATTTTCTCTATATAAAAACGTATACATACCGGGTACAGTAACATGAGCAGGTAATTTGGCATTCTTCAGCAATGAAGTCAAGATGACTAGGTCAGATTGGGGGTAACCCCCTCCATCGATACCACATAGACCCACAATAGGTAATAGCAGCTGGGGAAAAACCACAATGTGTCATTCTATGTGTATACATATTATTATATTATCTAGCCTAAAGGTTATTTGATACTCAATTACACAATGTAAAAGAGTCAGAATTCAGAAAACGAAACTATATAATATATACGTAGTGTTATTACAAACCTGCTTAACAGAGACGTTAGGTGCAGCAGTCGTATTTGTTTCATCACAGCTCAATCCTGCTTCGGAGAGCTTCTTCAGTATTTGTCGGAGAATAACTTTAAATGCATCTCTTGCTGTGCTTAGTTGTTCATTTGGTACTAAAACATATTGGAAAGCTCAAGCTCTAGTAGATTGTTAAGAAGTTGGAAGTGTAGGAGTACATGAAATGTAGAAAGAATAAAAAACAAAAAGACCTGGCCCTGAGTTTCAATTCAGCATTTCTTGTCAGCGGTTGTCATGTAGCAAAATGCCCTCCATTGTTTCAATATGACGTGTAAAAGTGTCTGATAGGACCTAATTACTGAATCAATGGTTGAAATGAAATTAAAAAGGAGTACTTTTACATAAATTTGTTTAAGCACAGTTTTCCTGTGGTGTCCGGATCAAGAATATGGCCCCGCTCCATCTCCTCCCATAGATGTATTAAAGCGCGACTAAGGGGCTCTAAGCCAGAGGGATGGACAGCAGCATCCCTTTTGTGGAACAGTAGCTTGCCAAGCAAGGTGAGTATTGGTAAATTCCCCTCAAAATGATGACACAATTCTGAAATGTATGGGCGCATTTGCTCAACAGTGGACGTCCATTGGCTGATATGATGTCTAGCATCAAGACAATAAACACAGAAATATTGCAAAAATGTGGTTGCACTATCAAGAAATGTATTAATACTGCCTTGGAAACTATTTCATAAGGATGTTTGTCATGGGGGCCTGGAATTTTAGGACTTGCCTCTTAAGAAATTATTGGCGATATATCAATTTATACCTTATATTATATTATATTATATAATTATCAGGCAGGCAGTTGAAACAACTGATAGGTGCCTGTATCCTGCTAATCACCGCTGGATTCTATTCTTTGCAGTTAAGAAGATATTTGTCAAGTCTGTTTTTGAACTGATTCACATTTTGCGCTGAGACTGCGTCTTCTGGAAGTTTATTCCACGCTCTGACTATCCTGTTGCTTAGAAAGTGTTTGTGTGGGTTGTTATTTGAAAAGTTGGTACACAGCTTAAGGTGGTGGCCTCTTAGATGGACATTGTCGTTACGAGTAAATATGTAAGCGTAATTCTGAAGGTCATAATGCCCATTTAAGATTTTGTATGTCTCAATTAGGTCTCCACGGTCTCTGCGATCCTTTAAAGTTGTGAGCTTTAAAACTTCCAAGCGTTCCTCATACGATCGTCGTTTTAGTAATCGTGGTATTTTAGTGAAGCTGCGCTGAACCTTTTCCAGGAGTTCTATATCCTTAACAAAATAGGGGCTCCAGATTTGAAATGCATACTCTAGGATAGGTCTGATAAACGTTTTATGGATCCGAAGCAACATTTCTGGTGTCAAGACCCCAAAGGATTTCCTTACGAGGTAGATAAGGCTTTTAGCTTTCTTTGTGATCGATGCAATATGCTCTCCCCACTTCAGGTCCTCCGTAATCTTCACTCCTAGGTCTGTTTGCACCTTGACCTCTATCAGTTGGGCATCGCCCAATTTGTAAATCATACGGGGATTACGACTACCTATGTGCAATACCGTACATTTGGAGGTATTGAGATTTATCAGCCATTCCTTAGACCAGTTGGCTATTCTGTTTAGGTCATCCTGAAGACGGTCATATTCAACCAGTGGGTTCGCAAATATTTTAGTGTCATCAGCAAAGATGCTAACATTACATTGCAGAGAATGGGACAGATCAAAAGTGTACATTATGTACAGCACTGGGCACAGAACTGAGCCCTGTGGCACGCCACTGTGTATCTTTCGGAGGTCTGACATCGTTTCACCTACTCTTACTTGTAAGGTTCTTTGCTGTAGGAATGCCTCGATCCAGGTTAGTAGTTTCCCACGTATTCCCACAAATTCCAATTTTTGTAAGAGTCTTCTTATAGGCACTTTATCAAAGGCTTTTTCGTAGTCAAGATAAATTACATCAATAGGTTCTTTCTCATTAAAGTGCTTTGTCCATGAAGACAGACATGACAGTAAGTTAGATACCGTGGAGCGATGCGGGCAAAAACCGTGTTGCTGTTCAGGAATAATTCGGTGGTTGGTGAAGAAGTTCCTGATATGTTTAACTATGATTTTTTCCATCGCCTTGCACACCACACTTGTCAAGCTTATAGGTCTGTAGTTAGATGGTTCCAATTTACATCCTTTTTTAAATATTGGGGTCACCATAGCTGTTTTCCACAAGTCTGGTAGGATTCCAGTATAATATGATGTTTGCATTATTGTTGCAAGGTATTCGGTAAGTTCACATTTTTTTAATATTGCTACAGGGATGTCATCTGGACCTGGCGAAGAATCTATTTTCATTTCTTTTATAACTTGTTGGATTTTATCTTCTGTGAATAGTATTTCTTCGATAGAATCCTCAACCCGGAGTAGTTGGTCTAAAATAGGCAACTGGTTCTGCGGCTCTATTTGGAAGACACTCTCGAATTGATCAGCAAATACCTTGGCAATTTCACGGGGCTGGGTCACAATTTGGCCTTCTTTGTCGAGCAGAACAGTCGGAATGCTAACCTTTGATGTTACTTGCTGCCTAATATAAGAGTAAAATTTTTTTGCTCCAGCATGCAGTATGTCTTTTTCATATACTATACGAGCTGTTTTGTTTCGGTTTATCAATTTGTTGTTTAATTTTCGGTAATCATTGTAGTGTTCGTCAAGTCCAGTCAACGCGTATCTGTTCCATAGCATGAGTTTATGGTTTATAAGTTTTTTGGTGTCATCTGATATCCATGGCTTGTTTTTGGTATGCTGACTAATTCTCGTCCGAGGTACATATAAATTGACTGCTTCTCTTAGGGCATTAAGTAGGATCTCATATTGGCTTTTTGCACAGTTTATATCACTCATACTTCTAGGTAATGTGGTGCGTAATTTTTCATTAATTTTGTCATAATCGGCTTTATTGAAATTAAATCTAGATGTGGTTTTCTTATTTTTTTCTTGTACTTGTAGTTGTATAGTTGTCAGTAAGCAGGTATGGTCGCTTTTGCCTATAGGAGCTTGGTGGTCAACGTTGGTTATGAGTGAGTCATCGTTCGATAGGACTAGATCTAGGAAAGATGGTTGATTTCCTTGTCGATATCTAGTGTGTTTGTCTATTATCTGGTGGAGATTGCTGTTCTTATACATATACCTTATCTAGAATATATTCTTTATTATCATTTAATAACAGATGAGGGTAAATATTTCCTATACCAGATCTCGCACTAAGAATGGAGGCAGGGAATGACCATGCACTATCCACACAGCAGCCTTGTTGTACATACTGCATGCATAAGGATTACCTTTATACTGTGTGATGAATGATGATATAGGTACTTGTGTAAACTAAACACTTGTTACTAAGTTTAAAAGGAGCCATAAAGTAGGGAGCATATTGTACTTATGTATTATACAACTCATTCAACTCATGCTTATGTACAGGTTTAATTCAAAATTAGATGACTTAAGAGTTTAGAATCAATTGTAAGAAGTACATATAAAGTTCCAGATAACTTGATACTTTATAAAAAATACTTCAACTCAGCCTATTACTCCACTTCTGGATTATAAGCCAAATCAAAGTGACATACAAAACAAGTACCTACAGGCCGCCAAACTCGTTTGTGACACTACCATGGTCCACAGGGGGTTGGTAATGGCAAAAAACATTTAGCTGACTGCTACACATGGTAAAAATAACACCATAATACTGTGTCAAAATTTTTTATGTTGATGTATATTGTAAGTAATTTTTTTGGCTTGTTAACACAATAACTTAATTTCATGTAGCAATATTATGTGCATGTGGTTCTGTGACCACACACATATACACAAATTGCATCCAGAAATGACAGCAGGTAGTGTTGAGTAGGACATACAAGAGGCAGTACATTTGTCCCGTACATGACACAATATTGTAAGAGCGGCTGAACATTATAACATGTACCACTTCAAATTTTATGTCGCGTTACTTTACTCTTCGCATGTGAACTGTAGGGTGAGAGAGAGAGAGAATGAGGCACATGCTTCAAAAGCATGTCTTTTTATTCAACGGACATTATCGTGACTGCAAGAGACAACATGATGTTTTTATTCGCTCAATTACAAATGTACTAGTACAAAGTACGAGACGCGACAGTTTTAGAAAAATATGATTTCATGAATGTCTGTTAAATACCTTTTTTTTTTCTTGTTTTTGTCTGTGTATTAGGTATATTTTAAAACAAAATCATGTTTTACAAATAAGTCGCCTGCACAATAATGCTAAAGTGGTTATTAAGTAAAAACGTCGATACAATCGTCATTCGTCTATAATCAATCGCTTCTTATTACTTTGCTTTATGTATTCACTCATCATTCAACCTTCAAACAAAATTCGATCTTCAAATGTCATGTCAATGCCAAGCTTCATGACGCCTCGCCTCATTTCAATTCAATACCTCAATCACACTCTGTAAGACAGGGCAGTTCAAATACAGCAACAGTACATGAAATACTCGTTCTTCAAATGTCATGTCAATGCCAAGCTTCATGACGCCTCGCCTCATTTGAAGTGGGACATTGTACTGGCTCGGTACAGAAAAGAGGCTACTCTTACAAACTCATTTTCAAATCGTGTCCTACTCAACACTAACAGCAGGTCCCACCATATGTGCTCATTTTGCAACCCCAGTACTGTTTCTTCCCCCAGCAGTGTTTGTCCCCCATTGCCAGTGGAGCATTAATCAATCATTGTCAAGAACAAATTAAAACAAATATAGTACTAGGTACTTCTTTTGTGTCTCTTTCATGTGGTCAATTTGATTATATGCTTGACATAATTATCATACAAATGAATAGTTGCAAAATATTGTGAAATTCACAACTTTGCAAACACAAATCAAATTACTAATTTTGTTATAATTAGGTGTTGCATGATGATGAGTACTTAATTCAGTATAACATTTAGTTTAATTTATACACATTAACTTCAAATAATATCATAATTTAGTTTCTTTGATTTACAATAGTGAAATTTACCAGCCATAGCCTATCTTCTTCTTCTCTTATTATATCTATTTTTAAGACTCCTGATTGCTAAATATGTTATTGCTATTGTTGTGATGTTAGATAAATATGCTGGTGATACACAATAAAAATACTTACAATTATTAGCATTCATGCTAATAAAATGTGCAGAGAGGCACGCAAAGCATGTGTAGAATAAGTCATAGATGTCCTCATGGTTCTGGAACTCACTTTCACTGCAAGCAAGGAAAGTCATACATTCAGAATAAATGTATTGTACTAGACACAAAGACATAGTTTTAAAAGTTTTACACCTAAATAAAACTGAAGTCAAAACGTCGATATTGTGTAGACAATGATACTGCTATATATAAGTTATATACTTAGAGGGTAGTGCGAGAATAAAAAAAGAAATAAGATTGTTATTGTGTTTGTAATGTGAGATAATATTTTGTCAGATGTCCCTAATATATATTTTTTTATGTTCAATGGCTACTGAATGTTGTGTTTATAAACACATTGATACAATAGCCTCGGTAAGTTTATAAATAAATAGATAACTATAACAAGGCAATGATGATTCAGGTGAGCTATCAGAATAGCTTCTGTTAAAAACAGATAAAGTACTCTGATGACACAAACCTTTTAATGATGGCTTGAATGATTTCCACAGCGTCATTTTTATCGAAAAAGGGGCCGTAGAGTGCAGTTAATATCGGTTTAACAGTTGTAGACCATTCAATATTTCCTCCTGAAGCGGCCATTTTCGGGAAGAAAATGAGATTGTGTATTCGATTTTGAGGATGACATATATCTGTCAATGTCAACTGACAGAAGTTTCCAGGACAATTGTTTATGGCCAAGACGTAAACAAAAGGTTATGCACGATATGAAGTTAGTCAAATACAAAGATCTTTAATGCAAGCTTCAATTAGAAAATTGTCCCAACTAAGCGGGCCGAAGGGGTAATTTTGTGGTAAAATTTACAGAGCAGAAGGGTTCTGTTATTTCTGGGACGGCACATCGCTATAGGTGGTCAGACGACCATATACTTAGAAATTAAGTTCAAGGTTAGTCTCATCATCATCATCATATCAGCCAAAGGACGTCCACTACTGAACAAAGGCCTCCTCTTTAAATTCGCATTATTGTGTCTTCATTTTGGGGGAGTTTGCATAGGCAGAGTTGAGTACTGACTCACCACCATTTGTGTGAGCACAGAATGGCTGCTATTCTATAAGAGATCCTACTGCAAACCCCTTTGGTCGAGAGTCCCTTAGTCGCCTTGTGGAGTGGTGCTTCCGGAAACCAAATGGAATAGTTTTAGCCTACCGTTTTCAGTTGGACATCGGACAAAATAGGCCCATCAGCGGACAAAAATGAAATGTATATCAAACTATTGCTTTTATTTTTGTATATTTACCGTAATTTGTAAATAGCACAAAACCGTGAGATATTGGAGATCACAGAAAAAATATATTTTTCAATAAATTATACTGCTATGTTATATTTTTTAAACTGCTATTTTAAAGTGTTATAATATTTATTAAAATATTTTAATATGTCATTTGAAATAATGTTATAAGCGTTGTAGGCTAGTTGAAGCGTTGTAATATATTTAACGGTTTTAACAATCAATTATTTTATTTAAAGTAATAATACATCTCTACCAAGCTCTAAAGGACTATAATCCAGGGCCGTTAAAATATTACAAAAGAAATACCTCTCTACTAGTAGAGGTGGTCATTATTTCAATATATCAAAATATTTCAATAACGGATAATGTAATGCATTATTCTTACGCAATGTATAACAAATGATTGAACAACGAATTATCCTGCTGTAGTAATATAATAAAACATTGTATATATTGTATCGTATACATAATAGATAATATAATCAAATTTCTTTTATGTTATTGACAACAGCGAGGCAGTGCGCGCACACTCGCAGCTCACGTTGCACGGCTACGTGGCAAATAAGAAAGCATTTTGCGCAACCAATAGGTATGAGAGATATCATCATCATCATATCAGCCATAAGACATCCACTGCTGAGTAAAGGCCTCCCCCATAGATTTCAATAATTGTGTCATCATTTTAGGGGGAATTTGCCAGTAATCACCACGCTTGGCAGGTGGGTTGGTGAGCGCAGAATGGCTACTGTTCCAAAGACGGGACGGTGCTGCCCATCCTTCTGGTATAGAATCCCTTAGTCACCTTTTACGACATCCACGGGAGGAGATGGAGTGGTGCTGTATTCTTAATCCGGACACCACACGGATTATTCAAGTATGACTTACTTCACATTGCTGACGAATTACAAACCATATAATTATAGTCCTTAAGTGCACGTCATAAAGTTCACTTTTATTGTCACTCTTAATGTCGCTGGTTACATGTTTTATTTTACGATTTTATGCTTTATTCAATTGGAATAATGTCGATTTTAATATTTAACCGAGGCAATAACTATACAACAGATAACGAAAATTTGACAACAGTAAGACAATAATGTATATGCTATTGTTGTTATTACCATCACGAACACGATTGTCATTATCCACTGACGCTGTCCGGTGATAGTTGAAGAGCTTAGTTTGGTGTTTTAGATTATTGTTATTACTAAATAATTTTAGTGTAGGATATAGTAACTCTTTATTTTGGATTTTAGATTATTGTAATTAATTACTAAGCCATGTACACACTGAATATAATATACTTTACGATATGACAAGCTACACATAATCCATAATTCATTATGATGTTGCAAAACAGCAAAACGACTCAATTGCATGATAACTGACAGCAGTTAATAATAATAGTTGTTGTAAAATAACACAGCAGCGTAATTTAATATTGAAATGTAGTCGTTATTGCCATCTCTGTCTAGATTCTCTACTTCTAGTCATGCTGTCTGTATATTAATTATTTACTACGATGATTACTTTATAAAAAACTAGCTGGGACCCGCGGTTTCACCCGCGTGTAATTTAAAAAGAGATTTAAAGTACTTCGACATAGACACTTGACATAGAATACACCTCACATTGGATTTCAAAAATTCCGTCAAAATTAGTCCAGCCGTTTCGGAGATTACCCGGAACAAACAGACAGACAGACAGACAGACCGACAGACAGACAGACAGACAGACAAAAAATTTAAAAGTTGTTTTTTTTGTTATATGTACCGTATATACTTTCAGCATTTAGTAAAAAGCTGTTATTTTGACGTTACAAACAAACACTTCAATTTTATTTATTTGGATAAATGTGTATTGTGTAATGTTGTCCATAGATGATATCGGATTATACATTTAAATATATACCTAAGAGTGTTGTCTGTCATTTGTAAATAAAATAAGGCTTGTCAAAACTGTCAACAAGAAAAATCACGTAAAACAATTATTATAATACTTTTTTGATGCTAATTAATTATAATAATGTCTGGAAAGCAATTCAACATAAAAAAGCGAAAGATTTCAGATGAAAATGGCATGGAACCTCCCGGTAATATTATAACCTAGAACTTCTCCAAAAACATATTTGTTACTATTGTTCACTGTATAATGTATTTTTCCAGAGCCTTTATCAAAGACAATGCATATACAGTGTCCCTATTTAGACACAATCAACAGGCACGTCTTGGATTTTGATTTTGAAAAGTTATGTTCCGTTTCTTTGACGAGGATCAATGTTTACGCTTGCCTCGTCTGTGGCAAGTACTTTCAGGTAAACCAAATGCTTCAATGTTACTAAAGAGTTTTGATTGTATTTTTTTTGCACTAATGCATTGATTTTGTGTTTTGTGTTGTCAAAAATTTATATATTCACATCAGTATACATTTTAAATAAATAACTTTGTTCATATTCATCATAATACTGACCTAGTAGAATGATTATGTCAGTATTGCTAATGCAGATTGTAGATGTTCCTAAGTTTTATTCTAATAGGTCTTACATTAAAATTTATAACTTGTAGTTCCTATATTCATGTTAAGATTTTCTTTACAGGGCAGAGGTACTAACACTCATGCCTATACACATTCAGTGGCTGATGGTCATCACGTATTCCTGAATCTTCATACATTGAAGTTTTACTGCTTGCCTGATAACTATGAAGTAATTGGTAAGTTTCTTGAAACTTAAAAAGTGGAGTCTTGTACTGCCTATTTTTTATTACAATAGATTGAATAGCAAGCACTTTCCTAAGCTGCATCACTAACTTTGGATTTGCATTATAACCATCTGATTAGTCATTGTTGGTTGTTAGTACCCAAGTGTTCATTCTACTTTCAAAATTTGTTGTAGATTCATCACTTAATGACATTAAGTATGTGCTCAACCCAATCTTCACTCTGGAGCAGATTAAACAGCTTGACTACAATACCAAGATGTCCAGAGCAATTGACAGCACAATGTACATGCCAGGAATTGTAGGCCTCAACAATATCAAGGCTAATGATTATTGCAATGTTATTTTGCAGGTGAGTTTTAATTTAATTATTCTTATCTCATTCATCATTTTCATAATTTCGGCCAAATGAAGTCCACTGCTGGACACAGGCCTCCCCCAAAGATCACCACAACGACCGATATGGGTATGTTGTAGGCTCATTGGGGGGTTATGCCATAATTGCCACGCTTGGCAGACGGGTTGGCAATCGCAGTTGAGTTGTTAATGCACTCGAAGGATGCTGCTGCCCAACCTCCGGCTAATCCCTTAGTCGACTTTTACGACACCCACGGGAAGAGATAGGGTGGTGATATTCTGAGCCGGCACACAATTTAATTAATATACACAATTGTGTAGTCATTTAGGGGGGAACTTCAGTACTCACCATGCTTGATATGCAGGTTGATGAATGCAGTATGACTACTGTTGCACAGAAGGCAGGCAATAATGTCCATCCCTCTTGTTTAGAGTACCATAGTCGCCTTTTACGACATCCTAGGGGGAGATGGAGTGATGCTATATTGATAATCTGAAGACCACATAGATTGCTTAAAAAAACAGCCTTACTGTCCCACTTAGGCCCTGGGCCCTTTCTCACTATGGGAAAGGTTAGGCATTAGTCCACCATGCTAGCCTAGTGTGGGTTGGCAGACTACACTCACCATTGAGAAAGTTTTGGAGCCCTCTCAGGTGTGCAGGTTTCCTCACAATGTTTACCTGCACCGTTAATGCAAGTGAGAATGTTACAGAAGTTACGAGGTGCAGGCCAGGGTCAAACTCAGACCGTGTTTCACCAGCTATGAATGCTTTTTTGGTTGCCTGGTTATTACATCATGTTAAATAAATAAAACTATTTACTGATAAAATGTAAATGTCCAGTCTGGTCAGTATGAAACTGACTCCTAAATTTGAGCTTTAATTGCCAGTCAGCTACAAGTTGCAAGCTGACATATTATAGTCAACTGTCCGAAGTGCTGAAACTTTATTGTTATATTGCTAAATTTACTTTTGCTAAATAGATTATTTTAAATAACCAGCACATAGAAGCTGTTGACGAATACACCTGACTGGGCTTAACCATAGATACACAAATTACTTGGTAGTCACATATACAAAAATAAAATCTCGAAATTCTCGTATGCTATATGTGAAGTCTAAAAGACTAAAGAACAGCAAACAGCACTGGTTACTTACTATGCATATGTGTATGCATGGCTCAGTTATGGTGTCACTATATTGGCAAATAGTACCAACGCACCTGCGCTCTTTACAGCACAAAATAAACTAGTTGTAATTCTAGAAAACATACAACAAACAGATAACTGCTAGCCCCTTTTTGTAAAGCATCAGAAGAGAAGTGGCATGGCACATTGCTCGTAGAACTGATGGCCGTTGGGGCACAAAGGTTCTCGAATGGAGACCGCACACCGGAAAACGCAGCGTGGGACGACCTCCAACGAGGTGGTCAGACGACCTGGTAAAGGTCGCTGGGAGTCGTTGGATGAGAGCAGCATGTGACCGCTCTTTATGGAAATCGAATGGGGAGGCCTTTGTTCAGCAGTGGACGTCCTGTGGCTGATATGATGAACATATTAACCCTACCTTAATATACATACAAGAAATATGTAAATTCGCACACAAACACAAATACTTCTACACAAAACGAGAAGACATACAATCAGGATACACACGTCTACTACAAGTCACAACTAAATCTGCCAATTTCTCTTTAAATATGCATGCTACTAGCCCCTTTGTTATGTTGATTAAAATATATAGGTTACCCAAAATCACCAAAAACGAAAATAAAAGTAATACATTTACAGGTAAACTAAAAATACTACTACTCGGCAATTGGCATTACATTATAAATGAATACCTAAAGGACAAGTAACTGTAATTTATATATACAAATTTTATTGTTATAGTTTATAGTACTAGATTTATGTCCTCTTTCTCACTTCCTACTTTGCATGTGCCTGACAGGGTCCATGATAGATCTCATAATTTATATTTACCACCTAAGACTTCATTGTGGATATATGCAATAAATGTACTGAATACTAAATAAGTTGATAATATTATATACAGTATTCCATCTTATTATCGAGAATATTGCAAATTTTACAGAAAAAATTGTAAACCCCATAAACTATCTGTGAACAGTAATAAATTGACTCAATGAAATAATTTATCTGTAGTGCCTATCACAAGTGCGTCCACTCCGCAACTACTTCTTGCGAGAAGAGAACTATGCAAATGTGAAGCGACCACCTGGTGATTCATCTTTCCTTCTGGTACAACGTTTTGGCGAATTGCTCCGGAAGCTATGGAACCCACGTGCTTTCAAAGCCCATGTGTCCCCACATGAGATGCTGCAGGCAGTTGTGTTGTGGTCCAAGAAGAGGTTCCAGTTTATCAAGACAAGTAAGTTGATGAACAAATGTATGGCCTACATTCTGGCTGGTCACTATTTCATCAACTTAAGCAATGGCAGCCCTAGATATTTTTTTAGGTGGCGCGAGGTCTCCCTGTTTGTGCCTCTACAATGGTGTCATTATGGAAATTAGAGCTCTTTCTATGCAGTAGCTAAGCCAAACAAACAAACAGACAGTATGGTTGGTGCATTGGCTGATAAAGTCGACTGCTGCGCTGCGGGTCGCGGGTGCGATTCCCGCACTGAACAAATATTTGTATGATCTGCAGGTAGTTGTTCCGGGTCTGGGTGTATTGTGTGTGAAATTTGTCTGTAAATGCACCCACGACACAGGAGAAATCCTAGTGTGGGGCAATGTTAAAAAAAATATACATTTTTTTTTTCACTTGGGCATATTAATTCGTACGTAGAAGCAAGAAGGAATGAGAGAATTCCTCGGAGAATGGATCGGTTCTGTATAAATACTCATACTCTTGTAAGAGCTTTGCTGACTCAGGATTAAGGCCTGAAATGTATGTTGCTCGGTACTCTCAAGATATAGATTGGCTTGGACTCCAGGTCCAAATAGTATCAACGAACTTATCATAATTGGCGGGTGATCGTTCGATATCTCTGTTAGGTTGCGTCAATACATACAGAGACTCCAGTTCCCCTTTGTTATAACAGCGTTTGGAAGGTACCTGTATCGGTTTGACCGCTCACAGCTGACAGTTAGTACTATGACCATGTCTATGTTGTGTGTTTAGTACTGGTGGGCAGACAATAGTAGTTTTGGGTCACAGAATTTCCTTACAGCGTTGCCGTCAGTATTAGTATCATGGTATCCCCAAGATACGCTGATAAAGGTATGGCTGTTAAAGTCGCCTACTACTCTTTTTACAGATTGATTGTCAAAGTTAGATATTTTACAGAACTCAAAGGGTTGGTTAGGCGGCTTATATATTGAAGTGATTGTGCAGGTGCCTATGTCTATTGTAAGTATTTCTATGGAGTTCAAATTATACAAGGTTTCAGAGAGTACAGTGATATTAGGTTTAGCGAAAATTGCGCTGCCATATTGAGCGTGAGGTAGCTGCCTATAAAAGTGTCATTCCGGGGATGTGTGGTCTTAGGTGTTCGATGCCAAAATGTTCCGGGACACAGATGATGTCTGATAGATGAGTTGATTTGATGCCGGGAGAATCCTTCGATATTATTTGAGATAACTTCCAGAGCTGGCTCTAAAAAGTACCGTTGGTAATGGGGCTGAAGAGATCCGTTTTAATGGTTAGCTGTTGTGTTGAAAGGATTAGTCACCTTAGGCATTGCGTTACTATGCAGCTTTTCTTGCACTCGCTCGATCACACGAATTATTGTAGAGATATGAAAAGTACAGATATAATATATTTTTGTATCACACAATATTCCTCTATTATTGCAGGTGATCCTATAGACTTTATGTCATGGTTTTTGAATTCTCTACATATGGCGCTCAATGGAACTAAAAATCCGAACAGTTCTATTATTTACAAATCATTTCTTGGGCACATGAGGATATACACTAGGTAAAGGACATTTTCTTTTATTAAAACAATTTTTTACTTTTTGTTTACCATCATGTCTTTAAATTATCCAGGCGCCTAGAACCTATCAATAAAGAACCCGTTGGACCGCAGAGGACTCAGTAACTATATTGGGGAAAAACATAAATGCGAAGAAGTAAACTTCGCTTCTATAGTAATTATTATCAAAGTCAAATATATTTCAAATAAACCAAAAATTGGCACTTCTGAAACGTCAGAATCTATGTTGCACGGTTCCAAATAGTTGTTCTTTTTTATTATGGCGTAGCCACTCGCTTCGTTCTCATAGGTTTCGTAAAAAGTCACTAAGGCATCTAACCATCCATCTGTCAGACAATATGTAACAACATGTGGTAATATTCCTTCACAACTATTTAATATGTTGGTACATCTCCGCTTACCTTATCAGTAACCAAGATATATGTTTACCAGAAAGCTCCCACCAGCTGATGCAGATGACGCAGCTAAAGTAGACCTTAGCAGTGAGGAGTACAGTGAGATGATAACAGAGTCGCCGTTCTTGTATCTTACGTGCGACCTGCCCCCCACGCCGCTCTTCACTGACGAGTTTAGAGAAAATATTATACCCCAGGTGATTATCTTAGAAATTCGTTTTGGCCGCCAAGCTTTGCTTTGTTGTGCGCTAAAAAACTAAAAAGTGAATCAAAAATAAGTAAACCTCCGTGGCAGACGTTTTGGTGGTATATTTGTTGACTGTGTCACACAAAAGGATGTACTTAGTTTGAGTTTTGTATTGAGTATATTAAATTATAATAAAATTGATTAGTAACTATTACACATTATATTTTAGGTAAACCTTTACCAACTTCTTTCGAAGTTCAATGGACAAGCATCAAAAGAGTACAAAACTTACAAAGAGAACTTCTTGAAAAGGTTTGAGATCACACAGTTGCCGCCTTATTTGATACTTTACATTAAAAGGTTCACTAAAAACACATTCTTTGTGGAGAAGAATCCGACTGTTGTTAATTTCCCAGTCAAGTAAGTGCATTATTTGCAATATTATATTTTTAAATAAGTCTACTTCTTTTAGTGTCACCATAATGACTATCCAGTATACTATTATATCTTTGATAATGACTAAGGAGCGGTATTGGGTGGACAGCAACAACATTTGGCTTAGCCACAGGTGATCTTTTTCGATAGCAAAACTCCCCTGAAATTTAAAATTACCATATCATCATCACCATCATTTCGGCCGAATGAAGTCCACTGCTGGACACAGGCCTCCCCCAAAGATCACCACAACCACCGATATGGATGTGTTGTGGGCTCATTGGGGGGTTTTGCCATAATCGCCACGCTTGGCAGGCGGGTTGGCGATCGCAGTTGAGTTGTTAATGTACTCAAAGGACGCTGCTGCCCATCCTCCGGCTAATCCTTTAGTCGACTTTTACGACACCCATGGGAGGAGATGGGGTGGTGGCATTCTGGCCGGCACCACACGGCACTTTTAATTACCATATAATATATACAAATATTTATAATGAAATGGCAATACTCCGTTTCGAATTTTATTATTTATAAAAATAGTATTTACATATAAAACTCGATACATTGAGAACTTCGATCGAATAGTAAATTTAAAACATCTCTCTCGTCTGTTTCGACCCGCTAGCCGCGAGACACAATAAAATTTTAGTTGTCATTCTGACAGTTAGCTGGATAAGCTTATTGCGTGTACCCTACTAGACAGGTTCATGAGATCAACATATCAAGATATACATAAAAGTTTAGCCATTTGCGAAAGCATATCCTAGCTACATGTACTGGCAGAGACAATTAACACGTTTGGTTTCAACAGTATATAATTAAGTCACGGACTAGAATTAAGTAAGCTTTGTGTTTACTGTATTATTTCTCTACATTCTGGATGTCTGCCGGGAAGCCTATTTGATATCTTTGAACGTTTATAAGTGCTTGTATGGAATGTTTCTGAAAGTGAAAACATGAAATCGGATGGTGTATATGTTTAGTATATAGTCAACTTTATTTAAATTTCAAGGAACAATCAGTACCCTATAGGATTATGTTTTATTGCAATCATTAATATATAAATAAAATGGCTATTTAAGCATAAAAAGAATATTGTTTTACTATTTCATTACAGCAGCGCGTGTCTTTGTCTGTGTTGGTGAAAATGATATATTTTATGTGATCGAGTAGCATCTATATTTAATAATAATTATTGCAAAAATGGAAATTATTGTCCTTTTGAAATACAGTTCGTTATTTTTGTAGGACGTTATGTAGGTATTGTGTAGCACTTATTTAGACCATTGAATAATCCATTATCTTCACGGCACGGTTGGCGCAATTGCTAAGTGCCTTTGCTATTTGTTAAACATTACACGTTTTCATCATTCAAAACTAAAATATAATTACAGAAACGTGGACTTCGGCGATATACTGACGCCGGAAGTGAAGGCTAAACACAACGGCAAAACAATATATGAGTTAGTGGGCAACATAGTACATGATGGCACTCCGGAGAAGGGGACGTACAGAGCGCACGTCCTCCACAAACCTACGCAGCAGTGGTGAGTGTAGCTTTATTGTAGCCCTTCGCTCATTTAGGCAAATCTAGTGCTCTTGAGCGATTGTTAGACAAACACGACACTACTACACTAACTAACTAACTACACACTACATACACAACAGCGAATACAGTGATGTCGCGTTGTATTATATAGACGGGAGGAGACCACCTCTGATCTTGCTGTAAAAAACGCACCGGGCGCAAGGGATGGCGGAGAGCTCTGACCGTTCTCCGGCGTCCATGAGTTACAGCCTGCGGACTGCACCTAGTTCGTCGCCCGAACAGAAGCACGCAAAGAAGTGCGCGCGCATCTGAAGGAACGTGCGTCCGGCCAAGTCGCACAGAGGCCCTGCCTACTACCCGTCATACTAATCATCCCGTCGATGATGTCTGCCAGGGGTGTAGCCCAATTCCAACCCGGCGAACACCGCCCCCGCTGTCATAGGTAAAGGGAAGGAACAGCGTGGGGTTTTTTTTGTGCCGGTGAGTGTGCGCCGTACCCCTCCGCCCAACCCAAGGAGGAGGAAGTCCATGAAGGATTTACACACGACACAAAATAGGGGTGCAGCTGTGAGATTTTCTGACCTGCCTAGTCATCTTATGTGAAATTTATTTTATGTATAGTACACAGCGGTGGATTGGTTGCCTACTCTGATTGCCGCCCCCTCTCTTATAAGATTTTTATTTAATAAGGGTAGTACGGCAAACGGATTGACGACATTTTTTCCATTAAACTTAAATAGACAAGCACTTATTTTGGTTGCCTCCCAAATTTTGCCGCCTTAAGCCCAGGCCACGCGGGGTTAAGCCTAAATTTGCCTCTGACCACCGCCACACTATTTTTATGAAAACATGTACACAGAGACACTTATTATGAAAACATGCATACAAGAGCTATAAAACGCAACAAGCATGTCAATCCCTCATTTCACTCGCAGAACCCTATACATTTAGACAAAAATCTCTGGCTGATAAAAGAAAGTAAGGGCTTTGGTTACATTCCCACAAAGCTTTTCTTTTATTTACGCACGTAGGACCTATTAGTCGGTTTGTCAGAATGTATAAGGTTCTGCGACAGAGTTGAGTGATTGACGAGTATTCTTGTCGTGTAAATGTTTATGCCTACCCCGTGTGAATTTCTCAGTGATTAATGCTTTTCGTTTGTTTATTTTAGGTATGAAATGCAGGACCTTCACGTAACCAGTATATTACCTCAAATGATCACACTCACAGAAGCATACATTCAAATATATGAACTAAAGCAGGACTAAGTTTATTTTAGTAAATAAAACTAAGTATAAGTACACTTGTGTATGTTTATTTATTGAATATACAAATTACTGATACTTCAGAATTCCCATTTAACAAACTGTGGCCCTGGAATGACCTTTACACTTAAAACAATAATTAATTATAAGTGCTACCATATTTTATAAATAGGAGACAAGACATAATAGACACATTTACTATTTGACACAGTTTGAGAAATGAACCCATTAATTTCATAGAAAATAGTTCAGGATTGTTTGAAGTCGCTACTTCAACATGAACGAACAACTATTCCAATAAAATTGATGTAGCCTTTCTATGCATACATAGTTGCCTATTTACTTTAAGGGAACAAATTCTCCCACTTTAAGCCACTTGAATTAAATTTACTGAACACAGCACAAGACTGAACTATCTTCTACAGAAAGAATTATTGCTAATGGCTCTCTCCCTTTTTGCCTGCAACACGCTTGAACTCTCCCATATTAGTGGTGCAGATTGGAGATCCATAGAAGGCCAGGTGATCAATTTGTGTGACATCATCTCCAGCCTGGTTGTCTTTTATGAATAGCTGAATGTTTTGAACACTTTGGAATTTCACAAACTTTAGAGGGACTGGGTTGCCTTCTAGATCACTTGGTGAAAATCTGAATAAAGATATAACAGTTACAGATTAATTACATAATAAGTTCTGACCAAATATTTGAAAAAATCTTCAAAGAGCAATTCAAAGGTACTAAATATATTTGTCCAGGATAAGTACTTACTCAAGATCCTGTATTGACTTATTTCCAGAGGCCTGATCGAAGTCCAGTGTCCGTGGCTGGTTGATGAAAATTCTCACTGTCTTGGGCCCCTTATCAGTTGGTCCTTTAATTTTTAGAGAGTGTAGTTTGACCAGCTGGAATATGATAAAATGTTACATATAAGTCTGGGTTGATGTTTGCGCTGATAATTCATGATAGTTGCGCACGATTAACGTAAGGGTACTACCATATCAGCTGAAAGATGTCAACTGCTAAATGATGAACTCCTCATAGACAACCTGTTACATGACAAGGGTTGTCATTTTGGGGGAAATTAGCCAGTACTCATTACAGGTACTGTGATATCATATCATGGATCCATGAGCAGGTGAGGTTGCTCAGGTGTTATTGTGATGAGATTGACGAGTGCGCAGACGAGTTGGGATACCTAGGATATACCTAGGGTTGCAAACCAGTAAAATTACCCTAGTATTTACCGTATTTTTCTGTAAAATTCATATACTTGACGTAATTTTGAGTAAGACGTTTTTTTCTTTTCGCCCGTAGTGGGTGATTGCTCAACTCAGCTTAGTCGTTCGGTAGAAGTGCGGGCGGTGTAGGCAGGGTACTCGAGTACCAAACAGAAGTTTGAACTCGAAATGCTAACCTACGAAATAGTGTGTCGAGATACATATTGTGTTATTATAGTGTATGTAGTCCTCTCTGTGTGACTGCTGAAAGTCTTACTTACTCATTGTAAGTAAGAATATTCTTTTGTTTTGATAACACAACAATTTATCGTCTTGAGTATTCTAGAAAATTAAATTAAACATCATTTCGGCCGAATGAAGTCCACTGCTGGACACAGGCCTCCCCCAAAGATCACCACAACCACCGATATGGATGTGTTGCGGGCTCATTGGAGGGTTTTGCCATAATCGCCACGCTTGGCAGGCGGGTTGGCGATCGCAGTTTGTTAATGTACTCGAAGGACGCTGCTGCCCATCCTCCGGCTAATCCCTTAGCCGACTTTTACGACAACCATGAGAGGAGATGGGATGGTGGCATTTTGAGCCGGCACATAAAATTAATAATAATATTTTATTTAGGTATATTTTGGGTGAACATTGATATGTTCCCCAATGAGTTATATAACACACACGCACACATACAAGACGGGTTCAGTGTCAGTACCTTACCCAAGTAATTGATAAAATGAACCGCGCGCGTGATGATTAACAAGTACACAACAACAGTAGCCCAAGCACGAACAACTTGCGAAAAGTATTTTGTATCGATATTGACTCGATACCGAAAATACAACTATCCATTTTTTTATCGGTGTCGTGGAATTCTACATGAATTTCCTTCGCCCCGGGGAAGGGCGAAGCGGTCATCTTCGGCACCGAAGGGGGGCATCAAGTCCTCGTACGATCACACTAGAGCCGCCCATTAGTGCCACGCCTTTAGGCACATCTATAAAGCGGTCACCCCTTCTAGCAGAGGACAGGCGGCTGTAAAAAGCCCCCAGGCACTTCTCGCGGAGGATTGTAAAGGATCCCCCCCAAGCCACGCTGTGCGCTGTGCTACGCACACGGCTAGTGTTGAGTAGGACATACAAGAGGCGGTACATTTGTCCCGTACATGACACAATATTGTAAGAGCGGCTCAACATTATAACATGTACCACTTCAAATTTTAATATTTCATTTTTTATATTGTCTTTTTATTCAACGGACATTATCGTGACTGCAAGAGACAACATGATGTTCTTATTCACTCTATTACAAATGTACAAAGTACGAGACGCGACAGTTTTAGAAAAATATGATTTCATGAATGTCTGTTAAATACCTATTTTTTTGCTTGTTTATGTCTGTGTATTAGGTTTAATTTAATTCGAAATCATGTTTTACAAATAAGTCGCCTGCACAATAATGCTAAAGTGGTTATTAAGTAAAAACGTCGATGCAATCGTCATTCGTCTATAATCAATCGCTTCATAATACTTTGCTTTAAGTATTACCTCAATCACACTTTGTAAGACAGGGCAGTACAAATACAGCAACAGTACATGAAATACTCGTTCTTCAAATGTCATGTCAATGCCAACCTTCATGACGCCCCGCCTCATTTGAAGTGGGACATTGTACTGGCTCGGTACAGAAAAGAGGCTACTCTTACAAACTCATTTTCAAATCGTGTCCTACTCAACACTACCACGTGCGCTCCACCGTCTTCCCAGGGTAAATACAACTATCCTATAGTATTTTGGTTTAAATGTATACGACAAACACAGTTCGTATTATATATATAGGTATGAATACCGGCTACGAATAGCACCAACCCATCTCATCCCGTGGGTGTCTTAAAAGGCGACTAATGGATTAGCCGGAGGATGGGCAGCAGCGTCCTTCGAATATATTAGCAGCTCAACTGCGATCGCTAACCCACCTGCCAAGCGTGGCGATTATAGCAATATCCCCCAATGAGCACACAACATACCGATGTCGGACATTGTGGTGATCTTAGACGGAGGCCTGTGTCCAGCAGTGGACTTGTTCGGCCGAAATTATGATAGGTATGAATATAAAAAAAGAGCGAATCAAGTATTTTAATTCAAAATTAACTCAGATTAGCGATACGTTTACGTTACTATACGTAAAAATATTCGTGCTAGACCCTCTGAACCAGATCAAAGCCAGAATGGACCAGCCACTCAGTGTCACCGCGCAACGTTTCCTTCGAGGCTTCGATGCACTGAGTGGCAACGCGCAAACGACGGTAGGTATTAAAGTATTTGGGTTTTTAGCTTTGCAAGTCACTAAAAACTATTTGACAATTTGAAAATCTTATTATAAATAGAAATATCGCCCAAGGTCGCCAGTAGTTTTACCGTAATCCATATAAATCACCCGTATTTTAAGCGTCTTTTCGGTAACATTACGTAATTTTGCAACCCTAGACATACCACAGGTTGAAACACTAGTATAACTTTGCATAGGATACTGAAAGGCAGTTAGCGCATACAGTAACATTACTCAAAAAATCAGCATAATAAAGCATCAAGCATTAAATAATATATTACCTGGTTGAAACTTATATTGATGATAAGCTGCTCATCACAGTCACTGGCAAGGTATCCACCTGCACTCGTCAGGCAGTGTGCCATTGGGTGGTTGTCAGCTTCATTCAAACATTCGCACTCACTCTTAGTTATGAATGTTACTAGGTCCATCTGTTAAACAAGTAGACCTATAAGTGGTTGCTATGCAATGATTTAAAGAGACAAACAAACAAAAAACCATTTGATGGGAGACCTGTTTTTATAATTTGTGGCATTGACTTATTTAACCGGCAAATAATGTCTAGTCACATTAAGTCTGCCTTATCTACCAATATTGTATATATAAGGACAATAAATAAATTTACAATATATGGCATATGTAATTGCCATTTCATGGCTGAAATGAACAATCAATCTAATTCAAAACATTTGAATTTGAGATTAAGGATTTGTGTTTTTTGTTTTAAATATGATCTTAGCACAATATTAAGTTCAGAATCTGAAATCTGAAGCTTTTGGATTAGATTGATTATTTATTTCGCCCGTTAGGGCCCTTTGGGCCAGAGCGACGACACTGGTGTATACTGTTAGCTGATTGAATGTACTTGTCTAATTGAACAAGAAGATTCAATGTACCTTTGCCATAAAGACAGAAATTGCATCTAGTTTCAGTTTCCATCCAGCAGGGCCTGCTTTATTTTATTGCAAAGATAATAAAAAAAATTATTGGAGATAACAATGTACATTAAAAATGCTTTAATATAGTGTGTTACTTACACTACTCCACACTTGTAAATAGTAAGGATTGAACCCTGCTGGGTAGACAAAACTACCGTATTTAATTTCTGATATACTCTCAAAGGTTTTTAAGAATAAATGCATAATTTGAAAGGTATATTGAAAGGGTTCTCCTAAATAAAAAAATTATGTCTCTTCGCGATAGAATAATAGACGGTCCCGGTGGGCAGAAACTGAAATTAGACAGTTTACACCAGTGTTGTCATACTGGCACTGGTTTGCAGCTACAAAATCTGGCATGTGCCAATTTGACTTTCATATGTACTCTCTTAGTTAGTCTACGACACCACTGACTAGTAAATGTGAAGGTAAATATCATAAAGAATTCAATAGTCTGAAATCACCAACATGCAGTGAGCAACAGTGTTGATCAATGCTTTATCCTTCTCATTCTATGTATCTTATTTGCCCTGCAGTGGCAGTTACAGGTTGAACAGCATCATAACAGCCAAAGGATGTCCACTGTTGAACACAGACCTCTCCCATAGATTTCCACAACAAGCGGTTACATGCCGCCCGCATCCATCGACTTTCAACAACCTTTACCAGGTCATCTGTCCACCACATAGGAGGTAGTCCCATGCTGTGCTTTCCAGTGTGCAGTCTCCACTTGAGAACCTTTTTATCCCAATGGCCATCAGTTCTCTGAGCAATGTGCCCCATCCATGCACTTCAGTTTACTAATCTTTTAAGCTATGTCGCCAACTTTAGTTATTCTATGGATCTCCTCATTTCTGATTCAATCTCATAGAGAAATACAAGGTCGATATTATGTATTAAAGATCTTTACAGTAATTTTGTTAATACTAGCGCTCAACTGTATTTTTTACGTTTAGTTTTTAAGTTTCTCGTGTGAAGTGATTGTATAATCTTATGAGAAATAAAGTTCTTAAGTTGTAATATACTAACATGTCCAGCAACAGTATTGTCATCATCTCCTGATTCATCACTGCCATAGTGTTGTCTAACTTTAGTTTCTAGTGAGGTTGGGTCAGCACCCTGCAGCTGGTCAATCCGTGTCTATAATAAACAAAATAATTCTAATTAGAAAATACCAATTGTCAGGATTAGAGGCATGAATATTTTAAAAGTAGTTATGTAGGTTTATTATTAAATTGAGTCCTAACTAACCACAATGACTAATGTTTTGCTATATTCAGAAGGCAATGTATGGTTAGTTTTATGGTTTAGGGGCCACGTACCCGGTTTCTGTAGAAAATAAATGTTGGCATTGCACTGATGCCTTGAGCAGCGGCTGTCTCCGCGCATCTGCCTACGTCAACCTTTAAAAATACAGCCCTAGGAAACTTCGCAGGTAGCTGCTCGAAGAAAGGCGCAATCCGTTGGCAAGGTGGACACCTACACACAACATAAATAATGGTTTACTTGTACAATGACTTGAATATTTGAACGAAACCAGGTTAAACTCACCAAGTCGCTGTAAAGTCTACTACGACAAGTTTGGTGCCCGCATTGGCCATTTCCGTTTGGAAATGAGCCTCGCTTTCAATAACAGTAGCTAAACCCATGGTTTTCTTATAATTATCCCAATTTAAACGAAAAGTCACTAAATGACAACAGTCGGGAATGACCAGAATGATACTTCAAAATGGTAGAACTAGACTGACTTTGACTGTCAGTAACGGTGTTGCCAAATAATTTCCATAAAAATAACCTTAGTGACCCGTAAATGACTTTGAGTCCACTTTATTAACAGAGTTAAGAATTTGAAATTACAAAGCAATTATATGTATAATTCTTCTGTACGTACGCACTAAACTCTTAAACCTAATTATATATATTCTGTACAATTAGCCAACGCTTTAGTCTCGCCTTGTAAGATTGCAAACTAATAGCAGATTTTTAATGCTGCTGCGATACCCGTTAAAATCTAGATATCCAGGCGTTGAATTGCAACTTGTTATCAGTGATTTCATCTAGCATCTTTACTTCGTTGACAACATCATTATTAGCATAAATACTGCCGAGTCAAATGATTAATGGACTAGCCGGTCTCAGCATGAACTTAACTACTAGATTTTTCTGCTTAAGCAGATTGCATTCTACTGCATCTAAATTGAACTTTCCAGTTCCATGCATGTCTGTATACATTCTTGGTGGTAAATTAATGTGCAACTGGTCTCATGGCGATTATGGCATAACCCCCCAGTAAGCATAGGTACAACACGCCCTGACCGGTCGTTGTGGCGATCTTTGGGGGAGGCTTGTGTCCAACAGTGGACTTTATTTGGCTGAAACGACGAGACAAAATAGATAGCTGACGATCTAGATAGAAAGTGTTATAGGCATCATATAAGGGCGATTACACTTTTATGAAGTTTTATGTGTATTAGATGTTAGAGTAAGATAAGACCTGAATTGCGCAATCAACTCAGAGCAATGTGTCGACGTGATTTTGCACAGACATCGGAAGCTTGGGAACATATTCCCAATGGAAATACCTTAATCAAACATTTATCTATGGCCCCCCATAGATTTCAACAATTGTGTCATCATTTTGGGGGTATTTGCAAGTACTCGCCACGCTTGGCAGGCGGGTTGCTGAGCGCAGTATGGTTAATGTTCCAAAGAAGGGATGCTGTCCATCCCTCTGGTTTAGAATCCCTTAGTCACCTTTTACGACATCCAAATTATAATAAATCATATTCATCTAGTGACACCCTTTATAAAATAAAATATGGCAAATAAAACTTGATTACTAATAGGTATGATATATCTTCACGCTTTTATGTAATAATGTTAGATAATTGGATTTATGACTTCCAAAAGACAGACCGTAAGCTGAATCAACTTAAAGAAACAGTTAAGTATCAACAACCAAATAATACTATATAGCAAGAACAAACCGTGCCCAGCAGTGGGACAGTAAGGGACTGATTATGTATACTATAACAGACTATTAAAATGAATATAAGCTATGAGTGTTACCTCGTGATTCAACAATAGTAACTGATATAAAAACTGATTCTTTTTTTGAATAACATTGCCCCACACTAGGATTTCTCCTGTGTCGTGGGTGCGTTCACACAAATCACAAATTTCACACACAATACACCGAGACCCTGAACAAATACCTGCAGAAAATGCTGTGATTGGCCGATGTCACGATACGAGCCCCCTTTACAACGATTTTGTGCTTCGCATATAGCATAGTCATGGTTATTTACTTTACTTTACTGAGCTTGACGTGTAGCCGTGTGTACATCTATATTTCGCGAACTGAAGTTGCAGAAATTTGGTTCCACGACAACCGTTCATGTTGCTTAGGTACCTCGAAACTTTACCGTTATACAGTGACCGTTATCGTGAAGGGAGCGCTTCAGTACTTACTGTTCTATATTCCTTGGACAAGAATATCAACGCTAAACGCTGGCTTTGGGGCAGTTAACGTCGTGCCGCGCCGATAGTAGCCTTATCGGCCCATACAGGTGAACCATAGCAAATGAGTACTGAGTAAGTAACCCCGTAAATAGATTTAAAATATAAAATGAAATACCCCATGTAGCTGTTGACATCCTTGTCAGGGGATAAAAGTTTCTTTTAGCTTTTTCACCTAGGTACAGATTTTATGTGTTCAAAGAATGAAAAATTGCTCTCTAATAAAAGACCAAGGTAGCACACGGACACCTTTCTTTTTACGGTAATATTATTGAATTTTATGCTTGGTGATGCCTAAAGATTGCCTTTTAAAATTCATTGAAAGGTTTTTGTGGTGTAAACATTGAGCGGTTTCGTTCGCCCCACCTAGAGATTAAACGTAAACAAGTATCCGCCAATTTTTCAATGCCCGCCCTTGTACTTGAGTGAAGAAGCAGAAGGCCGTCCCCTGCGTAACCAGTCAATGAACTGTAATAAGGTGATGGAATCGCTATAAAATCATCGAACCTCATGTTCCATAGATAAGGACTAATAACTGAACTTTGAGGACATCCCATCATGAGTTCCTTTGACACAGCGTGATGACAAAGTGCAAGTTTTGCAGATACGTGAGCAAAATATGAGTAAACAGTAAACGAGAGTGTAGATGTTTTTGAAGCAAACTTGTTGACGACTTGAAGGTTTTTCTTCGTCAACTGTAAACAGGCGATACGAATATACTAACACCACTGATTTTGGTTGCCTCTCAATCTTTGCCACCCGTCAAATAGTGCCGCCCCAGGTCCAGATCTCGCGGGTCTAAACCTAAATCCGCTCCTGCACGTAAGACTCTGTGAATAGATATCGTGGCTTCGTAAACATGTACAATAACAGATATGTATCAACGCCAGAAAACAAATTGTTCATTAACCACCTGATGGAAACAGCTAGGTTTGATTGGACGTGAAAGGTAGATGATGTACATTTTCGCGCAAGATGCAAGTGTTCTATGTCCTGCAGTTCGTTCGTCATCATCATATCTCATCTAATTTTTAAATTTTGAGATCCTTGACTAAGATTTTGCGAGGGATGCGCGCATGCATTCTTATTAAATTAAAATGCCAACACTTTTGGAGAATCATAAATCATACGATTGTCAAGTTTCGCCGAAGAGATTGAATGAAGACATTAGATATTGCTGTTTAGTATAATAAATAGTGACACGTTCACCTACTTTATAACCCGTAGGTGCTCGTAATCATTGATATAATAGAAAAATTATAGCTCTGTACGAAAAACTAGATCTAATAAAGCTAAGTTTTTTCAATTAGATAGATACAGTAAGTATTTTAGATACAGTAGGTAAGTATTTTCTTTACTCGTGTAAGCTAAATAATGCAGTCATTCTTTTTTACGTAATCATTATTTATGGCGGGATTGGTTGTGAATCATTCATTGAAAGGTAAACACCCGCGGCGAAGCTCACTCACAGCTTATCCCCGCAATAATTCACATAAAGCCTTGTACATAGTCGCAATACATTTTAATATAGTCGCGATGAGTTTCATTATCGTACCTATCTATAATTAAATTTCTTGAAATCTGACATTATTATAGCAAGATTGCCGGCAGCCGTGTAGACATAATAGATTTTTAATTGTGTCTTGTTTTGCGGCAGCTAATGGGATAATTAGGCCCTCGTGTAAGCGCCTGCGGCTTTTCTGTTTATTTTAATCGTTTTAGAGCTATTTGTTGCGTGTATTTTGATTTGATTTATTTTCTATTAATATAACTTCACGCCAGTATTTCAACTAGGGGTAGCTGATAGTGAACTGTTATGCCACCATATTTCCAGTTATGTGGTCCCATGTAATAGGGTGTGCATGCCGTGTGGTGCCGGCTCAGAATACCACCAATTCATCTCCTCCCGTGGATGTCGTAAAAGTCGACTAAGGGATTAGCCGGAGGATGGGCAGCAGCGTCCTTCGAGTACATTAACAACTCAACTGCGATCGCCAACCCGTCTGCCAAGCGTGGAGATTATGGTAAACCCCCCCAATGAGCCCACATCACACCCATATCGGTCGTTGTGGTGATCTTTGGGGGAGGCCTGTGTCCAGCAGTGGACTTCATTCGGCCAAAATGATGATGATGATGATGTAATAGGGTGAAAATATTTTCACCCTCTAGCTTTTCTGTTGCCTTACATCCGGTTTTAATCCGGTTTTTTCGGTGCCACCGTGTGCGCAGCACAGCACATAGCAAGGTTTCGGGGGAATCCATTACAATCCCCCCGAGAAGTGCCTGGGGAGGTGGCTTCTTTACAATCACTTTACCTCCGCTAGAAGAGGTGACTGCTTTACAGTCATCCCCTCCAAGATGTGCCTAAAGGCATGCCACCAATGGGTGGCTCTAGGTGGAGATTATTCGAGTTAGTGGAGCCTTCCTTCTGTGCCGAAGAGAACCACTCCGGTGGTTTTAGCCGGTAGGAGACCGACATACCTCTCCGCCCTTTCCTGAGGCGGAGGAAGTACATGATGTAATTTCATCGGATCAATAAAAAAAGGCAGTGCCAGATATTCTGTCACTAAGCAGTAGCGTTTAAACTTTAGACATTACTTTGCTTCGGGTAAAAGGGCACTGTAGCTAGTGAAATTACGGGGCATAAGAGACTAAATAACTCTACGTGTGATGTGATGCCTCGCAGGAGTAGTCCTGGGTAGAATTCTAATTGTTATGGGCAGGCATGTCGCTTGGGGTCACGGGCGCTCAGATTGGGGAGTCTGCGTGCTCATACCGAGTGACCCCCGGGAAGATGGTGGCGCTCACGCGCACAGCGCACAGTGAGACTTAGGGGGATCCTTTACAATCCTCCCCGAGAAGTGCCTAGGGGGCGGCGATTTTACAGCCGCTTGCCCTCCGCTAGAGGGGGTGATCGCTTTACAGTCATCCCCTCCGATATGTGCCTAAAGGCGTGGCACCAATGGGCGGCTCTAGTGTGATCTTACGAGGACCTGGACCCCTTCAGTGCCGAAGATGACTGCTACAGTGGTTTTAGCCAGTAGGAGCCGGCATACCCGTTCGCCCTTCCCCGGGGTGGTGGAAGTTCCATGTAGAATTTCCACTGGACATCAATAAAAAAAAAGGCATGTCGCTTACCATCAGGCGAATGACATGCTCGTCACGTCTCAAAGTTGTTTAAAAAACCACGATCGCTGCAGTGTTCGAAAAATGTATAATATACGCGATGTAGTCCGTGTAAAAGTGTTTCATTATGATGTGTAGATAATATTAGCGAAATCCTAAGACTTTACTATAAGAGATAAGTTTCAGGATTGACTACGTGATTTAAGCGTTTATTTAACTTATTTCTTGTACACAAGCACTTTGGAAGCAAAGAAAAATATTGCGTGGACATTAAAGTAAAATGTGTCGGTTAAATTCGAGGAAAATAAGTAACTGACGACTCTATTTTCTCATTCTTATCACTACATAAAAACAATAGTACTGAAGGAAAAACGGTCAGTTTTCATTCGGACTTGACGCTGAAACGTCTTCGCGGTAAAAGTTTACGATAACCACGCGATGATATCTACCGAGTTAAAATCGATTACACCACGCCGTCCGTGTTTGCTGGTTACCTTTTTATTATTTCTAATTACAATTATAATTCCAATTAAAGGTGTTATTGCTAGAGATGAACGCAAAGAAGTCATCGCAGATTTACCAACGAATGCAGATTTGGATACTTATTTATCACCATTAGAAGAAATTACAGATTTTTGTATCCAACATAAACTTTACGTGGATTTAAACTTCGAATTTGGGTTGTTTTTGATCAATGGTAAGATACTCGTAGGAATTCTATATATAAATAAAAGTATTTAAATACGTTAATCGGTACGGTCAGTGTGGATAAGGGTCGCAGGTTCGATACTCATACGGTCTACCTACAGGTAAATTGTTTTCGGTCTGGATGTTCGTGCATCTGAAATTTATCTGTGAAAGAAATGGTTTAGGGTACACCTAAACCATTTCTTTCATATAGTGAATAGACTTGCGTTTGACCTCTACCTCACCTGGGAGGGCCAATTCTATTAATTTAAAATTGTTCAAAATATAGTTCCGATCTAGTATCAATGTAATAAACGTCGCAAATGGTATTCAATAAGTAAATTTAATTTTAAGGGGATATCATTACAGCCGAATAAAGTCCACTGCTGGGCATCAGCCTCTCTCAAAGATCGCTACAATTTACCGGTCTGCGTGTGTTGTGTGCGCAAAAAAATAACGTACCACAGAAATAGGAATCCAATATCCTTGTACCTTTAAAATAAAGTTCCCTGTTTTTGTAGGACAGTATATAAATGTTAATTTTTGGGTAACTTGTAGAAAACAAGGTTTTCAATGATCATAGGTATTATAATATCTTCAATAGAATGTACGAGGTTAGTTGGCAAGGAGGCACAAGCCAAATATGTTCGGCCTGGTATGGTACATTCTGATAAAATCATGCAATACATGTTCAATTGTAGATACAGGCATTAGTGGATCGTTTTTTAAGCGACGCCCCATGTTGGGGTTTCTCCTTCGCCGTGGGTGCGGTTTACACATATACATGCACAAACACCCAGACCCTGAACAAATACCTGCAATATAGGCCATACAAATATTTGTTCCGTGTGGAAATCGAATCCGCGAGTAATAGCGCAAAAAGCCAGTCGCATAGCCTTCGCTTCAAATTTGTTTTAAATATTTACTTTTTATTTCATCGTGGGATAAACCTCAAGTACATCCTCCGCCTTGGTAGCCGCTCTAACAGGCTAGCACCCTCCTGGTGTTTCTTCGACCTATCATGTGCCAGAGGGGACCTCTATAACGCTAGGATACATTTTACATCATATTATTGGCAGTCAACTTTATATTTTTGCAGTGAATTTAAGGTCAATTTTGCAAAAAAAACGGAGCAGTATACCGGCGAAAACACGCTTCCGTTTGGAACAACTGTTGTTGAAGAATGACGTATTGGCCGACTATTTCCGCTACATGGTCAAGAAAACTGATCAAAATATTGCATATGAGCAGAATAGAAGGAGTAAGTGAATGAAAGGAAACGACCTAGCAGATGCGAGCTGGACTCGAGCACCTAGGGTTTACCTACTTTGTATTATGCACCAGTTCTTTAATTATTTTGCGATTCTTAGAATTTGTTGTTTTGAACAATAACCGTCTTACTGCAATATTAAATAACACCTTGTTTAAACGTATTTTAGTTAAAATCCGTGGTTAAAATATATTTTGTCATTGTCCTTTCATTGCGACGTTTAGTTTTGACCAACACTTTCTCTTTTTTGTAGTAAGACGGTACTTGACTAGTCCAATTTCTAGTCATCATCATCATATCAGCCGAAGGGCGTCCACTGCTAGACAAAAGCCTCCCTCATAGAATTCCACAATTGTGTCATTAATTGAGGGGGGAGAATTTGCCAATACTCACCACGCTTGGCAGGCGGGATGGTCGGCGCAGAATAATGCTGTTCCACAGAAGGGACACTGCTGCTCATCCCTTTGGTTTAAAGTCCTTCGCCTTTTACGATATCCACGGGAGGAGATGGAGTGCTGCTAATTCTTAATCCGGACACCACACGGTTAATTCATGGCAATATTTGGCCGCCATGACCGTTCATTAAAGTGACCATGTGGCAACAGAGTTAGGTACGGGATTTTTGAGTACGGCATTTTAAAAATAACTAAGTATAGGTACCATATTATTTTGAAGAATCAGAGATATAATAGAATAGAATTTAAATCTGATCCTTTTATTGTTATCTTTAATTAATCTATTAATATATTGCTTTTGTAGTATCTGGACTATTTAACAACGAGAGTACCTGGATAGAGCATTTACCAAAATTCAACGTTGACTTACTGAGACAAACCACGATTTACACTCTGGAGCAGTTGACAAAAATTTATGGCAATTGGGAAAATTACTATGCCAATGTATACGACTACGATAAATATACACCTACACCAGAGGACTCGGGTAAGTTTTACTTTGTTTATAATGAATGTTTCTGTTTTAATTCTGTGCCTTAGAAAGTTCGTTACGGTGTCCGTCCCGGCTGTCATACAAACATCCATTGTAGGTAGTCAATACGGGAAATCAGAAGCCTGAAATTCTGACAACCGGTCTATGCCTAAGGATATCGGTATACCGCAGTAATTGGATTGTGGACAGAACGTATTTGCTCCGTGGAAAAAACTGCAATTCGGCCATATTAATAGCCTATAGCCGAATAATACTCGCTATGCTATGTGAAATATTTACACGCACGGAATACGCTCCCTTTTAAGTGAAACTTCTTAGGGCGCGATGAGAGTAACATTTCAAGCTCAATATTTTCGTTGTGTGAGGGGGCCATGCGCGGGAGAGTTTTCTTCTGTTACGTGTACTGTGTTGCAAGCGCCCAATTTTTCATACTTCATACTTCAATGTTATTGTTGTAGTATAGTTATGAGAATATGAAAAATATCAGGTAATGTATAGAAAACTTATTTAACTTGCCTTGTTAGTATGGGTCAAATCTTGCAACTGAATTTTAATATAGGTATCCCAACCGATTGAGTAGAAATTTTGCGTACCTACACCATTAGTTTGGATGTCAATGCATGGTTAGCTAAGTGGCGTCATTCTAAATATGGCGGACTCCCAAAGCTGGCGGACTTCGGCACCTAAGGGGGCCTCCGGGTCCTCATATGATCACACTAGAGCCACCAACTGGTACCACGCCTATAGGCACATCTGGCAGTTACCCTGTAAAGGGGTCACCCTCCCCGGGGAGATTGTAAGGGATCCCCCCGTAGGCTCACTGTGCGCTGTGCTACGCTGCGAACACGGCTACGCATTACCACATACGCACCATCATCTTCTCGTAGGTCGCTCGGTGTGGGCACGCAGATTCCCCACTCTGCGCATCCGTGAACTCAGAGGATCCTCGACTTATATCGGCGGTGGCGGCGGTAAATTAGGCACCAGGGTGGTTGTTACCCCGGCGCCGTCTCCTACTTCTTCGAGCAGGATCGGCCCTCTCCCGATCCGGTTCTGCGGTCTCCTTCTGAAGCATGACGCGCTCACTGAAGGAGACCACTACATTCTAGTTTTCTTGCTCTGCCAACATAGCCGAAACTAGAGAGAGATCTTGCCCGATCCGACCGACCAGAATCCGTCGCCCGGCAGCCCACGTAGGTCGCTATCACAATGGTGGCATTGAGCCATGGCCTCCCGTTCTATGGAGACGCGCCTTCGCCGCTCTGGCGGAGGGAGCGTGTCCGATCGTAGACCCACTCATCCGTCTCAGCCAGAATGTAGGTTGCTATACCTATTATATATAAAAAAGTTGTTTGCTATTTATCTTAGATTCGTGCATGAGATTATTGGCGGAAAATCCTTCAAAAGCCTTTAACCAAAAGACTCTGGTCAACTGTCAGACTTCCTCTCAATGCAAACAAGCGGTGAATAGCGGCAGTGAATTCGGCTATGGGATTACACACAGGTAAGTTTACCATAATAGGCATTGTTTATTTGTTTTTTATCGATCCAGTGGATATACATCATGTACTTCTTCCGCCCCGGGAAAGGGCGGAGGTATATGACTACTATCGGCCAAAACTACACCGAAGGGAGGCTTCAGGAACTCGAATAATCTCCATCTAGAGCCCCCCATTGGTGGCACGCCTTTAGGCACATTCCGGAGGGGATGACTGTAAAGAGGTTACCCCCCAGGCACCTCTCGCGGGGATTGTAAAGTATTTTCCCAAAGCCTCGCTATACCATGATGGACTACCTTTTTATCACCGGGGTGGTATTATGTACTAGATTTTCTTCGCCCCGGGAAGGGCGGTGAAGTGTGCCGAACTCCTATCGGCTAAAACCAGCTGGGCGCTCATCTACGGCACGCTGCCTAGCCTTTTCTGCCGCCAGACCCAACCAATCTACCAAAAAAAGAAGGCTGAATATTCGTTAG
This sequence comes from Diloba caeruleocephala, assembly GCA_947459985.1. Taxonomy (NCBI): domain Eukaryota; kingdom Metazoa; phylum Arthropoda; class Insecta; order Lepidoptera; family Noctuidae; genus Diloba; species Diloba caeruleocephala. The sequence goes on from OX381607.1 coordinate 6,433,683, forward strand.
TGATAGTCGATTTCGACAATGCTGCCAATGACAGACAGAAGATGAAAAAGCATTTTTTTTTTGTTCTTGGTTGGCGGTGGTACCTGATGTGCACTCGCTACTGATTTATAGAGCCTCTAATTTACCAGCGCTGTCTTTCTAGCTAATGTAGCGTGTAATGGCAAGACACTAGACGGCACGGTTGGTGCAGTGGCTGATACAGTCGGCTGCTGCGCAACGGGTCGTGGGTTCGATTCCCGCACGGAACAAATATTTGTACGATCTGCAGGTAGTTGTTCCGAGCCTGGGTGTATTGTGTGGAATTTGTGCTTGTAAACGCACCCACGACACAGGATAAAGTCCAAGTGTTGGGCAATGTTTAAAAGAATCTAGTATAAGATTCAACACCCATCCTACAAATAAAACAGTTAAAGTCCAGTCTCAAAGACAGTTTTGTTCATATTTGTTGCTCTTTGATATAGGAGTCGAAAATGCTAATGTGAATGTACAAAAAAAAACTATTCTATCTTCATCGACTGTACTTATCACTGTGACGCGTCGTCGTTTCGACCACCGGGTCCGGTATGTTGCTCGCACTGTTCTTTGTGTATTATTATCTGATTATCTTGTAGGATTTTATTTTTGCTACTGGCCCGGTTTTCACGCGGTTGCACCTTGTTCTCCGAAAAAGAGGACGAATATAAGGTGGACATGTACTGCAGAAGGATTTACACGGAAGCGCAGTACATAACATTGAATAACTTTAAACTAGCAGATCTTATGATGGAACAGAGTAAGTTATCGAATGAATACATCTATCATCATCATCACCATCATCATTGCACCCCGTAAACTGCTGAACAGTATAATGTGTAATAATTCCATAATATATTTCAGTATCCCTCTGCAGCCTATTCGGTCATGCTCAATTTATCCGGCGCTCCTGGATATCAAAACTCCTGAACTGCCAAACTTTAGAAGGTTGCTTCAAGGATCATTTAGGCGTTAATGAGCAGGATAGAGCCCTTGATAAAGAGCCGATTGAAGAAGGTAAACTCGATCATTGGACAATTTCAAACAAGTTTCAGGGTCACCTGATGGGGGGCAAGTGCAGTGGACACTCCTCGGCAGTGGCGGCAGCCATGCTGTCGGGAGCAATCCGATACATAATAGAGAATTACTACTGACATTTTAGTTGTTACTATATGGAATCAGACAAATAAAAAATATTTTTGTTTGGAGTAGTTCTAATTTTTACCATGAACTTATTTGGTTTTACATATTTCATCTCTAAAAACCACCACCATAGATTTCTTCTATAGGTTTTCCTGTAATCCATGGGTAAAGAGCTTACTACCTACTATTTAATATATTGTTCATGTACTGAAGCAACTTATATGTATTTAAACAAAATATTTATTTCTATTTATCACTTAATCGTATCGTGTATTCATATAGATATATTGATACCATCTATTTCCAAATTTTTGTAAGTTTTTTTCTTATTTACTTCGACTTGATGTCCGTACGTTACCTGGGCCTCCTATCGAAAACAAGCGCTGGAATACTGCCTACGCAGTATTTTAGCAAATAGCTGAATGGGAGACCCGTTGTTGGCACAATGTGTAATTTTGTTGTAAGAATGTATGTAACCATGTATATTGTGTGCCAATGATAAAATCTTTCTATCTTTCTTTTCTTTCTTTTACCTGTATCTTTTTCAGAGTTTTAGGCTCAGTAGTTTTGGAGATAAGGGGGGGTCAATTTTCGTATATTTTCTTAAATAACTTTAAAAATATATTATAAGTGCGTCTGAGACCCCCACAACAAGCCCTTCTATTTCATATGTTACACGGTACAGTTCGCAAATCTTTATTCTTTAATTTTCTATATTGCTCCCTAAAAGTGACCCGCATATTCAAAATGTATTTATTTACGTTATACGTCCTTATTTGGGTTCCAGAAATCCATACGTGTACCAAACTTCAACTTAATAGGTCCAGTAAATTCGGAGGAAATTGGCTGTGACAGAGGGACAGACAGACACAATCCAATCATGTGCCAAACTCTACGTTCTCGTGCTAAATAAATTCTCTTCTCTTATCTTCATCTTATCGGCTATACAACGTCCACTACTGAACAAAGGCCTCCCCCACAGATTTCCACAACTGTGCCATCATATTAGGGGGGATTTTGCCAGTACTCACCGCGCTTGGCAGGCGGGTTGGTGAGCGGAGAATGCTTACTGTTCCACAGAAAGGACGCTGCTGCCCATCCCTCTGGCTCTAAGCCAAGCCAAGTCCCTTAGTCGCCTTTTACGACTTCCACGGGAGGAGATGGAGTGGTGCTATATTCTTAATCCGGACACTACACGGATAAATAAATTAGGACGCCTCAAATGCCCATGTTGTATTTTGAGTAATGAATTTTACTTTTATGTATTGTCTATGTAACTATATATAACATTATGTAAACAATATTGTCGTAGGCCATCACTTTTAATTATTTACAAAAAACAACTACAATAGTGAGAATCAAATGAGTTCCAATGGGCAACATTCTGAAAAGAATAAAAAAACTAAATGAAAAGCTTATTCATTGAGTGGCGCGAGACATCGTGTAAGTTTACGCACATACATGTTATCGTATAGACCAATTGATGTCCAGCAAAAAAAAATCGCCTTTTAATACAACTCAACAACAACACTTTAAATTATTATAATATTATTCAATGGAATGTCCTCTTGCCATTAGTGATATACTTTTTATTTTTTAAATGCTATATATAATCGGTGAAGGTGATTTAAGCTGAGCAAAACAGTTTGGGTTTTTGATTTTGTGATTATGAAGTACAACCTCTCCCATTCGCGGTCGTGGAGTCAGGCTATAATAACTTTTACATATGTACACAATTTCAATTCAGGCGTACAGATGGACATACATCAGGGTGATCCTAACAAGCTATTGTTTTGGTACGGAACCCTAAAAATACTCTCGGATAGGACCTCGTGGATTTTCCCCAATTCGTTACTGCGACTGTATTTATTTTTTAAGTGTTAAATGTTTATATTGAACTAAAATAACATTAGGACAACATGAATATGAAATGTAACATTAGGAATTGCCATTGTAAGATTTGGGACAAAAAAGTAATGTAAATGAAAATTATAATTATGCGTAGTTGCATGTATGACAATGTATTCTAGGACAACATTAACGATGTGGCATGTAAAGGGTTCCTAGATAATTCAATAAACCACAATTCTTTTTAAAGCCATGTAAGTCCGTTTTTTATACAAGAACATCGTGATTTTTTTGTCAGGACAACCTTCTCTATCACATGTATTAAAAAATTATGACGCCTTTATGGCATGTTTTTTAGTAATGTGTATTTTTGCTAAGGTCTATGGTATTACTTGTGTCAAACCTAATTGTGCATTGAATTCATTAAATAGTTTGGTCATAATTTATAGTTTGTATTTTATGGTCATCAATAAACGATTATTAGATTTAACTTTTGAGAATGAAACTATGACTAAAACGTATGTATAGTATTAATATTAGCTTGTAATGGTCCTACTGGAGACCAAAGTCCTCTTCTGATACAGAGGGCCTGATAAATGAGCATTTACCACCAAGCTTGCTTATATCTCTCAATGGTCTCAAATCGCGGACACCAGGTCCGCGATTTGAGACCATTATAGATCCAGTTTCCTCATTATGTTTTCCTTGACTTGAACTGAGGCAAAGTGAAATTTTTCGATGCTAAATAATAAAGTAGATCATCCAGGTCCACTGGTACGGGAGTGTGTTACTTTATATGTACGTACCAAATAATAATTCACGTGGATGTGGACGTCGAGATCACCGACTCCTCACTCGCCCCCCAACATGGCACCTTCCACTTGCAGCGAACAGTCCTACTGGGAGAGCTATTGAATTAAGCAATAACTTTATGCAGACCAGTTGAGATGCAGTTATTATAATTTTTCGACAAATTATGTGTATTGATGAAATATGTAATAATTCATTAAAATACAATTTCAACCATAACTACGTGTTACTGTTTTGTTTTTATATAATTTACTTTATTATCATAATATCTAATGTTTTAAACTTTTTTTCTTTAGGTTATTACTTTGTTTTTTAAAGACGTAGCATAACATATAAACGATGGCCAGCTTTCATGCGTAGCGGCCTGAGGGCCGCGGACCTAGACTAGCTGTCGCTGAATCAGAGAAAGGCCCCAGATGGTAGCGCGGCGTGTTAAACTTACCTCTCTAGAGTATTGTGTGGCTGGTCAGGCCGCACAGGTGCACGGGGCCCACCAGATAAAGTGGTGGGAACAATGTAGGGATTTTAGTCTGTAAGAGTTTGACTCGCCTCTCTGCCTTCCAGAGGGCTGAGGGAGTCCATGTGGATGTCCCCACGATATGAAAGGTAAAATTCGGTAATAATATTATTACTTTGTATTTTCAGAGAACCATATCTGGAAAAATAATTATTTTTAAGCTCATAAATTCCGTTTATCATTGATCATAAGATATTAATGTGTTGACGTCAAAGAATTTCTGCCTTGGATTTTATCAAGACGGCAATTTCATGCAGCTGATTCAATCTCGGCAAATATTGCTATTAAATTAGACTTGAGCCAAAGATGACACAAGTTTTACACGCAGCTTCGCCCATCTAAATAGCTCTTAGTTTTCCTAGATAAAGTCCACTTAGCGGTAATTTAGGATAAAGTGTATCTGTTTTATTATTTTGTTTATTGATTTATTTATTTGTGTATATTTGTACCATAGTATGTCTCACTTAAATAACGGTCCTATCTGAAAATTGATTGCAGCAGCGCTGTTGCAATAAACTCAGAGATTTGACCTAATGCTTGATTTTGACCATTTTGGGCGTCGTACAGCATTCCATTTTCTTTAAAGTTTTTCTTTTATGGTTCAAGCTCGAAAGAAAAATCTTCTTTTTATCGTTTATTTTCTGAATGTTTTAAAAAAACCATTAAACACACTCAAACATGCATATTATAAGTACGTTACTCAACCTTCCCATTTATAGTATTAGTGAGATGTGCCCAACCTATGATTACATTAATCTGTTATAATTATCTGGTATTGACACGAATACAGTTCCCTTCCTATACGTTAAGGCCTCGTCTCGAAAGTGTCAAGTGTGGTCGACCTTGCTTCACATCGTACTTATAGAGAGCCAATGCCGTCCGGACGTTGACTTCCATGAACGTTGTTACTTCCCGCTGCAGTAAGTGTTTGGTGAGCACAGAGCACTACCTTTTGTTGAGGTTATCTATTTTAGTATTATTTCTTCTAGACTGGCTAGATATGCCGTGTAGGGCTGGCTACAAATACCACCATCCCATCTAGATGAGGCGTGGGTGTCGTAAAAGGCGACTATGGCATTAGCCGGAGGATGGTCAGCAGTGTCCTTTATATTAACAACTCAACTGCGATCGCTAACCCACCTGCAAAGCGTGGCGATTATAGAAAAACCCCTGAATGAGGCCTGTGTCCAGCAGTGGACTTTATTCAGCTGTAATAATGATGATGATGACTAGATATGTCTGAAGGCAAGCAACGAAGGAATGCATCAATCACAAATTAATTTTTCAAGCGTGGTTATTATCAATCTATTTAGAGTTCTACTAGGTGTTTCGGTGTGAACTATATCTTGACTGGTGGTAAGGCCTTTATTGCAAGAGGCTGGCTAGATAGGTACCACCTCTGTGCCAGATATTCGCCACACGATTATTCCCCGAGAAGAGCCTGATATTCCGCCGTGACCAATAAAGATTATAGAATGTCAAGTGGGATGTTACCAAACAGATATCTTATGCTTGGTCATCACTACAGCGTAGATTACATAAATATTTCGATTTAACATTTCAGCCTATCTCGAAAAGCGTGACATCAATTGCCGTTTCCAATCATCTTGCGCACAACAAAATATGAGACGCACTATTAATTCTACAAAACAATCCTTACACATGTCTGAACATCATTCGAGCTCCTTTCACCGGAATTGATAGCTTAGGGTCATTTTACAGTAAAGTAGAAAATTAGGATGCGTGTAGGTAACGCACGTTGCATTCCCGTTATAAGTCAACAATGTGTCGTGTTGAGTCCCGCTCCCGAGGGAACTCGGCCCGAATTTTAATTCGTCAGGCAAATTAGGCCTGATATGGACGAGGTACTATTTTTTTATGCTAATTTGTGTTACAGTTCGACACGTACGATGTCGGTTTTGGGTTTGAAGTTTATGTAGCAAGGTGTTGGAATTCATAATAAGATACTCTGAAGGAATCGGACTTATATACTGAATGCACGCTAACCAAATTATGCGGTAGAACTCTATAATAATAATCTGGAGCTGAGCGGAACTTGCCATGTGGTGCCGGTTCAGAATACCACCACCCCATGTCCTCCCGTGGGTGTCGTAAAAGTCGACTAAGGGATTAGCCGGAGGATGGGCAGCAGTGTCCTTCGAGTACATTAACAACTTAACTGCGATCGCCAACCCGTCTGCCAAGCGTGGCGATTATGGCAAAACCCCCAATGAGCCCACAACACACCCATATCGGTCGTTGTGGTGATTTTTGGGGGAGGCCTGTGTCCAGCAGTGGACTTTATTCGGCCGAAATGAGCGGAACTACATATAAAACTGATTGCTCAAATCAAGTCAATTCCACTTCGTCTCCTCCCTTGGATGTTCTAAAAGTTAAGAGACTCTAAACAGAGGGATGGGCAGAAGGGCAGACCCTTGATGAGCGAATGAGCGAATGAGCGCGGTATGACTACTGTTACACAGATGTAACAGTAGTCATACCGCGCTCATTAAGCCACCTGCAAGCGTGGTGAGTACGGGCAATCCCCCCAAAACGACGACAAAATTGTGGAAATCGATGGGAGAGGCCTTCGTGCAGCAGTGGACGCTCTTTGGCTGATATAATGAAGCCATTGTGCTGCACTACATGTCGCGAGTTCGATCCCCGTGTTCGTGTCTGGGTGTTTGTAGATTTGAGATTTAAGATTTGAAATTTATCTATGTCTGTAAATTGTACCCACGACACAGGAGAAATCTTAAAGTAGTTATTACGAGTATTAAAAAAATACAATATATTCAGTATCTTTATATCTCAGACGCAAACGTTTCCTTTTAACTCTCAGTCATCTAAAACAAGATATTATATTGTACCCAACAAGCTATTATTTTATTTTTTATTTATACACCAGTAGGTAATTATTTCTTATTTGTCACCTTCTACCCATAGAAGGCGACAAATTATCATAAGTTTCTCGTTATAAAAAACGATTGAATTCTCATAGAAAAAGTTGGTAAACTAAACAGCGTACACAGTTCACACATACAAATTAGTTCGGTCGTGATAATGTTTTTTATCGCTCTATTACTAAACTCGCGATGTCGGATTTCGATCAAATACTATGTATTCAGTGTATTATTATTGCCAAAGTGTTTTAGAAGTACAATCATGTTCACTTACCTCGGTGTTGGCTGAATGAGATCTATTTATTGGTCCCATTTCAATCTTTAATATATCCGTTACTAACTTTCTCTTCTTTTTCTTTTCTTTTTTATATTTATACTATCCGGTGTCGGCACGAACAAGTCATTCGCTTGTTGGTACGTATCACGCGGGCCCATAACAAATCTCCTCAAAACATTAGTTATTTGGTCCTTAACGCCCAGTAATTTCACAAGCTACAGTGCCCTTCGCACCGGAACAAAAGAATATTTAAACTTTAAATGCTACTGCCTGGCAGCAGAATATCTGGCACTGCGGTGGTACCTACATAGCCGGATTCTTGCTATAAGAGACCTGCGACCAGTACCACATGAGCCTTCTAGTCACTGCTTGAGTGCCCATTGCCAATCACTACGCTTATTGGTGCAAGCAGTATGTTCTTTACAGCACACATCAGAACGCTGCTGTCCATCCTCTGGATGAACTTTTAAGTTGCATTTTATGACAGCCACGGATACAGAGAGTCTGGACTAATTCCTTGCCAGGAACCACAACATCTACTTTTGGTACATAATAAAACAATCAGTTTCCCTGACTTTTCTTTTCTCTTTCCTCAAGCTTGTTAGGATCGCACCAGCTGAAATAATTAAACTTTATTTTTAATTTTATGACACAAATGATGTTTTTTCGTTGCCATACAGTTTGAATTTTTTCACAGTGGCAATTGGCCAATTGGATAGCCTGGAACTGAAATTGTTTATGTAACATTTTTGACGAAATCCATCTATGAGCATTTTTATACTTAGATATATAAAATGTGCCCGTTCAAGAAGGGGGTGCGGTATAAAACTACACAACCATGGAAATCACCTTGGTTTCATTCATGTCCTTTGGCGAGATCAGAAATTGTTACAGGTCTTAGACTTCGTCGATAGGTCCCGACCTATTCCACTTAACACCGAGTGTGGTAAAGTAGAGGATGCCCTCCATATTATGGCAAAGTCTGTGCGAAATGAAGATGTCAGAGCTGAGCGACTATTAAACCAACCAGACTATTAAACCTATCCTCTTTCAAAAAGAGCCAGAGTACTGTATAGATTTGTATGAATCGGTATGCGTAGACGGTAATTTAAATTATAGTTTATAGGTATAGATTTTAAAGGTGTTTGTAATATACGAAAGCATTACGGAGCGACTTAGTATAGTTGATCACACTCCTTAAATAAAGAAAAAAAAAGCTACATTGGCACATGCCAGGTTGATGTTTTGAACTCGCAACCTACTACTGAAGCGAGTCCTCAATCTTTCCGGACACCACAACACAAAAATACGTTGAAGAAAGAAGAAGAAGGTAAATTTATTTATTGCCACGGTAACAACAACTTGCATTGAATACGCCAAACATAAAACCTTATGATGTAAGTGCCTTTTTATTTTTATTGATTTCCAGTGGAAATTCTACATGGAACTTCCTTCACCCCAGGGAAGGGTGAAGGGGTATGCCGGACTCCTACCAGCTAAAACCACTGGAGCGGTCATCTTCGGCACCGAAGGGGGATCCAGGACCTCGTAAGATCACACTAGAGCCGCCCATTGGTGCCACGCCTTTAGGCACATCTTGGTAGGGATGACTGTAAAGCGGTCACCCCCTCTAGCGGAGGAAAGGCGACTGTAAAAAGGTCGCCCCCCAGGCACTTCTCGGGGATGATGTAAGTGCCTGCCTGTCTAAACGACGTACTAAGCTTGTTCTGTACTAAACGGAAAGGATACAAAAATAATCTTAATCTAAATAAAATATGTTAAACAATAAAATCCTTTAAAATAAAAACAAAATACCTACACTAATGTATCGTATACTGTGTCCTGGCTGATATCCATTGAATATTAGCAATGCACGCTATCGTACGTTTTATAATTGAGGGATTCTTACGGGCTTAGAGACAAATTTAGGGTCAGATATGTTTCGGTAATAATTATCTGTCCGTTATCCAAAGTTCAAGGCTAGTGAGACTGGTATTCTTATACTAACCAATATAAAATCATGAAAGGTATTCAATAAAGCAATCGAATCATTATTAAATTTCTGCTTTATGATAATGAAGACACAAGTCTTAATCCACATGGAGGTGTCATAACTCTTATATTATAATAATGTTACGCGAATGCAAATCGTCATCCGGGATCAAAAGAGCGGAGGATTCATTGACAGGAAGTATTATGGCGAATATGAGCCATTTGTAATCATTACCATTATATTTGCTAAGTCGTGACGCGCACTTTCTGTTGAACGTGTGGCTTGAATACTTAATTGGATGAAATATGTACGAGAAGGTATTTTGTAATGTACCGACTTACTTCAGTCTTTGTAAATAATGGACTATTCCGATGTCCGTAGGCAATGGGCGTTAACAGGCGGCAAACAGTGTGGTGTCCGAATTTAGAATATAGCCGCACTCCATCTCCTCTCGTGAATGTCGTAAGCGTAAGGCTATTCAATTTTAAACTCGAGGGATGAGCTGCAGCTCCTTCTGTGGAACAGCCATCCAAGCGTGGTGAGCACCGGCAATTAAAAAGAAAGATAACCCCACCATCATATCAGCCACAGGACGCCCACCGCTGAACAATGGCCTCCCCCTAAGATTTCCACAACGAGCGGTCACATGCCGCTCTCATCCAACGACTCCCTGCGACCTTCACCAGGTTGTCTGTCCACCCCGTTGGAGGTCGTCCCACGCTGCGTTTTCTGGTGCGCGGTCTCCATTCGAGGACCTTTTTGCCATAGATTTTCACAATGTGTCGTAATTTTGGAGGGAATTTGCCAGTATTTAGCACGCTTTGCAGGCGGGTTGATGAGCGTAGTATGACTACTATTCCACAGAAGGGACGCTGCTGCCCATCCCTCTGGTCTGGTGGTGGCCGATTAAGAATATAGCACCACTTCATCTCCTCACGTGTTGACTAAGGGACTCTAAGCCAGAGGGTAGGCAGCGGCTTCCCTTCTGTGAGACAGTAGCCATAATGCGCTCACCAACCCGCCTACCAAGCTTGGTTAATACTGGTAAATTCCGCCCAATGACGACTCTAATATAGTTGTGGAAATCTATTGGGGAAGTCGTTGTACAGCAGTGGATCTCCTTCTGCTGATATGACAATGATGATGATGCCTCTCTAAATAGTTCAGAACTGCAGTGGTAACAAGATAGGTCAGTATATAATAATGTAGGCTTGTTGTATGAGAATAGAAACACATGTTTGTGGCAAATTAATTGCTACTTGCTACTTAGGCACTATTTGTTTTTATCTTTTTAACATGTTTCAACCAATGTTTACGTTAAGGCATATCTATTGATTGGTTCCCAAGATACAGCCTTTCCTAGTTTGAGGCCAATGGTAATTCTTATGTTTTGTTTTGTTTTTGGAAATAAAAATTATTACAATTATATTACATCTGGAAATGCACTACACGCATTTTAATTTGCAACGTTGCTTTGGTGTGTTGTAGTTGCATGTCCCGTCACTAAACTGATTCTATTTTCATAGAATATCTGCTATTTCGTTGTATCTATAATGATACTACATTTCGAGTGTAGTGAACTGGAACCGTCTGCTAAGATTACAAGAGAGACGAATCCTAAACACAATAGCCTTTTGTTCGTAGGCTCTGCTACGTTAATATTTTTTTAATGCAGCTTTCTTTTTAAGCAATATTAAGAAGTTAAGTCTATTTTGAAAGGAATATTTATTTTCATTTAGTTGTATTAAGTTGCGTGTAGTTTCCAGCAAAGATCAGACCACCCCTCTCCACCCACTGGTATCTTAAAAGGCGAATAAGGGTTGATATCAAGAGGGTGGCAGTATAGTTGTCCGGTGTGCTAGTAACAACTCTGCGATCAGCAATCCGTCTGCCAGGCGTGGTGATTATGACAATATAGTGACCACTCATTAAAATAATCATTGGGGGATGTTCTTCAGTGGATGCTTTATGCGGAATGATGTATGTGTGTGTGTGTGTGTATGTGATTGTACAAACGTAAGCATTAACTATTAGACTTACTTTCTAAAGTTGCTGCTACTGTCAGCCCATATCATCCCGCTGCTGGGCAAAGGCCCCATAATTTCTAGATCTTTTATCCAGCTTTCCAGAGCTAGTATGAACCATTCTCTATTAATTTTATCTAGCTCGTCTCGCCATTTTCTTCGTGGTCTGCCACGACGCCGTTTCGCTGAGTCAGGGCCCCAATTTGTGGTAATTTTTGCCCACAGTTCATCAGGCAACTAAACTTACCTTTTTGAAAAGTTGTCAAAAAAATATATTTTTGCTATAACTGGTATAATTATCCGCTCCTCATAACGTTATACTATACAAAGGTAGTAAGTAACAAATAAGGAAGTAATTTCACTTCTTTATATAAACGCATCTGCGTTTACCAGTTACAGCACCCGATTGTAATGGCACTATGGGAAATCGTTGGCATTTAGCGCTGTCGCACTGAATGCACATACTAAGGTCATCACTGTATAGGTACCTACGTAATGTGTGGTGGTGTGCGTATTAAGAACGTAGCACCACTCCATCTCGTCTTGTGGATGTCGTAAAGGCCGACTAAGGGACTGTAAGCCGGAGGGATAGGCAGCAGCGTCCCTTTCGTCGAAGAGTAGCCATACTGCGCTCGCAAACCCGTTTGCCAAGCGTGGTGAGGACTTGTTAAACACCCCCAAAATGATAGCAGAACTGTGAAAATCTTGGGGTCGTGTAGTCTGTGGCCCTCTTTGGGGCACCTATATGGTTAGCTCGACTGTCAGGTGACCAGCGCTGCAGAACCAAACTTCACGATCTGCAGCGCAGAGTGGCTATACGGATGGCACCAGAATACCGAACAGTGTTCCACAAGGCGGCGGCTCTCCTGGCATGTTTTCTGCCTTTCGACAGGAGAGACGTGGTGGAGACGGTTAACGTGGGTCCCTCTCATGAGGACGATCAGATATGCTCCCTCCGCTAAAGCGGCGAAGGCGCGCATCCAGGGGTGTTTGACAGGCTGAGGTGGCTAGCTCGGCAGCGTGAACTTGAAATGCATCTGCGGATGCAGACTAAGCGCGTCGTCGAGGCCTTCCTGCCGCTCTGCGGAGCCTGGCTCAAAAGGAGCGAGTGCGTCACCTACCACCTGACGCAGGTGTTCACCGGGCACGGTTGTTTCGGTGCATACCCGCATAGCGTAGGACGCGAGGCTGCGGCACAATGCCATGCCATGCATTGTGATAGTGACCAAGATACCGCAGAGCACACGCTCGAGGCATGCCCAGCGTGGACGTATCCTGGTCGATACGATTGGGCAAGATCTCTCTCTGCCAGCAGTAGTGTCACCTATGTTGGCAGAGCATGAAAACTGGAATGCAGTGGTCTCCTTCTGTGAGAGCGTCATGCTCCAGAAGGAGACCGCAGAGCGGGATCGGGAGAGGGCCAATCCTGCTCGAAGAAAGAGGAGATGGCGCCGGGGTATGTATAGGCCGCTATAAGAAGGGGGGCCTCTGGAATCGTGGGATTGGGGAAACTGCGTACCCATACCGAGTGACCCACGAGTAGACAGTGGCGTGGATGTGGTCACGCGCCGCCGTGTGCGCAGCGCACATAGCGCACAGGGACACTTCAGGGGATCCTTTACAATCGCGTGGCACCAGTGGGCGGCTCTAGTGTGATCATACGAGGACCTGGAGCCTTCCTTAGGTGCCGACCGATCGCCCAGTGGTTTTAGCCGGTAGGGGTCCGGCATGCCGCTTCGGCCTTCATCGGGGCGGAGGAAGTTCATGATGAATTTCCACTGGGACCTATAAAAAAATAAAAGGGTTCGATTCTGGATAAATGATGATATAAAAAAGGTAGTAGTCGGGAATTTGTAATCATATTCGGTAAAATGGTAAAGCTCATTTTCATTAGTCGATAACTTGCTCGATATAAATAATTCGGGGCTTCCCCACGGTTGTAACAACTAGTGAAATTAGCCGGCCGATAATCCGGACGATACACAACATGCGGGACTCCCCGCAGGTGGGCTAATGACCACTGCAATTCACCGGTCAATATCCAGCGTGCGGTGTCCCTGCAAGCAATGTGACACCCTCTCTCTTCCCTTGAATCACGCGTGTTTTCTGATAGACAGTAGACATTGCATCTAACAGGAACAAACAAAATCTTTTTGCATAAGTTACAAACAGTTAGTTAAAATTGCCTGACACGAAGAAGTGTCTACATCTGTTTAGTACCACACTCTCAAAGGCAAACAGAAATCTCCCACTCCCCAAATGCGGTCCATATATGCCAATGAACCATTTACCGACATAGGCTTTACACGAGGAAGCTAGAGCGGTGTAAATATATTACTTACACTAGCTAGGACCCGCGGTTTCACCCGCGTTTAATTTAAAAGAAATTTAGAGTACTTCGACATAGACACTTGACATAGAATATATATATTGGATTTCAAGGGTTTTATTTGTTTTGCGCGGAACGCTAATTAATTTTGAGGCTATTTGGCTTCGCCAATTGTCCAGTCCGGTCCACATCACTCTCGAGATGTATGCAAGAAGGAATACACAAATATAAAGTAATCTAGTTATCCGATGAACGCTTAATAAATCGATGCTGCGAACACCATAATTGATGTATAAATAAATACCTTTAATTTCCTTAAAAACGGAAAATATGCGCATACGCCGCCGAGTTTCGAGCAATATTAATTTGTATGGAGAAAAGACACTACCAGTTCATGCTAAGCAACGTAACGCTTTTCATGGCAAGACCTTTGGAAAACGATTAGTAATAAAATAATTCATAGGTAGCATTGATTTATTTAAGTTTTGATTTAATAACAAGGTAAATGTCATTATCAAAGTTATTTGAAGGTTATCTGTCGGAACTTCGGTCGGTACTGAGTATCGTTAATTTATTATTGACGCTCGTTAATGAGAGGAAATGATTTTTTAATCGTTTACTATAAAAACTTTGTGATTTCTCAAAGTACAGCTATGACGAATAATATGCAACAGATTTAAAACCGTTAATAATAAAGTCGTTATGTCACCATGGGATAAGGTAATCCTGGAGGGCAGATTAAAGTAGCTGCTTGATTTCTTCCTACCTTCTGATATAAAAAAAAGTATATCATGAGAAAAAAAATATATTAAGTAGCTTACAGAATGCAGGGCAGTTTGTAGCGAATGTGACTGGCAACACTGCGTACCCGAATGCTCCAGAGAGTCGGTCAGGCCCTCATCTCAGGCTTGCCTTTATTGGTTGGTTGGAGTGGTACCCCATGAGTGCCCGTAGGATTTTCAACTCTGGGTTGCCTTAGTTGGCCGATCAGAGGGGCGCCGGTCAGAGCTATATGCTCGGGAGTGGAAGTGTCTAATGGCGTGATAACGGGGAAACCCGCTCCGAGTCTTCGAGACGCGCGATTGTGAAACCGGTGCCGCACCTCTCTACACCCCTAGCCGCTCATACCGTATATACATATTATAATAAAACACTTTTAAACGGATTCTATCGCGTATATTTTGATTTTTGATTTTCCTGACGTTTCGAATACTTTGCAGCATTCGTGGTCGCAGGATGACTAAGGTGACAGGCGTCGTTACAGATTTTAAAAAGTTATTTTATTTTATCTACCGTACAATTTTAATCAAAAAATTAGTTTCGATGCACGCAGTAATCACTCACAGTGTCTTGATGTTTCTTAGTGCGGTATCTTGTTTGGGACTTTATTATTTTAATGACTGGATTCCAAACAGGTGGTACCTGCCAACCATCTTCTCTATTAAAATTAGGATGTTTTTTAATTTTAATAGCCTCACGAAACATTCTAGGTACATATCGGTTCTCTTTCGCGAGTACTTGAGGTTGATCAAAACGAAGATAATGGTTTGGTTTGCCTAAGGCATGTTCACACACTGCAGACTTTGTGGAGCGTCTATGCTTGTCGTCAGCTATATGTTCTTTTATTCGGGTGGCTATGCTACGCTTTGTTTGCCCTATGTATGATAAACCACAATCACAGTCAATCTTGTAGACCCCTGCATCTTGTAAGGGTATGTGACATTTCACTGGTTTGAGAAGTTGGCTGATCTTCTTGTGCGGCTTGAAATAGGTTTTTATAGAAGCACGCTTTAAGATATGACCAATTCTGTCCGTGACTCCCTTAATAAATGGTAAAACAGCGGGCCGTCCAAAATCCATTTAGCACCTATTGCAATAATGTCGACCTTAAAATTATAGTTTCCATTTCATACAATGATTTTACACCTCTGGGGACAATCCGAGACTACATTTTATCGTGCATCCACGGAGAGTCCCCGGTTAGTGTCCCATTACATTTTAGATTAAAATTCTCTAAAGGGCTTCTGCGTGTTGGACCCATGTCTCCGAGTAAGCCTATCAAAAGGCCAGGTTCTCTGTTACAGGGGATGTAACACGTGAATATAGAGACATATTTACTGTACCTAATCACATGTTTATTCCTGTGACTTGGTTCTGACAGCTACTGCTATTATAAGTGGTTCTAAATCCGTCGGCAGTCCCCATAATTAGCATATCGTAGAGATATGTTACTAGTGTAGCATCGATTTCTTCGCGTTCTGTGGTCCTCATCTGTTTCACAGAAGCGACGAACACTTTGTAGAGTATTGCGGTGACACGCTCCAAGCAACAAAGCCTCTCCTTAGATGTAAACATGCTCTGTGGTAATCGCATTATTGCTCGCGAGTGTACTTGAATGCGACTACTTGAGTTTATTTACATCTAATTGATAGGAAATCACCAGTATAACAATCAAATTAATATTTATGATTTCCGATCAATTAAATAAACATATTAAGGATAGATTTCCCTCGTAATGAGTAGTTAAATGGTAATGAATAGTGGACAACGCCTTATAAACTAACTAAGCAAAACATGATTTAAAGTAAACAGATAAGGAAAAATATACATGACTCATGTGTGAACCCAGTTATAAGAAAGGGGATAGGTTTTAAATTTTAAATGAATCTAGCTCCAAATCCATGTTTTATATTACCTTATTAAGTAGTGAAAGTTGGACTGTATGTTATAATATTATCTACATAATAAACTTATATATTATATTAAATATATATAAATAAAATAGAATGTTGCTAAGCGCATAACTCGAGAATGGTTTGACCAATTAGGCAATTATTTTTTGTATGTTCCTTAAAGTCCAGGGCAGGTATTAATAAAACAAAAAAACGCAGTTTATAATAATTCCACGCGTGCGAAGCCGCGGGCAAAAGCTACTAATTAATCAAAATATTTAGATAAAATAAAATTTGGCTAGAAGGTACATAAAAAGCCTACACATTTATTTAAATTTTCTTTGAAGAACATGTCCTATTCATGACGAAATATCAATTGGAAATCGTTCGGAATAAGAATGTGACACCACTCCATCTCCTGCTGTGGATGGCGTAAAAGGCGACTAAGCGACTTTAAACAAGAGGAATAGGCAGCAGCGTCTCCTCTGTAGAACAGTAGTCAAACTGCCTCACCAACCCGCCTGCCAAACGTGGCGAGTACTGGCAAATTCTCCCCAAAATGACAACATACGAGTACGGCATACAACCAGTCGTTTTGGAAATCTATGGAGTAGGCCTTTGTTCAGCAGTGGACCTCCTTTGGCTGATAGCTGAAAATGATGATCCACGTCGTCGACTTTCGTATTAAGAAAAACTGCGTTCAGAGGTATTTTAGGTAGGTAATAAAGAATTGAAAATTGCGTTTTGTATTTTCAAGGTGCACATTTGTGTTATAATGGTTTTCATTCCATTTCAATGAAATTAATAAATTGTTTATCTTATTATCTATGATTGATAGTAGATTTGAATTCATAAGAATGGCTCCAGTTGCTTATATCTAGCATTTTTTATTGGATACACGTACCCACGTGGTCAGATTTATTCGTGCTTACAATATATGTATACTATCAATTACTGCCATTAAACACAATGCGATTTTTATAGGAAAATTACTGGCATCCATACCTTAGTTGCGTATATGTTTTTTGAACATTTCATTTCATTGGGAATTAACAACCTTATCAACAATAGCCTTTTCAGTTATTATACATTATTTCTAAAGTTGACTATATTTACCGATGTTCGAAGCGTGACCGTTTTTTGAATAAACGTGTTTATCATATGAATAGAGTCAGCTGGAATGACTTGTTTTAGCGGTAAATATACTGGAAATTCATCTAGCTCTAATTTTATTGCCGTCAAAAATAATATAAATAAATAAAAATTAATCCAAAAATACTTCGTCCGAATATATATAGATTTTAAGAAAAAAAGGAAGTCCGTTTGTATGAAAAAGGAGGTGTACTGGGGGCTCTGAAGTAACTGGTTTCGTATAGAATAATTTACAGTTACTTTTGAACTATGGCTCCATGAGTATGAGCACGCAGACTGCCTAATATGCGCGCCAGCGACAATGAAGGCCCCCACCATGAACTGACAGCAAGGGGCTAAGGTGTGTTGGACCTGGGCGGTTGTTACCTCGGCGCCATCTCGTCCTTCTTCGTGCGTGATCAGCCCTCTCCCGAGACGAGCACGTAGCCCAATCCCCACCTCTCCCATCTTTCCGCAACTTCACTCTTCCTTCTGCCTCTATCCCTTAAAGATCGGCAACCACAGAGTAAGTAAACCTTTAACTATGTCAACAACACATAAGCAACAACGTTAATCGCCTTTTTAGTATGAAAGATATTCTAGTAAGCGATCAGTAGACTATAAAGCGTTTTAAAATGTTATGTAGCAACAAGCTGTACCTATAAAATCGTATTAAATCTATTCAAATTTGGTCATTCCTTTAGCTCCCAACACGTGAGTGATACACGCATAGATTAAAAGAAAATTTTATTTCTTCGAAAAATAATGTCGTACGCAATTCAAGGTCCATTCATTTGCTCCTCACGTAGAAAAGACGTGCGGGTCATTATGAAAATAATAATTGTTTATCGGTATCTATCGCCTATTATCGTAAATCTTATAAACTATTTTAGAGGAATAATAACTCAGTGTCGATGTAGGTAGCTAGGGCTACCATTCTTTACTGTTTAGTTGAACATTCCTATATACTCGTAATGGCCCCCATTGGAAACACTAACGTCGATCGCTCCATTCGTAAACAAGATGAAAGGTAAAGTAGTTAAAGCAACTAAATCGGTACGTATCCGTATATCGTATATTAATAAATTAATTATATCAGCCAAAGGACGTCCATTGCTGTTGCAAAAGCAAAGCGGTTGATCTGATCGCTACCAGACTTCACATAATCACCCGCTCGGCTAATCTGAAGATTGCCTGAAAATTGCATCAAAATCGGTCCCGCCGTTCTGGAGTTCATAGGGAACATACATACACAGTCCGGATTATTCCATGAGCAGTTCAGTTTCATTTGCTGTACATTTCTGAGCGGGAATTAAGATGATGTAGGTTCACATTTACGCTTTTTACTATTAGGAGAAGATTTTTTTTTTAAATGGGCAGTGTTCAAATACTACATGAACTTCCTCCGCCCCGGGGAAGGACGAACAGGCATGCCGTACTCCTACCGGCTAAAACCACTGGGGCGGTCATCTGCAGTACCTAAGGGGGCCTTCAGGTCCTCGTATGATCACACTAGAGCCACCCACTGGTGCCACGCCTAGAAACACATCCGGGTGCCAGCTAACTGACCGAAACTGGCTTAATATTAGAGCTCATATTAAATGCCTAGGTCTCAATTGATGTCTCTTTTATTCCTTTCATTGTGCTCTGACTTTATTTTGTACCTCCTAGTGCCCATAACTCACCACCTAAGTCAAGGCATCACGCAATCTGTAGTCAAATGTCGGAAATTATAAAAAAGTATATGGTAGCCCTAGTCGGTGCATGCATGCGCTATGTCGCTACTCAATATTCATCACATGCGCAAGAGCGTTGACATCAGCATGACACAGATTTCTTTGCGATGTCTAGACGAACATTACTTTAAATTATTTAGTAACCGTATTCTATTAAAATAACTGTTATCAATTTTATAAAAGGGTTTTGCTCTCGAAATTGGTAGGTAAATCACTTGTGTTTATTTTAATTGTGAGTTTTCCAATTATCAATAGTGCCAATGCAAAAGTTAACGTAAAAAAAGGCAGAACAATACCCGAATTTGGTTGTAGCTCGAAATGGTTTGTAACTGTATTAGGTAGCTGCCTATTTGACCTCAGTGATGTAACTAAGGTTGCCACCCGTACTTTATGATAAAGCATGTACGTTGTTTCGGGGAATTGTACTGTATACCTTTTGAGAACAATGAAGTACGCGTAAATACTTTATTTCACATAGTTTACTTTTTCTAGGATTTATTTTACGTAAATCATCAAAAGTTCAATAAAATGGATTTTAGTTTTGCATGTAACGGATCGCATCTCTGTGCAATAAATTTATTCGTTTTTAACGCAACCTCAATCTACCTCAGTCTATATTGTCATTTGTCAATGACAAAGCTTGTTAAAGTTGAGTACAATCAAATATAAATACGGTTATTCGGCTCTATAGTAATAATACCTCACCTTTTGTACAAATAAAGTATGTATGGTAGTAAATAAATGGATAAATATAACGCTAGGAAATGGAGTACCCCCTATATAACTACAGAACGTGATCTTATGGCAGAAATTAATAATTAATATTTTTGGGTATAAGTATGATCTTAACACAAAATCAAATCAAGTTCAATTGAATTGATTAATTAATTTCAACCGTAAATCGTGATATGATATAGACAGCGATAACTACCTTACACTGAAAAAATGCGCCAAATAAAAAATTAATCTGAGTTTTGAATAATAATTTTCTAAAAGTAGCAAGAAGCAATGAAAAATAGGTTTGAAAAAAGTACTCTTTTTTTATGCATCGTACTTTATTTTTGCTATCCCAAAACACAAACGTACTTTGTTGTTTTAATAAAAGGTGGCAACCCTAGATTTATCATGTAACGTTTGTTTATTTATCTCGACTTTTACCCATACAGTACTTGTCCTGATTAACTCAAAGCGTGTTATGTGAGATCATACTGCATATATTGCGTAAGACATCACCTGTATCATAAAAATGCAGTTAAATTGCACCTTTTCTTGTTGCTAAGAGCTAAGAATAGCGTGCAAATAGCCGATGTTGGCATTCATCGATAGTAGGGTACTGCTGTAGTGGCTCACTGATAGACAAATGAAGCATTGGATGTTAAAGTGTGACCAATTAGATTAATGTCAACAGGAGTCATTATTAGTTGTAGCAGTAAACTTTAGACTTATATCTTTTTCTGATGTCACGCTGTTTCCTTTTGAGAGCTTTCTTTTTACATAGTACATGTTTAGAATGAAAGGTGTTATCAGTTTTCTATCTTTCCTGAAAAGATTTATATCAAAGACACTACGAACATACTAATGACATAGTGGATTTGTGTGGCATTCTTATCTATATAAGATGCTAAAGCCGTGAACCAATTTATGGAAAATTACGAATAAAAAGTGTTGCATATTGATATCAGCGTAAGGAGTAGTCAGTACACTGGGACTACGAGGTACTGGGACACCGGTTCCAGGCGCCCAATAGAGGTTTTTAAACCAGTCGACTGGGACTACGAACCACATAAAGCAAACTGTACGGCCACCAAAAAAAACCGTTCGCGTTTAATTTATATCTTATATTAACGTTAAGTGGTACGTTACGATAAGTACAATAAAAATCATGTAATTTGTCATCATCCACAAAAATATTGGTTAAAATAGCTACAGAGCCGGGCGAATTTCAAATAGTTTTTCTTCTAACTATGCTGGAACACAGATAAAAAATAGATTTTTCTCATATCGCGAGTGGTACTGCTGGACTGCGACTGCTTCGACACTGGGACCGCAGTCCCAGTCGCCTGTCTACTCAGGCGACTACTACTACAATTGCTATATAAATATTTACGGTTACATAATATATTATAATAACAAGAAAATTGTAGAAAACAAGTAATAAATCGTTGTATTAGAAGAGCTATGGCTCCAGCCAAGCTAAGCTTTTGAATTTATCAATAACATTATCCAACTTCCAAACGTTCTTCTTTTCATTAAATAATCATATCAGCCGAAGGACGTCCACTGTTAAACAAAGGCTTCCCCCAACCGTAGAAGAACTAAAGTTGCCAACATACATAGTTGAAAGGATTAGTAAGCTGAAGTGGCAATTTGTGGGGTTCAAGGAATGGAGACCATGCACAGAAAAACGCAGCGTGGGATGGCGTGCCACGAGATGGACGGATGACCTGTGGTGCAATTCCTTAAGCTCAAACATCCATACATCCTTAAATACAGAATCGAAATAACGGTATAAAACCAATTTGGTTGTTCGTGCTTAAAGAATTGCACCCCTGGTGAAGGTGGCTGGGAGTAGTTGGATGCGGACGGCATGTAACCAGACGCTGTGGGCATTTTTGGAGGATGCATTTTTTCGTACGTAGACAGAAAAATAACTGATTACTCAGGTTATACATTAATAAAGTATCACCAAAGAGTACCGTGTGTAGTTCTTCTATGCATCCCGCAAGGGGCGTGAGGATCAGGACTTAGAGAATGGATTACCCAATAGTTAGTAGGTACATACGTTCTAGCCGAATGACACCAATTGGTACTAGCTAACACCCATCAAAACACCTCTATCGTCGCGATGACTAACAGAATCCTTGAGTATCGGATGCAACTCCTGCATACATTATACATTACATTCGCATTATCTCAGATGTTGCGCAGACGCCGCCATTGTTGTCGAACAATGCATTGGACACCCACGGACACTTTCTGATAGCGGCACGTGTGCAAGGGCATTTGTATACTATTATTATAATTAAATACGATGAGTTTTCAGGCTTTCTAGTTTATAATTGTAACAATAGGTTTTTACATTTCTTACACGCATTTAAACATAATTATCATGAGACACGTTAGGTATGTGAAAACTATATAAACATGCAGATTGAAGTAAATTTCTCTTCTAATCATATGACTTTAGTGAGGTTAGTACATTTGCACCTTTGTTAGAATGTAGGGGGCAATAAAGAGTACGAATACAGAACAAGAGTGCATGAAGATTTTTCCATCAGACAGATCCATTTGACAAATTAGAAGGGCAAGGCTAATTATTATCAAAATATCTTCAATAGGTATGCTTCCTAAAACGTCTCGTCTTGCGTGGAATTGACAATCTATGCGGGAATAAAACTGGCACAGACGCACAACTTCACATCGAAGATTGTACAATACAATATACATACCTAATACTATGTGTTTTCTTTCTATAAATGTACATCTTTCTATTAACTACAGAGTCTTTCCGTTACAGATCATAATGAAGATATTGTAACCAATTAATTCGCTTATTCTTGTATTTTGTCAATGACTGTAAGTGAAAATCTTCATGCACTCTGGTTTTGCCCATTCGTACAATATAACATTAGCTTAACAATGTGATGGGATCTGAATTAATTTTGCTGTTGAAATTCACTGTGGCAAATATAAACTTTAAAAAGGAAATCCGCAATCCTTTGCAGAATTCAATGAATACTTATGACTAGCCTTAGTACCTATGATATTCAGATCAGAAAATAATAAGTTGACTAGTACTTCGTGACTAATAAAAATATATCTCAAGTCATCGAAAATGTCAAAAGTTGACCATTTGGCATTATACTACTTGGAAATTGCAAAACAGACGAAGTCGCCGAATAAGTCCGTAAGTATTTGATTAACACACATGTCGTCAATAAAGGCTCACTGCTGAATATGACCCTTCCAATGATCACTACAATGAGCGGTCGTAGGGGATGTTGCCATAATCACCACACTTGGCAGGCGGATTGATTGCAGTAGGTATGTTTTTATTAGGACACGAAAATCCTGCCGCCTATGCCTTGATATCATATCAACCCTTAGTCGCCTTTTACGACACCGAAGGAAGGAGAGGGGTCTATTCATTGCCGAGAACCATACGGAACTATTTGATTAATAAGTTATAGTAAGTTTAAAAGTACCTCCCCAGAGCTCTTACATGCTTCAACAATAACCTTCGAAAATTGCAATATGTATCTGACAATAACATTGCAGAAAAAAGAGCCAACTTCCATAAAACCTTATTTCAAGAAAATTATAGTCAAGAGAAATGTGCTTATTTCTGGTACTTTTTAAAAATTAGATCTATATTTAAACAACTATCACTCATCGCCCTTTCAAAACAACATGTTCAACATATAGTTCCGATCTAGTCTCAATGTCGTAAATGTCACAAATAGTATTCTCCTAAACTGACACAACGTCAAACGTGAACTTAAACTGTGATGAGATCAAAAATTGATCGAAAGATCGAAGCCATAACGGTATTCTGTGAATATTTAGCTTACAGAGATATTAAAATTGACATATAACCTTCAAAATTTACATTAAATGAGACCAGATTGAGGTCATAATATTAAGAGGGGCAGAATATTTTTTTTTATGTCAATTCATAATTTAACCTCAGGTAAATTTTTGGTCGCAGTGTAAACTAATAACGAGAGATAATCCTCACTTATACTTCGAGCAGGGTCATTACATTGAATAATAGCCAAAAATGACTTCAAATAAAGGTTGTGCTGTCCAGTACTCCTTGAACTAGGTCGAATTTGCTGAAACATGCGTGCATGTATATTCAATTATGTTCTAAAGTTGAATGTAGAAAACATACCAATATCAAAGTAATAAAATATTAATTAGCTTCATGAACTTTAAAGATTTCAATGTTGCCTCAATACCCACCCAGGAATGTCTGTCATATTGCGGTTAGTCCTTGCACGTTTCGTCTAGCAGCTGGCGGCATGCGAAGTATGGTAACACAGTAAAATTAATTTGTGCAATGTAGGCGGCCTTGACGCGGTGACGTCATCAGGAAGCCGACTGACCAGCGCGCCTATCACGAATTGGAGCAAGAATCTTAGTGCATGTTATTATATTCAGACGTGGATTACAGTCATGCATGTGCTATGGTAATGAGGTAGTATTTGATAGGATATGCATACTTAATTACTATTATAATATGACTTTGACTCAGTGACGCTTTAATATGATTTGTATGCGACCTTAACACTAACTTGCTTGAACCGAAACTTTTAGTTATGCGTTGTCACAAATACAACTTGTTCTGTAATATCTAAGGTCCCCATAGTTTAATAAACGTTGTTTTTTTTTAAACTTTGCCCCACACTAGGTTTTCTCCTGTGTCGTGGGTGCATTTACAGACACAAATTCCACACACAATACACTTAGACCCGAAACAACTACCTGCAGATCATACAAATATTTGTTCCGTGCGGGAGTTGAACCCGCAACTCAGTGCGCAGCAGCCGACTGTATCAGCCACTGCACCAACCATACGTCAATTAAGGGACAATTTTAATGTATTACAGGCTTTCGTGGTAATACTATTCGTTATAAACTACTAATTACCATTGAACCGTTACTTTACGGCACCTATGCCGTAAAGTAACGGTTCAATGGTAATCTTATCTATTTGTTGGCTATAGATTGGGCTCAGCTGTCGCCAAAAAGCACCTCGACCTCAGATCTTTTGTGCTGTACTCCGCCCTAGTCCTCTACTCCGTTGCTAGCACATCGAAGAGTTCTTTGTAGGTATCCTGCAAATGTGCCAGCATGGAGCTGCACTGGTACAGCATTAACTGTTCCCAGGAGATTCACCCTACGCCTGGCAAGAGCAAGATTCACTTTTTTGCACCCCTGCATAATCTGCATGTATCCACCGTGCTCAGTGTCATTCTATGTAAGTGCTCATTGGTACCGAATTGCAATGTGAGTGCACCCAATAGTTGTTTCAGTTGTGATCTGTTTAACAGTGGAATGGTAAGAACATTTAAATGATTAAAAAGTCAATGGTGTTAAAAAGGAACTGGTAAACCCACTACTCGGATTCTCAATAATGAAACTTATATATCCATCAACCCACCATATTTATTGGCAAATTAATGCGGTATTAAAAACATTTTAGGTACATGCAACGCCATAAACAAATTGACGGGCGCATGCGATCATAAAGTTTGTATAATTATTACAAGGTATCAAAACTGCGTTTAATTTGCGAACAATCCACTTCGTTATAGGCTTTTTGGTAGAAAATTTAAAAAGTGATGTAGAGAAGCAATGATATTATATATTAAAAATAAGTAGATATGTTACAACCAATTGTAGCACTTCGTAATTGGTTCGCCTAGGTAGCTATCTCTTTTACTCTTGTTGTTTTTGTATCTTCTTTCTCACGACATGGTTGTGCAAGCGAGACTGTATTTTGCGCGCCATTTAATATGGACGTAACATATCTATGGTATAATATCATTGTAGTGAAGTAAATTAAATTTTTATTTTCTAAAACCTACGTGTTTTTAAATGAAAATGTATTTATCTAGTGGACTGGTAACCTATATCTTACTATTATAAATGTGATTTGTTTTGTTATCATCATCATATCAGCCAAAGGACGTCCACTGCTGAACAAAGGCCTCCCCTATACCACAATAAGCAGTTACATACCGCCCTCGTTCGTCGGATGACTCCCAGCGACATTCACCAGGTCATCTGTCCTCCTTGTTGGAGTTCATCCCACAGTGCGTTTTCCGGTGCGCGGTCTCCACTTGAGAACCTTTTTACCCCAACGGCTATCTTTATTTTCATGTTGAAATGTTTTTTAGGGCTCCGTCAGACCCAATGGTTGAACAGATTCTAATGAAATGTGGCATAGAGCAGGATACTTTCATTTTAATTATAACAAAACAGTAATTCCTAAATATTAACTTACACCCAGTGGACCGGTCGGGTAAAGGATAGTTTTTATTCGAGTACATTCCACGGAATGGTTCCAGGTAACTGGAACAAATATTTTTAGACATTCGACATTTCGGAACTGTATGGACTAAATAATAGGTAAAAAGGCAAGGTATCTGGTTTTCTACTATGTACGTCGGGAAACCAAGATAGTGTACCTACAACAAATGCCAAAATATAACTTTACAAGTTCCCAAAATAATCCATCAGAATATCACAATTTCATCATCATAATTTCAGCCGAAAAATGTCCACTTCTGGAAGGGTCCAGGGACCCATGTCCCCCAAAAATGGCCGATGTGATGAAAAATGTGCTGTATGCTCATTAGTGGCTTTGCCATATTCGCCACGCTTGAGAAGGCGAGTTGGCGACCGCAGTTGAGTTGTTAATGTACTCAAAGGACGCTGTTGCCCATCGTTCGGCTAATCCCATAGTCGCCTTTTACGTCACCCACGGGATGAGATGGATATGCGCTATTCGTAACTGACACTACACAGCCTACAGGGTTACAGTTTACAGACTTAAATCTCATGATGCATAAGCACTTTGGTCCGAAATAACTACCTGAGCCAAACAAATATTTGTTGCTTTTTGGGATCGATCTTGCGACTCGCAGCGCAGAAATCCTATCACTTCGCCACAACGCTAACCTTGTAGTCAACGTCAATTCTACTCATAGAAATCTCATGAGTTTGAAGCATCAAAATATAAGCTTAACGGCTACTTGGCTAAATCCACCGAAGTGCGAAGTAAAAAAACCTCTATACTATTTTTGACAGTCCCTTTGAACACATCAACACTACGTTGGTTCAGATCAAGTAGCCATTGTTTCTATTAGGCGCTACAACGATGTTATAAACGCAAAATATTTCTTTCGTAGGTACTTCTGTATATTGAGGAAGGAAGGAAGGGCTGCGGAGTCTCCCTCTGCATACCGTCCCATTTGCCTGCTTGACGAGGCTTCGAAGCTATTCGAAAGAATAATTACCCGAAGACTCGTTGAGCACCTGTCGCGAGTTGGCCCTGACCTGGCCGAAAGTCAGTATGGCTTCCGGCAGCGGCGGTCCACCATTGACGCGATTCTTCGCGTCCGCTCGCTGTCGGAACAGGCAGTGTCTCGGCGGGGTGGGGTGGCGTTGGCGGTCAGTCTAGACATCGTCAACGCCTTCAACTCCATCCCGTGGGGCGCTATTAGGGCGGCACTAGTCCATCATCGGTGTCCGCCCTACCTGCAGGGCATCATAGGGGCCTATCTGCGCGATAGGCACATTCGCTACGTGGGTAGGGATGGTAGCGTAAAGCGGAGGGAGATTACGTGCCCCCGCAGGGTCCGCAGGGGTCAGTTCTCGGCCCCCTTTTATGGAACCTTGCCTACGACGCGGTCCTGCGTGTCGTTCTCCCTGCTGGCGTCAGCTTAGTATGTTACGCTGACGACACTCTGGTGTTAGCCAGCGGGGAGTCCTTCGAGGGAACCATCCGGCTTGCAGAGCAAGCGGTGGCAATTGTCGTGGCCAAAATCCACGCCCTGGGTCTGCGGATAGCGCCTCAAAAAACCGAGGCGCTATGGTTCCACAAACTGCCGACGAGCAGAGAACCACCCAGTTCGTGGATACGCGTTGGTGACGTGCGAATCGGGGTGGGCCGGTACATGAAATACCTGGGGCTCACCCTGGACAGTCGTTGGGGCTTCGAAGAGCATTTTCAGCGCCTCGTCCCCCGAGTCGAGAGGGTAGTGGGTGCACTACACCGGCTGCTGCCCAATCTCGGGGGACCATGTGAGGAAGTTCGCCGTCTCTACGGAGGGGTTGTGCGGTCCGTGGCCCTCTACGGGGTGCCTGTATGGTCAGCTCGACTGTCAGGTGCCCAGCGCTGCAGAACCAAAATTCACGGTCTGCAGCGCAGAGTGGCTATCCGGATCGCACGAGGATACCGAACGGTATCATACGAGGCGGCAACTCTCCTGGCGCGTTTTCCGCCTTTCGACATCCTGGCGGAGATGGATGCGTGGGTCTACGATCAGACACGCTCCCTCCGCCAGAGCGGCGAAAACGCACCTCCAGGGGCGTTGGACAGGCTGCGGCGGCTGGCTCGGCGACGCGCACTTGTAAAGTGGCGTCACCGCCTGCGGATGCAATTTGCGACCAAGCGCGTCGTCGAGGCCGTCCTGCCGCTCTTCGGAGCCTTGCTCAGAAGGAGCGAGCGCGTCACCTATCGCCTGACGCAGGTGCTCACCGGGCACGGTTGTTTCGGTGCGTACCTGCATAGGATAGGACGCGAGGCCACGGCACAATGCCACCATTGTGATAGCGACCACGACACCGCACAGCACACGCTCGAGGCGTGCCCTGCATGGGCCGCCGAGCGGCGGATCCTGGTCGATCGGATCGGGCAAGATCTCTCTCTGCCAGCAGTAGTGTCGGCTATGTTGGCAGAGCACGAAAACTGGAATGCAGTGGTCTCCTTCTGTGAGAGCGTCATGCTCCAGAAGGAGACTGCAGAGCGGGATCGGGAGAGGGCCGATCCCGCTCGAAGAAGAAGGACACGGCGCCGGGGTAACAACCGCCCTGGCGCCTAATTCCGATACGCCTGAAAACCCCTGCCATTGCTATATGGTGGGGGACCTCTGGGTTCGCGGGTGCGTAGATTGGGGAATCTGCGTGCCCACACCAAGCGACCCAAGAGAAGATGGTAGCACGCATGTGGTCACGCGCTGCCGTGGGATGCTTTGGGGGATCCTTTACAATCTCCCCGGGGGGGTGACCGCTTTACAGTCACCCTCTCCGAGATGTGCCAATAGGCGTGGCACGAGTGAGCGGCTCTAGTGTGATCATACGAGGACCTGGAGCCTCCCTTACGTGCCGAAGATGACCGCTCCAGTGGTTTTAGCCGGTAGGAGTCCGGCATACCCCTTCGTCTTTCCCCGGGGCGAAGGAAGTTCATGAAGAATTTCCACTGGGCACCAATAAAAAAAAAAAAAGGTACTTCTGTATTAAGTTAGTACTGAGTGTCTATTTAAAGACCTGTTTCTTCAATGGCGGGCATTCAGTCCACGATTCTCTACGGGTTAGTATATAATAGAGTATCTTTATTTTTCACCAAAATCATTTAAGTTTTAACACAGAGTTAATCCAAAAGAGTTTGCGGCCCATGGCCTCATACGCCCACCATATGATCGGGTGGTAGGTACCAAATAACTCTACAGTGCTCGCGCTTCTTTATTGCATACTATGTAATTACTAGAGAGTGGATTATATGCGATTTAAAATGGTCGAAAAATGCATCATAAAAGTTGGAAACATGTGTCATAAATGCTCGAAATAATAAATGCTCGAAATATAAGTCATAAATGCTCGGAATATGCAACCAAATCGCCAAAAAGCGCAAAAATATGCAATTTTAATAAATAATAGTTAAAATTAAATAAATACTACAAATTATGTTCTCTATTTGAAACAAAACAGCATACTTTAAATTGAAACAAATTTGTATATTTACTACATTTTTGTGATGTCCCTGTGATTTTTGTTCTTGAAAACCTTAACAATCAAATACTGAAACAAATATTCAATAGTTAGATTATACCTATTGTATTACAAAAATAAGAAAATACTTCTACGTATTACATTATGAATGTAAATTTTCGTATTTATGTACTTAGATACAGTAAAAATTATAGGAAATATGGACGATCAGTAAATTTTAGGTAAAATAAGCAAAAACCTGAAAAAAAAGACTGTCTTTACTAATTACATTATGTGTGTTTCTTTATTGGGATGACTTTAACAACATTATTTTATTATAAAGGGATTAGTGCTCATTGTTGAAGGTAAGTAACGACCGAAATTAATAATCAATCTAATCCTATTTATTATCTTTGGATTTGTAATTGAGAATTTGTCTGGTTTTTTGATAAGTGGGATTCTAACACAATAACTGATAGAGTCCAAAATCTGAAATCTAAGGTTTGCATTAGATTGATAACTAATTTCGGTAGATAATCGGCACCAAGTACCATTCGTACCTCCTTATTTTAAACCTTAGTATTTCTTACTTTACACATACTTGTACAAATTATTGCAGATGTCTACATGCTTTCGTGAATGCCATTTAATACTTTTACTTCTGACATTTCGTGTGGAGTGTCTGCAAAGACAAATCAAATAGTAATAATCATCACAGAGCGTTGATGAGCAAACATTGTAGGTATTTGTTAACACTGCGGAAGGCTGCTAATTACAGCATCAGAAACTCCATTACAAATGTCATGCCGAACCTAAATACCACGGAACGGAGTCATCTTTCTGTTGCCAACTTGAAGATTTGTGTCAAAGATTAAATATAAAAATAAATACAAATAACACGGAATTTGGGTCCTTACAAAAAATTACTATTTTATTATATTACGTATTAATCTGAAAATGCACACCATATAAATAAACAAAAATGGTTCTATAAAATACATTTAAACTTTTTCATAATATTGTTAACGCCAATATTTTTCGCGTGATGATAAAATACTGGTCACTATTTTTGATTACTTAAATTATAAAAAGAATAACAATAAATGAGTGTCCACGGAGAATATAATCACTAATCATTACACTGTTTTTTTTTTCAGTTATGGTCTGGTGTGTTAAACATCGACGAAAAATGCATTTGGGCTAGATATTGTTTCGGATATTGTTTCGCCTTGGAAGTCGCGAGCGCGCAGATTGAGGAATCCCGAGCAACTCTCGGGAAGGCGGCGGTGTGCACATGGTCACGTTCTACGGTGTGCGCAGCACAGCGCACAGCGAGCCTTCGAGGTGATCATGTACTTTCGCTCCCGAGATGCCTGAGGGTGGCCTACCTTCCTTACCCTAGAGGGGGTGGGCTTTACAGTCACCTCCTCCGAGAAGTGCCTAAAGGTTGGCACTAATGGGTGTTTCTAGATGAATATTTTTGAGTTCTGTGACCAAGCTTCGGTGCCGAAGATGACCGGTCCGATGTTTTTAGCCAGCAGGAGTCCAGCATACCCCTCCATGTACTTGGAGGAAGTACATGATGAATTACCGTCGGATCAATAAAAAAAGATATTGTAATGCCTACGGGCAAAATATTTTTAAAGAATTGCTTACAAACATAATGTGCTTTATCTAAAAACGAAGTGTCGAGTCTGGCAGTGATATTAATCTGCGATGCTCCCCTCCGCAAGTGACGCAACTTGACTCCACGGGTAAGCATTGCGTAAAAGCCTTTTTAGCATGCCGTCTGCGAAGCTTTCTCGCCAAACATCGGAATCGAAGACGCACCCGAACGCTTTTGTTATAACTCCACGTAGCCAAAGAACAAAATGTCTTATACAGGCCGTGAAATCGACACACAATCTTTGTCATAGAATTGTAATATTTCGGGGTGACGAATCGCGAGTGAACGACGTAACCCAGTCGTAAGGTGATACCGTTGCGGCTTGTAGTTCAGTTTTTAAAAATAGAATCGTATTTTTTTTACTCATGGCATTTAGGTTATTAGCGGTCAGGTACTGGTCTAGCTCATCTTGAAACTACATTATGATTTATGTTGAGAGGACTATGCAATATGAAAAGTAAAGAAAAATATTTACTTTATATATACATATATACTATATATATATATATATATACTATATTTACTTGCTTGGTTAGGTTTGAAAATAAATAGCATAGATATCTGTAGATATTCGTCATGTTTGTGGAATGTATTGGCTCCATTAGATTTATTACAGCCTAACTATTTAATATAAGTCAAGGTTAATTTATGTAATGAGGCCCCAATAGCTTGAGGCAGGTGTGAATTGATTGGTATTTCAAGACGTACTCTAAAAGCGTCGAAGTTTCGCTAGAAAAATGATTTATACTTATACAGTTTATAGGAAGTGCTTATGTTTTGAAACTTATGAATACTGTTGCACTTCGTAAGGACTAAGTTTGTGTCTAATATCCCGCCCCGCCTATTGCCACTACAGCTTACTAATCCTTTGAGGATCATCCCATGTAAAATATATTGAGGGATATATTCATTGTCATGTTTATCAAGTAATTCAATGAATATTTGAACAGATTATTTTTGCCATACATACTTAATTCAATCAGTGCTTTAGCATAAAATGTAATATTAAATGTATCATGATACTAAATTATTTCAAGACTATCACAGTTCGAAGCGATATCAATATAATGCACTAGGTAATAAGTATGTCCTAGAGGAGGTGGCCGCTTTACAGGCATCCTTCCGAGATGTGCCTAAAGGCATCAAGACACCATCACGGGTGGCTCTAGTGTGATCTTACGAGGAGCTGGAGCCTTTCTTCAGTGCCGAAGATGACTTCTCCAGTGGTTTTAGCCGTTAGGAGTCCGGTTTACCCCTTCGCTCCTTCCCGAGGCAGAATTTCAAATAGAATATCCACTGGAAACCAATAGAAAGGTAATAAGTGTGTATCAAGTTTTAGTTGATCAAGTCATTCGCCTGGTGGTAAGTGTCATGCCTGCCCATAACAATTGTAATGCTACCCAGGACTACTTCTGCTAGGCATATTACACTGCGCTCGTCACCTCTAGACGTGAAGTTATTTACGGCCGAATACTGAAACGCCACTTAATATTATGTCCCACTTTATCTAATTGAGCCACCCGGTTTCCTACCGAAAACGGGTTTCTCGAATAGTTAAAACGGGACTTAATATTAAGTGACGTTTCAGTATTCGGCCGTTAGTCTCTTAGTAGTAAGTTCACTAGCTACAGTGCCCTTCTAACCAAAACACAGTAATGTCTAAAGTTTAAACTACTGCTTAGCGGCGAATATCTGGCACTGCGGTGGTAAGAAGAGACCTACCAGCAGTGTGTAAGTATAATCATGTTTGAATCTTGAAGACAGGATCTCGATGGCCATTGAACACCAGAGTAAGCCTTACTTCGGAAGATCTAAGGGTGAGATTCAGAAACGAGTCTAAACGTGAACTTACGCTTCTATATGTCAAAATGCACTACTTACGCCCCTAATTTTGACAGATGGAAGCGTGAACTTAGGTTAGACTCGTTTCTGAATCTCACCCTAAGATCTTTACTGAACTTACATAAAAGGATCAAGAGAATTTATGGTAACGATAAATTAAATGTTACATTTTTATAAGTGGTAATTGCAACCTACATCAAAATAATTAGGCATTCAGAATAATTACCATAAATCAAGCCGTTACAAATACAGTTTTAAAATGTAACATCTAACGTTAACTTTTTAATGTGACACTGAATGACTTATTCATAGACTGTCTATCATCTTTATCTATGGTTATTATTTTTAGACGTCGAACCGCAAGACATGTACGGTAAAAACGGTACATACGTATCACCGGCAGATCGCTAATGTCGCCACGTCCGCTCTTGCTATAACATAGCATGTATTATGTAAAAGAAATGTTGAGTTACGAGGACATACAGACTCACGTACGAGTTCAGTCAAACGGTCGGTGACCTTTTACAATTTTTCGTCTAAAAGTATTGTTTAGAAACTACGACTTTTTGTTTTACCATCAAAAAATTGCAGAATTGAATAAGTGTTAATGCTTAGTCATTCTGCAACTCGAATACAAAAGTGGATAATAAAAAAGAAATAACAGGTTTATACATTGTTTATGAGAACATTCATGACCAGTTTGGTATTTTTATCTTGCAATTTGACCACTAGAAACGCATCACACGCGGAAATAGTAGTTATAATACATAAGACATATAACTACTTTGTCATGATATCACTTGATGTATCTTCATGCACGTCTCAGCATTTGGTCTAAAGCGCGCTTTATCTTAATCTAGCTAAAGTCAGCTTTGAACCAGTTGCCAGTATCATAGACACTGTGTTTGTTGAGGCTGTTTAGTAAATTAGCTGCAAAATTCTTGTTTTTGGTTATTGGTATAAAAAAATCGCACTATGCTTATTATACACCAGCCAGTGTTTAAGGGACTAGCAAGGGAACAGTACATGTTGCTGAAATTATATATTATGATTACTTTTTTGTTCTGCCCTTTTTCTGCTCTATTTGTTATTTTACTGAATGATCAGTTGGCCTAACTTGGTCTAATTGTTTATATATGTATTTATGTATGTACACTGATATGTATTTTATGATTTAGAACTATTTAATCTTCAGTATTTTAAAAATAAAGTTTGGTTGCAATATATAATCATTTTTGTGTGCACCATCAACTGCCCTATTTTATCCAGTTAAATTTTTTCCAGCCTAAGGTTGCCTGGAAGAGTCGCTGAGTGCGATAAGGCCGCCCATTGTAATCTATATACTAGGCCCTACTATTATTTGGCATTTTTTTACTAAAGAATTTAATAAAAGACAACTTGAAATAAAAAAAAATAACTGGTCTGCAAGTTTTCAGGGATATCCTGGCTGTCATTTGACTTGGTTATAACCTGCTAGTACAGTATATCATTAACTATAATTTTGTTATAAAGTTTACTTTACCATTCTTATAAATACGTATGGTGAAAGTTATAGCAGATTTTTAATGGTGTAGAGCTGTTTTTTTAATGAGGCTTGATATTATCATGTCTTAATCATTACTATATAAACATTTAGACCGTTCAACATGTGTTATACCTAATGGATTCGGGGGTTAAACATAGTAGTTGACAGTTTGTGTTCAAGTGTGTCGGAAACACTGTCGCGTGACGATTCTTTGTGATTTTAAATGTCACTTAAAACTGGAGAAACTTTTGTTAAATTACAATCGGCCTTTAATACCTTCCTTAGTAACCGTATACATGCGAATTCATGCATGGTTAAGTATGTAACTTTGGCGGATGAAAAAAGAAGCCTTCGATGGCTATTACAGTTGTAAACGGACACGTGGCGGCGTAAAATGTTATTGAATAAAATTGGTGAGTTACATGTGAGGAGATTCAGCACATATCGCAGATTGGATCAGGAAGTATGCATGATATTCTACACGTGCATCTTCGTGTAGGGAGGATAGTTTCACACTGGGTCTGCATAAACTCACCAAGGCTCAAAAGTAAGCTCGCGTGGAATGGTGCCATGATACGATGTTTGATGCAGGATCATATCGGCCCGTTTACGATATCATTACTGATGACGACTCCTGGCTTTACCAGTATGATCTAAAAACGAAGTGCTAGTCAATCGTTGGGCTATTTAAAATGAACCGATGCCTATCAAAGTAAAGCAAGCGAGAAACAGTTGATTGCAATTTTTTCTCTTTCGGTAAATCTGGATGTGGCATTTACGAGTATTAATGCTGAATGGTACGATACAAAATGCGTATCAGAAATATTTACTACTGAGAGCAACAAGTGTCCAATCACATATTTTCGTGGACAACGCAAGCTGCATTCGAGCAAGCAGTACGATTCGGATTGGAAGTAATGTTTTAAATTGGTTTAGACGTACGAAATTTAAAGATATGGATTGAAAATTGGGTAAGTGGGCGTTATACAAATTAATCACCCCATTACTGTCCCACTGCTGGGCACGGGCCTTTTCCCACAGTGAGAATGGTTTTGGTTTGGTTTTGGAATTTGTTTTGGTGCCCTCTCAGGTGTACAGCGGGCTGATTACGTAAGTCGCAGACTTTGCGACAGCCGTAAATCACGCAGACGCCGTTCTTTAACGTCATTTTGATATTACGTATTTGCCCATATGATGAAGCAGTCGAAGATCACTGACGCACAGTCTGTTGGATGATCAATGAACTAAAAATTGCATCCTCGGCTTTCAATTTCAGGCTCTTTTCCGCTGGGAATCCTTAGATGCGCGATAGCTGCTGTCGCTGTTTTTAAATAATACGGGTGCAGGTTTCCTCAAGCTGTTT
Source organism: Diloba caeruleocephala (assembly GCA_947459985.1). Classification (NCBI taxonomy): domain Eukaryota; kingdom Metazoa; phylum Arthropoda; class Insecta; order Lepidoptera; family Noctuidae; genus Diloba; species Diloba caeruleocephala. The sequence continues at coordinate 6,469,974 of OX381607.1, forward strand.
TCCTTCACCATTGGTGCAAGTGATAATCAAATGCTTATCCATACATTAATCCAAAAAGTACGGTGCGGGCCGGGTTCGATCTCAGACCCTCCTGTATGGTAGGCAAGAGTTTAACCACTAGGCTGTCACTCTTCTGAGCCCCCTGCCATCACTACATGGTGGGGGGCCTCGGGGGTCACGGGCATGCAGATTGGGGAGTCTGGGTTCTCACACCGAGTGACCCCCGGGAAGACGGTGGCGCGCACGTGGTCACGTGCCACCGTGTGCGCAGCACAGCGCACAGCGAGGCTTGGAGGGATCCTTTACAATCCTCCCCGAGAGTCGCCTTCCCTCCGCTAGAGGGGGTGACCGCTTTACAGTCATCCCCTCCGTGATGTGCCTAAGGGCGTGGCACCAATGGGCGGCTCTAGTGTGATCTTACGAGGACCTGGAGCCCCCCTTCGGTGCCGAAGCTGACCGCTCCAGTAGTTTTAGCCGGTAGGGGTCCGGCGTACCCCTTCACCTTTCCCCGGGGTGAAGGAAGTTCCATGTAGAATTTCCACTGGACATCAATAAAAAAAAATTAAGGCTGTCACTCTTTGTTAGAATACTTTGAAAATATGGAATAATAAAACTTGAAGTCGTAGTTAAAGCCTTTCTGAGTCTTCAATGTATGTGAAGTAGCATGAAAAAATGTTACTTTAATAAAATAATCATGTACCTATTGCTCTATAATCATCACATCCAAATCGTCTCGTTCACGTGCCGTAAAGTTTAATAAAAAGACTGCACTTTCGTCTCTGATACTTTCGTTGAGTTTCCGTGGGTGAGATACTATCGCTTGTCGATGGCATGCAGAATACTAATGTTCATCCTTAGGTATGGGCTCCCAATACAATGGGCCAACGTGTTGCATAATTAAACCCATCTTGTAACAACTTGTTGGAATTTGAAACGACTCTCTGATTATTCAATTTAAAGGAAAATCACTGAATGTCCCGCTTTTGATGATCTTATTTTGCGTTTGATTTCTTCGTAATACGCATCCGTTTCCATTTAAGAACGTTACCGATGTGTGAAAAATAAAGTTAGATTTAGCAGTGACGAGTATTCTACATAGTGTGATTTTTCATTGCAGTAGCATTGGCAGCATAATAATCTGGAAAGGTAATATTTATAAGAAACTTTTGAGCAGTAGAGCAATTAAATAATTAGATTCCAGAAATGTAAAAGTGGCAGCTTACATAAAGGGTGTCCAGTAAATAGCACGACATACTGCAGTAGGTGAGAGCTTGGGTCAATACCTACCAAGAAAACACAATATATGTTCAGAAAAATCTTACGATTTTTTTTTTTCACCCATGTAGTTTAAAATTAAGCGATAAGAAAATTGAACTGTGAAAATTTAAATAAAAATTGTATTTCTTGAATTTTTTTTAGTTTTTAATAGAATGAAGACTTATCAATGAGTAAAGTAACTATTCACAAATAATTTGAGCTAAAAAAAAACTAGAAAAGGAATTTTTCATTACGAGATGCTTAAAAATCTGTGTCAAGGTAGAGATTTTTCGATATTTCGGAAAAATTTGTACTACTGTAAATCCGTAAGATTTTGCTGAGCATATATTGTGTTTTTTTTGGTAGGTATTGACCCAAGCTCTCACCCCCTGCAGTATGTCGTGCTATTTACTGGACATCCCTGTATATTAGGAAGAACATTACCGGATTTACTTCTCAATTCTGGTGCGGCCAATACACCCCTACATTTGCGAACATCAGAACTATTTATGTAACCATTCTATAATTATAAGACACCGGGTGACTACAAAAAATATGCAAAAATGTTGTCTAACAGGCTGATAAAGCCAGCCGCGAATGACGGAGGCTAAACCACCAGCGAACATCTGCAACACCCAAATCTTGAGATTTATGCAATGCATTACAATTTCAAAACATTTACACTTTCATCATCAACGCTGTATTTATTACTTAGTATTTTATTCATTTATAAATGGCACAATTCAAATGTTTGCTGATATTAGCATAAAATAGTAACTACACTGATTGGCAATTATGTTGATCCATCTGTTTAAATTACTAGTTTCATGATTATACATAAAAGATAAATCGTCGCACATATTTTTTGTCATGTTTAATATGCATTTTGCAATGATTTAATCATGGCTTAGGTTGGAGAGGAGACACGGTTCTGAATTGTGGCTTAGTGTGGTTAATTTTTTAACTAAGCAAACCGTCAATCTATTTTTAAATCGGTCACTCAGTGTTGAGGATCGTGACCCGAATTGCGTGACTTCGGACAAGTTTGCGCCAGCCAATCTAGTCTAGTGCACATCTTGGCCTCGCAGAATGCTATGTGTAGTATATCTCCCAAATGATGTGTTATATTTTATAGTGATTGTATGAATCTAAGAAAACCAAAACACTTGTTTATATCCCTAGTAAATAAGGGGAATGGCCTAGTGCCCAAACTAGGGAATTTTATCGGAACTGTCCAGATTTTGTGTATTCGTATGGACTACAAATATGTGCAATGTTAGGTAATATAAGTAAAGGTTTTCTTAAAGATTAGAAAGATAGAAAATTTGTTTATTTTGAGTCCTCATCCATACACACGGTGCAAATTTTATATAAACAGTAAATAAAATAAAATAGCGCGTGGTTGTGAATGCGTGAGGCCAAAATTGGTACCTATCTCAGCTAGTGCTACAGCAAACAAAATGCTCCAGTGCTGATATTCTGATAGGCCCGTGTGACGATGTCACGAATATCAAGTTTGATAATAAAGAAGAAAATATATACGAGTATATATAAAAAGATTACAACCAATGTGAACTTTACTTAATTACTAATATTGCTAGTAATGCCACCGACGGTGAACTTAGCTAAATATGATACTATAGAGCAGGGATTCCTAAATTATTTTGGGCAAGAGACCTCTTTTCCAAAATGAACTGATACCTCAGACCGCCATAGCCAAATTACTTTAAAAATCCTATCTCTAGTTTGTTTCCTATTAATACAAAATACTTACCAATTTAAAAACTTTGCGGTTGGTTAAGTGAGTAAACTTGTCATAATTTTCTATTAAAAATTTAACATAAAAATTAACACAAAATTCAGTAAATATCAAGTATAATTAATAATTATTAATACAACTCATGTAAAAATACTTAGGTAGGTAATTATTGAAAACCATTAAAATTGCAAAGTAAAGATAACAAAATAAAAATATCGGTGATGGATGATGATAATGGATGAACCTGGTGACTTTCTACCAATCTAGCTGAATCCGATTCAATATTGGTGAGTTGCAGCCTTAAATCTCCGCGTTCGTTGATTTTCAAACCGTTTCTCCGTTTTGTCAAAATGTTTGTAACCACACTGAAGCCTTTTCGACTAAAAGTACAACAATGATACTTCCTACTAAAATATTAGTCATTCTTATAACAAGTTGGTACACGTAACACAACCTATACAGTATCTTGAAAGTTTCAAATAAGAACTTGTGTTAATTAATAGGGGTCAATTTTTAGACCTCATCGACCCCCAAAACTAGTTTTCGTTTATGTCGAACCAAAGGGGTTGATATCGACCGCTTTGGGAATCCCTGCTATAGAGTATACGAGTGGAGAGACAAAGTTAAGAAAAGCCAACAGTTGCACGTTCTGGCTTTATTTGACACCCTCGCATTAAAAAGAGCCACGAGACAGCAGCGAAGCTGATCCATTTACCACAACAGTATTTAAAAAAGGTATAGTACTATGGACGAACTTGTCGTTCCCGTGTTGGCCTGTTTAGCCACCAACGCAGGGCCGAATGTGGGCCAAGGTACATCACACAAATATCAAATTAATAAACACAAAATTAATTGGGAATAAAGAAATTTACAGACACAATACGGGTAGAGCCGGAACAACTGTCTGTAGATCACACAAATATTTGTTCCGTACGGAAAACGAACCCGCGACCCAAAGTGCAGCACCTGACTGTATCAGCCACAGCATCAACCGTGCCGACTGAAAAACTGATGTCTCGAGGTGACGAGCGTATGTGGTGCCACGTAGGCCTGGTCCTGGGTAGCATTACAATTGTTATGGGCAGGCATAACTGTTACCACGAGGCGAATGACTTGTTCGACTCGTTACGTGGTTCAATTAAAAGAAGTGATTATTATGTAAGTAAGACTTTTATCCTCGGAAACTAAGCTCATAAAATACAAATTCTCTACAAGATCGATTCAGAAATGAGGAGATCCGTAGAAGAACTAAAGTTGCCGACATAGCTGAAAGGATTAGTAAACTTAAGGGGCATTGGGTGGGGTACAGTGCTCGTAGAGGTGATGGCCGTTAGAGTAAATAGGTTCTCGAGTGGAGACCGCGCACCGGTAAACGCAACGTGGGACGACCTCCAACGAGGTGGACAGACGACCTGGTGGAATGTCGCTGGGAGTCATTGGATGAGGGCAGCATGTAACCGCTCATTGTGGAAATCTTTGGGGGAGGCCTTTGTTCAGCAGTGGACATCCTTTGGCTGATATGATGGTGATGATGATGTGGAGGGAATTTGCCGGTACTCACCACACTTGGCAGGCGACATCCACGGGAGGACTTTAAGTGGTACTATATTCTTAATCCGAACACTACATGGAATAAATAATATACAAGTTCAATCATTTCATCATCACATAATGTCAGCCGAATGACGTCATGTGCTACACTGCTGCCACTGTTCAATCATTTATATTTAAATATATAATTAATCAGTCATTATCAGCGTAGCTTTTACCTTCCTACTCTTGTTGCACTCGGCTTGCAATCTAACAAGATGCGACTAAAAATCAGTATTTTACACAGAGCAACTGTCTTCTGACCTTCGTAACCTGCTCTCCGTCATCAGCATCATCATATCAGCCATTCTAATGTTCACCACGAACTTAGACCGGACGGAATATAGTGATCGCACCTTTCTCTGCTCGAGTTGACTGACATTTCGCGCAGTCGTTCTAGAATCATCGGCGCGATCCGAAACGCTTCGAGAATATTCACGAGTTCTTTATTCAAATCCATGAGACACGAGAAAGTGATTTATTAACAAACAAATGCATTTTACGTGAAATAATGTGACATATCCTGTTTTTTATTTATCTTTGAGTAGGCTTTTGTTTCATCACCGATTATATAACGCTTGTATAGGTACATGAATATTTTGTTATGTGCTTGCAAATTTATTTTTATTAAGGATGGATGGAGAATACTTGTTGATCTTTTTTAAACACGCTTTTATTAGTTTCACTTGTAACTAACTATGTAAACAAATCTCAGAATTAGATTTTAGTTTACTTGTAATAGTCGTTTCAATTTGAAACTTTTGTTAGGATATGTAATGCGGATGACTCTATAAAAATCCTTAAGACTTCTACGAAATTGGGATCACTTGGTTTGTTTGGTCGTATACATTACACTTAGTAACGAGGTTGTGAAGTTAGCACCGGGACAGTGGAACGTAGCGTGTCTTTAGTATTTTTAAACTATCATTATTTAAAATGATATTGCTGAAGTCTTAACAACCGCGCATTTGATAATATAAAAATAGTAAAATTAATTAGATTTTCACAGCAAATTGTAATTATAGGCAAACTTCTCTCTGCTTCTAGTAGGTATGGGGTGCTTGTGTCGACATCGTTGCTCCGTCTTATTTTCTAAGCTCAACGGGATGTGCCGGCGCTGCCGCTATAGCTGGGGAAACCCTCAAACGACGCAAATATAGGACAGGTTATAATCCTTAAGTCGTTTTCATTTCCATTTCACAATTTATTAGCATTGCCATCCAATGCGGTAACGCTGCAGGTCTTTTGGGCACGTTACCTAATGACAGCTATATGTAGGACTACTTTGACATCTAAGTGTTGTTTTCGCACCTATAGTTTTATTTTTACTGCCATTGGTGAGTGCAGTATGGCTACTGTTCTACAGAAGGAATGTTGCTGTCCATCCCTCTGAGTTACTATCCTTTATCATTGAGGTATAATTTACAACGTACTAAAGTAGCTATTACAAGTAAATTATATGGTTATGAAATTGCGACCGAGGGGCACGCCACTCCTTGACTTTTACATATGTTTCTTGAGTTATTAAAACTATCTCACTGCAAATTAAGGCATATCTAAGTAATATAATGCGGCAAGCGGCCTGCCGTGTGGTGCCGGCTTTGCCGTGTGGTGCCGGCTCAGAATGCCACCACCCCATCTCCTCCCATGGTTGTCGTAAAAGTCGACTAAGGGATTAGTCGGAGGATGGGCAGCAGCGTCCTTCGAGTACATTAACAACTCAACTGCGATCGCCAACCCGCCTGCCAAGCGTGGCGATTATGGCAAAACCCCCCAATGAGCTCAAAACACATCCATATCGGTGGTTGTGATGATCTTTGGGGGAGGCCTGTGTCCAACAGTGGACTTCATTAGGCTGAAATGAAGCGGCCTGACACAGACATGACATAGACTAAGTGAGTTAAAGTGTGTGCGCTCTACCTTTTGTGACAAAAGATCTAGTTGAGGCGTTTTCTCTAGTACGTATATTATACCTACCTCAATGTCCTTTAGTCGCTTTTTACGACATCCACAGGAGGAGATGAAGTGGTGCTATATTATTAATCCCGATACCACACGGAAAATAATTATTTATAGTAATATTTTTACTGTACTGTACATTTAGTTCTTTACTTGCTTTATATATTTCAGTAAAGCAAATAAGTAATATGACGTTAAAGAAAACAAATTATTTTTATCAATTCATAATTTGAATATTTATTTTTGATTGTTTTTGTATAGCATATTAGTTTGCAGGGACAAGATATGAAACGCATCACCTTAAGGCAAGCGACAGGCGACGCACTTCCGCTCCCGCTTTTGTCGTTATTTGTCCGTTTAACCAGTAAAAATTTGAATTAACTCTTTGGTTGGAAGCCGACTTATCGTGTGTATTAAAAAATAAAATGACTATAATTCGCTTCCCGTGGATGTCCTTGAAGGCGAGTTATATTTAAGAGGATGGATTGCAACATCGTCATCCACCATATATAACAACGATGATCAATTCCTTTGCTAAGCGTGGTTATTAAGAAACTCATGTCGAATACACATTTTGGCTAGGAGAACAATGGTGATTGATCTGATATTTTGATTTCGATCCTTTTTATGAAATTCCTTTCCAAGAAATTTAAAGGTTACCAATCTGTTAGGGAAGCTTTTGTGGTAATACGATTTATTACTTTCCTTTTTGGGAAAGATATAATATGTAAGTAAAACTAGTAAAATACGATTGAAAAAATTTAAAATCGTGCCTGCGAAAAAATTACATATTTATTTATTTATTATACTCTTTATTGTACACCAATCGTTAAAGGTAAATAAAAAGTAGTGCTTATAAGTATATTTTAGAGTACAATGGGCGGCCTTATCGCACTCGGCGATTTCTTCCAGGCAACCTTAGGATGGAGAAATACTTAACTGGATAATATATGCGGCAGTTGATCCCCCCCCGACCCTTGCTCGCGCCGGCAGTTGATGGTGCACACAGATACATAATGAAATAACTAAATTACGTATACTATACTAAATATATAAATAATGAAAGATTATACACAACATAGATATATATATACACAAACATTTATATATACACAAACATTTATATATACACATAAAACATAAAAGTAGTTACTCCAGATGTAATACTTAGTAAATTCTAAACAAAAATAAATACAGTGACAAGTAATGTTCCCTCACTAGTCTTTTGAATACTGATATTGACTGAGCTCGTCTTATTAAAACTGGTAATGCATTCCACAAACGAGCGGCCTGAATCGTAAAAGAGTTATCAATAAGTTTTGTGGAATACACTGGCATTTTAAGTTTTAGGTCTTCTGATGATCTTAGAAATCTTGTATGAGTGTCACCGATGAACTCGAAGCGTTTTTAAGGTAAGAAGGAGTGGAAGGAATGAATAATACACTGTAAAGTAACGAAAGAATATGAGTATTCCGATGAAGGCGAGTTGGTAACCACTTGAGCTTATTGCGGAATTCTGAGACATGATCATATTTTCTTAAACCAAATATAAATCGTATACAAACATTTTGAAGTCGCTCAAGTCTTTCAAGTTGTTCCTCTGTAAGGTCAAGATAGCTGGCATCAGCATAATCGAGGATAGGAAGGAGAAGGGATTGTGCAAGCGCAATTTTAGTGGTAGTAGGAAGAAAGTTGCGTAATCTTCTCAAACTGCTTGCTGAAGCAAATATCTTACGACTTACTTCTTGTAGATGTGCAGTCCAGGATAAACTCCTATCAATGACCGACCTCAAGTTCCTAACTTTATCGCTAAAAGGAACTGAAGTGCCGTAAAATGAAACCTGAGGAAGTGTGATCCAGTTTATTCTAGATATCATCCTGCAACTGCCCACAACAATAATCTGTGTCTTCATAGGATTAACCTTTAGTCTATATCTGTTACTCCAGTCACATATTCGGGCTAGATCTATGTTAATTGTGACAACAGCGTCCGATAGTTTTACAAGAGGAGCTTGATAATAAATCTGAAGATCAACTGCAAAAAGGTGATAGGAAGAAAGTAATTGATTAGAGATAGAATTTATGAAAATTGCGAACATTAGAGGAGATAAAACGCCGCCCTGTGGTACGCCGACAGTGATATTCGACCATGAAAACGAGATATCTTCAATACAAATACGTTGTCGACGATCAGACTAACTACCAAACCAGTCAATTGCTGGTGGAGATATGTTGAGAGAGCATAGTATGCCAACTAAAATATTAAAATCAACGGTATTAAAAGCATTGCTAAAATCTAGCAATGCTAAGACAGTTAGATTACCTATTTCCATGCCTGATCTAATATCTTCCGTAATATTGACCAGGGCTGTAGTAGTACTGTGTCCAGTATGAAAACCAGATTGGAAGCGATTAAGTAAACTATTTTTGGAGAGGAAATTGCTATGTTGATTGTAGATAAGACGTTCGAGTGCTTTAGAGAAGAAAGGTAAAATGGATATAGGACGATATTCGGTCGGTTATATTAATGTCGGATTTGGTTTTTTGGGCAAGGGGATGATTTGGGCTTCTTTCGATTCGCATGGAAAAATACCACTGGATTTTGAATGATTAAGGATGTGTGAAATAACGGGAAGGATAACGTCTATGACAGGGAGGATCATTTTTGGGTTAATACAGTCACTTCCAACTGCGTTGGAAGTAATTGATAAAATGCTCTTTTCAACATCACGCTCAGAAAATTGACTGAAGACACATGGGGAATAACTGGGAGTCGGGAGAGATGAAATATCATTTAATGTGTTTGATTTTGTTGTCCAATCAAAGTTAGACGAGGCGGTAAAATGAAGATTAAGTAAATCAATATCAATATTTTTAAGGGTTGTTTCGTGTCTGGGTTTCCCGACACCCATCGATACATAAGCTATATTTAAATATTATACCTTATATCACTCCCACAATTAAGACGAATATAACGACACCTCATATGTTGAAATCCATCAAGCCATCTAGGCTACAGAGCATGCCAATGAAATAGACATACATAGATACGAAAAATAATTAGCTTTTTTATCGTGGGGAAATCCTCATGGGCTTACTCCGCCTTGGGAAGGGCAGAGGGGCATGCTGGACTCAAATAGCTAAAACCCCACGGTGTCCTTTCTCTTACCTCTAGCTGGGGGTGAGGTGTACGCTTTGTCTGCATTAGACTGCGTCCCCGGCAGGTATCGGCCCGTCACTCTTCAACGGGCCCCGTCTCTGTGGGACCTTGCTGGCCGCATCTATCCTACTAAGAGGCGCACGCGGAACACACGTGCCGAATAACATAATTAGCTCCTTCTGAGGCAGTCGGGTAAAAATCCACTTACCAAGTAATGATATCATTGATCTGATTCAGTTCTGCAATCTGTGCCTGGTCAAACATTGCAAACATTGTAGGTGGCACTTTGACGGTGCCACGGGGCGGCCGGATGTATTGCGGCATGTAATCGTGAGTTCTGAAGTTAAATCTAAAAGTTCGAATGATAATAAATAATAAAGGCATGGAGGAGGGTGACTTGCTATTTGTTTAAATTATGGGGAATGGACACACGGAAAACGTGAATTTGTGTACCTAAATAACGCCGAATCATCCTACTGGAAACGAGCATTGCCTACGCTTCTGATTTATAACAGTGAATCATGTCTATGAGTCAAAATTATTATATTTTGTGTACGAATTACACCTACGGCATCTTTCGGAATGTTTTGCCATAGTCTTTGCCAATCGCCTTCTGGATAGATTCCAAAGCGACATAAGATTGATTGGTGATTTAACTTAAACGAAGTCGGAGCCACGAGTGCACGATTATTGAACTTACGTTGCTGTTTAATTCAAATTCAAAGGATGGATCTGGAATTTTAATGATTTTGAAATACACAGGAGGAATAAGCTTAAGGTGAAGTAAATTAATGCTCAGAGATCACTTTGTAGGGTTTCGAAGTTTCATAGCTACCCATTCACCTGAAGTGTGTGAAGTACTAAGCCATAGAATGTGTGCATCAACGCTTTTCAACCGTACCTGTGATTTAAAATCTGGACTGTAGGGATTTAGAATAAACTAGCTGGGATCCGCGGTTTCACCCGCTGTTTAATTTAAAAGAAAATGGATTATTCATAAAAAAATTAGAATACTTCGGCATAGACACTTGATATATATATGTATATCTTTATAAATTGGATTTCATTGGGTTTTTTCTTTTTGCGCGGAACCCTAGTTATTTTTCTAAAATAAAAGTAGCCTAAGTTATTCCTTATAATATCAGCTATCTGCCAGTACAAGTCGTTGAAATCGATCCAGTCGTTTCGGAGATTAGCGGAACAAACAGACAGACAAAAAAACATGGTTTCTTTGTTGTAGGTACCGTATGTACTTTCATACGCATTTAGTAACAGACTGTTATTTTGACATTACAATCCGACACTTTTTATTTGTATGTTTATATGTATAGATATAGAAAAGTATTGTATCTTGAAAGCATAGAGAACAACTCGTAATATAAAACTAGAATCATCCTTACAGTTCATGAAAACCATCCTAGTCTAGGAACAAACGCTTAGTGTCTAATATATTTACAATGTGTTGTATCACTTGTATGCTGAGTATATGAACTTTATTTATTTGTCCCTCCTCACGGGTGCTTATACTTTATGTCTTTTAATAGGATTACGCGGGGCCATGGGTTCTACACGCAGAGGCTCTGTAGAGAATTTAAATCTAAAATACAATGAGATAAAAACCAGGGTCTCTTCATGGTGCACTATAAAAATAAATACTCACGGATTGACCTCGTGACCACGTGACCTCCCTGGTGGTTTTAGCCAGTATGAGTCCAGCATTCCTGTTCTTTCTCGTCAGCACCGTGTGGTGCCGCCTCAGAATACCACCACCCCATCTCCTTCCGTGGGTGTCGTAAAAGTCGACTAAGGGATTAGCCAGAGGATGGGCAGCAGCGTCCTTCGAGTACATTAACAACACAACTGTGGTCGCCAAGCCGTCTGCCAAGCGTGGCGATTATGGCAAAACCCCCCCAATGAGCCCACAACTCACCCATATCGGGCGTTGTGGTGATCTTTGGGGGAGTCCTGTGTCCAGCAGTGGACTTCATTCGGCCGAAATGATTCCTGTTCTTTCTCTCCGGCTTGGAAAAGTACATGAGGAGTCCCGGCGGTGAAAAATGGTAAGGTATGGAACTTCGTTTATCTAAATGCATTTTTAATATAGATGCTTTCTAGCACGACTATAGCTATTCATAAGATTGGTTTCACTATCACAATAAAAATGTTTTATCATTTAAATACAAGTAGCTGGTGGTAAGTCTCTAATTGCAAGAGTCCCGGTGGTACGACACACAGCAGTGCCAAATATTCTTCTTCCTAGCAGTTGTGTAGTGCTAGTAAAGTTACTGGGCATAAGTGACTAAATAAGTAATGCCATGAAGTGACAAGTTCAGAGCGGTGCCAAGCAGGACAAGTTCTGGGTAGCCTTTCTTATTTTCTATAAAAAACATGGCCCACTCTAGGATTTCTCGTGTGTCATGAGTACGTTTACAGAAATAAATTCCACACACAATTCACGAACCCGGAACAACTACCTGCGTATCACACAAATATTTGTTCCGTGCGAGAATCGAACCCGCAACCCGGAGCGCAGTAGCCGACTCTATCAGCCACTGCACCGACTGTGCCGTCGAACTATGTACCGTTATCCGAGGGTCAAGTGCAACCCAATTGTAAGGCAACACGCACTCAACTTCCGTTACACTAGTCTGATATAACTATGACATTTTGCCCAATGGGAGGCTCAAGTGGGCCGCACATTGTGCGACTAACACGGCCACGCTATGTAAGGATATCACACAATACTTGACACATATTGCCGCAAGCGACTATGTGTGCTACTTAGAAATGGGTTTAGTGTGTTGACTTGACTTTGTATTGATTGGAATGCCTGGGGCTATGCAAAAAATACCAGAAACCAAATAAAAAACCGGTGACAGCCTAGTGGTTGAACGCTTGCCTTCCACACAGGGGTCTGAGTCACATCACGGCCAGCATCTCTTTTCGGATTCATGTGTGGATCAAAGTTTGATTATGACTTGCGTTAACGGTAAAGGAAAACTGTGAAGAAACCTGCATACCTGAGGGGGCTCCAAAATGTTCTCATGTGTAGTCCGCCAACCTGCACTAAAACCTAAAAGCCGAAGGTGAGAAAGGGCCCGAGCCCAGCAGTGGGACAGTAATGGGTTGATTGTGTATACAAAAATGGCACTTATTTTATTGTGGCTTTTGATTACGTAATATGGGTTTACTGTACATCGCTAAATTGCGCGTAACTTAATTAGTTATTTGGTACTCTGAGAACATACCAGATAAGGGGTGTACATATTAGAGAAAAATATATTTCAACAATTATTACTTTAGAATAGGCGCAACGTACTGTATACAAAATGACTCTTAGAAAAAATACTCTACAAAACATGAAGATGAAGACATGCCTGTGCTCACGGTTAGACAATCGATTTATATTTAAATTCAAAAGAATTTTATTCATATAAACCATTTACAGGCACTTATGAATCAGTGAGGTCAGACTGTAGTTGCACGGGATTCCAAGTAGTAGGTCCTATGGAGAAGAAATGTCAAGAAACTCCGTATACACTTTCACAATAATTGAAAAATATAACAATCTTAATAGTTAACAACAGAATTAAGCTATGTGAGAATAATCTACCAATAATGCTAGTGTGAGGCGAGTAGTGAGTGGAAGTATAATAATAATGATGTGCCATTAAATAAGATTGCATGGCATTAACAATATGTTAGTTGTGTTATTATTATGTTTATCAGAGTATGTTGTGTGCGCATAGGGGGATTTTACCATAATAGCCACGCTTGACAGACGGGTAGGCGATCGCAGTTGAGTTAAAAATGTACTCGAAGGACGCTGCTGTCTATCCTCCGGCTAATCCCATAGTCGCCTTTTACGATACCCACGGAATGAGATCGATTGGTGCAATTCGTAGCCGGTACAACACGGATAGATCATAGCCGGCACCACTCGGACGACTTTCCAAACTTTACATAATATACTACTTCGTTTTTAGCACTATCTAGCACTATTTTTTAATATTTTGAGAGTAATTTTTTTTGTTATTTATTTGGGAATAAACTATGTATAAACAATTTGTTACATTGTTCAATATATGTATTTTTAAATAAAGTATTACTGTTTATAAATATTAGATACAACAGTAGTACACCAACTACCCGTTATTCTCTTCTTTTATGATTTTTGTCCATCCAATGGTTGTCTGGAAGAAATCGCTCTTAGCGATAAGACCGCCAATTGTACTATTATTATGTATGTAAAATTACTTTGTATTTTCTTTGGGTGTACAATAAAGTATACTCTACTCTACTATCTATATATCACTATTATATATAGCGTTTATCGTGATGCATATCACATTTGTTATTAATAAGTATTACCCAAAAATATAACTGTCCTGTCAAAAATCAAAGTACGCAATCTTGTAGCTAAAATATATTTGCTTCGAAAATAGCTGTTATTATTATAGAGGAAGACCGTGATATGTCCTGCCGTGATACAGTTTCGACGGAGAGAAGAGATCGAGACCAGTGTGAATCAATGCCAACAATCTGATAATTATGATATATGCTTAGTGTATGGATTCAATGGTGTTTTATGTAACTGCAAAAATATTCTGTAAGACCACCTAGTAGATATCTATACAAATTTTTATACATTTATACCTTTATAAATAATATATCTATAATATATATATAAACAATAAATAAAATTGAAGTGTCTGTTTGTAATGTCTAAATAACAGGTTTTTCCTAAATGCATATGAAAGTTTATACGGTACATCTAACAAAAAAGCAATTTTTAAATTTTTTGTCTGTCTGTCTATCTGTCGGTCTGTCTGCCTGTTTGTTTGTTCCGGGTAATCTCCGAAACGGCTGGACAGATTTTGAAGGGACTTTCACTAGCAGATAGCTGATATTATAAGGAATAATTTAGGTTACTTTTATAAAAGAAAACTCCAATATACCTACCTAGGTATATGCTTAAATAATCAAATATCCGATTTCTTTTATATTAAACAGCGGGTGAAACCGCGGGTCTTAGCTAGTAAATAATACAATGTTAAAGTTTAAGGTTAAGGTCGTTCTTTTGCCGCCAATAAAGTTTTCATAAGTATTTTATTATTATTTCGGTAGCGACTTTCGGGTTGCTACTGCTCGGTGCCGCAGCATTGCGCAAAGCGAGGCTTTGGGGGATCCTATACAATCCTCCGAGAAGTGCTTGCACTGCGGCCTATTGACAGTCACCTCACCTCGAGTAGAGTGAGTAACCGCTTTATAGTCATCCCCTCCGAGATGTGCCTAAAGGCGTGGTATCAATGGGTGGCTCTAGTGTGATCTTACGAGGTCCTAGAGACCTCCTTCGCTGCCGATTACCGCTCCAGTGGTTTTAGCCGATAGAAAGCCGGTAAGCCCATTCACCCTTCCCCGTGGTGGAGGACGTTCATCAGGAATTTCCACCGAGGGACTAATAAAAAACGATTGCTACTACTCTAGCGCTGGTATAAGAAGTGCTGCCTCAAAAATCATTCCCTTACTCATATTAAAAAAACTACAGGTTTCCCCGGAGAGAGGGGTGCCATGAGGTTGGGAAAACCAACCCCTACCTAATCGAATGTCGCTTCCAATGCCGTCTCGAGATAAGTCCCACTAGCCATTTACTCACAATACTCTTTCAGTCATCTCTTGAAACTCTCTGAGAATGCTTTAATGATAGGTTGGTTGTTAGCGAGTGCAGTCATCCTAATTGTTTTAAGACGATTTTTTGGTTAATCGTCTGTTTTCTTCTTCTAATTACAACAACAAAAACCTTTACCGAAATCACACTTTCTTAGATTGTTGCAAAAAATGCGAATGTCATGCTTCAGTCGTTTAAGATCAATGGTTTCGAAGGCTTTTAACTTGCAGCAAAACTACTATAGTGTTTATGTATCTCATCAGCTTGAAATTGAAACAATCTATTGTGCGCAAAAACTTGGTTTATTTCCCAACTAAATGCAGAACCAATCTTTACACGAACAAAACTGAACCGCGACACGTACAGCTCATTCATTATTAGGGTAAGAACTCACGGATCGATTTCCAACCGCGCCCGAAGCGGTAGCGGGACAGCCGTTTTACCCTCGGAAGTCATGGAGTGAATTTTGTTTGCGTGCACGACGGTAGCGGCCACCTGTACATTGTCAGTTATACTTGCGGCCTATGCGGTTCTAGTAGTTGCCCGCCGGTGCAGTGGGAACCGCAAACAACCGCATACCCCATGGCCATAAAATGCGTCGTGAATATGATTACTGTCCTTTCCCTACATTTCCACAATCTACGCGTGTCGCGGTCCCGCCATCGCCATCGCGGAGGGCGCTGTTGAAAATCGCTCCGTGAGTTCCGAGCCTTAGACTCTTCTAACGGCACCGCTCTACGTAAATCGGGTGACATTACTGTCCGCCATATTTTTCATATGTAAAACGATTTATGGAACCTTGAACGGTGCATAAATATTCAGAGACGTTCCGAATTTCACAAAGGTCCGACTGTGAATTGATTCAGTGCGTGTTGTCAGACACCGTTAGGTAATCGAAAATATTCGTATGGCATTTAATGAGTTGCGCAGGCGATATTTGGTTGTTGGTTAATGATGAATTTATGATTTCTGCATTATAAAAATGTTCTCATTAATAAAATTTACACATATAGTTGGAAGGTTTTCGCTAAAATATATAGGAATATCTTTATTGTGCAGGTGGGATAAATACGGCTTATTTGCGTGCTTATTCCGGAACTGTTCAGTTGTTATTTTGCCCTAAACTCGTAAAGAGCTTATGAACTAGAAGTTCCGTTGAGTCCAAGACTATAGTCAGGCATACACGAAATATGCACGTAAGTTGCACACGACGTGTGCACTTATAAACATGATTATCACATGAAAACACCATCCTCCGAGCATTTTCCCAAATATGTTGGGGTCGGCTTCTAGTGCAACCTGATGCGGCTAAAAATCTATATTTTACATGGAGCGACTGTCATATGACTTCCTCAATCTAGCGAAGTGGGCAAAATTCTTAGGTTAGACCAGTTTTTGACAAATTATTGGGCTTCTGACTACCCATAACGACTGTCATAGATGCTTATATGACAACCGGCACCAACGGCTTAACGTGCTTTTCGATGCACGGAGAGGCATGTGTCAGAAATTGTCACCCACAACGGCACGGTTGGTGCAGTTGCTGATACAGTCGGCTGCTGCACTCCGGGTCGTGAGTTCGATTCCCGCACGCAACAAATATTTGTATGATCTGCAGGTAGTTGTTCCGGGTCCGGGTATATTGTGTGTGGAATTTATGTCTGTAAACGCACCCACGACACAGGAGAAATCCTAGTGTGGGGCAACGATTTGTTTTAATAAAAATTTATCTAAGCACTGATCATCGTTATTTACGGTTTATGTAAGGTAAGGTAAGTTTATCATATCGGCCATACAACGTCCACTACTGAACAAAGGCCTCCCTCGTAGATTTTCACAACTGTCAATATTGGGGGAAATTTGCCAGTACTCACCACGCTTGGCAGGCGGGTTGGCGAGCGCAGAATAGTTATTGTTCTCAAGAAAGGACGCTGCTGCCCATCCCTCTGATTTAGAGTCCCTTAGTCGCCTTTTACGACATCCACGGGAGGAGATGGAGTGGTGCTACATTCTTAATCTGGACACCACACGGACTTGATTGACTAATCAGTACTAATAGTCTCTCTGTACTTTTGCACCACTATGGTAACGCATTAGCAGCTCGTGTGGCATGCGCATGCTCATGGGCGGCGCTGTTTGCTTTGTTTTCTTGTCAGGTGAACTACAAGATGATTGCCCTCACTGTGATAAGAAAAAGAAGACAATTGCCTTGGGTACACGGGAGGTGCTGTTATATCAGTATATGACCGTGCTGTTTAAATTTCATCAATATGCATATCCCACTGGGATTAATATACAATATAGTAATTAAAAACATAAAACAAAAATACAATACCCACATACATTCTTTTCGTGAAACTTCAAACATTCTGTCGATAACAACTTCTATGCATTCTCAATTATGTCAAGATGAAGAAGAAGGGTTTAAGTCCAGCTCTTTCAGCGACCGTAGCAAAGGTGAGTGAGCGTGCTACGTGCTATGGAACCGCCAGCAATACGTGCCACCAACTACGACGCTAGTTGCAGGGCACAAACATCAATCAACACTTTCTGAATTTTACTAATTACCTACATACAATCTATATATATATATATATAAATTTTATGTTCGTTTGTTAGAAATCACATCTATACAAATAAATAAAATTGAAGTGTCTGTTTGTAATGTCTAAATAACAGGTTTTTACTTAATGCATATGAAAATATATACGGTACATATAACAAAAAAACAATTTTTTTATTTTTTGTCTGTCTGTCTGTCGGTCTGTCTGTCTGTTTGTTCCGGGTAATCTCCGAAACGGCTGGACAGATTTTTACGGGACTTTCACTGGCAGATAGCTGATGTTATAAGGAATAACTTAGGCTACTTTTATATAAGAAAAATAAAAAGAATAAAATCCAATATACCTACCTAGGTATACGCTTAAATAATATCCGATTTCTTTTATATTTTACAGCGGGTGAAACCGCGGGTCTCAGCTAGTATCTCCTAAAGTTCTTTACCGATCGTTTTGAAATTTTTACACATCGTTGTATTCATATACACGCATGTTTTTATTGTATCATGAGACTCATAATATATATATATATAAATGATGTCTGCTCAAAATCGTAAATCTCCTAAAGTTCTTTACAGGTCGTTCTGAAATTTGTACATATCGTAGTATTCATATACGCGCATGTTTTTTTTATTAAAACACTTTTTATCCAGAATCAATATCGTTTTGGCATTATGTGCATTTAGTCACAGCAACGTGTGGCAGGGTAAAACTAGTTATTACATATATCTTTGCTAGTCGCTGTGAGCAAGGTACTTTAACGGCCCAAATTAATAATTAATCTAATCCAAAATCATTGGATTAGCGTTTTGTTAATGTAAGATGAATCAAGATTTTAATCTTAAATCTTGAAGGTGTTGGACTAGATTGCCTATTAATTTTGGCCGTTACTCTACAGCTTGATTTAAAGTTGGTTGTAATACTTTGTGAATCGATTCTTACTACTCTATCCGCTACTCGTTTGCCAATATAGTGCATTATAAATCAGCATGACTCTTGCATATTACACAGCAACGCTCCAATGTATGTCAATATAGATTGTTATATGTGATGACACTGCGCTTTTTAAAGAGGTTTTATTTGCGGCTAGTAGAGTTTTTTCAGGCAGAGGTTTGTAATTACAGATCGTTAAAGTTACCAGTTGGCCGTGTGGTATTCGGATTAAGTGTATATCACCGGAATGGTGTATCTTCTCCCGTGAATGTCGTAAAAGGTGACTAAGGAAATCTTAACCAGAGCGATAGGCAGCAGCGTCTCTTCTGCGAAACAACATACATTCTGCGCTCACCAACCCACCTGCTAAGCACGATTCCCCTTTAAAGGATATACGCCTTGTAACATCGTCCTGTAGCTGATGACGACGATGATGATGATAATTATGATGATGGAATATTGAATAGAAGTTAAAAGTACACATATACATATAAGTTCTTTTTTGCATACAGTTTGTGTTCATACAAAAGCATGTAAGTTAATAGTATAATGTTTCCAATTTATTCAATCATGCTTTGCCTCATATATCGACATGCAAATTTAAATTAATTTAAACTCTAGTAGTCCATTATAACTTTCAAGTGTGTTTTTCAATAATTTAAACACAATAATAAAGACATGACACTATTAAAAGTTATAATAATTTTATTTCACGTTGCCCTACACCAGGATTTCTCCTGTGTCGTGGGTGCGTTTACAGACATAAATTCCACACACATTACATACTCATTATCATCACAGCAGGTTTTTTTTAATTGAAAACTTCTTTAAGCGCGGTACGCATATTTTTAGATGAGCTAAAATCTCTGTACTCGCTACACCGTTACGAGACGCAGCTATAATGTGTGCATATATGCATGTGCATATAGCAGACCGCGAACGCGTCTAGATAAACAAAAAATATTGCTATAAAATTTTCACTTCTGTCGGCACTCCCGGAGTGCAAGCCGTATTTTTTTTAAACATTGCACACTATGGGGCGTTGTTGAGGTACTCACCTTGTATGTAAACCGGTAGAAAAACAACAACAGTTTCTCCTGCACACTAATTAATGGCGTCAGTAACATCAATTGAAAGTGCTTTTAATTGTTTCACGCATGATACCATCACTCAAGAGGAATGTTTATGTTCAACTAACGACCTACGCTTATGCAACAGTGAAAGCTCACCATGAACTATAGCACCATGAAATCCATTGCTGGCTTCGAATACACCAGCCCATCTTTTCACATAGAACTTCGTGCCTTCTACTTTAGTATATGGACCAATCGCAGTGCCAGTCCCCGACCTTAATTCCTTGTGTCTCACGTTTACGCAAATCGGTATCCAGTCCACCGGCCAGTGGTCCGGTAGCGCTGATTTTCACCTAGAGACCATAGCGACATGGATACTTACCAGTAAAAATAATAAAATAAAAGCTACATAAATATTTGTAATACATATACACACAGCAGCCCGTGAACGTCGGTCATAGGGGATATTGCCATAATCATCGCACTTGGCAGGCGGATTGGTGATCGTAGTACTTTGTTATTAGCAAACGGGAGGTTGCTACTGCCCATCCTCTTGATATCATCACTTAATCACCATTTTAAACAACCATGGGGCCTATGGGACCCTCTAAGCATTCTATGATGGTTGTGTATAACAGGGGTAGCCAATTAACTCTTAACATTTTGAACTCTGAATTGACTTGATGCATACAGGATTGAGTTGTTTTATTTAAAAAAAAAACATATTTTTGTTTTGCATTATTTATTGTTAAAAAGAGCCTAATGGGAAGTTTGTGTTTTCTTTTCTTCAATCAAATTAATATAGTGTTAAAATACCTGTAATTATTGTATTAATTTTATATAGTATGTTCTGTACTGGTCTTTTTGCATAGTATTCATTAATTATATGGTATTCGACCAAACGATTAGTTGTGTGGATTATTATTATAATTGTGATCCTATGTTAGTTTAAACATTAAAGTTATTTTAGAATGTGATGTATTATAATATTTATTTAGATTATGGAAATGAATTACAAAATATTGTATTGATTATCGTGTCAAATTAGATGAATTGGTTTTGTTTATTAATGTTTTGATTATGTAATTCATGTTATGATTATTTAAATACTTTGTTTAGAATAGATTTATTTACTACGATATGTCGCGTTACAGTATTAAAAGCTGTTATGAAACGTTGTATTGATTCTTTAATAATTACCTGTGGTAGGTAGGAGAATATATATGTACATTTTTGTGAGTTAGAATGTTACTAACTTAGCAGCTGCGATTGTGAAAGGAAGATTAAAATATATGCATCTTGACCATTTGTAATAAGAAGTAAAATAAATAATTGGCAGTGGATATCTAGTTTCAACATTATTACTTCTATCGATCTAACAATAGTCAGGAGTAAAGTTAGGTAACGCCAACTTTACAGAGTCAAATTTCAATGATGTCAAGTCGGAAAATGCTAAGTCATGGTGTCCTCTCGCGGTTGACCTGTCTGTCTCCGGCGACCGACAGGACAATAGCGATCGACGTGTTGGCCACCCCTGGTGAATACGATCGTCATATTAGCCAGTAATGTCCACTGTTAAATATTGGAGTTTTCGGTGTGGTGCCCGGATTAAGAATAAAGTCATTCTGCACTCACTAATCCACCTGCCAAGCGTGGCGAGTACTGGCAAATTCCCTCACAACGATCACACAATTGTGGAAATCGTTGATCCCGAGGTCTTTGTTCGACAGTGGACATCCTTTGGCTGATATAATGATGATATATTGGAAAAACACATACAGCGTAAGTAAGCTGCTTCAGCTATGTCGGCAACTTTAGTTCTTCTACGGACCTGCCCATTTCTGATTCGATCTCGTAGAGAAATACCAAGCATAGCTCTCCCCGTAGCTCGCTGAGTGACCTTGAGCTTTCTTTCGAAGCCCTTAGTGAGTGCCACGTCTCTGTGTCATACATCATCGCTGGTAACATTTATTGGTTGTAGTAATTAAGAGGTAGCGTTCAAGGCAGACGAGTCCACGAAAGTAGTACAGACACCTGATATATTAAGGCAAGATTCAAGATGAGTAGGTACTTTTTATTTTGATTACGTCACGATGTATGTGGGTAACAGGTTTGTAAACCACCAAATGATAAGTAAGTAGGAGGATTCGATATAAATAAATAGTTTCAGTTTGAAATCTGCTTATTAATTCGTAGTTAAAATTAACTCTCAAAGCGTGATACGCTCAATGCACTGAAACTGCCTCTTATTATCATAGAGCTCTTAGCCAGTTGAATTCACCGATCGGCAAACGATCGGAGAGTTTAAGCAATGCTAGGCGCCGTCAGTCTATGGATGGGTGACCACGTAATGGTTTTTGAAAGGACGGGGATTTACCGGTACTCAAGTACTGCTTGGCAAGTGAGTTGGTGAACAAAGTACTGTTCCACGGAAGTGGTGCTGTGGCCTATCCGTCTGGTTATGAATCCCTTAGTTGCCCTTCACGACAACTACAGACATGAATTCCACATACAATACACTCAGACCCGGAACTACCTGCAGATCATACAAATATTTGTTCCGTGCGGGAATCGAACCCACGACCCGGAGCGCAGCAGTCGACTGTATCAGCCACTGCACCAATCGTGCATTTATGATTTTAATAGTGATTAAATAAGATAGGCAACGATTGAAAGTTTTTAATAAACATTTTTGTTATATTGAAGTAGCTCCCTTGTCTCCTTCTGTGAGAGCGTCATGCTCCAGAAGGAGACCGCAGAGCGGGATCGGGAGAGGGCCGATCCCGCTCGAAGAAGGAGGAGGCGGCGCCGGGGTAACAACCACCCTGGCGCCTAATTCCGATACGCCTGAAAACCCCTGCCGTTGCTATAAGGTGGGGGACCTCTGGGTTCGCGGGTGCGTAGATCGGGGAATCTGCGTGCCCACACGAGCGACCCAAGAGAAGACGGTAGCACGCATGTGGTCACGCGCTGCCGTGGGACGCTTTGGGGGATCCTTACAATCCCCCGGGGGGTGACCGCTTTACAGTCACCCTCTCCGAGATGTGCCTATAGGCGTGGCACCAGTGGGCGGCTCTAGTGTGATCATACAAGGACCTGGAGCCTCCCTTAGGTGCCGAAGATGACCGCTCCAGTGGTTTTAGCCGGTAGGAGTCCGGCATACCCCTTCGCCCTTCCCCGGGGTGAAGGAAGTTCGTGAAGAATTTCCACTGGGCACCAATAAAAAAAAAAGCTCCCTTCTCATAGCTCTATCTTTTTTCCAGTACAGTAGCGGCAGAAATATACACCTGTGAGCTTATAACAACATACTGTGATCGCCAATCCGCCTGCCAAGCGTGGTGATTATGGCAATAACCCTTATGATTGGAGTGATCATTGAGGGACTTATGATCAGCAATGAACACTTTTTGAGCTTACACGTATGCTTTGAGTTTTACTTCTACTGTATATTATTACCCCCCACTACATAACGACGACGGGGAGAGCACAGGCGTGTTGAACATGGGCGCCGGGGTGGTTGTAGCCCCGGCGTTGTGTCTCCCTTCTCCAAGTGGGATCAACCCTCTCACGATCCCTCTCTGCCCTCTCCATCTGGAGCATGACGCTGTCACAGAAGGAGATCACTGCAATCCTCGAGCGTGTGCTGTGTGGTATCCTAGTCAATGCCACGGTGGTGGCACTGTACCGTGATCTTGCATCTTAACCTATGCAGGCAGGTAAATACCTGCGTATTACCTAAGGTGCTCTCGCAACTTCTCGAGTTACCGCCTAATAGGATACCTTTCGGTTCACACGTGTGATCCGTATGGCTACTGTATGCTGCAGACCGTGAAGTTTGGCTCTGCATCGCTGGATGCCTGACAGTCGAGACCACCATACAGGCACCCCGTAGAGGCTACGAACCACTCAACTCCCCCGTAGAGGTGGCGAACTTCCTCCCCGGTCCCCTGAGATTGGGCACCAACCGGTGCAAAGTACCCACTACCCTCTCGATTCCGGATCGAGTACAAGGCACTCGAAGTGCTCTTTGGAGCCCCAACGAGCTGTCCAGGTAGAGCCCCAGGTACTTCATGTACCCATTCTAATGTGCGCGTCACCAACGTTTATCCGCGAACTATATAGTCTTTGCTCCACAGCTGTGTTTGTAACCATAGCGCCTCGGTTTTTTGCAGTGTTATCCTCAGAACCAGAGTACGGATTTTGGCGACGGCATTTGCCACCACTTGTTCGATAAGCCGGATGGTTCCCTTAAAGGACTAGCCAACACAAGTGTGTCATCAGCGTAGTAGACTAATGTGACGCCAGTGGGATTTTGGCCACGACAATTGCCACCGCTTGCCCAATTGCTCCGCAAGCCGGATGGTTCCCCCGAAGGACTCCCCGCTGACCAACAGCAGTGTCGTCAGCGTAACGGACTAAGCTGACGCCAGCAGGGAGAACGATACGCAGGACTGCTTCGTAGGCAAGGTACACTTGTATGAAGTGTGCTGAGAACCGACCTCTGCGGAACCCCACACGTCATTTCCTTCCACTTTACGCTACTGTCCCTGCGCACGTAGTCGAACGTGCCTATCGCACATATAGGCCCTTACGATGCCTTGCAAGTAGGGGGGGGGGGGACGATGATGGGCTGGCGCTCCCCTAATCGCACCCCACGGGATGGCGTTGAAAGCGTTGTCGATGATAGCCAACGCCACCTCATCGGGACACTGCTACAGCGATGTAAATATGACCGCTCACTGTTGTGATTATTGGGAGGCCCATGTTCAGCAGTAGCTGTTTACGAGCTGATGGAGAAGAGCAGTGGATAAGGTTGCTTAACTTTCAATGCTCTCTACTTCTCTTCATTGACTGAAGTATTGAACGACAAATCTGTCTGTCCTTTCCATACTTGCATAAAATCAATTTGGTTCTTAATTACATGTAAAATATTAACAAAAGGATAAAAACCAAAACCCGTTATAGTTGCAGCTGGCAGATGACCAGCTATCCTTGATGAATGACGACAAAACTTATTCGAGCAACGCAAAGATTAATAATTGCTGCAAGAAGAAAACATATTTTGGCTTTAAATTAAAGGTGTGGTACATCTATATATTAATACTTAAAGATAAAACGTTGCACCCCTTTTTAAGCACATTGCGCGCACAAAGGAGTGTGAGATTTGGCATAGTGAAAGTTCACATGGAGGAGGAGTGCAGAAAGTTAAAATGTATGTACAATATGTGTTACAAATACAATACATCAAATTTAAACATATAATGATTCTCGGTCCAATTTCGACCCCTAGGCGACCACTAGTATATACTATACTTACCACCATATATAATCAATACTTACCACTAGCTTAAATTCAAAAATCGATTTATAATAAATTCGAATATCACTATTTTTCCAGGTAGAATTAAAACAACATACAAGCAATAAAATTTATTTTCTTTGATTAATAAATGACTAGACTGACTTGGTTCTAAAGGACGAACAAGCTTTTATAACTTTATAAATTTTATAAAATTATATTGCGTCGTACAAAACCGGTAAACTTAATTTTAAGGGGACAGTTGGCAGGTTAAAGTGATCAAGTTAATTTAAAAAAATTGTAATTTCCATAATTTGTTTGCAAAAATATGTTTTATTAAAAAATTAAGTCACTATTTGAGCATGAAATATATCTTTTACCATTCTTTATTTATTGATTTGAAAATGTAATCGAAATTACAACTTGTTTTTTAACCTAATTATTTTTATGGAGCTCTATTTTTCCCATTGAATCATAATACTTATTATATTAATTATTGTTTCGAGTAGCATTAACCTTGTTAATTTTATTTATACAACGACGTGAAATATTACACTCAAGAACACAAAAGATAATTCCGAGTTAACTCAATTGAAAATTTATGCAATCACATCATTTTGAGAGCACCAGCATGGTACGGACATATTAAAATATATGATATTTTTAGATTATGATTTTAAGGACTTCACGCACAGATAAATCAAAATAATATTTCGACTAACCTCGTTTCGTTCAACAGACGTTCGACGTGACCATGGTCAATGCAATTCGGTCTAAACGTCAAGGTTAGTCAAAATATTATTTAGTTTTATCTGTGCGTGAAAAGTTCCGATATCATAGTCTTGTATATTGTTTTAACAAAATAAACTACATAGGAACAAAATTATATCACAAACGGCTGAATACTGAAACGCCACTTAATATTAAGTCCCACTTTAACTTTTTGAGAAACCCGTTTTCGGAATAAAACCGGGCGGTTCAAACAGTTCAAGCGGGACTTGGATTAAGTGGTGTTTCAGTATTCGGCCGAAAAACCTTTTAATAATCTTGCTTAACTGGTAAACTGTCTTTTATCGTTGTTTAAAATGCGTGCAGACGTGTATGGAATGACGTTTAGACGATATTGGAAAGCACTCGAGGCGGATGACGGACCAAATACAAGATGGGTTCTGTAGTCAACACTCATTGAATAAGGCAAAACTAGAAATGAAATAATATGCCAGTAAGTTAAATATTTTGATAACTTAGCACTCTTAACGCCACTCTCCGGGCAATTTTAATCAAATCCAAGCATAACTCTTCCGATTTTAAGAAGATATGTTTGTTAAGTTAGAGATAGGGGCCCATTTTTGTAACAGACGGACATGTTAAAATCATGGATTCTGTGTTTTCCTGTGGAACTCGGAAAAGTAATTAGTTTCAGTATATACCAAACTTTAGATATTATTTTGGGCTTCTTCTTCTTTTATCTGATTAGTGGCTACCCTTGTTTCGGAGTTGTTCAAGCCACCCAAAAACCTCTGACAAATGCGGGGCACGACGAATTTATATACTTACCCTCTGAAGCATGGAGACGCTCAGTTCAAATACCACTATGCGGTCAACCATCCATAGACTGATCGCGCCAAGCAAGTAACTTTTTTTATACATATTGATGATGAGTCGAGCCGTCTGCCCATAACGTTAGAATGCTATACTACCCAGAGCTAGTCTACACTGCGCTCGTCACCTCGAGACGTAAAGTTATTTGGTCTTATATGCCCAGTAATTTCACTAGCTACAGCGCCCTTCAAACCGGAGCACAAGCACAGTATTGTTTAAAATTTTAGTACTACTGCTTAGCGGCGAATATCTGACACTGGGTGGTACCTACCTATCTTGCAATAAGAGACCTTTTTTTTTTTTTTATTGGTGCCCAGTGGAAATTCTTCATGAACTTCCTTCGCCCCGGGGAAGGATGAAGGGGTATGCCGAACTCCTACCGGCTAAAACCACTGGAGCGGTCATCTTCGGCACGTAAGGGAGGCTCCAGGTCCTCGTATGATCACACTAGAGCCGCCCACTGGTGCCACGCCTATTGGCACATCTCGGAGAGGGTGACTGTAAAGCGGTCACCCCCCAGGGGGATTGTAAAGGATCCCCCAAAGCGTCCCGATGCAATAAGAGACCTACCACCAGTAAAATTGCTACTGTCACCATACTACGTGCTATATAAGTGATATTTGGGTAACTTTGACGTAACGGACGTTTGTTAAGTGGCGTAATTCAGTGGCGTGCTAAAGTTTATATAGGCGGGCAGCATTCCAACTGCAAGGTAACCGAACAATGATTTTTTGGTGCAGTTGGAGCCACTACACACAACAACTCATTAAATACAAGACAACATGACCGCTGCAGGGGTTCCGCTACAGTGGCACATAAGTAGTCAGACTGACTGCATGCTTATTTCATTTGGAGTTGTATTTATATGTTTATCTGTATGTATTATATATGACCATGTACACACCGAAGAATAGTTATAATTGGAAATAAGTTTAGAATTATTAATTCAATGTATTCAATGCCTCGGACATTATGCCAATATAGCATCAGTTTCCGTCCACATTTAAATAATGTTTTTATAAACAGTGAAATAATACTTACAAAAATTTAAATTATCGATTCTATTTCCTATTTTTACGGAAGTACTATAAGGGCGATTAGTAGTGCTGTCATTTTGATCGATAATCCTCTATTAATCAGTGCTAACAAGATTTTTTTTTTTTTTCTAACTGTAGAGTTTATAGGTTTCGAATATGTTGCTCAATATCAATGAAAATTTGGCAATGATGAACAAGTACATAAACTGTCCGGAAAGGTAAAAATAAAACGCATTATAAAAAAACACGCAGTTTTCAAATTGATGCTTTGGCTCCACGCGATATTTCAAAAATAATCAAATCCAAATTTCCCATCACTCCTACAATTAATAAAACTAACCACCACTCATATAAATTAGTGCTTTAAAACTTTATATGAACAAGATTGTATGGCTAGTTCCAAACTATTGATAAATAACTCATTGTGGAGTAAATACATTCAATATTGGTATGTTATCTCAATGATTTTCTCATTATCACTGTATATCTTGTATTATTTGTAATACTAACAGGTTAAAGTAAGCAAGTAACGAGAATGTTCTACAGTGGATGGCCATAAATCGAAAGATATACAAAAATATAGTTCTAATTTTTATACTTATCAAAACTGGCTAATATTTTTGGATATACAAGATCAGGAGCATTAATGCCCCATACATGATTATGATGACTCCAGTATGGTTTTGGCACGATGTAATTTTCTACTAAATTAGGTAACTTAGATGTCAACATATTAACATCTTTCAGTGTAGATAATAAATCGCTTTGAGCACTTATTAATACAACTGGTGAAGATATCAAGGAGATGTTGTATTGTGGTGGCTTCGAAGTTCCATATCGGTCAATATTTCCCGGTGTACCTTCATCGTAACGCTGAAATTTTCCAGTTAAAACTAACTGCGCAAAATGTGCCAAGTTTTTGACTGATGATCCGCTAAATACATGACTGATAGCAACTGGCACAGTTTTAAGCGGTATAGTGCCAGGCTTGTAGCCTGTAGTTAAAGAAAGTCCTAGATCACACAATTCAGGAGCCGTCACACATAAAAATTCAAAAAAAGCATGTGCGATATGATCTCTAGCGAAAATTTCACTTAATCCTGCGGATTCCAAAAACGCTTTAATTGCGACGTAGTTTTGAGCACCTAAGATTACTACAGGATGCTGTAAGTTTTTCATCCATGCTACTGGACCTAGCTGAATGGCTAATCTAACCTTATCATTGTAGTCCGGCCTTAGAGAACCCATAACAAAGTAATCGGTGCTACCTTGAGAGTGTCCTATGTAGAACAACTTCGAATGACCGGTGGTGCGAAGAATGTAGTCAATTGTTGCAGGTACATCAAAGTAGCCATGTTCGTCAAACGTGTAGTTCCAGTATTCTGGATCTTTATTAGGGTCAAGTTTAACGTGTCGTCGAGAATAATTGTTGCCTCTGTTGTTAGCTGCCCACACGTCGTAGCAATTACTGGCCAATACGAACCCCAGCCCAATCCTTGTTCCGGATATTACCCACAAGTCTGCAGTATCAAATATACCATGCATCAACAACACTGGGTAGGGTTTAACTGTTTCACTGCACTTTGGTAATATTCTAAATACGCCTAGAATGTATCCGTCTTCGGTAGTCACTGTATGCACTTCTGTAGGATATTCATACTTAGTGGTAAGTTCCGTGAAGTTCAAGTATATATCCTCGTTGTATCCCAAGGATTTTTTGAGCGTACGTTTTTGTGGTATGGAATACGATACAAGTTTATTCGGCTGAATCGTAAGCCTTGATGTGTCGATCATACACTGTGACAGTATAAGAAAAAGTAGCGTACTTATGATTAAATATAGTTCCATCTTCATTGTTATATCACGGAAAGTTGAACAACGTGTGTTTTCATTGTAAACCAGTATCCAGTTTTATAACATCCGATTGACCTTACAGGAAGGTCTCAAAGATAACTACGAAGGCAAATAAAAAAATATTAAACTGTATTTATGGCGATGAATCTGATGTTTTTACAACGATAGATATTATAATACAATGTGATAGGCTAACGCTGTGAGCGGTTAAATTCCTCTTACGTACTTCCTGATGCAAATACCCGTTTATTGTCTTAGATTTTCGCGATTATATCTCATTATAATAAAATAATTTTGAACTGATTACATCGCGTTTATTTTAGATTTTTGTTTTTCCTGACGTTTCGTACACTTTACAGCGTTCTTGGTCTGCAAATGCTAAGTGATATTTAATTTGTTTAAATATACCATGAAGCTTATATATTACAAACTACTAATCTATTGTCGGGCTCAGCTGTCACCGAACGCACTTCGTCCCTTGTGGATCTTTTGTGCTGACCCTAACCCTCTATTCCGTTGTTGCCATATCGAAGAGTTCTTGCAGATACCCTGCGATTGTGCCAGCATGGAACTGCGCGTAATCATCTGGTACAGGATAAGCTATGCCCTGGCGATTCGCCCTAAGCATAACAAGAGCCTTTTTTTTGTTCTTTTTATTTTTTATTGATCCGGTGGAAATACCTCATGTACTTTCTTCGCCCCGGGAAAGGCTAGGGGGGGCATGCTGGACTTCTACCGGCTAAAACCACCGGAGTGATCATCGTCGTCACCGAAGGGAGGCTCCAGGAACTCGAATAATCTCCATCTAGAGCCACGAGTTGGTGCCGCGCCTTTAGGCACATCTCGGAGGGGATGACTGTAAAGTGGTCATCCCCTCTAGCGGAGGGAAGGCGACTGTAAAGAGGCCACCCCCCCA
Source organism: Diloba caeruleocephala (assembly GCA_947459985.1). Taxonomy (NCBI): domain Eukaryota; kingdom Metazoa; phylum Arthropoda; class Insecta; order Lepidoptera; family Noctuidae; genus Diloba; species Diloba caeruleocephala. The sequence goes on from OX381607.1 coordinate 6,500,639, forward strand.
GGCATCTCTCGAGGGGAATGTAAAAAATTCCCCCGAGGCCTCACTATGCGCTGTGCTGCGCACACAGCGGTATGTGTGCACATACACACCGCTGTAATCCCGTGGGTCGCTCGGTATGAGTGCGCAGATTTCCCAATAAGCGTGCTCGCGACCCCCAAGGCCCCTGCCATATGAAGACAACAGGTTTTTAAAGTAACAAGATATTTTATCATCATCAGTATATCAGTCAAACGACGTCAACCGCTAAACAAAGTTACCGCTGATATATTTCCACAATGGTGTCCTCATTTTGAGAGGAATGTTGGTGTACTCACTATGCTTACCAGGTGGGTTGGTAAGGGCAGTATGGCTGTATTTAAAAGGGATGCTGCTGCCCATCCCTCTGGTCGCTAGCCCCCTAGTCACCTGGTACGACATCCACGGGATGAGATGGGTTGGTGCTATACGTAGCCGGCACCATACGGTTAATGATTGCATCACCCACTTGCGTGAGCCCCGTCTTCTGCCCCGCCCCCCTCCTCCCATCAGTTCGTATACTAACAGCACAATTTGCGCCTTACAAGGTTTCCGGTGGGATGCCAGGCAGACCGTGCGCAGCCGCGCGATCTTCTCCGACCATCATTACACTGCCGTATCGCCGGGAGCGAGCTCGGCGCATAGATGCATCGCAAATCGACGTTATTGCCTCCCGGAACGCTTCCTCTTCTGCATCGGGCAAGATCTCTTGGTTGATCTCGTAGGCTCTAGACGGAGGGCCACATCGAATCCTATGTGGCGGTGGTGCAATAAGAGACCTTATTTTTATTTTTTTATTGGTGTCCAGTGGAAATTCTACATGGAACTTCCTTCACCCCGGGGAAGGGCGAAAGGGGTATGCCGGACTCCTACCGGCTAAAACCACGGGAGCGGTCATCTTCGGCACCGAAGGGGGGCTCCAGGTCCTCGTAAGATCAGAGTGAGACCTACCACCAGTAAAAGCTGCCGATGACTGCGACGCAAATAACTCCGTTGTTCTTTTTCTATTTCTTGGATTCTCGTTGCTATGAAACTATTTTATGTATGGACCGATACGACCTTGACAGGTTATTTTATCTTCGCTTCCATGGTCAGATATTGAAGTCGGAAATCGGAACTAATGTTTTTTTGTGACCTCAAGCTTACTTATATTAAAAAGCAATTGGGGGCTTATGTCTGTATGTGCGTTATTTAATTTTTTTCGTCTCTTTAATTATTGGTGTTATAAAGAAACGAGTTGTGTGCAAGGTGCCTTTTGTCTGTTTGTTTGTTCACGCAACACGGAGCCATATGCCTGGAAGGATTTGATTGGGACTTTAGATATAATGCATCGTTTTATTCAATCTTTTGAGTGCAACCTTATATGCTGCTTGATCTCTGTGGAGCCCACCCCTTTATTTATTTTTTATTGATGTCCAGTGGAAATTCTACATGGAACTTCCTTCACCCCGGGGAAAGGCGAAGCAGGAAGGGAAGGCCGTCCGGCATACCCCTTCGCCCTGCTACTGGCTAAAACCACTGGAGCGGTTATCTTCGGCACCGAAGGGGGGCTCCAGGTCCTCGTAAAATCACACTAGAGCCCTCCATTGGTGCCACGCCTGTAGGCACATCACGGGTGGAGCCAACCCCTAGCCTACACGTCAATCAGAGACCGAGTGATCGATCAAGGAAGGACAAAACACAAATTTGAAACAGTTTATTCAGCATTTTCCTACTTGCAAATGTTCAAAAGTAGAAATGGACCTACTTTGCCAGACCGTCACACCGCAGACTCTATATAGTTGGCGTTAAGCTACTTTTTTATTTGACGGAAAACATATATAACTAACATTATAATAAACATAACTCACTATCATTATCATATAAGCCAAAAGACGTCCACTTCTGAACAAAGGCCACACGCTGCCCGCATCCAATCTGTTCCAGCAACCTTCACCAGATCGTCAGTCCACCTCGTTGGAGGTCGTCCCACACTGCGTTTTTCGGTGCGCGGTCTCCACTCAAGAACCTTTTTACCCCAACGGCCATCAGTTTTACGAGCAATGTGTCCCGCCAATTGTCACTTCAGTTTACTAATCCCTTCAGATATGTCGGCAACTTTAGTTCTTCTCAATACCAAGCATAGCTCTCTCCATAGCTCGCAGTGACCTTGAGCTTTCTTATAAGGTCCATGTTGAGTGACCTGTATGTGTGAGAGTCCTGTATGTTATCGCTGGTAAAATGCACTGCTTAAAAACTTTCGTCTTGAGGCATTGTGGTATTGTTGACGAAAAGACGTTGCGAAGTTTCTCGAACGCTGCCCAGCCGAGACGGATTCGACGATTGACTTCTTTCTCGAAGTTGGACTTACCTGACTAGACGGTTTGTCTCAGGTAGACGTACTCGTCAACAACTTCGAAAACAGAGCTCCTAACGGATATGAGGATAAGCACAACATGGACATTTGACATGACTTTCATCTTGCTTATGTTCATTTTAAGGCCCACCTATTGGGAAACCCTGTTGAGATCATCGAGCATTATGCTTCTGCAATGGCTACGATGTTGTCGGCAAATCGAAGGTGAGTGATATACTCGACTGGCTGACTGCCAAACCCTTTCCAGTAGCTTGTTTAATGTTTAAGGCATCCTCCATTGCAGTGATGAACAGTTTTGGGGAAATGACGTTCACCTGCCTCACACCTCTCTGCAATGGAATTGCCTTCATGCTCTGTTCCTGTACTTGGACCGACATGGTGGCGTTTCTGTATAAACACTTCAGGACTTCGATGTACCGATGGTCAATGTGGCACCAGTGCTGAGATTGCAGCATCACCCAGGTTTTGATTGAATCGAAGGCTTCTTCATAGTCCACAAACGGTAAGCATAGTACAGATTATACTACTTGATTTCTGTATAACCTGCTGCAGCATATAGATGTGGTCTATTCCGCTAAAATCTTTTCGGAAACTTGTTCGGGAGGCTGGGAGTCATCAAACCTGCGCTAGAGACGATTCGTGATGACCCTTGAAAACAGCTTATAAACATGGCTTAGAAGCGAGAAGGCTCTACAATTCTTCAATAGGGTGTTATAACCCTTTTAGAAGAAGAGCACCACCTCGCCTCTGTTTCATGCTTCCGGCGTTGTGTCCTCGAGTAAGATGGAATTGCATAGCTTCTGAAGGACTTTGAATACTGGTGTCCGAACCGCTTTCAGAAACTAATAGTAGTAATTCCGTTACCGACCGACCTTGTTATTTTTAAGCTTTTTTAGTTTCGAGTTTCCTAATCTCGTACAGGCTGATGTCCGGGATATCTTCGGTATAGTGTCGGGATTTGGCTGGCGGGTCTTTGTCAGAGCCAATGGTAGGTGTGGTTACCGAGGTGTATAGCTGCCGGTAGAAGTTCTCAATCACTCTCAAAACCTCTGGCTTAGTCACCACAGTGCCGTCCTCGGTCTTCAGCTTCATAATACTTTGCCGAATAGACTTGTCTCATGCAAACACTTTGGAGCCTTGATTCCATTCAATCGTCTCTTTAACACCATCGGTGTTTAAGTTACCTATATCGTGACGCAAGGACTTCCATATCCGTCTATTGAGCAGTTGGTATGCTTCACCATCACCGGAGGACTGAGCTTCATGGCACCTCTTTTTGTGTGATCGGAGACCTTTTTGGTATACCTTTACAGTGGGTTTTAAAGGACTTAGACCCAACCATTTGGACAGTTTATACAAACTTACCATTTAAATCGTCCACAGATATGCAATGTTCTAGGCACTCGAATCGATTTTGAAGTTTGAGTTGAAAGCTCTCAGGGTTGACCTGGTGAAGGTCGCTGGGAGTCGTTGGATGAGGGCGGCATGTAACCGCTCGTTGTGGAAATCTAAGGGGGACCTGTGGCTGATATGATGATGATGATGACAACAAATGTATACTATCATAACGAAGGCGTTAGAATATGAATTTAATATTTTTAGATTTTTTAATTATCTGGCATGGAATGCTAAGGTATCAATTGATCCAGTTCTCTGAATCTTCTTTATCCTTTACGTTTAAATGAGCACCGGGTCGAACAGTTATCCGTAAAACTGTTTTTTGCGATAAGCTATTAATATTATTTATGTATTCACGTCCTAAGTTAGTACTTCATTGTTGAGTAACGTGACCACGGCAACAGTAGTTCTCTATTTTTATTTTCCAGTATTCTCCATGGGTTGCTAAGTGGATTATGTAGTAGGTACTTAATTCTTTATTGTACACATGCACAAATAATAGTCTATACTCATTAGGAAATAACATGTACATTGCGAGCTATGCTAACTATACTAGTTACTAAAAATCTATGCTTCGTTCGTGATTAGGTTAGGACACTTTGATCTTTCGTGTAGTGTTCGGATTAAAAATATAGCACCACTCCATCTCCTCCCGTTGATGTCGTAAAAGGCAACTGAGAGATTCCTAACCTGAGGGCTGCCCAGCAGCGTCCTTCCTGAAGAACAGTAGCCATACTGCGTTAACCAACTTACCTGCTAAGCGTGGTAAGCAGGTGCTGGCAAATTCCCCCCAAAATTACGACACACGGCTTGTGCCTGGTTGTTGTAGAAATCTATGGAGGAGGCCTTTGTTCATCAGTGCACGTACTTTGATGATGATGATATTATTGTACAGTACAGAAGGACGTTCCTCAACTTAGGCTCGTATTACACACAGATCGAGAAGCAAAACTCAAGTTGAACTTAAGTCGAGATTACATTAATTGAATAAAATGCTAGACATATTACGTAGAGTTTATATATAATTAACATAATCTCGACTCAAGTTTTGTCCTTTTTTTTTTCTACTTGAGTTTTGATTCTCGATCTTTAATATGGGCTTTAGTGTAGATAAAATACTAAGTAGCTACAATAGTTATGAAGTATAGAGGTTTACTAAAAGACATTTGTCGTCGACTGTTTATGTGGTTTCCAAATGACATTCAAAGTCGATAGCCTGGCCGGCCTTGAAATTAATGTAGGTCCGTACAGATGACTGGTAATACTGGAATTTTCCTGGCCTAAACATAATATTTAGGTGTATTTACTTTGAGAATATAATAAATAAAAAGAAGCTTAAATCCTAACCAGATATAGTTTCGTAAGTGGTCCAGTTTAACGACAGCTTAATTTTTACACGAATCTTATAGTTGACTCAACGCAGACTTCGTCTACAAAAAAAATTGCAGCTGCCGTGCTATGTGGTGTTTAGAGAAGAATATATATTTAAGCTTATCCGCCTTTTCTCCCCGTGGATATGCTGTACAGGCGACCGAAAGCTTATGTCAAGAGGAAGAAGAAAGAAGGTAGCGTCTTTTTGTGTGCTATTTAACAAAATACCGCGAACACCGATCTATCTTCCAAGCGTGCTACCGAAGAAAAATATATTGTGAAGTGTAAACTCTACCTTGTATTATATAATGCCAACCTTGTCACATTATGTAACACCACAAAGTGACAGTGTAAAGGACGCCTATTAATGTAAATATACAGTAAAGACTATTTAAATAGAGTCACAGATTAATTATATAATAAGCAAGTAATTTATCCATTCATCTTGTTAATGAAATATGTTTTCCAATGCTGAGATAGGGGTCTTTTCTGGCTTCATACAGTTAACCTTGAAGGACCAGCAGCTCACTAGAGACACCGAATTTCACCCCATACATATCATTTCACGTGACCTGGCGTGTCACAGTGTATTCCGCCCTCATAGTTTTTATTTAGTTAATTATTACTCGTGGACTGTAAGTGGCCCCAGTTGGGAATATGGCTACCCCATCAAGGGGTTATCCCGTGAGTGTCGTAGAAGGCGACTAAGGGGGTTTGTAACCCGGTGCATGCCACTTAGGACATTGGGTTATACCTACACTAACATAACCAAAAAAAAGATTGGCGTTAGGCAGGTGGCCAACTGTAAAACCATTTTGCGAAAGTCCCGTAGAAATCGGTCCAGCCGTTTTGGAGATTAGCGGAACAGACAGACAGACAAAAAATTTCAAAAAATGTTGTAGGTATGAATTTAGTAAAAAGCTGTTATTTTGACAGTACAGACATTTAAATTTTATTAATTTGTATAGATTGTTGAATTCGGTCTTGTATCAATAAATTATCCCCAGAACAAACTCAACATCGTAGTTGAAAAACATGTTCTCCCATAGATTCCAACTGCAAACGTAAGTTTGTACGCACAATATTGAAAGATTTACCATGTTATTTTAAGACCATAGACTTCTTATAGTAATCTTTAGGTAAAGAGCTATATCCTATATTTTAAAAAAAATCGTTAGTTTCATAGAAAAGGGGTGGGAACGGTAATATTTTGTCTTAAATAACTTTAAAACCATTTAATTTAAAATGATAAAATAAATATATTTGAGACCCTGAGAACAAGCCCTTTCATTTAATATAATACACGATACAGTTTGTAAAACTTTCTTTCTTTAATGTTCTATATTACCCCCCAGAAGTGACCCCCGTATTCATAATCCATTTATTTATGTTACACATTCATGTTTGGGTCGCAGAAATCCATATGTGTAACTAATTTCAACTGAATCAGTCCAGTAGATTCGGAGTAAATTGGCTGTGACAGACGGACAGATAGACATATACACGAGTGATCCTATAAGGGTTCCACCGTTTTTTCTTTCGGGCGTTCTGAACCCTAAAAAATAGTAAATAGTGCCCTAAGTGTCAACAGCTTAACACCTTGTTGATACAGATTAAGCCGTGACTTAGCCACCATATTACGTATACTACAAACGTAATATTGGATTTAAAATTTGGCAATACTTGTGGTGACGCATAGTTAAGTAATATTTCCCTTAGGGGGGGAACTTTCGATATTGTGTTATAGTTTGTTTAAATATTTATTTTAACTGTCAAAGATCTAGATATTGAAAAACCTATAATATAAATATCTTTGGATTCCATAAGAATTCTTATATCATAAGTTATGTAGGTTTCCCTGTAAAGCTCCCACAGTATTTGATGGTCGGAAGAAGTTCTTACTTTATGAACCATTCCTAAGATAATAAGTGGTCCAACCATACCCCTTTCCTTAAGATTCCTACCATGCAGTACGGTCCATTGAGATGGGTCAGTATGGCAAAACCTGTAACCATTAGAGGTAAACCCATTTGTTCTTAGGAACCACGTCATCGATTTTAGGTCATAGGCCATGCGGTGTTTTGTTTTAAATAGCATGGTCATTTATTGCGGTAGTTAATAGAGTAAGTTTAAAAAAAAAAAGTCTTACTATGGAAAACTTTGTCTACAATAAAAGAAAATGCTAATGTTAATTATTTGGGTTCGACTCCCAGCATAATATGTCAGAATATATATATATCTCATAATATATCCGTGTGGTGTCCGGATTAAGAATATAGCACCACTCCATTTCCTCCCGTGGATTTCGTAAAAGGCGACTAAGGGAATCTAAACCAGAGGGATGGGCAGCAGCGTCCCTTCTGTGACGCGGTAGCCATACTGCGCTCACCAACCCGCCTGCCAAGCGTGGTGAGTTTTGGCAAATGCCCCCCAAAATGATGACACAGTTGTGGAATCTATGGGGGACGCCTGTGATCAGCAGTGGACGCATAAATGGCCGATATGATGGTGATGATGATGATGATGTATACTGGAAGTATTTCACACAGAAACACTATTCCTTATTGTCCCAAGGAATACCCAGAGAGTGCCGCTATGGGCAATAGCATAGATACGTTATCACTATCCTCAGTCTCTATACTGGTTATATAAGGGTCACGGCAATAACTTTTGGGATCTGATGTAATAGAGATATCGCTAACGTCATAACAATATGGTAACGTCAACATAAAATGGCAACCGTTTACGCCAAGTCACATTTATCCACTGGTTTCTTGCTTGATGGGATGGTTGACCTCATTCTTAGTTAGGGTCAAGTCCCCTGTAAATCAAAATAAACTTAAAAGAAAATACTTTTCGAACAATGTTACCAATTATACTGATTCTGGTTGTCATAATATTTCGGCAAAGCGAGTCAATTAAGGTGATTTGTTAAGATATAAGTTTTCAATACATCATTATTTCAAAATAAAATACAGGTACATGAAGTAACAATATTGTATCCTCTTTCGATTGAAAAGTTTATTTTAAAACGATCAACGTTGAACTTAAAATGTGTGTAAATGATATTTGCAATTATATGGCACGTTAATTAAATTGTTATTTATACTGAACTTTTTAAATTGTGTTTATTATTAAAATAGTGAATTGGAGGCAATCGGTTATTAAACAGTCATGTACGCAGGCGATGATCTTTCTTAATTAGAAATATCTTTCTGAACATCTAATCCATCATCATCACGTCAGCCAAAGGACGCACAATGCTGAACAAAGGCCTTCCCATAGATTTCCACAACGACCGGCTACGGGATATTTACCACGTTTACAAGTAGTGAAAATGAACTTATTTAATATAAAATTGCCTAAATTCAATCAGCTTGTGGTTTCAGGTGTTTGTTTGAACACGTTTGCACTGGGCGACCGCGTGACACGATCATTGTGGCCGTAGTAGGTTACAAAAGTCCGATTTATTAGAATTTATATTTTTTATGCTCTTAATTTCAGTGAAGGATTATATAAATTTGATCACATCATTATTTCAATAAAGACTACTGTTGGGCACAGATCTCCCCCAAAGATCGCCACAATGTTGTTGTGTTGTGTGCTCATTGAGGGGCTTTGTGGGGGGGGGGGGGGGGGGCGATTAAAGTTGAGTTGTTAATCTACTCAAAGGACGCTGCTGCCCATCCTCCGGGCAATCCTATAGTTTCCTTTTAAAACACCCACGGCATGAGATGGGTTGGTGCTATTTATAGCCGACATCACACGGCCTCATGATCACATATCGGTACTAAATATAGCATTCACGGATCGGTCTGGGGTTTTAGTATATATAATATGTGTATTAATTTAGTATATATAAATAAATATTTCGAACAATCAGTGACACTTACAGACAGGTAGATAATACCTACCCAGTTTGGTACAGGGATTTGTGTAGCGACCTTCGTTTTTTAACATCAACATGCAAAATATTTTAGATTGTTAACTTGTTATACAGGTTTTTTATGTTAATAAACAGTTTTTCATTTAATTTATTACTTATTAAAACGTGGTCTTAAGTGAGGTATCACTCGAGACGCCAAGCTTATCTGACCTACAGCAGATTACTATAGGCACGATATGTTTAGTTCCTACGAAGTATTGTCGAATCGTAGATGGCAGCACAGGGGCATTAACTCCCCAGGCAATAGCTTATCTACCATATCGTTAGATGCGTAAAGCATACTAAATATATTTTTTATATGTAAATTGGTTACTACTTCAACCTTCTTAGACAAGAAAGATGAAACCGACCGTCCAGAATTAGAAGCTTATGAAAATTATTTAAAGAAATTATTGTCAACATGCTTGAGCTGCGATGTTATCGTTATACGGCAGGGGGTCTCGGGGGTCCCGGGCGCATACATTGGGGAATCTGAATGATTGCGTGGCACCACCTCAGTGCCAAATATTTGCCGCTAAGCAGTAGTGTTAAAACTTTAGACATCACTGTGCTCCGGTTTGAAGCTAGTGAAATTAGTAGGCATAAGAGACTAAATCACTAACATTTCGAGGTGACATGCGCAGTGTGGTGACACGCGGGACTAGTTCTGCTTGTGGTGTCGGCTCTGTTGGCAGAACATGAAAATTGGAGTGCTGTGGTCTCCTTCTGTGAGAGCGTCATTGCTCCAGAAGGAGGTCGCAGAGCGGGATCGGGAGAGGGCCGATCCCACTCGGAGGAGGAGGGCACAGACCCGGGGTAACAACCGCCGCGGTGCCCGTGTCCAACACGCCTGAGCCCCCTGTCGTCTTTATATGGCAGGGGGCCTTGGGGGTCGGAAGCGCACTTATACCGAGCGACCCCTGGGAAGACAGCGGTGTGAATGTGGTTACGTACCGCTGTGTGCGCAGCACAGCGCATAGTGAGGCTTCGGAGGAATCTTACAATCCCCTCGAGAGATGCCTGGGGGGGTGGCTTCTTTACAGTCGCCTTCCCTCTGCTAGAGGGCATGACCGCTTTACATTCATTCCCTCCGAGATGTGCCTAAAGGCGTGGCACCAATGGGTGGCACTAGATGAAGATCTTTCGAGTTCCTGGAGCCTCCCTTCGGCGCCGACGAAGATCACTCCGGTGGTTTTAGCCAATAGGAGTCCGACATGCCCCTTCGCCCTTTCCCAGGGCAATAAAAAAAAGGACTAGTTCTGCTTAGCATTACAATTGTTATGGACAGGCGTGAAGCATGAAGGCGAATGACTTAGTCGTCTCGTCACTGGGTTGTATACAAAAAACATACATAGAAACCTCCGGAAAGATGGCTGCGTGCACGTGGTTACAATGCCCCTAAAATGCGACTTTTGATAGCCTGCTAACGCTCACCTCCCTTCCGCTAGAGGGATGAATGTTTTACAGCCATGCGCTCCGACATGTGCCTAATAGTACCATCCTATTTCTAAGGAGGCTGAATGGCTTAGCTCATTTTCGTCATTTGTCAAACTACCAGCACGTACATTTGACTGGTTTCTGTGTACTGAGCGTTACAACTGCTCACCTCGCGAGTAAAACTGGAAGGCTATACACATCAGCCTGTAAACGTTCACTGCTGAACATGGCCCTCCCAATGATCGCTACAATGAGCCGTCATAGCGGATATTGGCATAATCACCACGCTCGATATCAACCTTTAGTTGCCTTTTCCGATACCCATGGGAGGAGAGGGGTGGTCTGTTATGTGCCAAAATATAATTGACCCATACCGTGGGAAGCAGGTACATAATGTACTCAGCAAAAAACATTTTCCTTTTAATGAATACTAGAAATAATATGACATCAGCCTGTATCTATCCCACTGCTGGACAAAGGCCTCCTCTAGAATAGAGAAGAGAGCAGCATTGATCACCATGCTTCCCGACTAAGTTTTGGCGTCTTCAGGCCGTTAGAGATCCACGTTTCTTCGATATATTTCCCTTCAGAGTTAAATTCAGTAGCGTCTTATATTAACTAAGGTAGCGCAGTTGACATTAAAAAGGCCCATTAGTTTTTGCATCTGTAAATTAAGCTTTAGAAGCGACTTCGTAAGCCTGGGGCAACTCCGTAACCAGCCTGCCTAGAACTAAGCTGAATATCCAGATCTTCTATTTCTGCTTTCGTTTTTAGTCCGTAGGAAAAAACGGCGGCACCCTTATAGGATCACTTGTGTGTCTGTTTATCTGTCCATCAGTCACAGCCAAGTTGCTCCGAATCTACTAGATCGATCAATCGATGCAATATAGAAAATTAAAGAATAAAGTTTTTTAATGGAAGGGCTTGTTATGGAGGTCTCAAATATATTTATTTTATAATTTAAAATATATAGTTTTCAAGTTATTAAGGAAAATAGACGAAAATTGACCATTCTCCCCATTATCTTCGAAACTACTGCACCTATTTTTTTACTAACTCAACTATAAATAATAGCTCTTTACCTATCATAATATCATCATATCGGCCATTTATACGTCCACTGCTGAACATAGGCCTCCCCCATAGATTCTACAATTGTGTCATCATTTTGGGGGGTATTTGCCAGTACTCTCCACGCTTGGCAGGCGGGTTGGTGAGCTTAAAATAACATGGTAAATCTTTCAATATTATGCGTACCCACTTACGTTTGCAGTTGGAATGTATTGGAAAACATGTTTTTCAACTACGATGTTAAGTTTGTTCTTCGGTTCAGTTATTTTACAAGACCAAATTCAACCATATATAATATATTTTTGTTTCGACAAACAAATTAGGATCAGATTGAAAAAAAACCTAGCGTGTAACATATTCATTCGAAACCCTCTCCACGCGAATTCATCTTGCATATGTCCGGTTTTTTAAACGTTTTTCCACACTAGGGTTTCTCCAATATATCGTGGGTGCGATTACAAACATAAATGCCACACACAATACACCCAGACCTGGAACAACTACCTGCAGATCATACAAATATTTGTTCCGTGCGGGAATCGAACCAGCGACCCGGAGCGCAGCAGCCGACTGTATCAACCACTGCACCAACCGTGCCGTCGATTAATACTTAAATTTAAAAAAACATATTAACATTTTTTTGTTACCCATCTCTTCACGCTTATCCGAACTCCGGATATAAGGTAACATCGAAATTGTGGGTCAGTAACCGGCTAAGTACTCAAACCGTCGACCTTTTAGGCGCATGCGCATCTTCAAATGCCAGACGATTGAGTAATTACAAACGTCGTGTCAGAGGGTCATTGATGTAATAGTTTACGTATTACCTTTATACAGACGTCTATGGTGGTACATATCAATGTACATTGAATCATTATTGACTATTTTAATGGAAAGCTTATGTAAGACAGCAGTAATGAATGGTAAAGTATGACAAACTTGGGCCATTATGTACAAGCCCATGAAGTAAGTTCATTACGTAGTTACTTTGAAATCGTATATGTATATTGAGATTTATATATACCTATTGTTAAGTAAACGCCCCTCTTATGAAAAAGAAGATTAAGTGTCCAAGTAAAATTCTTACCCGGAATTCTCACGGCTAAGATCTTCATCATCATCTTCATATCAGCCAAAGGAAGTCCATTGCTGAACAAAAGCCTCCCCTTAGATTTCCACAACGAGCGGTTACATGCCGCCCTCATCCCACAACTCCCAGTGACCTTCACCAGGTCTTCTTTGCACCTCGTTGGAAGTCGTCCCACGCTACGATTTCCGGTGCGCGGTCTCCACACAAGAACCTTTTGCCCTAACGGCCATCAGTTCTACGAGCTATGTGCCCCCGCCCATTGCCACTTCAGTTTACTAATCCTTTCAGCTATGTCGGCAACTTTGGTTCTTCTACGGATCTCCTCATTTCTGATTCGATCTCGTAGAAAAATACCAAGCATAGCTAAGATAACTATTTCATATCCTGTATTCGCGATATTATACTTCTACGAGCAATAAAAAGTTAAACATTTACGCAAATGAGGGCTTACATCACTACATACTATGTCATAGACCGGTTGTCAATAATATTGTCTAATTGGTAAGCAATTCTGGGAAATGAGGTAATTCATAATTTACTATTACATAAATTAGGCAGTTAAGTTACTTCTTATAATTACAAAACCTACTTTAACGTAGAATGTCAAATCATTTTCATTATTGCAAATAAAGAACACGAATATTTTGCAGTTGTGCTCAGCCACAGTCGAGCAACAAATAGAACTGGTGAAAATTCTCTACCAGAATGGTGAGAATATTACAGACGACTCTCCCTAAGAACTTACCAGCCAACTCACTTCTGAATCCGCAGTGAAATGTCTAATTTTGTATTGTTTTTAATACTTATCACTACAGATTCAGAAGTGAGGCTGATAGTAAGCTCTTACAGCATTGCATCGGTGAGTGGAATCTGTAATTTCATATTGCTTGTACTTATTTTTACAGTGGATCCAGAAGTGAGATCTTACGGAGTAGCACTGCATGCTTGCACGATTGCAACTGACTCAACATCTAAAGCCAACGGACCACGCGCAGCGCCCAGCATTCGTCAATTAGATACTGGAACAACAAGTCAATGGTGATATTTCTAAAGAAAGATGGGTGTACCTTAAAAAATTAGAACTGTCGAATTTGGGGTACCCAGAACCATGAATGATCCATCATTTACCTATGCAACCACTACGGTGACATTCCAGTGTGGATTTCGGGCTGTAGGAGTCATTCGCCCGTATTTACTAGAGACTGCAGCCGGTAATATAGCTATCGTTAATGGTCTTCGTTGTAGTAACACGTTAACCAACATTTTATGATAAAATTCATGTTGATGATATTTGCAACAAAACGGTGCAACCTGTCACACGGCGGCCGAAACAATACAGTTATTGCAGACCAGATTTCCTGGATGTGCTATCTCGTGACAGGAAGTAGACTTTTTTCTTTAGAGTTTTTTGAAGGGAAAAGTAAACAATCCACAGACAATTCCCGAGCTCAACACGGAATCTCGACGAGTTATTGACGAAAATCATTTCCAATAATTCCAAAATATGATTGAGAATTTAGTGAAAAGGTGAATGTTTCAACGTTTGTGTTCAACGAGGAACCAATATACCTATCCGTATTTTATATACCGTATTACTCGAGGGCACAACGCCGGTAGCCTGGAACAGAGGCGAGGCGGTGCTTTTCTTCAAGAAGGGTGATAACACCCTATTGAAGAATTACAGACTCATCTCACTTCTGAGCCATGTTTATAAGCTGTTTTCAACGGTCATCACGAATCGTCTCGAGCGCAGGTTTGATGACTTCCAGCCTCTCAAAAAAGCCGGTTTTCGAAAAGGCTTCAGTACCGTAGACCGCATACATACGCAACGACAGGTTATACAGAAGACCGAAGAGTATAACCTGCCTCTTTTCTTAGCGTTTGTAGACTACGAGAAAGCCTTTGATTCGATCGAGCAAGCAAGAACAAGTGCTGAAGTGTTTGTACGAAAACGCCACTATGTCAGTCCAACAACAGGACCAGAACTCTAAACCTATCCTGCTGCGGCGGGGAGTCAGACAGGGAAACGCTATCCCTCCAAAACTTTTTTCCGCCGCACTGGAAGATGTTTTCAAGGTTCTAGAATGGAAAAGGCTGGGCATCAACATAAATGGCGAGTACCTCACCTTCGGTTTGCTGACGATATAGTAGTCATGGCTGAGACCATGGAGGACCTCATAAGCTCAATGACCACAGCCTCCAAAAAAGTTGGTCTTAAATTTATGGCTATGTTCAGCAATGGACGTATTTCGGCTGAAATGATGATGATGATGATGATGAAAGCTTATCAAACGCCGCGCCAATTTTTGACAATCTAAGATAATACAAACAGTATTTCTATCATTTGTTGCACAATGTCACGGTAGAAGTTTCAAAATAGCTGATATAGTCTTACTATTTAATCTAGTGAATGGTTCAACGGATTGCTCCGAGCTGGTTAGCAAAATTGGGATACGCGTACCTTCTGCTCTGTTAAGAAAAATAAATCTTTTGCATGTCCCATCAGTACATTCCACTTACAGACACAATTCATTCTTAATTAGAGCGAGCAGAACATACAACTCAATATGTCAGAAAGTCGCAGTCGATTTGTTCTTTACTAGTATCTCTTAATTAAAAAAGGCAATGAGTGATAATTTCTTTGATGTTCATTAGCTGAGGCATTGGGCTTTAGCTGTTATTACAACGGGTATGTGATAAATAAATATTGTATGACGCTGTTGCCCACCCTGCAGCTACTCCCATAGTCGCATTTTACTACACCCACGGGATGGCATGGGGCGGTGGTATTCTTAGCCGGCACCAATGAAATAAGTGTATTAACTTTTATGTTTTATACTATCTGACCCTTTTTCTTCCAGACTCAATGTCGAATACATAAAAACATTTAAAATAAACGCGAATAAGCCTGGTTTATTTTTTAATGCCATATGAGCTTCTTTATTTAAATATTGTATTTTTTTTACATTCTCCCTCATTGTTCCCGAGTATCGTGGGTGTAGTCTACATACATAAATCTCATAAGTACAAACATCCGTATTGAGTAAGTTATCAATAATTTCTCTAATATTATTATCTACCAACAATATGCCGTTGCGGTATGATCCCCAGTCAAAAGGAAGTGCGTCGCGCGCGAGTCTGCACAATTTCGTGCGCGCGCAGACTTCATGAATATTAAGCATCGAGTACCGTTTATTCCAACTTATTGGGATCGCCGTGAGTTATTGCCATGGACTATGGGTTCTCGGGAAATAAGGCAACGCACGCCATGATTTGAATAATTTTATTTATCGGCATGTTTTATAGCGTTTTACTCTGTTTATATATTGCGTGTTCCAGAGTAAACAAGAAACCTTTTGACAGCCTGTAACAGAAATGTGTATACTCGTAACTTATCTTCCACGTATTTTAAATAAAGAATATGACACGCACGGTTAACGGACATTTAATCAAATAATAACTTTACTAATATTTTATTTACAATTTTCAAAGGTGTATCAAGGTGATACCTTACCGTCAGTTCATCATCATCATTATTTCAACCGAAAAACCTCCACTGCTGGACAGAAGCTTTCCCAAAAATTGCTACAACGACCAGGTTGGGTATGGAACCTATAAGTTTGTGTTGTGTGCTCATTGGGGGGTTTTGCCATAATCACCACGCTTGGCAGACATGTTGGCAATCGCAAATATGTACTCGAAGGACACTGCTGCCGCAGAGCGGGATTGGGAGAGGGCCGATCCTGCCCGAAAAAGGAGAAGACGGCGCAAGGGTATCAACCGCCCTGGCGTCTAATTCCTATACGCTTGAAACCTCTTGTCTATGCTACAAGACACCTTTGGGTTCGCGGGTGCGTAGATTGGGGAATCTGCGTGCCCACACCGAGTGACCCAAGAGAAGACGGTAACGCGCATGTGGTCATGCACTGCAATGGGACGCTTCTGGGGATCCTTTACAACCTCTTCCGCTCGGAGGGTGACCGCTTTACAGTCACCCTCTCCGACAGTACCTATAGACGTGGCACCAGTGGGCAGCTCTAGTGTGATCATACGAGGACCTGGAGCCGAAAATGACCGCCCCAATGGTTTAAGCCGGTAGGAGTTCGGCATGCCCCTTCACCCTTCCCCGGGGCTGAGGAAGTACATGTAGAATGTGCACTGGGCCCAAAAAAATACTATGACTACACGAATACAGTAGGGTCCTGTATAATATAATTGAATCTACACACTACATTATGAAATGATGTATAAATGAATACTAACTAGCCGTGTGCTGCCGGCTAAGAATAGCACCATCCCATCTCATCCCGTGGGTGTCGTAAAAGGTTACTATGGGATTAGCCGGAGGATGGACAGAAGTGTCCTTCGAGTGCAACTTGTTGTTGCAACTCAACTGTGATTGGTTGGCAAGCGTGGAGATTATGGCAAAATCACCCTTTTTTAATGTTTTTTATTTTCTTTTGCCCAGGGGAAAGGTGAAGTGATATGCCCTCTCCTACCAACTCCTACTAGCTACCACTGGAGCGGTGATCTTTGGCACCGAAAGGGGGCTCCAGGTCCTCGTAAGATTGTGACGAAGTCATCCTTCATCTTCATTTCAATCAACCTCTTTCATGACTTCACACCTTTTTATTTCCATCACTGTCCACCTCACGATTCATTCTTTATTCAAATCAAAATTCGAATTTATGTGACGTAGAGTCGCTCTTCATATTTTGATCATTATCATTACACATTCGATTCTGCGATTGCCGTGTGGTGCCGGCTCAGAATGCCACCACCCCATCTCCTCCCATGGGTGTCGTAAAAGTCGACTAAAGGATTAGCCGGAGGATGGGCAGCAGCGTCCTTCGAGTACATTAACAACTCAACTGCGATCGCCAACCCGTCTGCCAAGCGTGGCGATTATGGCAAAACCCCCCAATGAGCCCACAACACATCCATATCGGTCGTTGTGGACACCTTTGGGGGAGGCCTGTGTCCAGCAGTGGACTTCATTCGGCCGAAATGATGATTCGATTCTGAACGCTAGTGGTTCAACACACAGCTATCACTCTGACAAATAGTCTCCTGCAATATAACAATTACTTATTTTTAACTAGCTTAAATATTGTGTTTATAAGCTATATTTGAAATATATAAACATCACCATGAAGATGAAGTGTTGAAGTTTTGAATATCAATATACCTATATAACATATATGCTACGTTTCATTGAATCACAATAACGGAACTCCGTTACTTGCTGCCGTGGAGAGAGCCTCCCAGTTGAGCTAACCGGGAAGGAACACGGAGGGAGGCACTCCGCGACAAGATCACACTAGAGCCGCCCATTAGTGTCAGTTATTTAGGCACATCTCGGAGAGCATGACTGTAAAGCGATCATCCCCTCATGGCATAACCACCCAATGAGCACACAACACAAACCCAGATCGGTCGTTGTGGTGGTTTTTAGGCAGAAATATGTCCAACAGTGACTTTTTGTCTGCAACGAGGATGATGATGATGGTAAAATTAAAATCCAGTTCCTTTTTAGGTTCAGGCTGAAATGTTCAATATTATTAACATAATTACATTTCTCATAGAAAGTATTGCCTCGTTCTCTATTGAGTGCTACGAATACAAGGAATGATACAAAAAATAGACTTATAACACTTTACTATTTCAGCCAATGATATGTACACACCGATTCTAGTCTACCGGTGTAGTGGTAGATCTGTTCTCTCTTCTTTTTTCTTCTCTTCTTTTTATTCCAAGAGTCCGGCGAGGAGTAGGTATCACCGCAGTCTCAGACAATAATTTGCCAAACAGTAGTGTTTAAACTTTAAACATTGCTGTGTTTCAATTTAGACAAAAAAAACACACACACGGTTCCTCAATCTGTCATCTATCTTCTGCTATATAAATGAAAATGAATGTTGCTAAGCGCATAATTCGAGAAACATTTCGGCCGAATGAAGTCCACTGCTGGACACAGGCCTACCCCAAAGATCACCACAATGACCAATATGGATGTGATGTGGGCTCATTGGGGGGTTTCTCCATAATCGCCACGCTTGGCAGGCGGGTTGGCGATCGCAGTTGAGTTGTTAATGTACTCGAAGGATGCTGCTGCCCATCCTCCGGCTAATCCCTTAGTCGCTTTTAAGACACCCATGGGAGGAGTTGGGGTGGTGGCATTCTGAGCCGGCACCACACGGCATGGCACTCCAGAATGGCTCGACCAATTAGGCAAATACTTTTTTGTATGTTCCTTAAGGCCCACGGAAAGTTTTTAAAGGAATCATAAAAAAAGAATTACCGCAATCTTAAAAAAAGGCAGGTTTAAAAAAATAAGAATAATAACCGCAATTTATTATAATTCCACGCGTGCGAAGCCGCGGGCAATAGCTAGTTTAGTCATAAAAATTATAAATACAAATTTAGACAGGTACGAATTTACTAAACACCTAAGGTATATTCAATTGTTTTGTTAAATTATTGAGATGGCACAGTCTAAAGGTGGATTCACGCTACACCGTGCTGGGGCTGGGCCGGGCACGGGCGGGACAAGGTCAAAATATTACATACAATTTTTTATGAACTAATTCATATTAGACCGCACTGGAGGAGAAGTTCTTACTAAATCATACTGAAGCCCGGCCGTATGCCGTATGTGCCCGGCCCGGCCCCGGCACGGTGTAGCATGAATCCACCTTTACCCTATTGTTAGAAAATTTCACAAAATTCCTTTATTTACCATCAACGGCTAAGTACTATAATTTTAGAGGTGATTGCAAATTTAGGCGTTTATTTCGTCGTCACCCGGCGCTACCTTCCGCATACTGCACATAGCTGCGCAGGCGCAATGAGGCAAACGTCGCGGTGACAACGACAAAGACTAGGTATACTATTACTCATATTTTGAAATGCGATAAAGGTGATAGAATGCCTAATTATTTTTCAAAGTTATATACTTTCGTAGATTGAACTTGTAATCACTTGAAACTTGTTTTACCTTTAGTATTTCACATTACAATAATTTCGTTATATGATATTAAAATATTGTATAATTTCGCAATGATAATGATAATTTTAAAAAAAAACGAATAAATTTGAAACTATTACTTAATTACCGTTAATTGCGATTTGACGCTAATATTGAATCGATAAGCTTCATGGCCAATCAACTAATGGTTTAGCTGTTGAACTTGTAGCTATCACCTATTATTTTAACTTTGCTCTATGATATAATTTTCTCCTACATCGTGGGTACCATTATTATTACACACATAAATCTCACATGAACAAACACCCGACCCGAAACAAATATCTATAGATCATACATATATTTTGTATCATCATCATCATCATCAGCCCAAAAATAACGTCCACTGCTGAACAAAAGCCTTCCCCATAAGACGGCCGGTTGCATGCCGTGTGCCGTCCTTTAAGGGGGACTTGCCAATACTCACCACGCTTGGCAGGCGGGTTGGTAAGCACAGAATGGCTACTGTTCTACAAAAGGAAAGCTGCTGCCCATCCCTCTGGTTTAGTCCCTTAGTCGCTTTTTACGATATCCACGGGAGGAGATGGGGTGGTGCTATATTCATACTTGTACCGTTTGGGGTTTGAACCCGCGGCACGTAGTGGAGAAAGCCAATCACTTAGCCACTGCGCCAACCGTACCGTAAAAAAATATCTGCGTTTATGTAATGCAGCCACAGAGTTCCGGGTTTTAGGTTCTAGATGTTGACCCCATGTCCCCGCGTAAGTCTGTCGAAAGACCAGGTCATTTCCTCCCTGCCGAGCTCCGCGTAATCCTATCAAAAGACCGAGTCTCTTTCTCCCTGCAGAGAATCTTAACCTGTGAATAGAGAGTATCGTTCCTTGCAAAGAGTAAGACTTCTCTTTCTATCGGTGTCGTAAGAGGTGACAGTATTATGTCAGGGTTGGTAGCAGGCTCTCTGTTGCGTTACAAAACCCATTTACTATGGAATGTGATTAATCAAGTTTACAAAAATATATAAATGGCTTAATGACTAACAAGCCTTCTTTATTACTATTTTATTAATCCGGTGGAAATACACTATGTACGTCCTCCACCTCGGGAAAGGGCATCTCGTACTCCTACCGGCTAAAACCACCGGAGTGGTCATCTTCGGCACCGAAGGGAGGCTCTAGGAACTCGAATAATTTCCATGTAGAGCCTCCCATTGGTGCCATGCCTTTAAGCACATCTCGGAGGGGATGACTGTAAAGAGGCCACCTCCTCAGGCACATCTTTGGGGAATTCTAAAGGATTCCCCCGAAGCCTCGCTATGCGCTTGCTGCGCACACTTGCACACCACCGTCTTTCCGGGAGTCACTCGGTATGAGCACACAGATTCCCCAATAGGCGCGCTCACGACCCCCAAGGTGTAATAGGCGTAATAAGCCTGTAAGGCCTCTTCTCATACAAGAATGAACGAGCTATGATCACCGCTTGCTTACTGCTTGTTGGCGTTTCGGACCATTTGATCAGGTATCCTCACTTTGTTTTCCTTGACTTAAAGTTAGTGGTGCCTTAGATTAACCGAGTACATATAACATTGAAAACGTCATATATGCCAGGTATTGAACTGCGAGTTTGCGACCTGGTGTTTATGAAGCGAGTCTCCAAGCCACCACAGTATTTTTTTTCATTATAATAGTTTTAACCAAGAAGATGCTAACTTACATGAGTAAGTTCAGTAACCAATACACTTTCTGAAAAGATACTACAGGTATATAAACATACTATTATAATAAATGTGAAAGTTAGTATATTTGAATGTTTCTAGAGCTCCACCACGCCGGAATGGCAATACAATTTGGCGTAGAGGTAGATTATGTCGTGGAACAGGATGTATAAGACATGTTATTTTAATTATAATAATTAATAAAATATATTATCACGAAATTTTTATTCACGTTCAGCTAAGCGGGCTTGTAGCGGCAACTATAATAATAAAACTTACATCTAACTTAGCATTTGCTGTAGTATAAAGTTCCTAGGCCCTATTATGAGTATATCAAGACATATTTAATAAACAATCAATCATCATCATCAGCCTATATTGGCCCACTGCTGGACATAGGCCTCTTCCAGGGTGTGCCACAACACCCGGTCATCAGGATTCTGCATCCAGCCGGACCCAGCAACCTTCTAGGTCGACCATCCATCTGGCCGGTGGGCGCCCCATACTACGTTTACTCGTCTGCTCCATCGGCCCGTCGGTCCTCCGATAGACGTGACCAGCCCACTGCCACTTCAGCTTGCTAATTCGGTGTGCTATGACGATCATTTTGGTTCTCTTCCGGATATCCTCGATTCGGATTCTATCCTTTACTTCTTCTGACTCCGAGCATAGCACGTACTATTAGCCCGTTGACCGAATTGAGCAAACAAACTACTAACTCTGTAAATTTTAACAATCAATCAAACCAGCCATATCGCAGTTCTGTACTGGAAAGCTAAAATAAATAATGATCAAAGGAATTTTTAAATATATAGCAATTATAAAAGATAATACCTACTTTACCATCTGTACTTGAATTATCATTGCGACTGCACCGTGAAACCAGCAGGCCTTCGGGTCGGACGCGGACGGTCGTCGACTCGCTGACTTTACATCCTTGTCCTAAATATAAACACATATTGAATGCGTTATGTTGATCGATCAGTATCAAAATACTATACTTGGCGAGATTTGAAGGAATTACAGATGTATGAACCTTAGATTTTAGC
The DNA here is from genome assembly GCA_947459985.1 of Diloba caeruleocephala. Taxonomy (NCBI): domain Eukaryota; kingdom Metazoa; phylum Arthropoda; class Insecta; order Lepidoptera; family Noctuidae; genus Diloba; species Diloba caeruleocephala. The sequence continues at coordinate 6,523,050 of OX381607.1, forward strand.
GTTTCTTACTTGCTTTGGAATGAGATTATGTGCAATGGATATATTTTTACCAATCTCATCAAGATCCTACGATAGCCCACGACAAAAGATGCCTCTCCAAGTGATGCTAAAAATCACCAGCCATGGCAAACAGTTAACGTTACCTGGAAGAAATCAGCGAGTGTGCTTAGGCCACACATTGTACTTGGCGCTACAGGATTCATATCTTTTTCTGACTGGTATAAAATAATATAAACATATGGTGGTGCCGGCTAAGAATACCACCACCCTATCTCATCCCGTGGGTATCGTAAAAGACGACTATGGGACCGGAGGATGGGTAGTAGCCTTCGAGTACATTTATAACTCAACTGCGATCGCCAACCCGCTTCCTAAGCGTGACGATTATGGCAATACCCCTCAATGAGCACACAACACAAATCCATAGCGGTCATTGTGGCAATCTTTGGGGGACGCTTCTGTCCAGCAGTACATATTTTTCGGCTGAGATGACGAGGATGATACAGAAAAATTTATAATAAATAAATAAATGCATTCTTCATCATTCCGGCCGAATGAAGTCCACTGCTGGACACAGGCCTCCCCGAAAGATACCACAATCACCGATATGGGTGTGTTGTGGGTTCATTGGGGGGTTTTGCCATAATTGCCACCCACGGGAGGAGATGGGGTGGTGGTATTCTAAGCCGGCACCACACGGCATTCTTATGGTGCAGCAATGCAGAGTTCCGGGTTATTGTCCTTTTACATAATTAGATTAAAATTATCTGTAGGGCTTCTGCGTGTTAGAACCATGTCCTCACGTAAGCCTATCAAAATTCCCTCAATATTCACTCCAACAGAAATTTAAAGAGATTAATATAATGACCGTTCCATCCCAGTACATTTATGAAAATGTTTTATATGTACATAAAAATATTAACCTCTTTACAAAAAACAGTGATATTCATAATATTAATACCAGGAACAAACACAAACTGGTTGTTCCTGCTACCAGGCTTCAGAAGATAAGCAAATCGTTTAAATGCCAATGTGTACGTTTTTACAATAAAATCCCAAGTGATATTCAGAAATTAAGCCTTAATAAATTTAAGTCCATTATAAAGCAGAAGTTGTGTAGAAAGGGTTTCTATAAAGTTACAGAGTATATGGACGACAAAAATGCTTGGGATTGAGCTGCTCCAATGTTCAAAGGCCGATATTGACATTATTGGGTTTGATGTATCAAATACCATTGCCATTAATTTTTATTTACTTTGACATTTTTTTATAATGGATTATATTAATTCATTTAATGACATTTGATTATCCCTCATCCTCAATTTGTTTAAGTGACACCAATTACTTTTTGGTGTTGGTTGTTTTTGTTTTATATTCGCTTTACTTAGATTTGAAACTGTAAGTGCGAGGACCATGTGGATTATTAATTTATTTTGTTTAATTGACGTGATAGTTGTCTGGCAGTTTAGGTATGTCATGCTCACTCAAGTGTCCTGCTGATGGTGGCGTCGTGTATCGGGTCGCTTAGTTGCCCTACAATATGGTTGAGCCGAGCGACGCTGATGCATGCGTCATGCTCGTGAACGAGTGCTGTCTGTTGGGATTGGTCAGCTTAATGCTGCCATGACAATTTAATCATAATTTAACATAAATATCAGGCTTGTTTAGTGTGGACTTTTAAAGAAGTTTACTTTTTTCTGCTACATTGTCCTCACATTATTTATTTTGAGAGCAATGTAACCAAAAATACTGTAACAATTATTATGATTTAAAAAGAGTAACCATGGAGTTTCTTGCCCGTTCTTCTCCATAGGAAATCAACATCTTGGAACGCGGCAACTAAAGCCTTGACTATTCATAAGTGCCTGTATATGGTTTTACATGAATAAAAATATTTTTATCTTATCTTATCTTAAAGACCCCGGTCTTTTCCTCCTTGCAGATGATATTGATCCATGAAGTGAAAGAGTTATAATAAATAATGGTATGGAGTTTGTTCCCATCTGATTCTCGGCAAAGAACAGGGCTTCTCTCTTTCCATCCGTGACGTAAGAGGTGACAGTAACACGTCAAGGTTTGGCAGCAGCCTTCTCCATTGTGTTAATAACTGATCTATTTAGAAATCACCAGTATATTTGCCAAGCATGGTGATTATAGTAATATTACATTATAAATACAATTCATCATCATTTCAGCTGAAAGACGCCTACTGCTGGACATAAACCTCCCCCAAAGAATGATCAAAGACCGCTCTGCGTTTGTGTTGTATGCTTGTTTGGGAGTTTTGCCATAATCGCCATGCTTGGCAGCGATCAGGGTTTTGGGTTCTGGGTGGATCTTGGGTTAGCGATCGCAGTTTTATTTTTTTGTGACTTAATTTAAGTGAATAGTTACATAAACAGTATCTTAGTTATAAACTATACGAATTGTACGGTTGTTTGAGCTAGATTCACACTGTCCTCCGTACTAGTGTAAACTGTATCACGGTAGGAGTTGAGTTGTAAACGTACTTGAAGGATGCTGCTGTGTATCCTTAGGTTAATCCCATAGTTTGGTACTATTCATGGCTAGGTATCACAATTAACTTTATTCAATGAAACTTATGTTTCGTAGTGGGCTTTTACGGCCTGACAACGATGATAAAGTTTAAGACTTAGTTAAATAAAGGCACGCTATCGTGCTGATTTTATTATTAGTTACAAAATAAGTTAAAAATTATTATGTCGTTAAAAAGCTTTATCGTGTACGTATAAAAACATCTATGAGTTGCAGATGCAACTAGATAGTTTAGCGTGAACAAATTTATTTAACACTAGCTGGGACCCGCGGTTTCACCCACCGTTTGATTTAAAAGAAAGTGGATTATTTATATATAATTTAGAGTACTTCGGCATAGACACTTGACATAGAGTATGTACATATATATTGGAGTTCATGGGTTTTATTTTTTTGCACGGAACCCTAATTACTTTTCTAAAATAAAAGTAGCCTAAGTTATTCCTTATAACATCAGATATCTTCCAGTGAAAGTCCCGTAGAAATCGGTCCGTCCGTTTCGGAGATTAGCGGGAACAAACAGACAGACAGACAGACATAAAACAATTACAAACAGCTTTTTTGTTGTAGGTACCGTTTAAACTTTCTTATGCATTTATTAAAAAGCTGTTATTATGACATTACAAACAGACATTTATTTTTTATTTATTTGTGTATTTATTTGACTTGCAATAACAGTGTGGATGAATCCACAATACGTCGTGATGAGTGTAATAATTATTTATATTATTTGTAATCGTATGCAGTGTCGAACATAAAAATGAACGTGTGGCAAAATTAAGAAGAAGAAATTAAATTAGAAGCTGTTGTTAACTTATTACACATAGTACTTGCATCATGAATACATGATTTGGCATGTAGCTTGTTTCAATCGTACATACAACTTCGCAACGTCTTTTCGTCAACAATAACGTAGTCCGGTACCGTAATCCGTGTGGTGACCGGATTAAGACTATAGCACCACTCCATCTCCTCCCGTGGATATCGTAAAAGGCGACTACGGGAATCTAAACCAGAGTGAGGGGCAACAGCGTCCCTTCTTTGAAACGGTAGCCATACTGCGCTCACCAATCCGCCAGCCAAGCGTGGTGAGTACTGGCAAATACCCCCCAAAATGATGTCACAGTTGTGAAAATCTATGGGGGAGACCTTTGTTCAGCAGTGGACGTATGAATGGCCGATATGATGACCGTAGTCCGGAAGACCGAAAGTCTGTAACCAGTGTATGTTACCAGCGATGATATATGCTACAGAGACGTGATGACTCACTATGGGCCTCGTATGAAAGCACAAAGAAGAGTTGACACTGGGTGGGGCACATTGCTCATAGAACTAATAGCGTTTGGGGCAAAAGGTTCTCGAGTGGAGACCGCGCACGTGGAAAACGCAGCGTGGGATGACCTCCAACGAGATGGTAGACGACCGAACGACCGGTGAAGGTCGCCGGGACTCGTTGGATGCAGCGGCATGTGACCGGGCATTGTGGAAATCTATAGGGGAGGCCTTTGTTCAGCAGTGGACGTCCTTTGGCTGATATGATGATGGTGAAGATTTTACGAAAGATATTTCTAATTAAGGAAGATCATCGCCTGCATACATTACTGTTTAATAACCGATTGCCTCCAATTCACTCTTTTAATAATAAAAACAATTTAAAAAGTTCAGTTACAATTTAATTAACATGCGTTATACTTGCAAATATTATTTTCATACATTTTTGTTCAACGTTGATCATTTTAAAATAAACTTTTCAATCGAAAGAGGACACAATATTATTACTTCAAGTAGCTGTATTTTATTTAGAAATAATTATGTACTTATTCCTCCTTAGGCCTCCCGCCTTTGTTCAGCAGTGGATGTCCTTTGGCTGATGATGTTGATGATCCACACGTCATCCTGGCAACGTCTACTACCGACTACCACGACTACCACCACTAACTACGCTTGACAGGTGGATTTTTGATTGACAGTATGTTGTTATTAGCATACGGGAGGATACTGCCTTTTTTATTGGTCATTCACTGGAAATTTTCCATGAACTTCTGTCGCCCCGGGGAAGGGCAAAGGGGTATGCCCCTTACCGACTAAAACCACTAGAGCGGTCATCTTCGGCACTGAAAGCTCCAGGTCTTCGTAAGATCACACTAGACCACTAACTGGCGCCACGCCTATAGGCACATTTCGGAGGGTGTGATTTTAAAGCCACCCCCCGGGAGGAGGCTGCCTAACCTCTTGATACCAACCCTTAGTCGCCTATTATGACATCCATGGGTAGAAAGGGTTAGTCTTTTCACTGCCGGGAACCACTTCAAACATTTTATTAATTTATGCACGGTTGGTGCAGTTACTAAGCAATTGGATTTCTGCGCTACGTGTCACAAGTTGGATCCCCGCACGGAACTAATATTTGTATGATCTACAGATAGTTGTTTCGCGTCTGTTTGTGCATGTGAGATTTATGTCTGTAAACTTTACCGACACAGGAAAAATGGCAGAGCGGGCATCTTAAAACAATGTCATCAATTGAATTTTACTACTTCTCTTAGTGCGTACGATTATACCACGAGACCAGCGATAGCCTGGTGGTGGAACGCACGCCTTCCCTACAGACGGTAACTGAGTTAAATCCTGACCTCTGCCTTTCCGGGTTCATGTGCTGATCAGAATTTGATTATCACTTGCGTTAACGGTGAAGGAAAACATCGCGAGTAACCTGAGTACCTGAGAGGGCTCTAAAATGTTCTCAATGGTGAGTATAGTCTGCCAACCTGCAATAAGCCAGCGTGGTGGACTAAGGCCTAACCTTTCTCATACTAAGAACTGTTCCATGCCCAGCAGTGGGACAGTAATGGGCTGATTATTTATACCACGTACATACTTACATCATAATCTGCTAAAGTTCCCAGTCTTCGGTACATTACGTGTACAGTAGTGTATAAAGTGGTTATTTAAACAATTCAAATCACTTAATTTTGGTGACTAAAGGTAATGAACAAGCAGTTAACAGAAGAAAGGCTACTGTTATTCGAAATTAAAGTACAGATAAGTGAGAATGGAAACTACTGGAATAAGCATACAGAAATGACCGCTTAGCTGTATCCGTAATAATAGTAGGGTATAATTTAAAGATTAGTAAACTGAAGTGGCAATAGGCGTGGCACATAGCTCGTAGAACTGATGGCCGTTGGGGCACAATGGTTGGCAAATGGAGACCATACACCGGAAAACGCAGCGTGGGACGAACTCCAACGAGGTGGACAGACGACCTGGTGAAGACATTCTGCGCTCACCAACTCGCCTGCCAAGGGTGGTGAGTACTGGCATATTCCCCCTAAAACGACATTTGGCATGTAACGTGTCATTGTGGAAATCTATGGGGGAGGCCTTCGTTCAACAATGTACGGTATTCATGAAATGATGATGATGATGATGAGCATACAGAAGGATGCTGCTGCCGATCTTCTTGATATTAACCATTAGTCACCTTTTACGACACCCAGGGGTGGCCTCTATGGCAGTCTATTCCTTGCCAGGAACCACACGGAATATTCTAATGCACTGAATGCTATCTACCAACTAAGTAAAAATGATCATGATCCGGGCATTTTATACACCCGTACTTAGATCAATGATAGATTTGGTCTCCTTACCTTGCGTCCTAACCTTCGTTATAAGCCACACTATTGTTTCATTATGAGAACATCAGATGCAGCTATTTATTAATTCACGGTAATTACATAAAGCTCCTATTATGGTATAAACATTTCCTTTTATGAATGCGATGTTTAATTCAAGGTTCAATCAAAGCCATCGATCGATCGTGAATCATCTCGGAGAATACTTTCGCTGTTTATCGGCAGGTTACCCGTACTCTGTACGGAATCATCGTATATTTATTGCTTGACTGAAGTTGAGTTTATATTTTATGTATTACTTGGTAGCGGGGCGAGCAGGTCATTCGCCTGGTGGTAAGCGTCATGCCAGCCCATAACAATTGTAATGCTACCCAGGAAAAGTCCTGCAAGGCACCACACTGCGCTCATCACCTCGATATGAAGTTATTTAATCTCTTATGGCCATTAATTCCAGTGGCTACAGTGCCCTTCCAACCGGAACATAGTAATTTCTAAGGTTTACCACTACTGCTTATCGGCGAATATCTGGCACTGGGGTGATACCTACCCAGCCCTGCTCTTACAATAAGGGATTTACCAGTAAAAGACGATTCTTAGTAGAGTCCCGATATACGTTTGCTATTTGATATTAAATTAGAGAGAATAAGTAGGTATTTTTCATGTATTTAAAAAAAAATGATGTCATGAATGAATTCAGGATTAGCCATATAGATGATATTTCCTTGCATGTATATTCTGGAATGTGCGATGTTTATAAGAACACGCACAATTGTTCGATAAAAAAAAAATAAGATCTCGAGACGCTGGTAAAGTATGCACACTTTATTTGCTAGTAAAACTACACTAATGCATAGCAGTATATACTAGTGCTCTAAATTCGACGATAATTATTAAACTGTTAAGTTTATTTCGACTTTCGAAACATATGAACTTTAACTATGCCAAATCAAACACTCCTCCGTGAGCCCAATTACTCTTAAAATCGTGTTACTTCACGTTTATTACTCCACATTTTACTTCAGGTATTAATTTTTATAGTTCTGTACCCCTGTACCCCCCCCTTATTTATAATAAGTTACCAACAAAAATACACAATATTCAAAACATACGTCTTTTCAGAAAGGCCTCACAGAGATGCTTCGCCTGAAATGTAACGATATGATAAGTTAAATGATTGACGGTTCGCTTATTGTTCCATAACCAACAATTTCTTAGGTATATAAAAAATCTGTTACATTTTCATTCTCCATATCTGACTTAAGGTTAATTTTATAATGTGCATGGATTCACTACGAAATTAATTTAGGACCATTGTTTTATGACGATGCGTTAATATTTGCATACTGTAATTAATTAAATGTTGATAAGGATTTGATATTTTTTAAATCTTGATGTACCTATATTCTGCAAATAAATAATAAATCAATCAGGCCCTCTGAAACTTAGTTGAAAAATGTAAAATAAAATCAAGAAGTAGTGAAATGTCGATCTGAGACTCATTAAAAAGCTTTAGAATTATTTTGGTTGGTTCAAAATACCAAATTAATGCAACATACATAAAGATTTTTAGCTAGTTTTGATGTCTCGATCAAGACATGTTTTTGCTAAATAGATTTGGCAACACGGTTACAGAAACACATAATCGTGTCCTAATACAGTCGGAATATAAAAATAAAACACACAAGCGGCGATTACCTAACACAAGTGATGATGTGTACAATGCTTCAATTGTAGCTTTTATAATAAACAAGTAGTTAAGTGCCTATTGGATTTGTATTAATAATACGTACGGGTCTATGATTTATTATCTTATTAATCTTTACTATTTCTATTACACATTTACAGGTATCTCGCTGCGTGAAAAGCAAGAGATAGTGCAATCGGTAAAACGAATTTTCTCAACACCATGATTGTAGTGAATGATGATGATATACGAATGCTGACGGGCGCGGGGGTGCGCACGCACCCCGCGGGAGTGTAGCAGGCGCACGCGGGGACTGCGCGGGCGCAGGCGACGCTTTTCACCGTCTCTGCGCCGCGAACGCCTACCCGATATAAAAGCCTCAACCGCCCATTCACCCGCTCGCAGTGTGTGCTTGAACGTTACAGTGTCCACTCCTCTCGTGCAAGGACTTACAGTTGAATCATGAATTCACGGTGTTTAATAGTGCTAGCAGCCGCCCTCGGCGTGGGTACGTAACTCTTGAAATATTTAGGGTGCGCCGCGACCTGATCGACAGATACCTGTGACCAGTGATGGGAACTATCTAGATGTGTGGCTTACCTACTCTCATGCATCGATAAAATTGTAATTGACGTAGCAACGCGAAAGCAGTTGTAGTGTTATCGATACAGTTTCCACACTTAAGCGTTGCAACTGCGCGCGCGCAACAAGTGTTCAGAACAGATAGATTGCGACCGGCGATGTGGTGTAACGACATCGACTTAGCCCAGTGACACACGGACTGATCACATCAGTATTGTGTACTTATTGAGATTTGTGTATTACGCTACAAATATCTTGTCACTGTTGCTTAAGTACGATATGACACCCAGTACTAAACCAACAGAATGACATTCTGACATCTTTGCAGAACAATAGAGCTCGTAACACATTCATGTAATTAATCACATAATACTTCACAACTGTGTGAACTAGGTCTTATTGCTTTGTCAATCAACCCCATTTCTACTGGCACTATTCTTTATATACCTCATGTCAATGACCTCAAAACGTCACAGAAGAAAAAGCTAGAATAGTTTTGCGTCAACAAGATTACATATATATCTGTTTTCAAGAAAATACGTAGGTACCTATCGTCTGCACTGAAGTGTGAAAGCGGTTTCTCGAGTTTTGTTAATAATTGTTTATGATGTCAAAACTATATTGCATGGCCGATGGAGCTTACTGATATTGGTCATTAAAAGCTTTGGTCGTGAGCTTCGACTGATTAAGCTTTCACTTAAAAACCAATAACCGTTTAAATGAACAATAATAACTAAATTGCATTATTTTAATCGCACTAAAATATTATGTACATTATTACATAATCCGTTATTAAATCCGTGTAGCTCCGGTTACGAATAGGTCTACCATCTACCCCATCTCGTCCCGTGGGTGTATGGAACCCGGTGCGTAGCATTTATGCACTGGGTTAACTGCATGTAAACCACTAATACTAGCATACCCAAGGAGAGTTGGTGTCAGGCAGGTGGCCAGCCGTAAAACCTTTTTGCCAAAACCTTTGCAATATGACTAACATGTTGCGCCGACCCCAATTGGGACCAGGGAAGAAAGAAGAAGAATATTACATAATCCTTCATGTACGAAGAAATTCTGTGACCTTAGAGAAATGTTGTAATACTATTAACAGTTTATTTATTCTATACATAGAGGTGTTATGTAATCAGAAATGCCTGATTAGCATTTTTCGCAACGAACGCACCCACCCGTTGTTATGACATAGATAATATATTTGTTTTACTTAAATAGCCGTATAAACGTATTATTATATGATTATAAACTTTTTATTATTGAAATGTGCTCAATTGTTTCCACGTGTGGTTGCTACTACATAATTATTAACGAAAGTTGGTACTTTACTTTTACATAATAAGGTAATTCCGAAGTTGTTCACTTAAGTTAACAGAGGTATTTTCTGTGATGGTTGGTTCTTAAACAAATAAGACTTGCATAAGCAGCATCAATTGTTTTAAAACTTATCGCTTAACTGATTCTGGATTCAAAAACGTTTTAAGTAATAAAAACGAATACTTTTGTCTTTCAAAAAACCCATGTATTTTAAGTCATTTTTTTTGGGATTTTTTTACGAACAACACAACTTTCTCACATTCTTATCTAGAGTGTGCATTACATATGCAATAATTTATTAATAAAATATTCTACCGATTACCGGTCAAGAGCATATCCGAACATCCTCCATTTTATGGACTTCCTTGAACATGTATAGCACTCACTTCCGCAGGCCAAATAGAGGAAGTTGAACGTAATGACAATGTCATTTCACATTGACTTGAAGAATAATCATTGTCTTTTATAACTGTCTGCTCCTCTAAAGTTCATATAGAATAAATCACCTAATGATGCAGACTGTCTTTAAAGTTTGCTTAGAAAAGAAAATGGAGATTTAGGAAATAAATTATCTATGACTGTGATATATACTCTTATCTAATATATTGTCCATACTAAGCCACACCCAAATAAATTATAATAAAAAAAAGTCGCTCTGAGACCTCTGGCTGATACTGCCAAGGAACTTATCCGTGTCCTTTAACATTCTCTCAAGAAGAGACACGATACATCAAATTGATGTTAGAAAATCAATTCATGGACTTACAAAGTGTGGTCTGTTTTCTGGGCGTGGTGCAACTTGCTACGAACTGGCTCCAAGTGATATCATTAATATAAAACTCGTGTTCTGAGGCAGGATGTTCAGTTTTCACTCAGAGGTTAGTTAAGAGCCGCTTGTGGAATTTAGTATTGTTAGGATTTCTAACACGTACCCAGTTCTCACGGACAATGCGATCAATTGCGCAAGCACCGATATTTTCTGTTGCTTTTTCTCTAATAATGTCTTGAACGATGTGTGCACGTTCTCTTGATATGGCACCAAAAAAACTGCGTTAAAGCTTTTCGTACTGTCTTTGATTTTCATGATAAAACCTGGTGAAAGAGAGGCAAGTCATTCATCTGGTGATGAGCTTCAAGCCTGCACATAACAATTGTAATGCTCCACAGGAGAAGTCCTGCCGTCACCTCGAGACGTCGAGTTATTTAGTCTCTTCTGCCGAATAATTTAATTAGCTACATTGCTCTTCGAACCTTACGGATTCTTAATTTGTGTGTCCACAATAGTGTCTACATTTTAATCACTACAACTTGGCAGTAGAATTACTGTCACTGCGGCAGTATCTACCTTTTTTATTGGTCTTCAGTGGAAATTCATCATGAACTTCCTTCGCCCCAGAGAAGGGTGAAAACTAAATCCATTGGAACGGTCATCTTTGGCACCGAAGCGGTGCTCCAGCTCCTCATAAGATTATACTAGAGCTGCCCATGATGCCACGCCTTTAGGTACATCTCGGAGAGGATGACTGTAAAGTGGTCAGTCCCTCTAGCATAGGGAAGGCGACTGTAAGAAGTTCGCCCCCCAGGCACTTCTCGGGGAGGATTGTATAGGATTCCCCCAAGCACACGGTGGCACATGCCCACGTGCGCACCGCTTCTTCCCGGGGGTCTCTCGGTATTAGCACGGATACTCCCCAATCTGCGCACCTATAACCCCCGGGTGGTATCTACCTAGCTGGACTCTTGCAATAACACACCACAAGTGTTTTCAATCAATATAGTTCATGGCTAAAAAAACACAATAAACATTCACAATAATGGTAACTTCAACTCCATCTTGCCACGCTATCAAATATCCATAACGTTATTATTGCAAGCGTGAAGGTATTTGATCATCGAGTCTCGCAGTGCGTGCGCGAATTTCACGAGAGCAATGAAAACACGGAGAAAATGCTTCAGTTGCTTGAGTGGGTAAACATGTGTGCGTTAGATACAATCAGTCGTATAATAACTTTAGCTTGTAACTTCGCCCGCGGATAGTTGTCGATGTACTTGACTCAAAACATGGCGACTTCGCCCGCAGAGAGTTATCGATGTACTTGACTCAAAACATATGCCATGCATCAAGCCATTAACTATACAATTGATCTATTGATAGATGATCAGCACATTTCACGTGATAGAATATAATTGAATATAACTTTATTGTACACCATAATAATATGAAGGATTATTTACAATAGTTAACGTGGCATAAATGGCGGTCTTATCGCTAAAAGCAATCTTTTACAGACAACCTTTAGATGGATTTAAACGTAGGGAAACTAAGAAATTCAAATAGTCTGTGGTGTACTGAATAATGATATAGTGATAGGCAAACAGACAGAAAAACTGACAGAAAGATAAAAAGTTTTGGTGCTTAAATAAACCTCAACATACAACAAAACATTCCGTGTACAAACTCTCCAAAGCGCTTTATATAAGTATTTATGTATAGACTATAAACTACGTGATAAAGTAAATGATTCATATCTTCTGCTTTGATATTTATGAAGAAAAGCCGCCAGCGTAGCTTATGTACAAAATATAATGCCTGACCCGGTAATAACAATTGCTTGCTTTCGTAATCATTTGTTCGTGTTACCATAGTGTTATGTTAAAATATTTCAGAAAAAATATATTGAATAATTTCTCGATAGCTTCGGAAGATTAGTTAAATTGGCATTTTCGTAACAACAGTAAAACATAACACAAATATGTTCGTCTTAGAGAAAATATACCTAATTCAGTTTTTGCTGGTAAATTACGAGTATCTAATTGATAGTTTGTTATTAAATAGACCAATTTGTCATGCATTGCGTGATCATTAAAATATCTACATTAAAGCTAATTAGATAATAAGGTTACTCTCTCATAGACATTGCAATAAGTAGAGTGCGATTGACTAATCTGTTACGTTATGAAGAAATGTATTAATTAACGACATTAGCAATTATTATTACATTTAAAATTAAATACTCCATCTCATCCCGTGGATGTCGTAAAACGCAACTAAGGGAATCTATACCAGAGGGATGGGCAGCAGCGTCCCTTCTGTGAAACAGCAGCCATACTGCGCTAACCAACCCGCCTCCCAAGCGTGTTGAGTATTGGCAAGTTCCCCCCAAAATGATGATATGGTTGTGGAAATCTATCGAGGAGGCCTTTGTTCACCAGTGGAATTATAAACAGCCGATATGATGATTAGTAATTATTGCCGATCTTTTTTGTTCGGCAAATTATCCAGCTGGCGAGGACACGTCAAAATTTCAAGCTCAAACTATCCCACCAGTCTTTTTATTTATATATTCTCGTTTGGTTAATGATCCACCTTGAGTCAGAGCTGTTCAAGCCGCCCAACGGCCTCCGACTTGGCTTAACGAGTGCCGTATGACAACAACAGGAACTGATGTTTTTACGTGCCCTCCAAAGCACGGTTTAAATACCACTCTGCGGTTACCCATCCATAGACTGACCGATCTGAGCGTTGCTTAACCTTACCGATCGTTTAGCGATCAGTAAGTGGAAATGGCTATGAGCGTCAACTACTCTTTTAAAATAAGTATTTTAACGTATCTACATATGTTGTTAGAAGTCACAAAACATAATAATTTCAAGGTACAATTTCATTTTAAAATAATAAATGAATAACTCGTTTCAGTTATAATTTTAATGACTCGTACGTTAGCACAAAACACAGTTAATCATAAGGTCACCTTACCGGAAATATCCGAATAATTAACTGTCTTGCACCAAAACAATGCGCCGGAAATTGCGTTCTTAGGCAAAAAATACACCGTCGACAATGATATCTCACGGCGGAGGGTTTAATTGAACAATGCATTGCATCCTGTGTGTTCCCATCCTAACATACAATGCGTGGCCAGTCTTATAGAGAACGTAATGGTTTACTCATTACCATCGTACCAGCGAAAGGACGTCCACTGCTGAACAAAGAACTCCCCAATAGATATCCACAATTAAGTCGCCATTTTGGACTTGCCCGTACTCACCGCGCTTGACAGGTGGGTTGGTGAGCGCAGAATGGCTGCTGTTCCACAGAAGGAATGCCCATCCCTCTGGTTTAGAATCCCAGTCGCCTTTTACGACATCCACGGGATGAGATGGAGTACTCTTATCGGCCATACAGTGTCCACTACTGAACAAAGGCCTCCCCCATAGATTTCACAACCTGTCATCATATTGGGGGGAATTTGCCAGTACTCACCACGCTTGGCATGCGGGTTGGTGAGCGCAGAATGGCTACAGTTGCACAGAAAGGACGCTCCTGCCAATCCCTCTGGTTTAGAGTCCCTTAGTCGCCTTTTACGACCTCCACGGGAGGAGATGAAGTGGTGCTATATTCTTAATCCGGACACCACACGGAACATTATGCGTCTTCTTTTTTTTAATACTCCTTGATTATAAAACTGCATATATATATAGTATTGCTATATGAAGTATATATATACTCCAAGATTGCATGATTAGAACCTCGACTCTCTTTCGAGTCTTTGCTGGATAGTAATAATTAAAAACACAATTTATGGTATAAAAGTTTAGTTTCTACTGTTTACCAAGAAACAGCCGAATTGATATATAACTCCAATCACTGATGCTTAGTAATAAGACACAGTTTTCAGTTGCCTATATGACTGTGATGAACCTACGCTGTAGAGTAGCTACAAGCCGGGGATTGTCTGTCCTTCGAACGGCGATATAAATAACCTCTCGGAGGCCCCACGCATTGTGCTGTTTTTTTTTACATTCAGCTCCGATCACCATGGCTTGTTTTCGTGACCATTTTCGGTTAAAAGACGACTCTCGAAATGGAAAATATACAATTAAAACCCAGCAGGTGTTATGTTATTACTTCGGATTACATTCTGACATTCGATATTTAAATGGTTTTAAATATTGCCAGTAAAGTTTTTAATTGTAGTCAGCAACGCGGAAGGTTGAATTTGTTTATTCGATTATCATATTTTTGTAGGTATTCGAAGGGTTAATGATTTTTATTCACATTTACATTCGAATTTCAAACTACATTCATACGCAGTACACATAGTTTATTGAATTTGCAAACCAAGTAAAGCTTTAGTTTGTAGTGTTAAATAGCCTTTTTTTTTTTTTTTTTTTTATTGATGTCCAGTGGAAATTCTACATGGAACTTCCTTCACCCCGGGGAAGGGCGAAGGGGCATGCCGGACTCCTACCGGCTAAAACCACTGGAGCGGTCATCTTCGGCACCGAAGGGGGGGCTCCAGGTCCTCGTAAGATCACACTAGAGTGTGTTAAATAGCCTAGGGCATCAGGACTTTAGCGATAAGTAGGTAGGTGGGTACTCGATGGGATAAGGTGTTTCTAATGTTGCAAATCATATTAAAAGGTCGTTTTAATAACTCTACCCTTTAGATGCGCAAGAGTGGATCGAAATAGAATTTGTGGTTATGTAACGATTACTCGACGATCCTAGCGCACGCGAAGCCTCTTAGGTGATGTGAATTTGGATGGCTCATTAATTTGTTATAGGTTGAGGTGGCCAACTAAATGTGACAGTGTTATCTGTCACTTTATTTAAAATATATAATTTGGATGTAGAGTGAAGAATATAATATCAATTCATATGATGTGAAGTGAAAATATTTTATTTGGTTCTAACATTACTTAATTGCTTGGCATAAAATTAGAAATCTCGCAGAACATCAAAATATACTGCCGTACAATTGCATAAAATATAATGTTTCTTTACACAACTATGTATAACATTATTCAAATAAACAATAATTAAAATATAGCTATTCACAATATTACCCACGTATTAAAACAACTCTCTCAATTATATCTCGAACATAATCACTGCTCGTACTAACATGCGCTCATCAAAGCTATTATACATGTAAACTTAATGGTAAGCTTACAAACTTTCACCGGCTGACAATGGCCGTTATCTAATGTTGAATTACGTCAGATTAATAGCCTCATGTGGCAGTAATAATTTCTTTTAGAATATTAACAGCGTCGAAGCGTGACCTCTTTTAAAAATGGAACATTTTGCTTGTAGATTGATGCTCAGATATTTTACTTATTTATTTTGTATCAAACGTTTTATTAAAATAGTTTTAAATAAAAAATTTGATAAATACGGATTGCAGTGTAACAATAACATTTTAAACAATTTATGGAATGTATAAATTATCATATTCCATACGTCAAAGATTGTACAGTAAAGAGATTCAATAATTCTAAGAAAGTAAAATAAATAAGTATAGGTTTTCATTCCAAATCGATAGTTATTATCTTTATATTTGTTTTATTGTTTTTAAATGAGCTATTTAAAACTATGAACGTAGATGTAAGCAAATTTATGTGATACTTTCAACGGGCTAAGATAAAGGTCAGGCGTGAGTGAGATTACTCAACTAAGAACCGGCGCGGGCGCATCGTTTTAACGAAATCGAAAGTTCCGCCCACTGCTCGTCGGTAGGTCATTTTTTGAGGCTTTCACTGTGTTACTTAATGTATTACGACCTTTGTTATAATACCGTATAATATTTATGTAATGTACACACTGGGTTTTTTATTATACAATAGGCGCAATTCACAGCTATTCATGTCTGTCTTGTTATTTCTTGTGAGTTGGTACATTGTGAACCAAATTGAGTTTAAGGAAATCTAGGCTATATTATTTGTAGGTTTTAAGGTTAAAAGTGTATGTTCATCGTCATCATATCAGCCAAAGGACGTTCATTGCTGAGCCTCCCCCATCGACGTCTGATTACGTGTTCATAATTTTGGGGAGAAATTGCTAATACTGCGTCTGTTCTATGCAAAGGATGCTGCTTCTCATACTTCTGGCTGATAGTCCCTTAGTCGCCCAGTTGGAATATATGGGAGAACATGTTTTCAACTACAATATTACGTTTGTTCTTTGGATAAATTATTTGTACTACTTTACTAGGCCAGGCATACGTCAGTCCTCGTTCCTAAAGATAACATACTCATCGTACGGAATTCAACTCGCACTTGTCCGATTTTTTTAGTTGTCTATTCCATTCCCGGCTTAAGCATGCAAGCTTTCATAAATCTTTAATCGCAGTTATGCTTATTTTTAAATCAATATTGAAGGTTATTTCCCTGCAGCGACCGCCTATTTCGCACTCTGTAGAGGCTATAGTGTTTTCCTATGTTAAAAAGATCAGACGAATGTTATAACAAGCAAAAATCACGAGAGTACTAAGGATAGAACTAGTAGACAGTAGTAATGTTACATAATATGTTATGACAAGGTAGCATCGAGTAGATCAATATTTATGTCATGCGCAGGCGAGGGCTCCGGTGTCGCCCGGGCATTGCGCAACCTGCCCGGTTCACTGCAGACATGGCCCGGTTCACTGTTCACATACATACACATCAGTCCGTCTACTACTGAACTACAATGAGCGGTCATATCGGGATCGTAATCACCACGCTTGGCTGAAGGATTAGTGATTGCATATGTTGTCATAAGCACTCGGCAGAATGCCGCCCATCCTCTTGATAATAAACGACACCCATGGGTGCCCTTTTCTGTGCTGGGTACCAAACGAAATTCTGTTACGTCGCATCGTCATTATTATATTGTGAACACTAGAGATATTGTCGAACTAATGGAATTATTTTCAGTTCATACAATAACACCATAACAAATACTAATAATAAACAGTATTATTGTGAAAATAATGAATTCCAAACTTGTGATCTCGTTCATTATTAAAATAAATCTTACTACCGTTTTTCATTGCATTTTATCGGGTCCTTAGAAACAACAAGAAATGCACTTAGTACCGAGACAATTAATTTATTATTGTTTGACATGACGTGTTTAGTCAGCACATTATTTATGCGTTTTCACTCGGGCTACAAATTTAATAAGCGATTAACACCCCGGTTATCTGCCAATTATGTCAATTAGCAGATGTAATTGCCGTAAAACGAGCACAACTCGAATCAAAGAGCGGTGATCCGAATTTTCATTTTATCGAAATCGCTCTACATTCGTTCCACATTGCTTATTAGTCTGGCCGCTGAGGTATGCGAGGTATGCGCGACTGTGGTTCACCTCGATATAATCGTTTGATTTTAATAACAAAAGTTGTTTGCACTGCGAACTATTATATGGATGAGTATAAACTATTGATGCCAAATCTTACATGGGAAAAATAAAAAGTAAATCGCGATCGTAAAAACATAAAAATCCATATCTCACTCCAACAATTAAGACGAATCTAACGACACCTCCTAAAAAAATCATCAAGCTGTTTAAGCTACAGAGCGTGTCAAAAGAAATAGACACATTTTCATACATACATACACTCGGAAAGCATTACCTTCTTTCTGGGGCAGTCAGGTAAAAGTAAAATCTGATCTACTGCAATGTCTACATTTACAAATTATCGATAATCGATGTAATTAGTATTAGTAACCTCGGTAACATATTTTGGTGTTTATCGATAAAGACTTGATTGTATCTGATCGACAATAAGGAACTTAAGTGTGTGTACTGTTCGCAAGCCACTAGAGGAGGGCAACCCAAAAATAGATTCGTTCCTATAGTGATTACATAAAGTAGTTAGTGCTGTTTCAGCACAACCCACGTTTAAACGTTTTGTAATTATATGACTCATTGTACTGTTAAATATAAGTGCAGTGAATCGAGATTCATAGAATAGTGTATTAAATTAAGAAATTGTGAACTTCTTTGATATTATTTAACCGATCTTAGAAGACTCAATGCAATGCTGTTTTGATGAGATTTTAAATTACATTACTTTTGAATGCCAGACTTGTCTTGAAAATAAAAGTCACTTGTAGGTTTATAATGAACCTACTCAATTCCTACTAGTTCTTTTAGATATTAAATTTTTCTCTTACTGCTAGAAGCCGGCTAGGTAGGTACCACCCTAGTGCCAGATATTCGCCGCGAAGCAGTAGTGTTTACTATTGATGAAATTACTGGGCATAAGAGACTAAATAACTTATTTCTCGAGGTAACGACGCAAGACTAGTCCTGGGTAGCATTACAATTGTTATGAGCAGGCATGGCGCCTACCAATAGGCGAATGACTTGCTCGGCTCGTCACCAAGTCGTACTTAAATTAAAAAACTGTACTCAATTCCTACCAGTCCTTTTGAATGTATAGAACTAATAGACTTGCAAATCGACGAAAATTTGAGAGAGAGTTATGCATTACAAAACTGCATAGGTGCTTTCTTCTCGCAAATGTCAACCGGTACAGGTGACACACATGTTGTGACATATCGTGACATAACTTTAGTACGGGGAAGCGGCTGTAAGCAAACAAGGTGTTAACGTTGTAAGATGAATTACGTATGGAGGTGCCATAGTGCTATGCTACTCATCCGATTTCCTTGCCAATATCTCGGTCCAAGATTTGATCAAATTTATTTGATGTTACGTCACACCTCTCGTCTAATGTCTTTGTCTAAAGTATGATTTTTGACAAGTTCAATTCCAAACGCATAATTTTATTTTTATAACGTCTGTGCCTTATATTATTAAGATATTGGTTGCTTTCACACTCGTAAAATGTTGCTTTTATATCCATTTTGTTGAGATTGATTGAAAATATTGTATGTCAAAATCATTGACCAAAAACAAAATTTTTATGAAATGATCCCATTTCTTTGATAAAATGTACTAGTAATTGAATGAATGGCGTACGACCCTAAGAAGTAGCTAAGTTTACAACTTCTCAAATGTTAAACGCATTGAAACATAAAGAACAATTGAAGAATTAGATTTTATACCTTATGGACAATTATCAACATTAAATACGTTCCGCGTACCAAAAACGAAATGTTTGTGCAACGGACATTTTGTAATAGCTACATTTGCTAACCGTGATTACCCAAAACGGACTTACCACATGACGTATAAATTGAAACAAAGAGAGCACGTACTTCAGGAACAATTAACCAGTCATGGTAGGCTTTAGTGTTGAGTATCAACTCAATGTAGTCATTGCCTCATTAGGGCCTGTTGCGTTCCTCGGAGAAAGAGCGGCCCTGCCCGAGACCGGTGTATTGCGAAACTGCTCACCATAATGGTTGTTAAGCAAACTCCTTGGCAGTTCATTTTGTAATTTAAATTTAAATTCAAGCATTGTGATGCGTCGTTACGTCACCGATGTTGCCAATATTGGCATTTTGTCAAACGTTTTACATATTTAGCTTAGAAATAGAGTCCAAGGTTTTTTTAGATTATGCAAAGTCGTATCTGGTCCGGCACCCGATAACTATACATTTCGCCGATAATAAGGCTTTAGTCTTCATTCGTCTTTCTAAAAATTTTTCAGCAAGTCATAACCTTATCTCCTCTTTGCAGCCGTCGGTCAAGAAACCTTCAAATGCCCGGATGACTTCGGCTTCTACCCTCACCACATCTCCTGCGATAAGTACTGGAAGTGCGACAATGGAGCCGCTGAGCTTAAGACATGCGGCAACGGTCTTGCCTTCGACGCCACTGACTCCAAATACCTGACTGAGAACTGCGATTACCTCCACAACGTTGAATGCGGCGAGAGGACACAGCTCGGTAAGAAATTGAACTTTCTGTCTTGTCAACTTAATTGTGATTCCTTTAATCAACACCCTGTTGAAATACGTCATATACTTAATTCATCCCGGGCGGAGGGGCATGCTGATCTCTTACCGGCTAAAACAACCAGAGCAGCCATCTTTAGCACTGAAGGGGGCTCCAGGAACTCGAAAAACTTCCATTTAGAGCCGCCCATTGCTGTCACGCCTTTATGCATATTTTAGAGGGGATGCCTGTAAAGCGGTCACTCCCATTAGCGGACGGGAGGCGACTGTAAATAGATTCCCACGAAGCCTTGCTGTACTGACTGTGAATTCTATTGTTTTATCACATAGTAGCTATTAGATAACTCACAAAGATTTCATATATGAAATTTTTGAAAACGCATTCCGAAGTCACAATACAATGCAATGGGGAAAAAAGTTCCACCCAATTCTGATTTTCTTGTTACCGTAGTCAATCGTCTATTCAATAATTTGGTTACTATATTTATTTAAAACCTTGGTAGTTGCTATCAGATGGTACATAAAACGTTCAAGGTCGAGGATTTAACATAATGTGTACATTACTTAAGGATAATATTATTCGGAATAATGATTTCAACCAGGATGTCGTAAAGTTCATTAGGCCAGTTCGCACCATGGAGACATACATATGTATACAATATTAAAACACGTCAGCTCATGACTAAACTTCTATTTTATGCAAATATAACTATATAAATACCATAACGTGTCTGTTAGCCTTGAACTAGAACCGCTTTGTAAATTTATTACCGCCAATTTGAGTAGGTGAATTTTTTGCCCAAGATTTTGATGCCGTTTTTATGGAAATGAAGATTAAACCTTTTTGCCGCTTGGTGATTGATTGCCAATTATCCTTAAAATAGAATGACATTTCCAAGAACCATAAACGGTTTGGCGATGCAGGGTTTTTGTAATTTTGTCATTATTTATGAATCCTTGTAGAGGACACAAACTCTTTGGTATCAAAACAAAGAGTTTTTGATCGCCAGTACTTTTTATTATTTTTAGTTCTATTTCAAACTAAATATACTATCTACTTTATGATATTCCAGCTAGCATTACGTGTGCTTCTTGCTCCATCTCGTTAACATATAATTTTGTTCCACAGAACCTCCAATCTCAACTCCCCACTGCCAGCGGCTGTACGGTATCTTCGCTGATGAAGGCAAATGCGACGTCTTCTGGAACTGTTGGAACGGCGAAGCCTCCCGCTACCAGTGCAGTCCCGGTCTCGCCTACGACAGGGAATCTCGTGTTTGCATGTGGGCTGACCAGGTCCCAGAATGCAGGAACGAGGGTACGTAAGATAAGAAAGAATACGTGAATAAACTGAACTATACAGCACTCTTGTTGATTTATACGTCGCTGCTGCAAACTGTATCAATCTGTGGTTTTTGTTAATGATAGTAAACAACCACTCTTTAGCTCTTGAAAATATAATTCAATTTCAAGAATAACTGATAGTGCTACCGTGTCTTATTCATGCAATCTAGCTTCATCAGTATGGTTTGTTAAAATGTGAAGTATGCCAGTAACAAAAGCGACTTTTTTTGTCTTATGCACATGACATCTTTGTGCACATACTATTTCAGTGAACTTTTTTCACCTTGATCACCGCTGTCGCTGCAACATTTCGGTTTCGCCTTCTGCACCCTCGCTCACGTAACCTTGTTTGGTGTTTCCCAGAAGTAGCGAACGGTTTCTCTTGCCCCGCTCCCGGTGAGGTGTCACACGCTGGCTCCTTCAGCCGTCACGCCCACCCTGAGGACTGCCGTAAATACTACATCTGCATGGAGGGAGTAGCCCGTGAGTACGGTTGCCCCATTGGCACCGTGTTCAAGATTGGTGATTCTGACGGCAGTGGCAACTGCGAAGACCCTGAAGATGTTCCCGGATGGTAAGTTACCTTTCCTAAATGTCGTGTATATATTGTACACACCCACGTATAGGACATGCGCATTTCAACATCAATCTAACAGAACAGTTGAAGTGCTTGTGATTCACGACTCGTGGAACTCTTGATATTTAATTAGCGCACGATCGAATGCGGATGTCCTGTACACACCGTCCAGGTAAAGCAATTGAGACTGCAACTTGGACGCACTATAGGACTCTTCTACTCACTGGTTGCATCATGGTTATGTGGCGTTTACCAGCGTCTCATGTGGTACATTAACATCTAGTACCTAGCCTAATAATGTGACACCAAGAAAGTTGTGTATTAACGATCATAACAATATTGACAAAATATCGAATGGGTTTCAAATGTTTTTGTGGTGTAATGATGTTCTTGGTGTCCCTAAACCTTAAGACCCTGTAACAACTTCCACACAACCAATGTTATCCTTGTGACTAACACTCCTTCTTGCACATAAATAATGAAAAATAATATGAACACACGGTTGCACTTCGTGTTCCCATAGCTTTATAAAACACGAATCGATCAGCATTGTACAGATGTCGTTGTATAGGTAGACATAAGTGAATATGTAGTTAAGCTCGCCCACCTGAATAGCTAGCAGCAACTATGCGGTTCGGAGCCTTGCACGCTTGCGACATTTAGGACACTTCGAAATTAACATGACTTAGAGCAAAACGGTGGGCTCGCAGTCGTGTCATGCGCCGACGACCGTGGTCAATGCCGACCGGTAAATAACGGAGTGTGTATGGTAATGACCGTTGTTTCATACAGACATATCGTATCGACCGTAACAGTTCCAGTATGACACAAAGGTTGAATTATCAATGCCTTTCATAAAAAGAGGAAATGTTTAAAAGAATGCCAGTGACTGGCGCAGACATGCAATTATGAAACCGTTATGAGGTCTTTTTAACTTATAGCGCTCGAGCGTAATTTATCTCAAGTATCCAGTTTGCGCTTATGTATTTCAACAGTTTATCTATTCTACCGTGCAGTTTGTACTAAATAACACCAATTTATCTGTGAACGGAATTGTTATTTTATTAAAACAATGAGAGGACTTTCCAAAGGTTTATGTCCGGTTCATGGTCTGTGTTCAGCGAACAATTGCAAGTAGATCAATACTACGATGCGCCTGCGCCGGTCATGATGTAACAATATTAACTGAAGGTCATAGAACCAGTTGTTTATCAAAAGTTTTTGCGAGAGCTCCAGACTACATAATTCACTGCTAAGAAAAATAACGTTAGATAATGTTAGTTAGAAAAGCGAGCGGATATCATTCTTGTTACCGTTTCAAGGCGGTTCACTCTTTAACGCCGACTGAGTACAAGATTACATTACACAATTCTCGCAGCTTGTTGCCACTCGTGTAGTAAAAGTTGCTAGAAATTAAGATATCCTTTTATGTTTAACTTATTCGTCGTTAGTAGGCAATAAAATATAGAGTTAAGGATAGCGAGAAGACGAGGCAGGTAGTAAGGTGCGCGTACATTTTCAGCGAGGACTACTACGGTGATCTGGATCTGAAGACGATCCGCAAGAGCGAGTTGCTGGACGGCCTCCAGCAAAACGGAAAGAGCCGTGAAACCCAGCCCAAGCAGCTCAAACCCCGCCCCCAAAAGGAGAACTAAATAAAATTCCCCACCCTCGTAACCTTTTAATACTCACATAGTTAACTTTAAACCGATACACGCACTACGAGCAACCTATACAATCAGGAAATTTTGGCTGAATATATACATATACATTTACTGAATAAAAAAAGTTGCTCTTGGTATGGAGAGATCGTGTTCCAGGTTCAAAAATATTCGAATGTTTAGTGAGTGAGCTACAGTTGAAATGTATCACTTCTAGTTGCCAAATACTCTCGTTGTAGCTTCTTCGAACAGTTTCATAGACGCACGATAGGAAATTAGTAAAAACCATACAGCCACACATATATTTATTTTTTATATTGTGTCTTAGTATTTCTTATATCTTTTCAATTATATTGAAACCAGTTAATCCAGTCTGTATAAAGTTTTGTACCATAGACAACTCGCGCTTTAAAGGGAGTTGCTTTGCATTTATCATGGCGTAATTCTGTTTAAAATCTATTAAGACATCGATATACCATTGTATCAGTTTCAATATCATGACCTTGTAAATATATAATTGTACTGAATTATCTTGCTTCGACTGAAAGTTGTTGTTTGATAGAAACTGTAATACTTAAGTTTTATTTTAAGTGATAAAATAAACAAAAATTATAAAAAAATAACTTCCGTTGTATTTATTTCCTCTGTGTGTAGTGTTGCACTGAAGCACCGTTTCCCTAACATTTTCTATCCTCACGACCACACTATTTCTAATTTTATTCACTTTCTAATAATATTAATCTTTTCTTGGTTCTTTTAGTAATATTCTTCTGTCTATTAAATTGTATTACTGACCGTAACAGCCAACTCTCGCCCTCCTCGGGATTCCAGGTATGTTTATTCTTCTATATAACATTGGAACCAATGCATTTGATGGTATACCCTTCTGTAAGTAAAATATTCTGTGTTCTAATTGCTATACAATTGAATAGTTTAAATACCTATACATAAACTTATTCTAAATAGAAAAATAAATAGGGTGTTTTTTAATCCTTAGGAAGCAAGGCGTACTGCCTATGAAGCTGCTAATTATATAAATATTTCATTCTATGACGTCGGTGGTTATTACATAAAAACCGTCACTAGTACTTCTGTAAATGATCTTTGTTAATAATAAATTGCGCAAAATATATTAAATTAGATAGTTGGAATACAGCATGGACATACATTCATTTTAATAATTCAAACTTTAGATTCCTGATGTCTTAGTCTTTTTCCCTTAGTCTCGATGCTCAAAAAAACGTATTCAAAGTAGGTAAAAATTATATAGTATACGCATCATATTTTCTTGTTGCTTACAAGGAAATATGATACGTTCTTCTCTTCTTTCTACAAAACAATATTACTACACAAATGTCACATTCTTAATTACTATTTAGGGATTCGTTCATTTTCATTCATTCATTCGTAACATACGCTGCCAAATTGAATATATTTTTTTACAATGTTACTTTGTTTTCATAAAAAGAACATCAAATAAATATGTATGGAAACTTGAACAATGTTAGTTTGACTGGAGAATAGATGAAACGCATCTTCCTAATACATGATTGAGCCATACAAACAGGATAGGAAGGACTAACAAAAAGGAAATTATTACATTAACTTCAGACATAACTTCTCATATTCTAATCTATGAAAACAATCACACAGCTATTGTAGTTCATTCATATCATCACATTACAGCGAAGATTACTACGGTGACGTCGACCTGAAAGCGTTGAAGAAGTTGGGATTCTGAATGTCAAGGAGCGGCTCGAAGAGCAGACTGAAGCTTAACCCGTTTCACTTGATATAACATACGAACAGCCTCTTCAGAATCATAATGTTAATGTTAGTGTGTGCGTAATGTAACATTCAAGTCGGCTGTAAACCATCCGTCACGATGATTGACATTCGATAAGTTTTCTCATTATCCTTGAAGGATTTATGTGTGAAGATGTTTTATAATACAAACTTCATCTAATTGTTTCTAGTGAATCATAATAGGTTTTGTCTGTCTGAAGAGGTGCTCGAGTAGGATCTATAAGCCATGTCTTCGAATAAGTAAATCGAACCCACAATTTTGGTCAGTTTTTATTTCTAAAACAATTGTTGCCAAATTTGGAAATCTTCAAAATCCTTGACATGGCACCACCACAATGTGCTGATGCTGTGTCGAAATATATGTTGTTCTTAGTCATAAAACTTATGTAAGTTAAGTTTAGCAAACTTATAATATTTTTGTAAATAAATAATATTTTTATACGAGGACTTTTTCATTTCAACCACGAATTAAACCTTTTCTAATCTTCAATCAGAGAGTAATTAATTGTTATTAGTTTTAAATTAAACCATGAGACAGAAAGGATAAAAATAATCAACAATACAACCGATTAGTTAAAGTTTATTTAGTTAATGATAAATAAATTGAAATGCAATTTGTTGATTGGACCCGAAACTTAAATAAGACATTCATATTCAGCGGATACTTCAACCGAACGAGATTTATAACCAATTCATTTCTCAATTCAACTTATTGAAATGTATTCAAACAAGGTTTGTTAGCGTTATAACATTTTAGTTACAAATGTGTTAAATAATGTTGTACACGCCCTATTTTACCTTGTTGCACCCCAGTACCATAACTATACACAATTAGCCGAGTATTATTCGCCAGTAACTCTGTAGCGAGAGCCTTAAAATATAAATGTAAAAATTAGGTGAGCTTAGACATCAACTTTGGTGCTATTTCCGAGCTGCAGCTGACGGATCGCGTCCTGACGAGATATCGCTATGTGTGTGGAGGTCCAACCTGGAAATCAAGGCATTTAGTTTTAGTAAGTCTGTATACGTTGAGTTTGCGAAAACAAAAAGTTAATAAGTCTTTGAAACGATTGCAATATTATAACTTAATTTAATATTTAGAACATACAAACTAGGAATACAAAATGAAACTTGCAAAAGTAACACATATTGAGTAAATAATTTCGTCTATTGTAGACTTTTAATAACACAAAGCAGTACACTGTTGGGAAAATTGTGATACGACCATTTGACAGGATCATTAATTTTTTTAAGCAGTTGTTAATTATCATGTATTCACACGCATATATACATATGGAATAGACTTAATCATAAAACTAACAAATCATTGTAATAATACGTGCACATCGAAACTTTCGGTACTTTTGTTAAGCATTAATTATAAAAGGAGGGAATCAAACTAACAAATAATTCGAAAGGTACTGTCATAGATGTTGACGAAATATATATGTTAAACAACATTTCAGGTGGAAAATGTCCACTGCTGTACAGAAACCTCCCCCAAAGATTGCCATAACAACAGCCATGGGGTTGTGTTGCTGCTTCATTGGGAGGGATTTGCCATAATCGTCACGCTTGGCAGACGGGTTGGCGATAAGATAAATATACTCGGAAGATGCTGGTGCCCTTCCTCCGGCTAATACCATTGTTGCCTTTTGCGATACCCACAGGATGAGATGGGGTGGTGGTATTCTTAGCCGGCACCACACGGCACCCACCAAACAAAACACTTTAACTAAATTAAATGAACAGAACCGAAGCATTGGCATTGTAGGTAAAATTAAATTTATCAAAGCTATAAAAACATAAATAATAGAAGTTTTAAGGGAATGTAGTTCTTTAGGAGAGAGAGAGAGCTATGTTTGGTATTTCTCTACGAGATCGAATCAGAAATGAGGAGATCCGTAGAAGAACTAAAGTTGCCGAATAGCTGGAAGGATTAGTAAACTGAAGTGGCAATGGGCACATAGCTCGTAGATTTGATAGGCGTTGGGGGCAAAAAGGTTCTCGGTTCTCTTTAAGGAAAACGCAGCGTGGGACGACCTCCAACGAGGTGAACAGATGAACTGGTGAAGGTCGCAAGGAGTCGTTGGATGAGGGTGGCATTTAACCGCTCGAAAATCTAAGGGGGAGGCCTTTGTTCAGCAGTGGACGTCCTGTGGCTAATATGATGATGTCTGTATACTTTTACTATGAACAATCTTGTAATCTATCTCGCCCCCTCACGTGGAAAAAATATGCACTACCCAGCCAATAGAACAAGGTGCGTTGTTTCCATTTATTGTTTTAATTTCACTTATCATATTTATTCGTTATGATATTCCAATGTTTAACAGTTGAATTACCTCAAAAAAAAGTTTACTGAATATTTCGTCATTTAGCTTTCTCTTTCCCACTCTTTTCCTCATAGCGTCAAGGTGAGAATTAATAATTAGCATACAATAAAAGTCTACTTAATCACATAAAAACAAGTTGTTTTTCGTTACTTTACAAGTACATTTGGTCGAATTTCGAAACCAGAGAATATTAGTAAAAAAAATTGTGTTGATTGTAAAATATATTATTGAAAGAATCGATTTGTTTATCGAGATATAAATGAAAATACTCACTTTGAGTATTAACAATAGAGTTTTCCGTGAACACAGTCTTGATTTCATCAGGCTTTGGAACTGGTGCAGGCGCGGCGACTACAACCAGTGGTGCTGGTGGGGTAAATGTTGCTATAGGAGCTGATCCTGAAATAGATCCTAATGGGGCAACGGGACTTGGTGGAATATTAGGTTTAGCTGGGAGAGGAGGAACAGATAATGCAGGTGGGTCAGGGCTTGACTGAGGAACAAAGAGTGCTGTGTTGACGGCAGTTGATAAACAGTCTACGCGAGTTGGGTAGTCACAGACGCCCAGTGGCTGGAATCATGTAAAATATGAAACATAAATATAGCACGAAATCTCAATCGTAATTAGGGAAACTGTAAACGCACCCATGACACAGGAGAAATACTAGTGTAGGGAAACTAAAAAAAAACTCATAAGATCCAAATGCCTTGAATTTCTAAATTATGAAAATCTGTAAATGAATCCGAATGTGTGCACGAAATGATAAATCTTGTTAATGAATTCACACCTCATGTCTGCACATCATATCCTGTGGCAGAGGTTTCTTTGGTAAATTTAAAGCTATATTATGCCTTATGCTTACTTCCGAAATTGTTGCAACTAGGACGAATTTTCGTTTGTTCAAGCATTTTTTCCTTACTTACTACCTACTACCTACATACTATTTGAATCAGTAACAATATCTCACCACAAAGGAATTGTGAAAAATAGAATAAAAATTATACTTGGTAATTCGGCCTAACGTACTAGAGGAGACACCGCACTTCATTACGATGTGCCATTCAATTGCGGCGACATCACCGCACTTAATTAACGGCTGAAATTAATAATCAATCTAATCGAAAACCTTTGGATTTGAGATTAAGGATTTCTCTGCTTTTCTATTAATAGCGATCCTAACACAAAAACGGATGAAGTTCAGAATCTTAAATCTAAAGACTTTTTGTGAAGTGCGGCGATATCGCCGCAATTGAATGGAACATCGTTATGAAGTACGGTATCTGTGGAGAGGTAGTAGCCTTAAACCCTTAACTTTGCCCTATAGTTCTTTTCTATCTCTTGCTTGCTAAGTGGGGATGTGAAACGTATCTTCTTCTCTACTCCTCCCTTTTCTTTTCTGGTTAATTTACTTACGGGTTCCAAGACAGTTATTATGCTAGGATACACTGAGCTTCATTAATGGGTGTTTAATTCGGCAAAGGATTTACAGTGGAGTAGGTGAAGGTGCGTGGAAGTAGGTGGGAGTTTGTACCAAAAAATACCACCCAATCATATCCCTGTCCACATGTTACAAGTATTCGTGTGGCAAAGTGTAACCACGGGCCCAAAAGAAAGGTCAAGGTCATTCAGCGAGCTATGGAGAGAGTTATGGAGAGAGCTATGAAGAGAGATATGCTTGGTATTTCTCTACGAGATTAAATCAGAAATGAAGAGATCTGTAGAAAAACTAAAGTTGCCGATATTACAGAGAGGATTGAAATGATGACTATTTGGGCAAAAAGGTCCTTGAGTGGAGACCGCACCCCGAAAAACACAGCGGGACGACGTCTTACGAGATGGACGGACGACCTGATAAAGATAGTTGGGAGTCGTTGGAGGCAGTATGTAATCTGTTGTTATGGAAATGTATAGGGGAGTCCTTTGTTTAGCAGTGGAGGTCCTTTTTGGGTGATACGATGAAGGTGTAATAGCAAGGCAAAGTGCCCATATTGGGAGTGCGGCGTACGTCCGAGTAAACCCCGCACCCCCAGAGCTAGGTAGTAAGAAGGAACATCGTGGGTTTCGCTAGGAAGAGGGCGGCTCGCCCTTCCACCTTCACCAGGATGATATCAGTTAATGAGGTTTTTCCCAATTACAAAAAAGGGCAAACTGCCGATAAATCGATTAAAGGGTCCTGCCGTAAGTCAAAAATAAAGAAGTACGATACTTCTCCGTATTTCACTCTTAAATCCAGTGAACGTCAACTGAGGAACCTGGGCTTTGTAAAGATCGCTACAGTGATATAGGGATACTGCCATTATCACCACGCTTGGCAGATTGGTAAAGGCCATAAAATGATTATTTATTCACAATAGACAAAAAATAGTTCCGTTAGTAACACCTAGGTCACTCAGCGAGCTATGCTTGGTATTTCTTTACGAGATCGAATCAGAAATGAGGAGATCCGTAAACGAACTAAAGCTGCCGACATAGCTGAAAGGATTAGTAAACTGAAGTGACAATAGGTGGCATTGCTCGTAGAATTGATGGCCATTGGGGTAAAAAGGTTATCGAGTGAAGATCGCGCACCGGAAAATGCGGCATAGGACGACCTTAAACAAGGTGGACAGATGGCGAGTAGTGCAATTCTCCAAGCTCAAACATCCATACATCCTTGAATACACAATTGAAATAATGGTGAAAAACCAATTTGGTATTCGCTAAGACATGATTGAAGCTATTCAAGGACCCGTTACAAACGTTGAGACTTGAGGACGAGTCTTAGCGAACACCAAATTGGGTTGTCACCGTTATTTCAATTCTGTTTTCAAGGATGTATAGATGTGTGAGCTTAGTGAATTGTACTGCTGGTGAAGGTGGCTAGGAATCGTTGGTTTTTTTTTTTGTTTAAAGAGAACGTTGCCGCACACTAGGATTTCTCCTGTGTCGTGGGTGCGTTTACAGACACAAATTCCACACACAATACACCCAGACCCGGAACAACTACCTGTAGATCATGCAAATATTTGTTCCGTGCGGGAATCGAACCCACGACCCGGTGCGCAGCAGCCGACTGTATCCATGTATCCACTCGTTGTATAAATCTATGGGGAAGGCTTTTGTTCAGCAGTGGACGTCCTTTGGCTGATATGATAATGATGATGATGATTATAAAAAAATATTTTATTATAAAGACGGATACCAAATTAATTATGTACTTTATGTAACCGGTGATAGAGAGCACATAATTTATGCTTATTTCTAGCATTAATTGTATGAATATTAGAATATTTAGCATAATATTCTGGTTAATTATTAAAATAAATTATGTAGGCAGTAATTTATTGTGACGCAATAGTTAGAATGCCTATTCTTTTGTAATAATATCTGAGTGAAACTCTAGCACCTAATTGATATATTGCATGAGTTTATATCTACCCTTAGTCGCCTTTGACGATATCAGCGGTTGGAGAGGCAACAACAAGAGAGACATGCATCTACAAAAATACACATACATGCCTAAAAATAAATGTGCTGCATGGCCGTTGCACTGAAGCTCATGGTATCGTAAGCGCGGCTGAAAAGCGTAAAGTCATTGGTTCAATTCCCGGAGACCGAAACTATGGCTTCGGATTTGCTGTAGGGAGTACGTTCTATGCTCTTTCCAGCGGTCTGGGACCATCCCGGGCCCTCTCCATCCCAGGTTGCGTCGGATTGGACCGAGATGTTGTGGTTTCAAAACATTCTTGGTACTCATCAGTTCTCCATCGCGAGGACTTGAGTTCTATCAAAATGGAGAAAATGGTTAAGTTCTGGGGCATGTTCACACATTTTGTGAAGCGTCTTTCTTGACGTCAGCTATGTGTTACATTTGTAATCCCTTATAAAAATGTTTTTGGGATTCATGCCTAGATAGCATATAAAAATGTAAAAACCTAGCATAAGAATTGCTACAAACTTTTATGATGCAAACACAAGTATATAAAATTGGAATATAATAATAACTGTCCCAACATAACAAAGCAAACATTTATAAGACAGATTCTATAAAAAGGTTATATTTAATTGCGTAG
Source organism: Diloba caeruleocephala (assembly GCA_947459985.1). Taxonomy (NCBI): domain Eukaryota; kingdom Metazoa; phylum Arthropoda; class Insecta; order Lepidoptera; family Noctuidae; genus Diloba; species Diloba caeruleocephala. Next base: position 6,555,251 of record OX381607.1, read on the forward strand.
GTTCTCCATGCTATAAAATCCTGTTGAACTGGCTAAATTGCAATAAAAAATTCCGTTTTGAAATACCTGCAATGGAATTGTAGAATGAGTCACCATTCTTCTTAGTATATGCATATCTTCGTATCGAGGAAAATCATCTTGCTGGCTATATTGCACATACATAACAAATAAAACTTTTTAACAAAAAAAATACCGACTTCAAAACTCCCACACGATAAAAAATATTAAAACCATACCAACCATATCCAACCATAAGGAACAATAAACGCGGGGCCAGGTAGAAAATATAATATCTCGTTGGTCTGCATGAACCATTGATGGGGCATCCAGCCTTTTAAGTGGTTTTAATATTTTTATATCGTGTGGGAGTTTTGAAGTCGGTATTTTTTTTGTTAAAAAGTTTTATTTGTTTATTTTTAGTGTAAATATATGTAAGAACTTTTTCAATTTTGGTTCAGTATTTAACACTAAAAATAAGAATGACTCAAATCGGTTCACCGATCTGAGAGGAATCGAAACCATTAAGACATCATCTAGATAAGCGCAGTCAAATTAACCAGTTTATTGAAGCTGGTTAAAAAACTACTTAATCAAATGTAATGAAATTTATATGGGACCAACTCGAAAGCATTCTGCACCAGTAAAAAAAAGACTTGCTCAAATCGGTTCACAAATCACAATCTCAATACATAAAAAACGCACGCATCGAATTGAGAACCTCCTCCTTTTCGAAGTCGGTAAAAACTTACTAACAAGACACTTACCGCCAAGTAGTTATGTTCAAACTTTAAACATTACTGTGTTCCAGTTTGAAGGGAAATGTAGCTATTGAAATTACTTGGCATAAGAGACTAAATAACTAATGTTTTGAGAAGACCAGCTCCGTGTGGTGCCACGCAGGTCTAGTCCTGGGTAGCATTATAAGTGGAAGCATCCATCAGGCTAAGGTATTGCCCGTATTGCCGCAAGGCTGTATAACAAATATATTTACGGCCGTTATTGCTCTGATTTTATTTTACTGATCAAATTATTGATCGAAGGGTGGTAGGTCTCTTTTTGCAAGAAGCCGGCTAGGTAGGTCTGCGAATTCAGCCCCGAAAAGACGGTGGCGTGCACGTGCCGCCGTGTGCGCAGCACAGTGCATAGCGAGGCTTTGGGGGAATTCTTTACCATCCCCCGAGAGGTTACTGGGTATGTGGCCTCTTTAAAGTCGCCTTCCCTCCACTAGAAGGGGTGACCGCTTTACAGTCATCCCCTCCAAGATGTGCTAAAAGGCGTGGCACCAATGGGTGGCTCAAGATGGAGATTATCCGAGTTCCTGGAGCCTCGCTCCGGTGCCGAAGATGGCCACTCCGGTGTTTTAGCCAGGAGTCCGGGATACCCTCCCGCCCTTTCTCGGGGCGGAGGAAGTACATGATGTATTTCCACCAAATCAATAAAACAAAGGTAGATAGCACCGCAGTGCCAGATATCTGTCCCCAAGCAGTGGTATTTAAATTTTAGACATTACTGTGCTCCGCTTTGAAGTGCGCTGTAGCTAGTGAAATACTGGGCATGAGAGACTAAATAATGATGTCTCGAGGTGATGAGCGCAGTATGGTGTCACGCAGGACAAATCCTGGGTAGCATTACTATTTTATGGGCAGGCGTGATGCTTATCACCAGGCGACTGACTTGCTCATCACTAAGTTGTATAAAAAAACGGAAGCAGAAAGAGAAGATTTAGAATGTTAAATATTCAGCTAATTCCAGGTAAATTCTAGGCCGTGTGGTATCTCGGTTGCCCGGTGGTTTACCGATTCACTTCTTAACCACAAGGTTGCAGATTCAAAACCCGAACAATGGGCCTTTTTAATGTCGTATGTACTACCTTAGGTAAGACACTGCACACTTTAACGCTAAAGGAAAATATCGTGAATAAACGTGGATCTATAACGGTCTGAAAACGCCAAAACTTAGTCAGGAAGCATGGTGATCAATTCTGCCCTCTCTGTACTACAGGAGGACTGCCCCTTTTATCATCATTGACATATCAGCCAAAGGACTCCCACAACGGACAGGAGTTCCACATCGACCGGTTACATGCTGCTCGCACCCAACGACTCCCAGCGACCTTCATCAGGTCGTCTGTCAACCTGGCAGTTGCCTCCAGAGTCGGGTTGGCAATCGCAGTTAGGTTATAAAAGTACTCTAAGGACGCTGCTGCCCATCCTCCGTATAATCCCATAGTCACCTTTTATGACACCCACGGGATGAGATGGGTCGGTACTATTCTTAGCGTTTAAATACAAGCCATAATATCACATTTTCAGATACGCCCTGACGATATTGTATATAAATATACATATATATATATATACAATCTCATCTATCCTTTGTTGAGCCTATAAACTCTTTCCACTAACTTTAAATATTGTTCCGTTTTCATTACAAAAAAAACGGATTTGTCAGTGTGGTGTCCGGATTCGTCCGTGTGGTGTCCGGATTAAGAACATAGCACCACTCCATTTACTCCCGTGGATGTCGTAAAAGGCGACTAAGAGAATCTAAACCAGAGGGATGGGCAGCAGCGTCCATTCTGTGAAAAGCCATACTGCGCTCACCAACCTGCCTGCCAAGCGTGGTGAGTATTGGCAAATACCCTCCAAAATTATGTCACAGTTGTGGAATCTATGGGCGAGGACTTTGTTCAGCAGTGGACGTATAAATGGCCGATGTGATGATGATGATGATTATAAATCCTTCGAAAGGGGATGTTTTGTCCTACTGGAATCTGTTTCGTTTTTCTCGTTCAAGTTAATTTATATTAATTTTTAGATCATTAAAATGGAATGTCAAGCTGAGAAAAAGGATCATTCTCGACACGTTCTTTTTGCTTTTAATCAGGGTTCTGAGGCCGCGAAAGCTGCTCGCCATATTTCTCTTCAGTACTTTTAAGTTAATAATTAATTGATTAACGTTATTTTGCTAAGCCATAGACCATATAGCCCCTTTATGTAGTTGCGATATCGTAACATGAACAAAAAATTACCAACCTTTAAAAGAGTTTTCACAAGTTAATAACTATAATTTCTGGTGAGCTATGCGGTAGGTATGTATACGGTAGTAAGTAGTGTGGGAGATATTTAAGTATATACCTGGTTGTATCTGAGGTCAGCTGGACACTTGAACTTCACGGGTTGTCGTCCCACACATATGAAGAACTCGCTGCAGTCCATCACGTTTCGGAACGCTTCGAAGTCCTTACGGCACTGTGGCTGCGTTGGTGGCTGCTCTCCTGGTGACAAATGGTAGAAAATATGAGCAAATTCAAATAAAACTAATCAAGCATAGACCAAAATCCAATAAACCTAATCAAGCATACTCGTATCAAGCTACAGCTTAGTACCAGAAACGATTTTTGTTCTGTAGTGACTATATCCTATGTTCAGTGATGGAGTTTACGGGTACGGTAATGATATGATGTCGTAATAAACAGCCTAAAGAAATTGAAAGGGATGAAGTTGAGTTGCACAGTCAAATATTTGCCTATACGTTTTAATAGTCTTTCTTTTCCTTTTTCACGATTAGGATGGCCTTGGAAGATTTTTCTTGTATCTTGGTAAAGATAACACAAATTTCAAAAGCAACAGTCTAAATCAACAAGAAACAAATATCTGTTGACCATAATAATGTCCATTAATGTACATGCGGATCGAACCTGAAATCTTTAGCACATAAGTCAAAAAATTAGCCTCTATTCGTTTGTTGTTGCGTTTAAGAATTTAACAGCCTCTGAAAGGCGTGTCATATGCCGAATTAGCTGACAAACTGTCACAATTATCCGGCCGTTAATAGTCCGTCACAATCCGCGGGCTTCTGGAACGCAGATTATTGAAAAATTTGCTAATTGACTGTTAACGCGTGCTGTTCTGCATTGTTTTTGTTTTTGTCTAGCGCATAATCATTGTCTCTTTCGTTTGACATCAAACCTACAATGCTTTATTCTACGGTTAAAAATCGGAATAAAGTCTGCATATAAACATTAAATCAGTTTAACAATAACAATGTATTTGTTATTTCTGTTTCTCTTTGCTGTACAATTTTTTTCTAGTGTTGGGTAGCTCGCATAGCCGTAACCTGCGTGCTGCCGAGAATTTGTTTCTCCAGTTTCCTTATCACTAGTGCTAGTTTTATTTCTAAATCCTATGCCGTCTCAACAATTAAAATATGGAACGCCCTTCCCCTTGATGTAAAGAAATCACCAAGTAAATTTTCTTTTAAACGCAAAGTTTGGGAATAATATTTGAATTCGCTGGAATCCTAATTGACAATTATGACCATGGTTAAAATGATAAATAGTATGTATTATATGTAGTATATATTAAACCTATATATTTTACCGTAATTCTAGTATGTAGATTTTAATGTCTGTTTATCGTATTATAATTTTTTTGTATTTTTTTTTGTACTACTTTTCAATGCATTTGTTTTTTAACTCAAGGTTGCAGGTAGATAATGCCATATGGCATTAAGTCCGCCTTATGTACAATCATTGTGCATAAAAGTATAAAAAAAAAAAAAAAAAACATTGTACAAACCGCTCGTTTGGTGGTCTATCATAGTACACATGGCTTAATATAAAGTTATAAATGCCATTGTATAAGCTGATATCGCATAGACTTTCCGTACAATGAGAGTTCAACTTGACGGCACGGTTGGTGCAGTGGCTGATACAGTCGGCTGCTGCGCTCCGGGTCGTGGGTTCGATTCCCGCCCGGAACAAATATTTTGTATGATCTGCAGGTAGTTGTTCCGGGTCTGGGTGTTATTGTATATTGTGTGTGTAAATTGTAATAATATTTAAACATTCATGATGGTATTTTACAAACGTACTTTATAATTATTTAGCTTACCTTAAGTTTTCTCCGAGACTTATTAAGTTTTATCGTGCTCATAGCCTTTAAATGAGCAATACTAGCTTTGATACTCTATTAATCGGTCAATATTCACCAATTATAAAAAAGGGTTAATGGAAATTAGTTGACAGACGGAAAAGCTTTCCAGAAACCCAAAATTGCTTTGACGCGCGGTTAATTGGAGATTTGATACATTGTTAGCGAACTGTTGACAGTATGTCACATTTGTGTTCCGGAAACCCAAAAAACTTTTAATTTAAGGTTATCAGCATATCACGTAAGTTTTGCGATAATTTTCATTTCAGAACCCGTATCTAAGTATGGTATAGGCCCCAAAAATTGCTATTCCGCTGGCACCATAACTCATCAACCTCCGCGTGACATTAAATAGTCAGCACACAAATATTTCAAATAATTTAATTACGTTAATTAATTTTCAAACTTATTTTTTGTAATGTTGTATGTTAATTTTGAAATACAGTATTAATAACTTATTTTGACATCAAAAAATTTGCACCCAGCAATTTTCTGGATTTATATCATAGAGTCTGTATCTACTCGAGAAGAGGCACACAATTATTACCTAATACATACTTATCAGGAGAGAAGTTCCAGTCTTGAATAAACACAAATGTATTTATTTATATTTATACTTTCAGCAAAATCCAAACTGTGATGCGTGGGATCAAGAGACACTTTGATGTGACGGTTCGCACAGATTATATTTTACCCTAGGCAGTATGCCACGACTGTTTACTGGTGTCAGTACTGCGTAAGAACTGTCAAGCATTTTTATATAACTTGTGATTATGATACGTCCGTAGATTTATATAGAAATATCCTTCTAATATATCAATAAAAGCAAAACTGTATTGTACAGGTTGTCCAGTAAATAGCACGACATACTGCAGGGGGTGAGAGCTTGGGTCAATACCTACCAAAAAAATACGATATAATATGTTCAGCAAAATCTTACGGATTTACAGTAGTAGTAAGTTAAGCGATAAGAAAATGGCACTGTGAAAATTTAAATAAAAATTGTATTTCTTGAAAATGTTTTAGTTTTTAATAGAATAAAGACTTATCAATGAGTAAAGTAACTATTCACAAATAATTTGAGGTATAAAAAAAACTAGAACAGGAAACTTTCATTACGAGATGCTTAAAAATCTGTGTCAAGGTAGAGATTTTTCGATATTTCGGAAAATTTTGTACTACTGTAAATCCGTAAGATTTTGCTGAACATATTATATCGTTTTTTTTTGGTAGGTATTGACCCAAGCTCTCACCCCCTGCAGTATGTCGTGCTATTTACTGAACACCTGTATACGCGATGTAATCTGTTTACAAGTGTTTTATAATTTAATATACTTCTATTTGTACTCTCTCTTTCCCTTCCTTCTAGACCCTGGACCTCGACTCTCTCCAAGTTTCAATTCGTTAACTGGTAGGTTAGGAATAGGTGTGACGATCATACTAGGTAGGTATATTCGTTTGGTTTCGTAACTGGGACGACCCGGCTGCGGATTTTATATAACTCGCTTGACATTTCCACGTTTGATGACATCTTGTAGTGATAACATTTAAATTTACACACACTACTGGTACCACGAATGTCACATAACAAATAAGTAAAATGCGCCGGCTGGCATTTTCTTTTGCTGTAATAAAGAATTTGCCGTGTGGTGCAGGCTCAGAATACCACCACCCCATCTCCTTCCGTGGGTGTCGTAAAATTCGACTATGCGATTAGCCGGAGGATGGGCAGCAGCGTCCTTCGAGTACATTAACAACTCAACTGCGATCGCCAACCCGTCAGCAAAGCGTGGCGATTATGGCAAAACCCCCCAATTAGCCCAAAACACACTCAAATCGGTCGTTGTGGTGATCTTTGGGGGAGGCCTGTGTCCAGCAGTGGACTTCATTTGGGCGAAATTATGGCAGAATCAGTGAACATTACCGTAATTATGACTGTTTCTTATAAGTTGTTGATGAAGAGGTGACGTTTAACTGTTGACGTACAGGTTTTAATAATGACGTTTTTTGCTACCCAGAACTTATTCTGCGTGGTAACGTTTAAGTTTAAACACTACTGCTTGACGGCGAACATCTGGCACTGCGGTAGACCGACCTTTTTTTATTATTGATGTCCAGTGGAAATTCTACATGGAACGTCCTTCGCCCCGGGGAAAGGCGAAGGGGTATGCCTGACTCCTACCAGCTAAAATCATTGGAGCAGTCATCTTCAGCACCGAAGGGGGCTCCATGTCCTAGTAAGATCACACTAGAGCCACCCATTGGTGCCACGCCTTTAGGCACATCACGGAGGGGATAACTGTAAAGCGGCCACCCTCTCTAGCGGAGGGAAGGCGACTGCAAAAAGGTCGCCCCCTCCAGGTACTTCTCGGGGAGGATTGTAAAGGATCCCCCCAAGCCTGCTGCGCTGCGCACACGGCGGTACGTGACCACGTGCGCACCACCGTCTTCTCGGGGTTCGCTCGGTGTGAGTACACAGACTCCCCAATATGCGTACCTGTGACCCCCGCGGTAGACTCTACCTAGCTGGACTTTTACAATAAGAGACATTTCCATAACGAATGGTAAAAGAGGTTCAGTGGCTTTCACGACTTAAACCCGCTTATTATTTATTAGTACTGGCTTCCACTTTCAGTTTGTGTTCCTTCTTCAAGAATCTTTTTACCCCCATCACTAACGGTTCTCGGAAGGAACTCATAGTTTCAGTCAAAACGTCCACTGCTGGAAAGAAGCCTCCCCCAAAGATCGCCACAACGGTTGATCTGGTGGTTTGCGGTAATTTTTCATAATCGACACGCTTGGCAGGCGGATTGGCGTTCGCAGTTGAGTTACATGTACTCGAGGGACGCTGCTGCCCATCCTCCGATTAATCCTATAGTCGCTTTTTACATCCACGGCATGAGATGCGGTGGTGCTATTTTTAGGGCACCACACGGTTACTAAAACACCGTAAAGATGCCTTGGTGATAAAAAATATTTTATTTAAAAATATTTAATCAAGTTATTTTAAGTGTTACCTGCGTATCATCTTTGAAATATCCGGTCTTGTTGGAATGTAGTTTCAATCATAACGACATACACCAATTTAAGAAGGGTTCTGGAGTTTCTCGAACTAAATTATACAAAGAGCTTTAACGACCATTAAATTTATAAAAATTACAATTCACTAGCGTAAATTATTTAAATCTAAAATCTGGACAATGTCTCCATTCATGATGTCTTTTTTCAATAGGCCCATTATAAATATTAGAAAATTTCTAAAAATGGTTGTTGTTCCTCGTCTGGATGTATTGTGTGTGGAATTTGTGTCTGTAAACGTACCACGACACAGGAGATATCCTAGTGCCCCGCGCTGTTTGAAACAAAAAGTACGAACAATGTTAGTGATCTTGTAACTTTTGAATGATTTGACTGATTGAGGTCATATTCTCACAATATGTTTATTTTGTCATAGGTGACACTGTAGTCAATTTATTTACAAATTCTATATTAATTGACCAATATGACTCGTATTCACGGTACGGTTTAATCCCAAAAAAGAAAATCAATAAATCTGGACCAGAAGGGAGGCGCTGTGTGTAGTTAATTAATATATTTGAACTTTTATTTTATTTTTTCAATCTCATCGCGCCACCTACCTACCTACTTCTGAACGACTTGACAGATCGAGGTCATATACTATACATACCATTTTTTTGTCTAGGCGATGGTTAATTGGTATGTTAGGATCTAATAGGTGGCGCCACCTACCAGGAAGAGCAGAACGTTTTCCGAGTCAACTAAAAATAAAGAATACCACTAGCTATGTAGTTCTCGGCAAAGCATAGATCACTCCTCTCCATAAATGGTTATCGTAAAAGACGACTAAGATTTGATATCAACAAAATAATGCGATCATCAATCCGCCTGCCTAGCGTGGTGATTATGGCAATAACGCCCGTTTTTTTCATGGGGAACTCCTCGTAGACTTCCTTCGCCTTGGGGTGGGTGGAGGGGCACTCTTGGACTCTTACCGACAATAGCAATAACCCCGTTGTGTCCTTCCACTTACTTAACCCTGGCTGGGGGTAAAGTGCACGCTTTGTCAGCATTAGACCGCACCCCCGGCAGGTATCGGCCCGTCACAACCTATCTTTAGAGGTGCGCGCAGAACACACGCGTCGCCGTCTCGGGATGGCAATATATATTAAATAGTTTATACAATTTTAGTTTACAAAGGACATGGGTGGGTTTGAGCCTGATCTGTTACAGAAATGAGAGCTTAACTAAAAATAAGTGTATATTTTTATATTTTGTTTCGCTATTTATCTTTGAGATTTACAATTAAAATAAAAAGTGCAAAGAAATAAGAAGACAACATGAATAAACCAATGACATTTCAATACCGTGTGGTGCCGGCTCAGAATGCCACCACCCCATCTCCTCCCATGGGTGTCGTAAAAGTCGACTAAGGGATTAGCCGGAGGATGGGCAGCAGCGTCCTTCGAGTACATTAACAACTCAACTGCGATCGCCAACCCGTCTGCCAAGCGTGGCGATTATGGCAAAACCCCCCAATGAGCCCACAACACATCCATATCGGTCGTTGTGGACATCTTTTGGGGGAGGCCTGTGTCCAGCAGTGGACTTCATTCGGCCGAAATGATGATGATGATGATTTCAATAAAATGCATAAACAATAGGTCTATAACCTTTTGCCAAATATGTAATAAAAAGTTATTTTGGATACAGATTTTTCTGGATTATTACGAACAATTCCTTAATACGTGTAATTATACGTATATACGATACGATACATATTATTTATGTGATAAAATAAATGATAGTAGCTTTTAAATCATACCGCCATACTTAATCTCACTGTCACAAAAACAAGGATTTTAAATATACGCAATTAAGAATATAACATTTTCACTCATGTAATACCCTATCACACCATATCAATTTCTTAAATGTAATGACCAACACAATTCGGCGCCTATTTTAATATTTTTTTACTATCCCGGTGGAAATACGTCATGTACTTCCTCCGTCCGGGGGAAGGGCGGACTACCGGCTAAAACCACAGGAGCGATCATCTTCGGCATCGAAGGAAATCTCCAAGTCCTCATACGATCACACAAGAGCCGCCCATTAGTGCGACTGTAAAAAGGCCGTCCCTCAGGCACTTCTCGGGGAGGATTGTAAAGAATACCCCCAAATCTCGCTGTGCGCTGTGCACACGGCGGCAAGTGACCACGTGCGCTCCACAGTCTTCCCGGGGGTCGCTCGGTATGAGAGCGTAGACTCCCCAATCTGCGCGCTCGCAACTCCCGAGTCAAGCGTGGTGAGTATTGGCAAATACCCCCCAAAATGATGACATAATTGTGGTATCTATGGGGGAGGCCTGTGTTCAGCAGTGGACGTATAAATGGCCGATGTGATGATTTACAGGCTGATGAGACTAGATGAGACCAAAAAGAAACATAGTTTGTCGGCACGGTTGACGCAGCGGCTCAGCGATGGGCTTGCTGCGCTGCGGGTGGCGGGCTCGATCCCCGCACGGAACAAAATTAGTATTATCTACAGATAATCGTTTCGGGTCTGGGCGTTTGTGCACGTGAGATATGTGTCTATAAACTGTACCCACGACACAGGAGAAATCATATTGCGGGGCAATAAAAAAATACGGGTTGCACTCCGGGAGTGCCGACAGAAGTGGAAATTTTATAGCAATAAATGTTTTATTTATCTAGATGCGTTCACGGTCTGCTATATGTACATGCATATATGCACACACTATAGCTGCGTCTCGTAACGGTGTTGTCCAGAGATTTTATCTCATCTAAAAATATGCGTACCGCGCTAAAAGAAGTTTTCACTTCAAAATTGAAAATGAATAAAATAATACTTACTCAACTTCCTACTCTCACAATTCACATTGTCAGAAAAATCGCAGTACCCCTGACTGGAAAATAGCAGTCCCTTTGGACATTCCTGCTCCACGGCCCATCCGTCCCAGCAGTTCAAATAATTATTACACAGCTTTGGTGAAGGAATCTGGGATCTCTTCCCTTCGCACAGCGGGTTCGGCTCAATCAGTGGGTCCGCAGCTTGCGAAAACAACAATTGGTTGTGGTACCCTGGGTCCTTCTGCATTTGCTGTATTACTTCGTTTGATACGGGAACTGTGAGAGCGAACAAGTTTCCGGTGTCCTGTTAAAAAAAGGAGTTGGTATTATAGATAGAGATGCAGAGAGCCCAATTTGTCAGACTGATGAAGTGTCACATTCCTTAACAAGATGCCTGGGTCTACAAGACTGACTGTGATTGTGGGTTGTCATACATAGGGCAAACAAAGCATGTCACACATAAGTTAACATACTCTAGACAAAACTAAACCATTTTCTTCGTTTTGATAGAAATCAAATCCTTGCAAAAGAGTCCAAAACATTTTTGTCACATCCAAGAATATTTCGTTAGTCTATTGAAATTATAATACGGGTGTAGTATCAGTTTAATAGAGAAGATATTTGACAAGTACCACCAGTTTGATCATACGAATATTTATCCAGCGCGGGAATCGAACCAGCGACCTGGAGCGCAGCCACCGACTGTATCAACCACTGCACCAACCATGCCGTATTAATAAACGCTATCCCTATAACCTACTGATTGTTCCTTTGATATATAGTTCACATTTTCTGTGGAACCCTGGCAATTTTACACGAACTTCCTCCTCCCGGCGAAGGGTGAAGGACCACTACCGCCTAAAATCACTGGAATCATCTTCAGCACCGAAGGGGGGCTCCAGGTCCTCGTAAGATCGTGCCACGCCTTTATTGGTGGCACATCTCAGGTGGGGATGAGTGTAAAGCGGACACCCCATCTAGTGGAGGGCAGGTGGCTGTGAAAAGGCCGCCCCCAGGCACTTCTCGGGGAAGATTGTAAAGGATCTCCCCAAGTCTCGCTGTGCGTTGTGCTCGCACACGGCGGCACCACGTGCGCGCCACCTTCTTGCCGGGGGGCATCTCACCCCTAGCCCTCCCAAGGCGGAGGAAGTCCATGAGGATTTCTCACCAACAAAAAAAGACGGATTTGTAACCGCAGTATGTTGTTATTAGCACAAGGAAGCATGATGGCTGCCATCCTCTTGATATCCTAGGTCACCTTTTACGACACCCATGAGAACAGAGGGGTGGTCTAATCTTATAGGGGAACCACGCGAAGCATACTTACTTTAATGAAACTAAAGAACGGGTTCAAGAAACTTCCATAGTAAGGCAGATAACCAGCGTTTAGTCGCAGGTTCTGAAGGTAGGGGTTATTTGGGTACGGGTTGGAGTATGTCTTCACTAAGTTTCCCTCCTCATCGTAAACTGAAAAGATAAAATATTATGTATTAGGAATATTTTGATGACTTATAGATTTGAGATTTTTACTATTATATTTACACGACATGTTTTCGATTTTCAGCCATAAATTGTATACTAATTGGTAATTGTAAACTAACAATATGGTGGTGATCCATCAGCTCCTCATCGCCTATTCACAATACTTTACATTGAGGTATTGAGATTTACTGTTCAGACTTCAAATACTTTAAGTGTACATTTTCTGCTACACTATTTGTAGCATAAAGTCCATATGAAGTCCATGCAAGAAGGTATTATTATCATAACATCGAATCTTCCACCATTTTCTTTAGATGGTACCCTTCTGGGTATCATGCGTACAGTTAACAGACATAAATTGCACAAGCACCCCATGTTTACATAGAAATCAGACCCGAAACAACTATCTGTAGATCATACAAATATTTGCCCCGTGTGTGCCCCGACACGTAGCGCAGAAACTGCGCCAACCGTGTAATTGACCAAGGGGTGTGTATACATACGCTAAGGCCCGTATTACAAGATGAACGAGGATCAAAACTTAAGTAAAACTCGAGTCTAGATTGTTTTACTCATTTATGAGCCCTATGAAATAGGTCCAGCATTTATTTTCAATTGATGCAAACTTTGCTCAAGTTCTACTTGAGTTTTGATTCACAATTTGTAATACTGGCCTTAGAGTTGAAGGGATTAATTAAACATTTAAGTACAAGTATCTGTGATGATGAACGGATTGAGGACTATGGATAATATGGCTTTTGCAATGCAGCATTCAATTGCATTACCTATTTCATCATCATTTCGGCCGAGAAATAAATACTGAGGCCTCTCCCAAAGACCGCTACAACCACCGATTTATTATGTGCTCGTCGGGCAGTTTTGCCATAATCACCACGCTTGGCAGGTGGGTTGGCGACCGCAGTTAATTTGTAAATGTACTTGAACGACGTTGCTCCCCATCCTCCGGCTAATCCTTTAGTTGTCTTTTATGACACCCACAGCCTGAGATGGTATAATTGGGTAAAAGCTGCAATGAAGACGATAAAAAAGCATGTTTGTTGGGACCTATTTACCTTACCGGAATTGACATTCCAAAGCAGAACAACAGTAAGTTAATATAAATAAAATGGTAATATATCAGCAGCTGGAATTCACCGAACAACGTTAACAAATATCGACATTATTGAACACATTAGCACACAAAGGTATCGACATTATAAAGCCAAACACTACTTCAGACACAGCACTCGGCTCAGTGACGTATGAATTGCCCTTAACACACACGGCACACGTCGATGGAAACAAAATAAACGACTTGAAGACGCATCGCTCTTCTCAACATAGCAACAAATCCTGTGCGTAGTCGCTCGCACTAATAAATAAAGGAGAAGTGTTCTGTCTTGTGTTCGACATTGAGGTACTTACATTTATACTTTATAGATTATAGGATCATACAAAGATAATAACATTTATTTCAAGTTAAAAGTCAGTAGGTTATCTGTTATCATCATATCAGGTAAAGGATGTCCACTACTGAACAAAGGCCTCCCTCATAGATTTCCACAACTGTGTCACCATTTTTAAGGGAATTTGTTAGTATTCACCACGCTTGGAAGGCGGGAGGGTGCGTGCAGTATGACTACTGTTCCATTAAAAGGATGCCGTTTACGAAATCCACGGGAGTAGTACTATATTCATAACTTGGACACGATAGGGATTATAAACATAGCACCGCTCCATCTCCTCTTGAATCTCGATTATAGGTATCACGTTTATTAACCTATAGTTTCAACGAAAACTTTATGTAGATTAGAATCATCAGTAGCTCATAACAGAAAACGCTATCGCCAGTTACAACACCCACAGTTTTAGTGGAAGTGGCCGTGAAAATACGACAAATGCAGTCTTGTTGCTAAGTGCCTTAACTGCGTAAACATAACACAATTAGCTAAATTACAATTTAACTTTTTTTTTTATAATGCCGTAAATTTAATTCGTTAATAACGTTTACTAAGTTCTAAGAAACCTTATAAAGCAAATGGTTAGCGTCCGAGATCGTTGACCGAGAGTGAACCAGCGTACTTTATGACTGTGAGTAATCCGTACGGGTTGTCATTTAAGACGAGAGGATATTATTAAAATATGAGAGGATGTCAATAATAATAATAATCATTTATGTATATTATTACAACAAATTTTTATTTGGATACTACCACTAATATGACGACATTTCCTCTGCCCTCGGGTCGGTCGCATTTCCCTCCGCAAAATGCTATACGACATTACAATATGAAAATAACTAATATATACAAATGCCGCTGTTTCTACATCAGTTATTGGAGTATTTTCAAGATGCATAATTAGAGCTAAGTCTAAACGACTACTGACGTATTATATATGGCATCACGTTGATTTGAACTTAGAGAAATATAAAAAAAAATACAAGCCTCCCTTCCCATTTACTATTATACTAGTTTTAACCTGCTGAATCATGTACGTTTGGTCTTTTTTTCGGCCAAAAATTAATTACTAACATGAAACCATACCACCACAACCACCAACGACATTAAAAGTATACGAGTACTACTACTTAAGAGAGTTATTTACATAGTCAGTAAACGTCTGCTGCCGATTTAACTTAAATAAAAAGGATATGTCATCTGCAAGTAAGACCATCTCATAAGTATCTTTTATAACATAAAGTAAATCATTAATATAAACGAGAAAAGGAACGGGCCTAGAATTGAGCTGAATCCTCACATTGCGACCACAGAATTTTTTTTTTACCATTACCCAATAATGAAATAAGAAGATGAAAAGAAGTTTCTTTTTTGTGTCCAATATTTCCATAATGTCCAAATTTCTCGGCCAATGTCTCGTGAAAAACACAATCGAAAGCCTATGACAGATCACAAAAAAACATCCTAATGCATAATATGCATACTTTGCAAATTTTAAAAAGATTTTTAGTAGTCTCTAAAGAATGACCAATCGTATCTTGTTTATATTATTACATCAGCAAAGATGGGCAGTATCGTGGGCGAAGGTTGCTCCTGATTAAAGATAAAATGCATGAGGTAATTCTGTTTCGCAATAACATTCTGCATTCCTATTTCGATCTCTATCAGCTGCCTCGGAACGTTTTGTTATTTCTATTAACAACTCCTGATTTATTGCTATCTTTATAATTTTACACAATATCATTTGAAATTATTTTATTATGTTTATATGTTTCGATATAATTAATTTTAGAAACTAGATACTCTACTAACGCTTAGTGACATGTAAATGGTGAGTAATGTATTTTACCATTTGATGCGGGCAGCATGTTACCGCTTGTTGTGGAAATCTAGGGGGGAGGCCTTTGTTCAGCAGAGGACGTCTTTTGGCTGATATGATGATGATGAAATGGTGAGTAATTGATTTAGTAATATATAAACATTGGTCACCAGCATCCTTTCGTGTGCCAATGACAACTGCAATCACTAATCCACTTGCAAAGCGTGGTGATTATGGCAATAAACCCTATGACTGTTCGTTGTAGTGATCATTGGGAGGCCCAAGTTCAGCAGTGGACGTTTATGAGATAATGTATCATTGGAGTTTTACTAACATAGTAGTAAACATATAATTCTAATCATCATCATCATCATCATCATATTAGCCAAATGACGTCCACTGCTGAACAAAGGCTTCCCCGATTTCCACAGTTGTGTCGTTATTTTAGGGGGAATTGGCCAGTACTCTTCACGCTTGGCAGGTAGGATGGTGAGCGCAGAAGGGACGCTGCTGCCCGTATCTCTAGTCCCCTTTTACGACATCCATGGGATGAGAGTTATTCTTAGCTATGTTTTGATAATCAACTAAGTATAAAAACCTTTACAATAGCTAAGTGAAACCTAGCAATAAATAAATCAAAAGGTATGCCGAGTCTTACGCAACATCCTTTCGATTTCTGATTGATTTACGATCAACTATTATTGATTGCAGTTTGATTATAACTTTTAGTTCGGGTTTATAACTGCAAACACTTCCTTTAAAATCCTCACTTGATGCAATAACAATTCAAGGAGATTCAGATATAATTGTGGACATACAACTATCCCAATTTTTGTTCAAGACACAACATTTTCTTTGTTCTTTACGATGAACAAGTTAAACAAATAAAAATTACGATTTATTTAATGTACGTCATTGAATTACTTGTTTTTAGGGTTGTCAAGCAAAAAAACCTTGTAATTTCTTTATGTCCGACTGTCCGTCTATCTTTCAAACAAAATATATGTGTAAGCCACGAAACTCACCAAGCATAGGTCTTTATAATCACCCCCTACGACATGTGTGTAAAGGATTCGGTGCGGTTATTCTCGAGATCCTGAAGCCAGAGATTACCACTCTGGTGGTTGTAGAAGATAATAGTGCGGCATACCCCTTTTGCCCTTCCCTAGGGTGGAGGAAGTTCATGATGGATTTCCACAGAGTGATAAATATAATCATCATCATCATCATTTCAGCCTAAAAAAACGTCCACTACTGGACAGAGGCATCCCCCAAAGATAGCCACTACGACCGGTATGGGTTTGTGTGTTGCTCATTGGGGGGTTTTTGTCATAATAGCCACGCTTGGCAGACGGGTTGGCGATCGCAGTAGAGTTATAAATGTACTCGAAGGATGCTGCTGCCCGTCCTCCGGCTAATCCCATAGTCGCCTTTTACGACACCCACGTGATGAGATGGGGTGGTAGTATTCTAAGCCGGCACCACACGGCAAACGGTAAATATATTTTGCTAAAATCTGATACGAAGTAGTTTTCGGTATTTAAATAGTCCTCTGGTGATTGGTGTATTCGCCGCGACACCACTGTAGTGTCAGATATTCTGGCACCCAGTATGCTTTAAACATTAACAAGAATTCCGGTTTCAAGGGCACTGTAACTTGATTCATACTTATTTCATTACATCTATAGTTGCTTTATATAAATTAATAACGTAACTGAGAAATGTATACAAACCGAACAGGTGAGAATAACTTTAAAATGTCAAGTGCGTCGCTAGGGTCTTTCCTGTAGATTGAAAAGACTCGTGTCCGGGTTATGTAACCTTTCCAGTTGAAACGTTTTGCTCTTTAGAATATAATCATTTATTCAGTAATTAGGTCGTCACAGACACGAGAGACAGACAGAGTTTTACACGACATATTGAAACAACGGAGGGCATTTCGCTACACGCATAACCTCTGAGAAAAAATGCCGTAAGAAACTCAGGGCTAGTTCCTTTTTAATTGTTTTTCTTTTTTTATACGTTGGTTTACAGTATTATATACATATATATTGTACATACAAGACCACACAGTTGATGTAGTGGCTGATACAATCGGTTGCTGCGTTCTGGGTCGTGGGCTCGATTCCCATACGGAACAAATATTTGTATGATCCGCAGGTAATTGTTCCGTATCTGGGTATATTGTGTGTGTGATTTGTGTTTTTTGTTTTTGTTGTTTTGTGTATTGTGGTCCGTGTGGTGGCCGGATTAAGAATATAGCACCACTCCGTCTCCTCCCGTGGATGTCGTAAAAGGCGACTAAGGGAATCTAAACCAGAGGGATGGGCAGCAGCGTCCCTTTTGTGAACCGTTAGCCATACTGCGCTCACCAACCCGCCTGCCAAGCGTGGTGAGTATAGGCAAATACCCCCCAAAATGATGACACAGTTGAAGAATCTATGGGGGAGGCCTTTGTTCAGCAGTGGACGTACAAATGGCCGATATGATGATGATGATGAATTTGTGTTTGTAAACGCACGACACGGGAGAAATCCTAGTGTGGGGTAACGTAAAACAAAAGAAAAGATAAAGATATTGATTTTTTATTCTAAACCATACCTATTTTCTAAATATAATACGAAAAATCTGAAATAACATGTTTCTTTCCTCTGCTGTGTTGTTTACTTGGTATAATTTAATTAAGTCAAGTCGAGTCAAACTATTTTAAAATAGACTATTAAATAGTTCTTTTTGAACGTAGACATAAGACAGCACCCATTTAAGCCCACCCTTCACCGCTTCCTAGTGTTTAAGCGCTTAGCAACCCACCTGCCAAGTGTAGTGAGGTACCTGTTTTTTTTTTATTCATGCCCAGTGGACATTTTTCATGAACTTCCTTAGTCCGGGTATGCCGGGACTCCTAGTGGCTAAAACCACTAGAGCGGTCATCTTCGGCACCTACGCGAGGCTCCAGATCCTCGCATGATCACACTGGAGCCGTCGACTGGTGCCACGCCTATAGGCACATCTCGGAGAGGGTGACTGCGGTAAAGCGGTCACCCCCCGTGGCGATTGTAAAGGATCCCGCAAAGCGTCCCACGGCAGAGCGTGACCACATGCGTGCTACCGTCCTCTCTTGGGTCGCTCGGTGTGGGCACGTAGATTCCCCAATCTACTCACCCGATGCGTAGTGAGTACCTACTGGCCAATACCCCCCAAAATAATGTCACAATTGTAGAAATCTATGAAGAAAGCCTTTGTTCAGCAATGGACGTTTTGGCTGATATTATGGTGATGAATCATCATCATTTCCGCCGAATACAGTCCACTGCTGGACACAGGCCTCCCTCAAAGATCACCACAACGACCGATATCGGTGTGTTGTGTGCTCATTGGGGGGTTTTGCCATAATCGCCACGCTTGGCAGGCGGATTGGCAATCGCCGTTGAGTTGTTAATTTATTCAAAGGACGCTGCTGCCCATCCTCCGTCTAATCCCTTAGTTGGCTTTTACGACACCCACGGGATGAGATGGGTTAGTGCTATTCGTAGCAAGCACCACACGACATATACAGATTATAAGTACGACATATTTATAAGTACCTACGACATATATCACAGCATTTCTATCAAAACTCGGTTACACGAATAATGAAATTATAACTTTATTGTGCCAAGCTGTGAATTCGAATGCAATTGATGAGTTAAATTAAGCTCTGATTACGGTGTCACACATTGTATACAGAGTCACACTTGTCCATATTGGAGACATGGATCTAACCATGATACTTAAATTAACATTTGAAAGTAACCCTTGAGATGTGCAACACCGGGCGCGGGATAGCGGCGTGCAGGAGCTGGGCCTTTACCGCGCGGTGATGGCCCCGCTTTCGGTTCTGATGCATATAAAGCTATGCAAAACCGCGCCGCGCGCTGACGTGCGATTCCCACCCGGCTGCTATTCCGCAAACTATATAGCGGTGCGTTTATGAGCCGAGCTACAGTTTACACAGAGCTACAGATATTTAAAAAGCGCTACTCTAAACCACTTTAGAATTAATTATTATAGATGGATTCAGGTAAGAAGTTCACATCATCATCATATCAGCCAAAGGACGCCTACTACTGAACAAGCCTCCCCCATAGATTCCCACAATTGTGTCGTCATTGGAGTGAATTTGTCAATACTTATCACGCTTGTCAGGCGAGTTTGCTGAGAGTGACTACTCGCAGAAGGGACGCTGTTATCCATCACTTTGGTTTACAGTCCTTTAGTCGACATCCACGGGAGGAGATGGAGTGGTGCTATATTCTTAATCGGGACACCACACGGAAATACGATGGATAGGAGTTGATAAAGCTATATTATTTATTTCGGTTCTTCGTTGATTCACTCATCTCCTAGTGTCTTCCCATCAGACAACTTTTACGCCTAGATCGACATTATAAGTAGTTTATGCTTATTACTTTTTATTGATACCCCACAATTTACATGCTAAACATGAGAATGGGTTCTTAGGCCCGTATCCTGATATATCTAAGAATCAAAACTCAAGTAGAACTTTAGTCGAGATTGCATCAATTGAATATAAATGCTGGACCTATTGCGTAAAGTTCACATTTGACTAATGCAATCTTGACGGGTATTAGTTAAAAAAAACGACGGTCCAGTAGCGATTCAACAAAGGAAACTAGCATGTAGCAAATTCTCTTCACAGTTTCAATATGACGATATAATAAGTGTCTGTTAGGACTTAACTATGTACTAAAGCCCGTAGTCCAAACTAAGAATCATAACTTAAGTAAAATCCAAGCCTAGATTACGTTGATCAAATATGAACCGTACATAATAGATCCGGCATTTATATTCCATTGTTGCAATCTCGACTTAAGCTCTACCTGAGTTTTGGTTTTCGGTTGGTAACACGAGCCTAAATAAAATAAAATAAACTACACAGCTTTTCAAATAGAACATTGGATATTATTCGTATATTAATAGATTTCTAGACTACTAATATGTGGTGCCGGCTAAGAATAACACCACCCCATTTCATCCTGTGGGTGTCATAAACGGCGACTATGGGATTAACTGGAGGTTGGGCAGCAGCTTCTTTCTAGTACATTGATATAGTAACTGCAATCGGAAACCCATGTGCCAAGCATGGCAATAATGGTAAAATCCCTCATGAGAACACCACACAAACCTATACTGGTCGTTGTGGCGATCTTTGGGTTCGGCTACTGTCCAGCAGTAGACGTCTTTCAGCTGAAATTTTGTACAACATTGCTCGTCCCTATATTTTCGGGTATCCATCTGAAGATGTTCAATTTAATGATGCATGAGATCTAGCAATAACAACATGGTTGGCGCACTGACTAAGCTACTAGCGTTCTACGCTACGCGTCGCGGGTTCAATTCTCGCACGGGATAAATATTTGTATGATTTACTGATAGTTATTTCTAGTATGGGTGTGTGTACATGTGAGATGTATGTTCGTAAACTGTATTCACGATACAAGAGAAATACTGTGGAGGGGCATTATTGTTTTAAAACATTTAGTTACATAGAAATGTAAAAGCATTTTTTTACATGTGTTGTCAACTATTGTCTCTCCTAATATTGGACTATTAGCAAATTTTACATATTTAGTAAAATTAAACTACAAATGGACAGATAGTCTGAGCTGAGGTAACATTATCACAATCAGGTCTTACTTGAAAAGCTGTTTGATATGAGTACCAGAGTTTGATGATTTCCGAAAACGGTCAACGTTTGACGTTTACCCTTTTCGAATTTTGCGAAAGATTTAGCTACGAAACAATCTCTTATACTTATCTAGTATTTAGTAGTTACAAGAAATTTTATTGAAAAATAAATTACATTGAATTGTAATTGACGTAGTTATCAATTTATATTTGATGGCACCAGTGTTCATATATTTACCCAATCTTTATTATTAGATACTTTTACTTAAGAACCCTTAAAATACAAAAATAAACAATTACTCACATAACAGTCTCTTCTGGCGGCCACCCGTCACGCTAGCGTCACACGCGCACAAGACGAATATAAAAATGGCGAGCATTACAGTTTTCATCTTGATCCTTGTTGGCAGTGAACGGGCAGGACAATGTCAGGGCTAAAAGCAACAACTAGCTTTTATACCGTCGGAGAACGAAAACAAGTACTTGGCTATACGTACGTGGGTTCTAGTTTTAGTCAGGATGCCAAAGGAAAGCCTAAAAGGGTGCGCTCGTTCTATAATATGAGAAGTATTTATTGATCGCGGATGGAATTAAAACGAGTCATTGTTTTTAAAATGTGGTTTTTAGTCCTGTTTTATTGTTGTAAATTACCGAGCTACGACATTTTTTTATATATGCAGTGTAACCACGTCCACGAGATGGACATTTAATTAGAGGTGCTTATCACCAGCTGGCCTCATTCATCGGTAAACGGTCGGTGAGGTTAAGCAATACTAGACGCAGTCAGCCTATGGATGGGTGGCATAGTGTGTTCAAGTGATCCTCACAGCGCTTCGTCGGTCCCAGTTGTTGTCATTAAATGGCAATTGTTAAGCCAAATTGGAGGCCCTTCGGCGGTTTCCACAAGTCTGACAACACAAAGGTGGCAATTAACTACATAAACGACAAAGAAAAGAAGGAAGAGGCTGTATCGTGATCTGAGCGCTTAAAGTAGCAGTAGGTTCAGATTGGTGATCGGATAATCACGAATTCGAAAAAGTGGGTTAGATAGGAATACAATGAGTGCTCTAGTGTGATCTTACGAGGACCTAGAGCCACCCTTATGTGGCGAAGATGACCGCCCCAGTGGTTTTAGCCGGTAGGAGTCCAGCATGCCCCTTCACCCTTCCTCGGGGCGGAGGAAGTTCATGAAGAATTACCACTGGGAACCAATAAAAAAAAAAATACTTTGGCTTTAAAAAAAAGATTACAATGCATAAAAGACATGATGGTTTAAAGTACTTCGCAGGATGCTAGTCAAGCCCTTATCTCTAGATGCCATGTCTTTTATCCAATTCTAAATAAATTTTCACTATGGATCTATACTTTAAGTAATCACAGTAACAGTGAAAGTAGATGATACATTAAATAAGTGTCCTTATCACTGTTGAGCATAAATGTACTCATCATCATAATATAAGCCGAAGGATGTCCACTGCTGAACTACGGCCTCCCTGATGTTCACAACGACCGGTTACATGCCACTCGCATCAAATCACTCCCAGCTGCCTTCACCGGGTTGTCTGTCTATCTCGTTGGAAGCTGTTCTACGCTGGGTTTTCCGGTGCGTGCTCTCTATCCGAGAACCTTTCTGCCTCAACGGCTATCACTTCTACGAGCAATGTGCCCCGCTTTTCTCGCAAGCGCAAACGAGTACGTGCGCACCACTGTCTTCCCGGGGATTGCTCGGTATGATACGCCCAAAGGCGACCTCTACTGGGACTCAAACCTCAGCTTAGGGCGTTTGATGGGGACAAGCTAGGGAGCTGGATCTGAAATGATTATTTATGAACATATTTAAAGTTATTAACCTCGGCACGGGCAAGCTCGAGAAAGGTTTGGGGAGGAAACTAAATGTTTAATATTTAAAATTTAATAGTATATAATAGATAATCAACATATATATAGCTAAAATAGATACAGAAATAGGTATATATGTATCTACTCCTACATGTTCTAATATACCATAACGACTACGAGGTTGAGCAATGTTCTTAAACGCGTCTTTTTAAGATAGAAATGGTTTTCATTACACGTATAAGTAAGTATGTTGGCGGAAGTGAACTCCACAATCTAACAATTACACAAAATCAAATACAGTACCTTATTATATGTAACAACAATATGCAATGGGTACATAACTTATACTTACTGCCTGATCCTGTCCCACCGAAGCATCCCGGTTGCAACATTAAATCATAGTCGTAGATGCGATAGAACATTCTCGGAGCCTCCCATTAATCAAACTTGTCTTGTTCATTTCCATTTTGAAGCTTTATTACATGTCTTGAGATATAAATTACCGCTCTCTGGTTAGTTTAAGATGAGTTTCTTTATCAATTCATTATTGACAACTAATTTTGGCATGAGTTACTTGCTATGACAAATAATTGTAAAGCAAAATGTAAGCTATTAAAAATCTAAACCAGAGGGATGGGCAGCAGCATCCCTTCTGTGAAACGGTAGCCATACTTCGCTCACCAACCTGCCTACCAAGCTTGGTGAGTATTGGCAAATACCCCCCAAAATGATGATACAGTTGTGGCAATCTATGGGGAGGCCTTTGTTCAGCAGTGGACGTATAAATGGCCGATATAATATATGATAAAGCTATTAAAGATATGACTATTCCGTGTGGTGTCCAGCGAGCTGATTACGTATGTCGCACATGGTTAGCGACAGGCATAAATCGTGCAGACGCCGCTGTCAAACGTCATTTTGGTATTACGTATTTGCCGATAGCGATTAAATAGTGAAGATCTCTGACGCACACTGTGTCGGACGTTTAATCTATTAAAAACTGCATCGTCGCCAGTCACCGATCTTTGACTACGCGATAGCTGCTGTCGTGTCGATGTCGCTGTTAGCTAATCCGGGTGCCGATTAAGAATATAGCACCACTCCATCTGATCCCGTGGATATCGTAAAAACCGACTAATTAAAATTTTATCTGAAATCTTTGGATTTTGGGATTGAGGATTTATCAGTTTTTTTGTTAATTGTTAACCTAACACAAAAACAGATCGAGTTCAAAATCTTTAATTTAAATATTTTTTGAGTTAGATTGATCATTAATTTCGGGCGTATGGGAATCTAAACAACTCCTTCCTTCCTTCGTTCCTTTCTGTGGAACAGTAGTCATACTGCGCTCACCTCGCCTGCCAAGCGTGGTGCAATACTGGCAAATTCCCCCCAATATGACGATATAATTTTGGAAATCTACGGGAAAGTCCTTTGTTCAGCAGTGGACGTTCTGATGTGTTGATGATGATGATTAAAAATATGTGGATTATATTTACTCGGTTTTTCTATGGGAGTAAAATTTTAATATTGATTGACTGCGAAAGCGCCTTTAGAAGTGAGAATCCAAGTTCAGCGCTTAAATCTGCCTGTAAATCTCTTACAGTGTAATTAAGATACAAGCCAGATTTAACAACCACTGTAGCGCGCCTTGCGTAGGATTCTCACATGCTTTTATTGTATTTGGTTTACTTAATTACGAAGGAACACGCGCCAACGCCTTCCGCTAACAGCTTAATGAGTCTCTTATTAAGAAGAATTTTATTAATAGAGACTTCATTATTGTCGACTAAAATTTAAGTACTTTGAAATACTTCTGTGTTTTTAAACTTAGTGAAAGTATTAATTAAATTACAGTCAAAATATAGCATGTTATCTTTTTATTCTGTGATGGTAGTGATTGACTAACTTTGACCTTATATATCTTCGGCAAATTTGAAATGGGTTTCGGCACGGTTAGCGCTGTGGCTAAGCGATTCGCTTTCCGCGCTACGTGTCGCGGGTTTGATTCCTCGCACGGAACAAATATTTGTATGATCTGCGACACTGCTACTGGCAGAGAGAGAGATCTTGCCCGAACCGATCGGCCAGGATCCGCTGCTCAGCAGCCCATGCAGGGTTGGCAGGACAGGCAGAGGAGAGGAGGCCAGCTCCAAGCGTGTGCTGTGTGGTATCCTGATAGTTTCCACAGTGGCGGCACTGTTCCGTGACCTCGCCTCCTATCCTGTGCAAGTACGCACCGACACACAACCGTGAATACCTGCGTCAGTGGAAATGTGACGCGCTCGCTCCTTTGGGAGCCAGCCTCTGAAGAGCAGCAAGATAGCCTCAACGACGCGCTTTCGCGTACTGCGGCAGCATGAGCCGCTCGCGTTACAGCTCGAGAGGGTCGCTGCTGCTTATTCCTCTGGCTTAAAGTTCCTTAATTGCCTTTTACGATATCTACGGGAGATGGAGATGATGTGGAGTTGTGCTATATTCTGGATCCAGACAACGTGTGAGTATGATTTTCTATATATGTGCAAGGAAATCTGACTGGCTGAGGGACTGACATGCATTAATAACGCATCGAATTGAAATGTTGAATACAGCTAGTTATTATGAGGTAGACAAGAACTAAGAATATTATTACGGGAACCTCAAACGAATACTTTTTATTGGTGTGTGACGGGAACGGTTCAAACTGGGGATTTACACAGGAAACGCTGCGGGGCATTACTTTGTTAACTAACTAGCTATAAAAAGATTTATCCGTCGCAATAAAATGTCTACATTTTTAGCATAAGATACTTGGATTAGATTGCGTATTATCACAAGAATGCTCGCAGTGCTCGGTATCCTGCAGCCCGCGGGTTAACAGCCAAAGTGCTTTTTAATGTCGACAGAGCAGCAAACAAATGCTATGGATAACTAGCTTCGCGGCTTTGCTTATTAAGTACCTAGACTTGTTTTTATCACGAGATATATTTTAAGATTATAGAAATAAAATAGAGAGTAGACGGCGCGGCGCGCATGGAGCTGACACAAAACAACGTCTTTGTCTTTATTTCATTTTTTTTTATTTATATAGGAAATGTTGTAGTGTTTTTTTAAAGTCTCGGCCTATGTCTTTCTCTAGACTGGAAGTTGAATCCAATTCAAAAGGTTGCTTAAACATATATCATTTTTTTTATACCAATGTTTAAAGGAATAGTTCATTACTTTAGTTCGATTGCGAAATGGTGTGTTCTAGCGGACATGTACCTGTTACAATGTTAGTATAAGTGACCATTCTCTTTATATACATTCTTTTATCTTAATAAACTTTTTCGTCTGTCCTTTATAATCTAATAGTAAAGATAAGATAAAGATAAAGATAATTTATTTGTAACCTAGGGAAACCTATAATTGGCCATACTTAGCATTTATACATGAATTTTGTGTACATTATTTTATCGCTGTTAGTTTTCTAAATGAATAAATAAATAAACATGTATTTAAAAATATTGTATATGACAGAGGAACGTGTTACTGGGGAGCTTGTTGCGCCGTTTTTTTCCCCAGCTTAAACACTAGGAAACGACGAAGGGAGGACTTATGTGGGTGCTGCCTAAAGTTGACGTTCAAAAAGAACGTTGTCGTCGCACGGTTGGTGCAGTGGATGATACAGTCGGCTGCTACGCACCTGGTCGCGGGTTCGATTCCCGCTCTAAACAAATATTTGTATGATCTGCAGGTAGTTGTTTCGGGTCTGGGCGTATTGTTTGTGGAATTTGTGTCTGTAAACGAACCCATGACACAGGAGAAATCCTAGTATGGGGCAGCGTATTAGTTAAAAAAAAGATCGTTTAATTTAATTTCATTTTAATTTTCTAGACGTCATTACAAATCTACAGAGCCTTCGATCATATTTTAAGATCTTGACTATACTACTATTGACTTTTTTTATTCAACCTCGTCACGATACGAACTTTCGCCTGTTGGTAAGCGTCACGTCTGCTCGTAACAACTATAATAATACCCAGAGCTAGTCCTTTTTTTATTGGTATCGGATGAAGGAGAAGGCCGGACTATTTTTTATTTTTTTTTATTGTTGAGCTGTGGAAATTCTTCACGAACTTCCTTCGCCCCGGGGAAAGGCGAAGGGGCATGCTGGACTTCTACCGGCTAAAACCACTGGAGCGGTCAATTTCGGCCCCGAAGGGGGACTCCAGGTCCTCGTAAGATCACACTATAACCCAGAGCTAGTCCTGCGTGGCACCACACTGCGTTCATCAACTCGAGATATTACTAATTTAGCCTCTTTTCTTTTCTCTCTAATCGGATCAGAGTAATGTTTAAAGTTTAAATGACTAAATCCACGTTTCGGTCAAGTCACATTGACCATAGGCACGAGAATACTCGCACACACACTTGTCAGTCTTTACCTCGACTCGTGATGTCACACCAATCGTTGACTCATACATGGGTCTTTTCCATGGAGGTCGAGGATTGGACCTACTTTCTGCTCGGAATAATTGGGTATATGTAATAAAACTTTTTGTAGGATGGTTCTGTCTTTCAGACTTCAATTAATTGCTGATATTTCTCATCTAATATTGATGAATATTATAGTTAAAGACTACCACCTGATGATGATGATTTCTCATCGAATACTGATGAATATTCTAGTTAAAAACTGCCACCTTAAGATGAAAGCAATAATTCTTTAACCACGTACTTAACCAAGATTTAACTAATCATATAATCTTAATCATCTTAAATGGCATCAAACTAAACACCACTTTAATTTCAGTAATTAAAGTTTATTTTTCCTCAAGCAATCATAAACAATGCCATAAAATCCGAGATTAAGTGAAACCATGCTTCAGAGGAGATCACTTTCTACGGCGCGTGCGTCGATGAAAGTGATATAATAAGCATGATGCGCACGAAATCAACAATTAAGTTACACTTGCGCTCATTATATGCGTAAATTGGTAGAGAGTGGATTTATTAATCACTCTAATGATATGTAGAATATGCAAATACCTATTGCATCTGCAAGTAAAATAAACACAAATAATTTACCGGCAAGCGGCGCGTAAGCATATCTGTGTTACATAAAGTATAATTCATGTCACAGCGACTTCTTTACCGTATGATTTTCTGGAAAGGGCCCACTTCATATTTTACGTTAGATGACATAACACGCCACTGTCTGGAGGATCGGCAGCAGCATTCTTCACACACAGGGATTACTTTTTGCTGAGAATGGTGATTATGTTACCAGACAATTGGTTGCAGCGGTCCTGTAAGAGGCTGATAGTATGCGCGAAACACTTTCAATTGACTATTGTGTATTGTTGGGGCAATTCTGTGTATTTTATTTTTTATATCTAACTTATCCAAATAAAATAATCAAAGTTGTAATACCTACAAAAAATAATTCAAAAGAGATTTTTTTGTAATTTATGTTGTATTTACTCCATGGGGGCGATTTTTCCCAAAAATTCTCCATAATTCCTAACTTGTCAAGAGAACCTATAAGCTTTGGTTGTGGATTTCGTACAAGGTGACTAAGGGACT
Source organism: Diloba caeruleocephala (assembly GCA_947459985.1). NCBI lineage: Eukaryota > Metazoa > Arthropoda > Insecta > Lepidoptera > Noctuidae > Diloba > Diloba caeruleocephala. Next base: position 6,583,911 of record OX381607.1, read on the forward strand.
CTTAACCTAAGGGATTTTTTTAGGGACAAGTTCGCCACAAATTCCTTACCAGCTCCTGTAAGCCAGGATCTACAATGGCGACCACCAAAAAGAACACCGACTAATGAAGCTCGGTGTGTCCCAGAAAAATGAATAACTGTCTTGGAACCCGCAACGAAATTAATCAGAAAAGGAGAAGTAGGAAAGAGAGAAACAAACACCTAAGGGATAGAGACAGCAGCGTCCTTTTTGTGAAATAGCAGCTATTCTGCGTTCACCAAGCTGCCTGCCAAGCATGGTGAGTATAGGAAAATGTCCTCCAAAACCACGGAATGCAACCGGTTAGTTATGGGGATGGCTTTTGTTCAGCAGTGGACGAATTTTGGCTGATATGATGACAATGATTTAAAACTATGATTATTTTTTTATTTTTAGAGCAGATTTGACCCCAACATATATAAATTAACTAGCTGGGAACCGCGGTTTCACCCGCCGTATAATTTAAAAGAAATTGGATTATTTATAAATAATTTAGAGTACTTCGGCATAGACACTTGACATACAGTATATATATTGGATTCTATGGGTTTTATTTTTGCGCGGAATCAAAATAGCCGAAGTTATTTCGTATAATATCAGCTATCTGCCAGTGAAAGTCCCGTAGAAATCGGCCTAGCCGTTTCGGAGATTAGTGGGAACAAACAGACAGACAGAGAGGCCGAAGGACAGACAAAAAAAAAGTTTTTTTAATTGTTGTAGGTACCGTATATGCTTTCATATGCATTTAGTAAAAAAATGTTATTTTGACATTATAAATAGACACTTTAATTTGATTTATTTGTATAGATTAATTATAGATTCAAATTCATTATTTATTACACATATCTTGTGTGTAATAATAACCTGATATCAAGTTTTAATGATGAGCAGATTCCATTATATCATACATAATTACATACATAGAAGTCAAGGTAATTAAAGCGTGTAAAACGGAGGAGTTGTAAAGAAGATATGTTCCATTTCACTCACTCTCACTATGTACATATACAAGCAGGAGACAGAACAATACACCCAGACCCGGAAAAACTACCTGCAGATCGTACAAATATTTGTTCCGTGCGGGAATCGAACCCACGACCCGGTGCGCAGGAGCCGACTGTATCAGCCGCTGCACCAACCGTGCCGTCACCTATTTTCTATGTCATCAACAAAATACCTAAAATAACTATCGAAAATAAAGTTGCAACAGTTATAAATTGTAGTGTATTTTGTATCTAAGAATGTTAATGTACATTTCAATTATATTGGTGCCAGTTAAGCTCTTAGATTGCTTTTTGGCACGTCATGTCTACATTAAACATTTTTTAAAGAATTTTATGACACAAAGATGGAAATAGGTTCCCCATCCCTGGTTTAGATAGTCACAGCACTCATATTTCCGCCTATGATAAACGATCTTTTCGGGAACTATAGGGTGTCCATGACGGGTAAATATTTATTATAGGTCACTTATACATGGCACGTCGTGGAATAGATATCCATGTTAAATCACTTCTACTTGAACAACAGAGACAATGACGAGGTCAGGCGAAAGGATGTAACATTACAACTTGATTGGGTTGCCTGACGGTAGATGGCGTTAGAAGTAGCGTTTGAAACATAATACTATCATTTTCGAATGTTATCAATTTATATGCTTATCAGATATAAATGACTTGTATGGCTTGTGAAGAGAGGACATGGAACTACATAATGTGGGATAGAGTTATCGTGGTTGTGCCATAATATTAACAAAGTGTAAGTAAATGCTCAACAATGTGTAAGTAAATGCTGGTACCTTCCTTGACTCCCTTTTATAAAAGGTAAAGAAGTGGTGAGGTGTGGAAAGGTAAGACATGTTGGCGGGTGAATAAGGCTCATTTAGACAGCACAGTCTAAACCTTACTGAAATATTGTAACTCGAACCAATATACTGACTAATAATTATTTAAATGGTGGTTTAGGTACGCGAATTAAGAAAAATACGTTTTAGTAACCATGGACAGACACTCCTTGAAAGATTGGGAATGCGTATAATCCTCGATAAATGAAGATGCTCTGAACAAGAGGCGTACCTATGCCTCATAAGCAGTAGTTAATTTTTGGTACGCAGGAGCACACGGGTGCGTGTGGGGCGGCAACCTGGGAGCAACCTGCGCAGCCGTCACAATCGACCTGTCCATGAGTATGTGTGTGTCGTGTACACCTTTAGATTCATATTCTGTGGTGTACAATAACGCTCTGTTCAAACTCGGGTGGACAAGTAGTTTGACGCAGACTATAACTGGCCGTCATACTTATTTATTTTTACGCTTTATTGTACACTAAGTAACACATAGCCGTGTGGTGCCGGTTCAGAATACCACCACCCCATTTCCTCCCGTGGGTGTCGTAAAAGTCGACTATGGGATTAGCCGGAGGATGGGCAGCAGCTTCCTTCGATTACATTAACAAATCAACTGCGATCGCCAACCCGTCTGCCAAGCGTGGCGATTATGGCAAAACCCCCCAATGAGCCCACAACACACCCATATCGGTCGTTGTGGTGATCTTTGGGGGAGGCCTGTGTCCAGCAGTGGACTTCATTCGGCCGAAATGATGAAGTAACAAAAACAAGGAATAAATAGATGTAATAAGCACAATGTATCATCGCTCACAGCAATTTCTTCTAGAGGACCTTTGGTTAGATATGCGAGATATAAGCTTTCCTTTTATTCTGTGTGGTGTTCAGATTAAGAATAGCACCACTCCACCTGTATCCACATCCAGCCGATGTCGTAAAAGGCGACTCATGACCGAAATTAATAATAATCAATCTAATCAGAAATCTTTAGATTGAAGATTTGGACTTGACATGTTTTTGTGTTAAGATTACATTTAACACAAACAACAGACAAATCCTCAATCACAAATCCGAGTTTGAAGAGCCGAACCCGAAAAAGAGTTTGGATTAGATTGATAATTAATTTCAGCCGTAAGAGACTAACCAGAGGGATAGACATCTGTGAGACAGCAGCCATTCTACGCTCACCAACGCGCCTGCCGGATGCGGCAAGTACCAACTGGCAAATCCCCCCAAAATTACGACGCATGTAACTGGTCGTTGTGAAAATCTATGGTGGAGGCCTAAGTTCACCTGTGGACGTTCTCTAGCTGATATGATGATGAGGTTTTTGAAAAAGATGTCCCACACTATGATTTCTCCTATCGTGGGTATAGTTTATAGACATAAATCACATAAACCAAGACCTGCATCTATGATTATAAATATATATGACGATATAAGACGAATGCTGTCTGTTGGGATTGGTCGGCTTATTGCTGGCATGACAATTAAATCATAAACTTTAGTAAATATTAAAATCAGACTTGTTAAGTGCAGTTTATTGTAATAGTTGTTATGATTTGAAAAGATTAACCATGGGGTTTCTAGCGCGTTCTTCTCCATAGGAAGTTTACATCTTGGAACGCGGCAATTTATAGCGGATATCTTAAAATATTAATATTGTAATTCAATTGTAATTTGCTGTTTGATGCCGGTTAAGAATAGCACCACCACGACCCATGAAATGAGATGGTACCGTGGGTGTCGTAAACGGTGATTATGGGATTAGTCGAAGGATGGGCAGCAACGTACTTCGAGTAAATTAATTACAACTCAACTGCGATCGCCAAACCGCCTGCCAAGGGTGGCGATTATGATAAACCCTCCTCCCGCTCAATCAGCGTCACAATACAAACCCAGAACGATTGTTGTGCTGGTTTTTGTGCGAGACCTGTGTCCAGCAGTAGAAACTGGACGTTTTTCGGCTGAAATAATGATGATAACGACGAATTCAATGAACATTGAAGCACCTTTGATATTTGACTTGTTCACTATATTGCTCTGTTAAAAAGAAAAAGTATAAAATACATTATAAATTATATCAATCATTAATTTATTCAATTATAAGTTTTCCGTATTCCACATGTCATTTTTAAGTGCTTGCTTTATAACTTAAGTCATATCGGTTTATATCAGTTTCGTGATATCTGAAAAAAATGGTTTTAATATGAATAGCTCATTATATAATATAATATAAATCCACTTTATTGCACACCAAAAACAGAATAGGTATTATACAGAAATCAAGTACAATTGGCGGTCTTATCGCAACTCGGCGATCTCTTCCAGACAACCATATCGGAGGAATGGAACTTTAGGTGATGCACAAGGGGCAGTCTGCAGTGAACTAATAAATGATTTTTATACTTAAATATTACAAAATAATGTATAAACGAATAGATATCTACATGTATATACATATCTAAATAAATAAATATATATAAAGATAAAAATAAATACATTCTATTCTATTCTATTCTATTGTTGGCTCCCACGGGCTCAGCATTAGCCGAACGCACTTCGACCCTATTGGATCCATTGTGCTGCCCAAAGCCCTGCACTACTCCTCCGCTGGCAAATCCAGAAGTCCCTGTAGGTACTTCGCAATCATACCTGCCTGGAGCCGTGCAAAATCATCAGGCAATGGATAAGCCACTCCTAGATGTTTTGCCCTACGTCTTCCCAGAGCGTCACAGCTGCACAAAATGTGCTGCATAGACTCTTGATTGTCCATACAGAATCTGCATGTATCCGTTGTGCTGAGCTTCATTCTATGGAGGTGCTCCTTGGTGCCGAAGTGGCCTGTCATTGCACCTATATAGTGCCTTAAATGGGTTTTGGTAAGATTTAATAGTCTCTTACACCCGTTTAGTCTTGTGCTGCAGAAAGTTTTGGAATGGTTTAGGCCTCTCGCTTGCCTCCATTCTCTGACATGTTCCTTATCAGCAAATGCATGTAATGCCAGTTGGTAGGTACCCTGAGGTATTCCTACGAAAGGCTCAGGGCCAATGAACTGCTTACTCGAGCCTGCCCTAGCTAGTTGATCCGCTTTCTCGTTACCTTCAACACCTTCGTGTCCAGGTACCCAGATAAGCTTTACGTTATTGTGTTTTCCTAGTTTGTTTAGTAAGATAACACCTTCCTTGACTAGTTTCGAGTTTACTTTAAAGGAGATTAATGCCTTTAGAGCTGCTTGACTGTCACTGAGTATGTATACGGTTTTTTCCTTCACATTCCTCCTTAGCATTTCTTTAATGCTGACAATTATAGCATAGGACTCCGACTGGAAAACCGATGTATATTGCCCCATGGATTGACTGATATTGCAGTCATTTGACCAAATTCCTGCTCCCGTACCTGATTTCATTTTAGATCCATCAGTATACCAAATGAGATGAGCAGTGTCATTTATGGGCTTGAGTCCTCTCTGCCACTCTTCCCTTGTGGGTATATGTACGCTGTATCTCCTATTGAACATATAGACTGGATTGTCAGCATCACATGTCATGTCCATTAAGTCATCCAGTTCTTTCACAGGATCCAATGATGTGTGTTTTGTGCAGGGCTTGTATCGATTCCACGCGCCTGCCCTTGCAAGTCTATAATGAGATTTTCTTGCCTCTGTTTGTATGTGAATATGAAGTGGTTTAATGTTCAACATCCACTCGAGTGCCATAGTGGGCGTGGTTTTAAAGGCTCCAGTGATGCCCATGCAGGCTACCCTTTGTACCTTCCTTAAGGTGTCTTTGCAGGTTTGTAACAAAGTTCTCGTCCACCATACTGCGCTGCCATATGTTAGTATTGGCCTCACCATCATTGTGTATATCCAGTATATGACCCTGGGTTTGAGTCCCCACGTCTTGCCATAGGCTGAACGGCACATATTGAACACTCTTAGGGCCTTTTTAGTTGCATTTTCAACGTGAGTACGCCACGTTAGTTTCTTATCCAGTGTTACACCTAGATACTTTACCTCCGTGGCCCATTCGATTTTAGTGCCGTACATTTTTAATTCCTTGAGTCCACTCAGGTCTGCTTTATTTGTGAACGGCACTAAAACAGATTTGCTTGGATTTATGGATAGGTTGCTCCCATCACACCATCCCTCTACTTTGTCCAAAGCCTCCTGTAGCAGGTCCGACACAGTGTTCGGGAACTTGCCATTTACTTGTATGACTATGTCGTCAGCATACCCTACTGTATGGAATGGTCCTATATTTAGTTCCACCAAAAGAGAGTCTACCACAAGGCTCCATAGTATTGGGGATAAAACCCCTCCTTGTGGGCAGCCCTTCGTCGCTTTTACAGCTATCTTGTCTCCCAGTAGATTGGCTTGGATAATCCTGCCCTGAAGCATAGTATTTGTCCATTTTATTATGGTGGGTTCTATGCCATGTCTCTCTGCAGCAGCACTTATTGACTCAAAGGTCGTCCTATCGAACGCACCTTCAATATCTAGAAATGCTGCTGCTGAGATCTCTTTAGTTGCCAGAGCCCTTTCAGCTCTGTCTACTACATAATGTAGTGCTGTTTCAGTTGATTTACCTTGTTGATACGCACATTGCATTTTGTGTAGTGGTCTGCGCTTGAGCGCTCCATCTCTAATATGCCTGTCGATCATCTTCTCTAGAGCTTTTAGGAAGAAGGATGTTAAGCTTATCGGCCGGTATGATTTAGCATCCTCATAATCTGCTTTTCCCGGTTTGGGGATAAAGATCACCTTAACTTGTCTCCAGACTGTCGGGACATACCCAAAGGCTATGCAGGCCCTGTACAGTCTGCAGAGGTGAGGTAAGATAATGTTTCTGCCCTCTTGGAGTAGGATGGGATAGATTCCGTCCGGTCCAGGGGACTTATAAGGACGGAAACTTCGTATTGCCCAACGTATTCTATCCGCGTCAACGACTTTCTTTGCAGTCCGCCAGTCGTCCTTGGAAGTTCTTGCATTTTGTTCTTCCATTGTGATGATATTGTCAGACACACTGTGTAATTCCACCGAGTCTGGGAAGTGTTTTTTGAGCATGATTGCTAGTGTCTCCTTCCCATCTGTTGTGAGTTTACCTTGGTCATTTCTTATGGATGACAGTATATTAACCTTCGCGGAGCTCATTGCCTTCGGCAGTCTCATTCCTTCCGGATAGCTGCTTATGTTCTGACAATGATCCCTCCACGCCCTTCTCTTTGCTTTGCGAACTTGTTTGCTGTAGTGCGTTAGCGCTTTTGCATATATCGTGAAGTCTTTTATAGACTTCGCATAGTTGAAAACTTTTCTGGTGTCCTGTCTTAGATGTTCTAAGTCAGGGGACCACCATGGTTCCCTTTGCGATTTCACCTCTTTTTCCGGACAGTTCTTTATCCAGCAGGTTTTTACTGCTTGTGATATTCTATCCGCCTCAAATTCTATATCTATAATAGAGTTTAGCCTAGTTGTGGGATCTCTAAGTTCTACTTTGAGATCCTCCTTGAAGGATGCCCAGTTCGTTTTCCTGGGATTTCTTCTAAGTACCTTGCCAAAGTTTTGGGAAGTTTCGTACCTAAAGCAAATATAATTGTGGTCAGATAAGCTAACTTCACCAGACACATGCCAATTTTTTGTTGCCTTGTTAGCCCCTTTAGTTGCTAGCGTAATATCAATGACCTCTGCCCTACGTTTATTTACGAAAGTTGGTCTATTGCCTTTGTTCATTATAAATAAGGGAGAACTTACCAGATAGTCCATAAGTACTTCACCTCTTTTATTGTTGTCTGTACTGCCCCAGGCAACGTGGTGCGCATTTGCGTCGCATCCTATGATGAGATTTTCGTTAGCGCAGTTATTGACCAGGTTATGCAACAAGGCATTAACCGGGTCTGCTTCCTCATATGGTAGATAGGCAGAGGATAGGATGATGCTTTTCCTTTTCCCCTCTATCCCTTCGTTAATCTTCACCGTGGTGAGATCCCTAGAACAGTAATCATAAAGAGGAATTGCTTCTATACCTCGTCTAGTATAGATACAAGTCCTCATATTATTTGTGGGACATTTATATGACAGTTGTCCACCACCAGTATTTAATCCCTTAATGTCCCCCTTGTATACATATGGTTCCTGTATAAGGGCTACATCATATTTGTTCCTGTTCAGCTGACGACTGAGTATTGCCGTGGCTGCCTTACTGTGATGCAGGTTAATTTGTACGCACCTTAAATTGCTCATCGTGATGGCTTGTGATGATGCCTAGTGCTGTTGGCCTCCCTCTCCCGTCTCTGCCAGCAGCTCGATGTCATCTGGAATGGCCGGTGAGGAGGCAATCCCCAGTTCATCCAATCCCAAAGTGAGATAGTCCGATCTCATCGAAAGTGGCGATGAGACCGGATCGTCCCCCCGTGGTTCAGAGTCACCTGTCTTCACCTCCTCACCATCCATTCCATCTGTAATTTGCTTTTCAGCATTTTCGGGAGCCGAGGTAGTTGGCACGCCGTCCGCGATCTGTTCAGAGGGACCGACGGGGCGCTTTAGTCCATCGTCTAGGAGCTTAAAGTAGCTCCGGTCCATCCCCGCGTGCAGATTGTAGCCCTGTTGCTTGATGTAGTCGGCCGAAGCCCTATCCATCAGGATAATGCTACGGGCGACCACACCTTCAACCACTTGATCCACCACCTTCCACTCAGCAGTCGTGAGATCTCTATTGAACGACCGGAGCATGTCGAGCTCCTGTGTTAGGGTCGCTTTTCTGGATGGCATGCGCCTTTTCCATGCCATCTTTACCGGCCTGGGCAGGTCCTTCGCGTCTACTACACGTAGACTTAGGGCCCCGTCCCTGATCGTCTTCCCTTGCAGTGTCTGCAGCCACGTGACAGCTGCTTCACCATCGCACACTACTTGCAGTGCGCCTGCCGTGAGTCCATTTCCTAGGACGAAGATGGGCCTAGGTTCTGGCGTATCCACCATCTTTTCCCACAGGAGGTCTCGGATATCCTCTACATCATCGGCCTTCAGGGTCTGAACAGGATGTTCCTCTGCAACTATGGCCATCCTAGTTTTTGCCACTGCATCCCTGAAGGACCCTGCTTTGGTCCTTTTGGGTACATTGATGGCCTCAACTGAGTCTCCACTGCCTTCTGTCCTCAGTCTTTTCGGCATGCGGGCTACTTCCTGTGGCAGTGACTCCACAGATCCCGCTCCTTGCCTTATTAAGGCCATGCGTCGCCTTTGGGCTCCACTTGGCTTTTTGTGCCTGCGCACCTGTTGTGCTTCGTCCCTGACCGGTGGTCTCCCTGCATTTGGGTCAGGCTGCGTAGAGCCCTCGCCTCCCGCCGATTGACTTACCAAGTCCAGGGACAAGCCTGGTTCCCCCCTCCCCACTTGCACGCTAACACGGCCGGTTGCCCCTCTGCTTTGGGCGCTGCTGCCAGTTATGGCTGCATTGCCTGAAGCGTCAGGGCCTCCAGCCCCGCCAACAGCAGGTGTGTTGGTCACCCTTGCTACGACCCTTACCGGCTGTCTCCCTTCGTCTGGGTCAGGCTGTGTACAGCCCTCGCCTTCCGTAGGTCTACAGGCCGAGTTTGGGCGTGAGCCTGTTCCCCCCCTTCCTGCCTGTACGTTGGTACTGCCAGAGGCCCCTCTGCTCTGGGAGCTGCTGCCAATAAAGGCTGCAGCGGTGCCCGAAGCGTCAGGTCTCTTAGCATACCCAACAGAGGCTATGCTTTTTGGGTTGCCCTTAAAAGAGCTCCCCGAGTTGTCCCTAGAGACTGGTCGCGGTTTTTTTTTGGAATAATCCATAAGCTTGTTGTTTATCTATTCATTCTACTGATTCCCCACCCTCCTCGGAGCCCGCACCTTTGGGGATGCTTATACAAACACCAGGGCTATCAGCAGAGTATAGTAATCCTGAGTGTGTTGTCCGCGAGCCCACATAGCGTTCGCCACCACGTTTCCGCCACGCAGTTGGCTCACACTACTGGCTGCAGACCCCATCACCCAAGAGAACTAGCCGGCTAGTCTTAAGGACTGCCTCAGCCGATTGATCGCAGCCGGCTCAGCTACAACCTCCCGTGTTAGAGGAGTTCGGGACCAAAGAGGCGTGTTGCTGACAGCGGACAACGACCGCCGGTCTACTGTGCAGCTCAACCTCCAGGACTCCTTCACCCCCCATTACGGGTTCCCGCGCACGGCACAAACACGCGGGAGGTCACGTGATATCTATCTCCTACCATCTGCTGGTGTATTGAGATGGTAGGACCGCAATGTCTGACCTCGTAACATCGCAGCGGAAGTAGGAAGGACGAATAGGATGGGTATGAAGGATGGGAATAGTGCCAAACTGCACAGGGTTGAAAGGAGTTGAAGGATGGGTTAGGATGGATACTAAATAGAATAAATAAATAAGTATCTAAAATAGAATACATAAAGAATACATAAACTAAATAAAGGAAAGGAATCCGCCCGACGCTTTCAGTTGCGTTTGTTTCTGAAGGAATCAAACCAATAACAGGCGGCAACCTCTAGAAGGATAGATCGTCGGACTTGCCCTGGAGATCAATCACGACTGTTGCGCTTCCCCCAGAGCCATTTGCCAGATTACACGTCGGGAATAAAACGTGTAAGGTAGGCAAGGAGCTAGCACATTAAGCAAGGAAATAAAAAGTGTACTAAGCAGGCATAAGAAGCAAGCAAAGCATGTTCTAACCCTTCGCCCGCCCCAAAATAAATACATACAATCATATATATATATATATACCAATGAGAAAGCAGTAATTTATAATGGAATACGTGATCATAACTTATTGTAACAAGAAGTGCTCCTTAACTAGTGTCTTAAAAACGTGTAAAGATTGCGCACGTCTAACTGTTATAGGTAACGCATTCCACAGTCGTACTGCCTGGACCGAAAATGAGTTGTCAAGAAATTTCTTTGTATGGATTGGCATTTTTAATTTTAAGTTTTCTGATGATCTTAAAAACTTCGAATGTGTATCATGTAGGAACTCGAAGCGTTTTTTAAGATAAGGCGGTGTAGAAGGATTGAACAACACATTGTATAGAAGATAAAGTATATGAGCATTACGGCGAAGGCGTATTGGTAACCATTTGAGCTTAGTTCGGAATTCGGAGACATGATCATATTTGCGCAAACCAAATATGAATCTAATACAAATATTCTGAAGGCGCTCAAGTTTATCAAGTTGGTTTTCAGTGAGATCAAGATAGCTGGCATCGGCATAATCTAGAATTGGAAGAAGGAGGGACTGTGCAAGCGCAGTCTTGGTAGCAGTAGGTAGGAAATTTCGCAACCTTCGCAAGGACCCCACAGAAGCAAACACCTTTCGGCCAAGTTCCTGCAATTGGGGACCCCAGGATAAGCTCTTATCGATGTATATCCCCAAATTCTTGACCGTATCGCTAAATGGAATACTGGTGCCGTCACAAGTGACCTTTGGAAGTTGAGCCCAGTCAATTTTGGAGATCATCCTGGAGCTGCCAATAACAATGACCTGGGTTTTCGTTGGGTTCACCTTAAGTCCGTGTGAGTTACTCCACTGGCATATACGTGCCAAATCATTATTGATGGCATTAACACCTCCCGCCAGCGTTTCCAAGGGTACATGACAAAAAATTTGTAAGTCATCTGCATAAAGATGGTAGGAAGAAAGAATATGATTGGAGATAGAATTTATAAATATTGCGAAGAGTAATGGAGATAATACGCCGCCCTGAGGCACGCCAGCAGATGTATCACACCATGAGGAAAAAGAGTGTTCAATTTGTGTACGTTGCCGACGGCCATACAGGTAACTACGAAATTGTGAATAATTAAGCATTTAATGCTTTTTTTATCATAATTATAAAGCAAGTAAGTGCACGGTTACCATTATCACTGTTGGATTGGTTCTTTTTTATATACAGCCCAGTGAGGAAACAAGCAAGTCATTCGCCCGGTGGTAAGCGGTACGCCTGCTCATAACAATTATAATGCTAGCCAGGAGTAGTCCTGCGTGGCACCACAGAGACATAGGGTTCTTTTCTCATAAGAACTTACAAAACAGTCGCTTACAACGAGACACAAAAGTGCTTCATCGTCATCATCATTTCAGGCGTAAAAAGTACACTGCTGGACAGAAGCGTCCCCAAAAGATTGCCACAGCGCCGGTATGGTTTTGTACTGTGGGTGGTGTGGGTTGGGTGTGGGTTTTGCCATAATCGCCACACTTGACGATCTGACCGGGTTGACGATAGCAGTTGAGTTAAAAATGTACTTGAAGGACGCTGCTGCCCATCCTCCGGCTAATCCCATACTCGTCTTTTACGACGCCCGTGGGATGAGATGGGGTGGCAGTATCAAACCTACATAGGTAATCAAGATGGCCGCCACGCCTGCAACAAGACTTCTGGAAAGGTTTAGAATAAATACACTATGATATGTCCTCAATGTTAAACCGAGTTAGTCGCAAAGGGTGTACTAAGCCGAAAGGATGTTATACTATGGGTGGTAATGAGCAACTTTTGTTCCACGATTTTTTCCCAAAACGCCAATAGTTATAGCTGTACAAACTTTTCATGAAAAATATGCTGAACAAACCTTTTTTTGCCCAGTGGTAATTGTTCATAAACTTCCTTCACCCCGGGAAATTTATTTCGGCAATTTATTTCAGCATACCCGGTATCGGTATGCCAGACTCGAGCGGTCATCTTCGGCACCTAAGGGAGGCTCCAGGTATGCTGAACAAACATATCATCAGCTGTGTCATACATTTAACATCATATTTGTATTCACAGATCTAGTACTTTACGCCAAAGGATTATTTCGGAATGAAAATAATGAATCAAGCCCTGACCGCTATCTTTGACTACGAATAGACGAATTTGAAATTAAAAACAAATATATTTTATAGGAAACTGTGAAGCAGTCATCAGTGGCACTTTAAATTGGTCGCGGTACACCCTTTCCGACTAACCCGGTATAATTCGAAAATAACTAACGGCAAAGTAGGCGCAATAGGTAAGCGATTGGCTTTCTGGTGTCTGTGATGCCAGTTCAATCCCCACACGGAATAAATATGTGTATAGTGTACTAAGATAGTTGTGTCGGGTCTACATGTGTATGTGTGATTTATATCTGTAAACTCACAATACAGGAGAAATTTTAAGACAATGTAATGACAAACTTACACACAAAATAACAATTAATTAATTCAAACAACTAGCCTCTTATTAAAGTATTTTCACTGAGACCGATAGTTCTCATAATAGCACAATTCATAAATATGATTTACGTTAGTAATCTTATACCTGTAATGCGAGCTGTGCTAACCACAATGTTGGATGGTACAATTCAAAGAAATACAAATCTATTATACACATTCAGAACTCTACAAAATTATCTAGTGCCTCCGTCTCAAAGACGCAGTGACGATGCATTTCGCAGCGGTGTCGCTTTCCCGGTCCCGGTTTCCATAGCTTTAGCGCTTTAAGTCCCATAGCGCATATTTTTTTTAATATGCAAGGCGGGCCGATTCCCAACGGTTGTTGTTGGGCGTCTGTGTATGTGGAACGTTGTAAAAACTCTTTACATGCGCGATTCAGGATTTTTTAACGTCATCGAAGAGTTGTAATTATTATTCAAGTAGATGTTACTGTAAGTTGTACGTAGTTATATGGTGGCGATGTAGGTGTCGCCACAGATCAATGTACGGTAAAGCTACGTTCAGATCTCAAGCGTATGACGCGTATAAATAACGCAAGTTATCATTGCTATCGCGACTTTTTACCCAGCGTTTGTATTACAACTAGTGGTATTATGGAGACACTGGACGGCACGGTTGGCGCAGTGGCTAAGATATTGACTTTCTGCGTTACGTATCGTGGGTTCGGTCCCCGCACGAAAATAACATTTATATGATCTACAGATAGTTACTCGATAACATGCATTATTTAAACGCGTCATGCACTCGTCATCTGAACATAGCTTTATAGTACATTTATCTGTGGCAACCGACACCTTCATTGCCACGTTATAAAAATGAATAAATAGTGGTTCCTGGTTTGGGTGTTCTGTGTATGTGAGATTTATGTCTGTAAACTGCACCCAAGCCACGTATAGGAGAAATCTTAGAGTGGGCATCGTGTAAAAAATAAAAACGCGTGACAAACGTGATCATCTGAACTCCACTAATTGCTTCAGGATGACTTTCAATGTCAATTCTGATGAATAAAATCAAGTAAACTTGCAAAAAATAAATCGTTTATAAGAAGTTGTTGTTGATAACATGTATATTAAGTGTTCGAACAATGGATACGACAATAACGATGTGCTGAAACCTCCGAATATATCCGGCATACTGAATTACATTGTACAATAAGAATAAAATGGGGTATTTCGTCTGTTTCCAACCGAGTTGGGTAAAGGTGAAGGTTTTCTATCCGGTATAATGAGAATGTTATAGATGTGATCATAAATAACTTACATTTCAATCTTTGTAGGCCTTTTTTGTAATTTAAAGGTATTTCCCCCTTTAGGATTAGATCCAACCTTAATTAATTTAGGATAAATTTAAGAAATCATTTTATTCTGGACGCACACAATCGAAAAACAAAAATGGTGATAGTACAGACAATTAAAAGAAAAACCGTGTGGTGTTCGGATTAAGGATATAGCACCTCTCCATCTCCTGCCGTGGATGTCGTAAAAGGCGACTAAGAGACTCCAGAAATCAGAAGAATGAGCAGTAGCATCCCTCCTGTGAACCGGTAGCCACATTGCGCTCACCAACCTCCCTGCAAAGCGTGGTGAGTACTGGCAAATTTGCCTCAAAATGATGACACAATTGTGAAAATCGATGGGGAGGCCTTTGTTCAGCGGTGGACGTATTATAGCTGATATGATATGACAGACAATTAAAATAAACAAACAACACTTATTTTAAGGGTGACAAGTCAGAAAAAGCCCTGATCACAGCATTGTGCCGGTCTTCTGATAGGAATAGATAATATACAGGGCTTTGGTAATTGATAGTTGTTTTTTTTCAGCGTATTTAATTGCACCTGATTCAGATTAAAAAGTCTTCAATAAATATTGTATTAATCAAAATTTTGTATTGTGTTTGTTAATTGGGAAGGCCTCTGGTGTGGGATGCAACCTGTATCGACACCATTGCTCCTTCTCATCTTTCCAGTTCGGCGGGCTGTGCTGGCGCTGCCGAGACTCTCAAATGGCGCAAGTACAATAGCCTCGTTGGAAATTACGTGTTTAAGCCGATTGGGGTCGAAACGGTCGTCGGAGTCATGCGTACCGAGTGCACGTCTCCTTTTTAAAGACATTGCTAGACGCTTGACTCTTCACGTGACCAGAGGGCCAGGAGGCTGGCAGATGGCAATCCATCCAACGTGGCAATGCTGCCAGCTAATTCTTTGTCCAAAGAATAGGCCAGCAGGCGGTTTTAGCCCCAACGGCCATTAGTTCTACGAGAAATTTGTCCTGCTCATTGTTACTTCAGCTTACAAATCCTTTCAGCTTTGTGGGCAAATTTAATTCTTCTACGAATCTTCTCATTCCTGATTCAATCTCGTAGAGAAATACCAAGCATAACTCTCTCTATAGCTCGCTGAGTGATCTTGATCTATCTTATGAAGCCCATAGTGAGGGACCATGTTTCTGTGCCATATGTCATCACTAGTAACATGTAGGTACCTACATAAATTACCTCAAGTAATTAACATTTTAACTTTAACTATATAGAAATAATTGCTTTTTTAATGTATGCGAAATTTTAACATAGCGGAAATTAGGTAATCTTAGATTGTAGTTATATAAATTTCGCGAAATCTCGATTTGACGATGACATTTCGAGTTACCTTTCTCTAGAAACAGTGCAAAACCTTCGAATTTGTGTAACCTTTTGCAGTATCCTGTATGCTTAAATATAGAATCTTTGCATAAAGACTCAATCTAGCATGCCTGTTCAGTCGTCGTACGGTTAACATACAAATATCTATGACAGTCGTTACGAGAAATCAGTAGCCCCAAAATTCTGATATCACTGTAACTATCAAAGTCAAGTCAAAGTCAAAATTTTTTATTTCAAATAAACCAAATATTGGCACTTATGAAACGTCAGAATCTAAGTTGCACGGTTCCAAATAGTTGATCTCATGGAGAAGAGCCGGCAAGAAACTCCATGGATACTCTTTTAAAATAATTGTTTTGTTGATTGATACACATTATTGTAATATATATACCGAGAAAAATGTAGGACAATGTGTAAAGATGGAACATACCACAATGAAATTATAATAATAAATTATTTGCCGTGGCAGTTAACGGCTGACCAGTCCCAACAAACGGCACTCGTTCACGAGCATGACGCATGCATCAGCATCGCTTAGCTCAACCATATTGTAGGGAACCGAACGACCCGATACACAACACCATCGCAAGCAAGACATTTTAGTGAGTATGACAGACCAATACCGCTAGGCAAAAGACAATCAATATAAGTACTAAAAATAACATCAATGGCTACATGATTCTCACACATTTACAGTTTCGTATGAATATTATAATATAATGTTACAAGAACAATATTTTTTTCACTCGGTATATACCTCATCTGCTTCCTCTACTCCGGGGAAGGGTGAAGGGGCTATACTCCTAGCGACTAGAACCACCGAAAATCACACTGGAGCCTTCAGGCACATCTCAGTAGGGATTTTAAAGGATCGCAAGTGCTCAGCAAGTTGGTTACCTCCTGGTTCAACACCTAATCAATGCCCTAAATGGAAAATGACTCCTAGAAAAGTGATGGTCACTGTTTGGTGGTCTAGTGCCGGTGTGATTCATCACAGCTTCTTGCCAAACGCGATGAGCATTACTGCACATGTGTGTGAAGAGTTTGTCACCTTCCGTCCATCTGATTTCTTCAAGAAAGGCATCGATAAACTGCCACGGCAAATATGCATCGATTGCATGGGTGATTAGTTTGATTTAAAAAAAATAGATAGGAAAACATTACTATACTTTATTTCGTAGAAAACGGAAATTTTATAGGTTAAGACCTAAATATCAGGTTCCGATCGTGAAACCTGTAAAATGAAAGGAAAGGTGTCATTTTCTGAATAAGATAACTTTACATTATATTCAAACCTGGGGTTCAACGGACTGGTACGAATTAGATGGGAATATTTTTTTTTTTGGATCTATAGATGTCCCGAAGTCATTATAGATACGCTTCAGATTCCTTTCAGACAGGCTTATGCCCGACTCAATAATCTCCGTGTCGGGAGAAAGTCCACCACCCCCATCCGGAGGTTTGTCGTCTCCCATTTCCCCCACTTTAGACGAGGTTAATGGGCGTGGAACCAGAAACCGCCAAAACACTTTAGAACACTAATATAAATAAGAAAAATGAACAATTTTTAAAACTCAACACAATAAAAAATAAAATATGGAATTTTACACAGCCACCCGTGTTTACACCAACGCAATGACCAACCGATCCTTTATGAATTAAAACTTCACGCAACATTCGTTCATCTGATTTTAATTATCACACCATTTTTAAGTATCATTCTTATTTGTATCTTTTCTCAATGGCCAATGTATTAAATAATAAAAAATAATTAATAAAAATTAAAGAGGTAATAATCACTAGGAAATAAACTAACCTAAATATACTTTGAGCCATTCCACTGCTGGGCAAAGGCCTCGGCCCATGATTTCCAAACTGTTTGGTCTAGAGTAAGTGTTCACCATTTATAATTAAACTAATCCAGTTCCTATTACTACCTTTTACGTCTGCCACAACACCGTCTCATTGTATCTGGGCTTTACTTAGTAGTTACTTTGTGAGCGACGTCAGTGATAGGATTTTGGAGCGCATTGTAGTGTTTCGAACACGATCATTACACATTTTAGATATACTTGTAAAAAATTAATTATTCTTAACACTTCAGATTACTATCAATCCTTCTTTATCATTCTATATTACTCCAACATAGCTCATGGAAGCTCATTTAGGTATGCATTGCAACTTACGGACGAGTATTCAAACGTCACTCAACATTTAAGACCCGCATAATCTCGACGCGTTTTCGGTAGGATATCGGCGGCCGAATACTGAAACGCCACTTAATATTAAGTTCCACTTTAACTATTCGTGAAACTCGTTTTCGGTAGGGGTTTCCTAAATGGGTGGCATAAATAGTTAAAGCGGGACTTAATATTAATTGGCGTTTCAGTATTTGTCCGGGTGCCTTAAATAGTTTGGCGTTCTTAATTTTTTTTAAACGTCCCCCACTAGGATTTCTCCGGTTTCGTGGGTGCATATAGATCTGCAGATCATACAAATATTTGGTCCGTGCGGGAATCAAAACCGCTACCCGGAGTGCAGCAGCCGACTGTATCAGCCACTGCACCAACCGTGCCGTCATGTATTGACTAGTGTTTCAATATTCGGCCATCATATTCATTAATTGAGTTTTCAACACATGTACGCATCGCTTTCACAACACATTCCGTTCGATATGCAATCGTTTGCTTAACTAAATTACTAATCAACTTAAAATCGTAGTTAACGCCAAAACTTCGCTAAAGCGGGATAACTGCATTTTAGAATTTGTTAATTTTCTTGCAGAACACGTAGAACAATAACAGGATCCGAAGAGTTTAAGAAGAGAAGGATAGACATATGGTATGTTGAAGTGAGAGAGGGACGGAGAATTAGCGTAACCTTTCGCTGAGCTGTAACACAGCTAAGAATGGATGACAAAAAGTGTTTAAGTCAGTGCGGCATAGAGTGCGGTGCGGGCGTCAGTTAGCCATAATAAAGTCACTTTTAAGTGACATTTAACTTAAATAAGTGATAGGAGAGTGTTATCACGAGATGGCGTTCCGGTCGTGCGTAGGAGTCGTTTTCTTGGGCTGTTTAGTGGGTGAGTATATTAAGCCATCATTTTAGGAAAATAAATAAATTTATTTTAAACTCAAAAAGCACATCAATTGACATAAAAAAAAGATTTAAACTGAAAATAATACCTTATATGCAATTATAAATTCAAATCATGTACTTTCATTGTGACATTCCGCGACCAATATGATAACCTTTAACTAATTATTATTCAGTGGAGCATTAAGTGTTACAATATGTCAGGGCACCAGTTGGCCTTGAGGTCTACAATTCCAACTCCTGTCTAATTTTAATGCTAGTCTGCAATACTAATAAAGATACACATTAATTAAAAACAAATTAAAAATAATAATATTTATTACTTTTCCTTTTTCGTCTATTACAAAATAATGTTTCTACAATCCAATAACGGCAAAAAGCTAACACATGATATTACACACTGTATTTGCTTATTCATGATGTTTCTAAATTACAACTGTCATGAGTTACGGCTGGGAAGAAGAGACATCAACGCGCTCGCACCTCTGCAAAAGAGAAAGTAATCTTCTAAAGTAACACTCGTCAATGTTTGACTGACTTCAATTGTTTTGCACAATCACAACCTGACGTCAAGCTACCGCTGTATACACAAATTTCGCTGATATGACCCGATGGCAAATGAAAGCCCCTATTGGAAGTTATCTAACAGCAAGCTACTTTGCGTGACCTAAGAATCGAACCAATAATCTTGAGCTTAGCAGCCACATTTGCGACTAGGTAATGAGGCAATTTCGTGGATCATCATTTCGGCCGAATAAAGTCCACTGCTGGACACAGGCCTTCCCTAAAGCTCACTACAACGACCCATATGGGTGTGTGGTGTGCTCAATGAGGGGTTTTGCCATAATCGCCACGCCACGCAACAGCGTTCTTCGAGTATATTTATAACCCAACTGCAATCGCCAACCTGACCATCAAGCGTGGCTATTTTCGAAACCCCCCCAATGAGCACACAACACAGATCGGCCATTGTGGCGATCTTTGGGGAGGCTTCCATGTCCAGAAGTGGACGTTATTCGGCTAAATGATGATGACCTTTCTATAATATATAAATACTGTTTTAATTCTACTGGCAGTCTATTTAATTGCATCACGGAGGTTATCTCGTTCAAGTAACAGTAAATAAACAACCAACGATTCTAAGTAAACTAACGGCGAAATGGCGTACTTATTCAACGCACGCAGCGCTGAATACCATTAAAGTTCAAATGAGTACACAATGGATACATATGTACTTGGTATGGGGAGAATATGTTATGATAATAATGACATACATAAACAATTGAACGAGGTCTATAGTGTAACTTCAAGTTGTCAATAATAATAACATTCTCCAAACAGATATACAAACAGAATATCAATTGATATTTACGCGCTTCTCATGATAATTTCAGCCGAAAGACGTCCACTGTTGCACAAAAACCTCCCGCCCCCAAATACCACCATAACGACCGGTCTGGGTTTATGTTGTGTGCTTATTGGCCGCATCCTTCACTAGGTCGTCGGTCTACCTCGTCCGAGGCCGTCGCACGCTGCGTTTTCTGGTGCGTGGTCTCCGTTTGAAAACCTTTCTACTCCAATGACCATCACTTTTACGAGCAATTTCATCTCAGCTCATTGCCACATACTGCACATTGAAGTGGTTATTCACTATGGGCCTCATAAGAAAGCTAAAGGTCACTCAGCGAGCGGAGAGAAAGAGAGCTATGCTTGGTATTTTTCTACGAGATCGAATCAGAAATGAGGAGATCCGTAGAAGAACTAAAGTTGCTGACATTGCCGAATGAGGCCCTAACCTTGGATGGCTTGCATCAATCCAAGGTTAGGACTCAACATGCAGTTGCACCGTGTAAAATATAGATATGCAGTCACACTTGGTTAGACTGAAATGCTACCTAAATATAATTAGGATCAGGATTCTCCTTTTTCGTTTCGTTAGTGGCTGACCTTGTCTCAGAGTTGTCCAAACCGCCTTAAGGCCTCTGGTTCGGCTTAGCGAATGCGGTTTAATAACACAAACGGGACTGACGACTTTACGTGCCCCCCGAAGCACGATGACGCTCAGTTCGAATACCTCTGTTGATCACCCATCCATAGACCAATCGTGCCGAGCATTGCTTAACACCACCGATAGTTATCCGAACAGAGAGCTGAAAATAAAATGTATGTACAATATGTGTTACAAATACATTAAATCAAGAGTTACGGTCCAATTTCAAACCCTGGGTCACCCTGGGCCACCATTGAAATAAATTAGGCCAACTGACAGGGTCTCCCGGCGGCCGTTGTTTACGTCACATTAGCGCTTTATTACCTTATACTGCAAGTTAAAGTCTTTTTCCCCTAATAAATTTTCTTTGCTCTTTAGCATATGTTATGGTATGGGTAAAAGCAATACCCAGATTCTGTAGATTTTAAGTTTTTGATAAGTTCGAGAAACAAGTCATTTCGAATCTGTCGTAAACTTCTTCTCTGAGATAAAATTCCTTTTGCAAACCTCTAAACAGCTAACCTTCTAGGTTTGTTCAGTATTGTGCATCTTCTCGTGTGAACTCCGCCATTCACTTCTCTTCTTACTATAACATACAATCATCATCATCATATCAGCCAAAGACTGGCTGCTGCAGAACAAAGGGCTCCTCCATAGTCATCAAAACGAACGGTTATATGCCGTCGGCATCCAACAACTCCCAGCGACCATCGCCTGTTTGAAGGTCATACCACGCTGCGTCTCCAATCGAGAACCTTTTTGCCACAACGGCCTGATGGTCGAACTGCTGTTCTACAAGCCCATTACCACTTTATTTTACTAAACCTTTTAGCTATGTCGGTAACTTTAATTCTTCTACGGATCTTCTCATTTCTGATCCTACCTACCTAGAAATACCTAGCTATGCTCTCTCCATCGCTCGCTGAGTGACCTTGAAGTTACTTATGCGGCCCATAGTGAGTGGCTCCGTCTCTTTGCCATGCCATCACTGGTAACACACACAGTTTAAAGACTTTTGTCTCGAGGCATTGCAGTGTTGTTGATGATAAGACATTGCGAAGTTTCCCGAACTCTGCCTAATCTGATATAATCTGCTCTGCTCTGCTATAATCACTTGTATAAAAATCTACTTCTCAGCAAAGCTTTATAACTTTGCTTGGACTTCTCCATCTACTACACTCAGTATATACTATCTGTCATTAACGTCAGATCAGCTTGTATACGTTCACTTCTGAAGAAGACCTCTCAATGACATTGCTATAATCAATACGCTTATTGGAAATCGTAGTATGCTAACACAGACGAACATTGCTGCCTATTTTCTAGTAACTATTAATCCATTTTATTATTTATTACTTTACTATAAACAGCGAAGGCTGCAGATTGGAACAATAATGTAGCAGTAGTATTTTAACATGGCAGCTTTCGTTTAGTACTACGCGTGTTAGGTAACAGAGAAATCAGCTCTTGTTTCACAATTTCGGTTATATTTCGTCTGTTTAAATATTGGCAGTTACGAAAATATATGTTTTAGTGCTCTGTTACTTTAGTAGGTAAGAAAATATGTTTGGGTCTCGTCGTGCCCAGCTGAATCAGCTTCTTGTAAAACTAATCAACGTATGGTTGAAATTCATTGAAACTACATTTACTTATCTGTGATACCGCTTCAGTACAGATGAAAAAAACTAATAGTTTTATGAATAAGCACAGTGCTCATACATGCAAAGAAAACTTTGATAAGTAAATTATTACTAAATGAAAATAATGAGAAGTCTGTCATAATAAAATAAAGGAGGTCCATAAACGATCACCTATAAAAGATACCCAAGCCCCATATATGTTTAAATACGACTATTTTCAGTAAAGTCATAAAAAAACATTACAAAAATTCTATTATAATATCAGTGATTATTTCAATGGTGTATTTTTAATAACAAAATCTTAATCCTTTTTATTATTCTATTTGAGATGGCATTTTTTTTTTTACTATTTGACATAATATAGCGAGGTGCTATTTTTATAATCCGATTATATATTTTTTAATTTGATTACCAGATTTATAAAAAATTGCACCCCGGGA
The DNA here is from genome assembly GCA_947459985.1 of Diloba caeruleocephala. Lineage (NCBI taxonomy): Eukaryota > Metazoa > Arthropoda > Insecta > Lepidoptera > Noctuidae > Diloba > Diloba caeruleocephala. The sequence continues at coordinate 6,606,804 of OX381607.1, forward strand.
GTGCCGACAGTAGATAAAACTCATTTTGGCGCGTTAGGAGATTTTATCTCATCTAAAAATATGCGTACCGCGCTAAAAGAAGTTTTCACTTCAAAAACCAATTTCTTATTATTCAAAGAAGTAATTCATGATGATCTTGATTATTATTTTTGTAAATTTACATTTGTCCTCTTTAGGCAAAATATGTAGGAACTTTTTTTAATCTTACTTCAATTAATGAATTCTGATTGTAAAACTTACACACGTTTTAATAAATAAAATTTTACTTATCTTATTAAACGATAACAAAATGTAAAAAGCATATTTTGATATTTGGCAAAACAAACCGGCTGAAAGGCACGGTTCGAATTGTCGTCTAATGAGGTAGATGACTGGAAAAAAATCCATCGTCATCCGTTTCGTCATATCGATGAAAAGTTACTACATTTTATTACGCAAAGCAGTTTATATTCAAGGTCATGTCTTGAGTACTTTTCAATCATTTCAATTTTTGTATTCCTGTCCAAGCATAATAACTTATTTGATTATACTGGAATATATTATTAAAATATTTTATACCCAATTATGGATGGTTGTTTCGTTATTCACTACTTAATTAGGCTGTTATGCAATTATGTCTAATACTTTAATAATATAATAAAAGAAGCAGGACTATTGACTATTAAACGGTTTGAAGATGACTCAATATCCAATTATTTATCTATTGTAGTTCATCTTTTTTTCCTTTATAGTGATATAAACATTATCCTATACGGTTAGTACTTAACACTTTTCAAACAAAAAATTGGTATTCTGCTTCTCTTAAAGTTCAGCCCAAAGATATAGTATTACCTACGCACATAGAAAGAGCCTATTAAGTTGAAGAAATTTTCAGTGATAAAGATCTGTCATCCTAATGCGAGCATTACGTGTGATAAAAAGAAAAAGCACTAATCGTTCACGCACGTCTTGAAGCGTGCGCACCTACAGCTATATTTACCTAAAACCATGTGGTTAACACACGACGCTAATAGTTTTAACAGAAGGTGGATTGTTACTTTAGTAAGAAACGTTGGCATTCGATTATTTTGCTGTAACCAATGTGCTATAGATATCTCTTTTTTTCATATGAAAATCTACTATAGAAAATCTATTACTACCTGCTACGAGCACTCCTAAGAGGTAGTAATAGATTTTCAGTTTATGCTTTCTCTACTCGTCTGCCTGTTAAAAGTATCTGGTCTAGTTAAGTAGCAAATACATACTAGGTTTATCAACTCATGGCAAGTTTTTGTATCTATATGGGCCATTGTCGCATCATACGAGCTAAACATCTACTTCAGAACATGTGATTATGGTATAAATACTGGTGGTAGATCTTATATTGTAAGTCCGGCTAGGTATAGTGAGGCTCCGGGGGAATATTTTACAATCCCCTCGAGAGATGCCTGGGGGGGTGGCCTCTTTACAGTCACCTTTCCTTCGCTAGAGGGGACGACCGCTTTACAGTCATCCCCTTCCGAGATGTGCTTAAAGGTGTGGCACCAATGGGTGGCTCTAGATGGAGATTATTCGAGTTCCTAGAGCCTCTCTTCAGTGCCGAAGATGACCACTCCAGTGGTTTTAGTCGGTAGAAGTCCGGCATACCCCTTCGCCCTTTCTCGGGGCGAAGGAAGTGCATGAGGTATTTGCACCGGATCAATAAAAATAAAATGGTACATATGGACATTCTGCTACCAAGCGCTAGTGTTTAAACTTTAGTCATTATTGTGTTCCGGTTTAAAGGGCACTTGGCTAGTGAAATTTCTGGGCATAAAACTTCTGACAATGGCATGAGTTGATAAACATAGCATGTATTGAGTACTAAACTAGATCAGAGCACAGTGTGATGTTACGCAGGAATATTTCTGGGTAGTACGAGTATTACAATTGTTATGGTTTGGCGTGATGCTTACCACTAGGCGAATGAAGAGCTCGTTTTGTCACCGAGCTGCTTAAAAAGTAAAATCTGCCGCCTAATCTATACAAATAAATAAATTTGAAGTGTCTGTGTGTAATGCCAAAATAACAGCTTTTTACTAAATGCATATGAAAGTATATACAGTACCCATAACAAAAAAAACAATTCTTAATTTTTTTATCTGTCTGTTTGTTCCGGGTAATCTCCGTAATTGCTGGACCGATTTTGACGAGACTTTCATTGACAGATAGCTGATCTTATAAGGAATAACTTAAACTACTTTTATTTTAGAAAAATAATTAGGGTTCCGCGCAATAAAATAACACCCTTGAAATCCAATATATATATTCTATGTCAAGTGTCTATGTCGAAGTACTCTATATTTCTTCTAAATTCAACGCGGGTGAAACCGCGGTTCCAAGCTAGTTACAGCTAAGATTAACGAGGGATTTTGCCAAAAGTATCACGCTTACCTGACGGATTTATAATCACATTATTCTGTCTGCTCCACATGCACTTGGCGGATACCTTAATCACCTCCTACACCGAGAAGTAGTAGTTTCATCGCTTCGTGTCCTTCTCTTTGTTGACAACCAAAAGGTCACCATCTAACCTCAGCAAAATTGAAGGCTTACATGTAAATACCTATGTGCCGTGTGGTGCCATCTACGAATAGCACCAACCCGTCTCATACCATGGGTGTCGTAAAAGCCGACTAAGGGATTAATGGAGGATGAGCTGCAGCGCCCTTCGAATACATTAGCAACTCTACTGTGATCGCCAACCCGCCTGACAAGTGTGGCGATTATGGCGAAACCCCCAATGATTACACAACACACCGATATCGGTCGTTGTGGTGATCTTTGAGGGAGGCCTATGTCCAGCAGTGGACTTTATTCGGCCAAAATGATTTAAACACATAGGTGTTTCTTATCTAATATTATCAAATTACTTCGTTTAATGTAATGTATATTCAAGTTACATTATCTCTTGTTTTATTAATTAGAAAGTAAATTGCATTGCAATCTAATTTAGTTTTACTACGGCTAATTGCAGCATTGAACTTAAGGAAGTCGCCACACTCAATGTAAACTACTTTTGTAAACTTGCGCACGCGCAGGAAATGTAAAGCTTGTGTCATTGGTCTTAACAGATGTGGATAAAAAGTTTATTGAATCTATCTAATATGGCGTCGTGTTATAAATAGAAAATGTCCTTTCAATATGGTTTTTTTATATACTATCACCAGTGCCAATGGTGGACTACGGGATTCAGATGAATTTATACATAATATATCTATTAAAATATCAATAGGTAATATTTGGGCATAACGTATTTTTATGTCAATTGCCTTCTAAATTAGTTTCATTTTAAATATTTTTCACATTAACATATTTAATATCAATATTACATAAGTACATACTATAAGCGAGAGTTGACATCGTTTGCGCCCAGATTTGATAACGTAATAAAATCCATAGTTTGTACGACCTACAAGATTTTAGTTTTAGGCAGTCCGAGGCTTATCTCTAGAATTAATTGGTCGCAGCTTCCACAGGTAATTTTCGACGGCACTATGGTACCCATAAGTGATACGGTTAAGAACCTTGGGATATGTATTGATAGAAATCTTTCTTGGGGTCCACAGTTACAAGAAGTAAGTCGAAAATTATTTGCATCAGCAAGCTCCCTGAGGAGAATACGCAACTTTCTCCCAACTGCTACTAAAACTGCGCTCGCTCAATCACTTCTCCTTCCTATACTTGATTATGCTGCTGCCAGTTATCTCGATCTTACTGAGGCCCAATTAAATAAACTTGAGCGACTCCAAAACTTTTGTATTCGATTCATATTTGGTTTACGCAAATATGATCATGTTTCAGAATTTCGCACAAAACTCAAGTGGCTTCCAATACGTCTTCGCCGGAATTCTGCTTTATAGTATTCTGTTTAATCCTAAAACCCCTTTTTACCTTAAAGAACGTTTTAAGTTCCTTAATGACGCACATTCGAGATTCTTGAGATCGTCAGAGAATCTGAGACTTGAGATGCCAATGCATTCTACCAAATTTTGTGATAAATCCTTCACCATTCAGGCTGTCCGATTATGGAATGCACTGCCTGTGTCAATGAAGCGTGCCCAGTCATTGGTTACTTTTAAAAAACTAGTTAAACGAATATTACTTGTCTGTTTAATTGTTTGTTGTATTTATCAATATAGTACTTTCTTCTGATTGTGTATTTACCATATATTTATTATGTTTATGTATGTATCCAATATTCTTATGGATTCTTTATATTGTATTGGATAAAGTATAGTATATGGTTGTATATATGTATATATGGATTATTTATAATGTATTGTATAAAGCATTATATATTGTTGTATATGTGTGCATGTTATTTAAGTAATTTATGTAATAAATATTTGTATTATATTTAATAGATTCACTATTTGATTATATTAATATAATAAGTACACCACGGAATACCCCTTTGTCTTTGTCCATCTTTTTCTTGTCCATCCAAAGGTTGTCTGTAAGAAATCGCTAATAGCGATAAGACCGCCCATTGTACAATTACTGTTCATTAAATTATTCCTAGTAGTTGTTTTTAAAATGGTGAGAAAATTCTATTCTATTCTATTCTATTCTAAGATTTTATTAATCTGCAGATGTAGGATAAATTAACTTAAGAAACAAACGGCTAACCAAATTTCTATGAAATTTGGCGTAAAAGTTGAATAGGGTAAAGATTTTTTTTATTGGAATTGCAAGAAAGAAAGAAAAACACTAATATCATAAAATTTTAACTTACGCCCAGAGCAGCGGGCTTGCGGCGGCCAGCTAATAATAACATATTGCGATAAATATTCCACTTGTTGATTACTGTTATGCCGTGCTATTCTTAAAAAGAAAGAATTGTGCTTACCGAATTATAGATAAAATATGCTAAACAAGTCTACGCGGTCACTGCTAAGAAAACCCCATTTGCTATAGCTCAAATCTCAATTCCAGAACACGTCCCATATCAATGGCAACAACATTGTGATCCTTGATGTCGACAATTCCAGCGGCGTCCAGTACGCCCAGCACGAATGTTTTGAGGTATACTTGGTAACGCAAACAATATCGCTAATGTAAGTGAATTTGGAATCGAAAATACAACTATCCTATAGTATTTTCTTTTAAATTTATACGACAAAAACAATTTGTATCATGTATAGGTATGAATAAAGTGTTCAATTTAAATAAAAAATATGTGCGAAACAAGTATTTTCAATTCAAAATTCACTCACATTAGCGTTACGTTTACGTTACTATACGTCAAAATAGTCGTGCTAGGTCCACAGTTACGCACGCACTTATGTAGAGGATAAAGTCAAGCTGGCGTCCGAAAAACTCGGTGTGCTCAACAGGGTAAGGCGGTACTTCTCATCGGGGCAAAGACTTGGGATTGTCAAGATTCCAAGCCAAGACCCCTTAATCTGAGGAGACACTTTGCCTCCCTGTATGTATTTTCTTATTTAATTGTTACCTTATTTTGTCATGCGAAACCGAAAAAATATTTTCTATCTTCTTTATTTCTTTATTCTACTTCTTGTACAACAGACAGTGTCCTCAGGAATTGTTCGATATGATTCAACGGCTACTTTCTACCATCGCAGCTCTCGCCATCGGCAGTTAGTTCAGCCGCATACGCAACAGGCCAAACGGTCTCGTGCTGTATGATTTTAGAAAAACTTCCTCCCGCATACGCTCAGGTTGTGGAATCAGGTCCCAAACGAGATTTTCCCAAGAGACTACAGCATGGGGCTCTTCAAAACTGCATGATTTAGTTTTTATACCATGCGAGAACTCTGATGTTGCAAGCGTTCAATAGGTTACGGTAACCGCTTACCGTCAGGCGGGCCGTATATCTGTTGCCACCTCAGTGGTATAAAACATTAGGACAAAACATATTAATTGAAATAGGTTTGAAGAACTTTTTTTTTAAATGAAAAATGGAGACGGTAGTCTATAACGACGCCCTACGGGTGATGTGACGTACTCAAAATTATTTTACAACCTTCTTTTGCCAAACAATGTTCCAGTAAATAGAGATTTAACGACAACTTATAACAAACATTCCTTCCTTCCAGTACTTGCATCTTCAGCGACACCGAAGGCCAAGGGAAGGAAACCGGTGAACCTCCCAGTGCGGACAACAGAGGACAATGAGCGAAAAGCTGAGCAGGAGGCCGAGATTACTAATGACTGCCCCAATGACGGCTTCTTCGCTGATGCCGAGCAGTGCGACAAGTATTATCAGTGCAGGTAAATTTATACTTGTTAGCGGTACCTTCTTAAGATCGCGCTCCATGTTATTTTACTCGGGGAGCTGAAATAGTTGATCGCGGCGTAAAGGCGTACGAGGCGAATCTCAAGCATCGGTTTGATGACTTCCACTCTTCAGAAAAATCCGAGCATGGTTTCTGAAAAGGTTCCATAGATCACATCCATACGCTGCGGCAGGTTATACAGAAGACCGAGGAGTATAATCTGCCACTATACTTGGCGTTTGTAGACTATGAGAAAGCTTTTAATTCGATTGAAACCTGACATTGGTGCAGGGGTACACTGATTATTATCGGTACATCGAAGTGTTAAAGTGCTTAAACAAAACCCCACCAAGGGCTTTATGAACTGCGCATGGGACCAGTTCCATTTCAGAGAGACGTAAGGCATGGGGACGTTATTTCCTCAAAACTACTTGCGAGGGCAATGGAGGATGCCTTCAAGTGGATAGGATTCGGGACTAACTTCAATGGCGAGTATATTCGACATCACAGTCCTGACAGAATCGCTACAAGAGCTCAGCACAATGCTCGATGATCTCATCACAGTTATCCAACAGATCGGTCTTAAAATGAACATTAGGCAGGATGAAAATCCTATCAAATACTCAGGTAGTGTCCATCCCAGTGTCCATTGGGAAATCAGTTCTAGAAGTTCTTGATGAGTATGTCTACCTGAGAAAACCGTCCAGTTAGGTAGGTCTAAATTCGAGAAAGAGGTCAATCGTTGAATCTGACTCAGTTTTTCGTGAACAATACCAGAAAGCTCAAGGTCATTCTGTGAGCTGAAGATATGCTTGGTAGAGAAAACTCTACGGGATTGAATCAAAAATGAGTATTATTGAAGTAGAACTAAACCGACATAGCTGAAAGGATTAGTAGCGCAGAATGATGCTATTCCACAGAAGGGACGCTACGACCTATCCATTTGGCTTAGAGTCCCTTAGTCACCAGTTACGATATCCACGGGAGGAGATGGAGAGGTGTTATATTCTTAATCCGGACACCACACTGATAATTTTATTATTATAAGTGATTTAGGTAGAGATAATTAACACAGAAATATTACGCAACCTAAGGACAACTATTGAACATTACATTTACATATTTACATCGAGCATTTAATATTCATGGTATGACAAATGTATATATTCTTCATACCAAGTCATTGAACAGGTTCTTGCATAAAAATTAAACAATTTAGGTACTCTTGTAGGCATTTAAAATTCACAAATAATCTAAAAATAAAAAATATTTATGAACGCTGCTAAATCACTTTGGACGTGCTCAAATAAATGACTTCGATATTTATTGCGAAATCCCAACTGGGTTTGGTTCGGTTATCCTTGTTAGTTCGCTGAACTCGTGTGGTTTAGTGAATTTTAAATACCTACATCACATACCCAATGTTTGTTCAAACATTTTCATACGCGACGATATCTGTTGTGGCGGGAACACAAAGAATTGTCGAATGCTTCGAAGTTAGCATTTAGACCGGTGTGACTGCGACACCGCGTAACTAACAGTGTCATATTCCGCGCAACTACCTATATTGTGGAAAGTTCTCAATACGAGTAAGAGCAAGAGAATAACGTAATATCTATAATCGTATATGTATAGATATATATATAGGGATCAAACAGGGCTCAACGCAAAATAACCTACGATATAGACAGGTTGTTGTAATATAAGTTGTACGTGTTTCAGTAACGGTGCAATAACCGAGAAGCTTTGTCCTGACGGCATGGTGTTCAATGACTACAGCTCACAAGACGAGAAGTGTGACCTGCCCTTCAACCTCGACTGCTCAGCGAGACCCAAGCTTCGTAAGTGTAATCCCCAATTAATATCGTCAGATAGTTAAATTGGCCGATTTAAAGGACTACAGATGTTTTATGGTTTAAAAATTTGCGTGGTTTTTGGAGTTCTATCAGACCTTTATCCCGTTATCAGGTATAGTATGGAAAACAATAATTAATCGAAATATGAAACTAAATTCCACTGTTTTTTTATCCACCTGGATATTTTTGTTCTAAGTATCCAGCTTCTTATTTGATCATTTTTTGTTAGTTCAAACTTCTTTCATGTACACTTTCTTCTGCTCGCGATTTATTTATTCATTATTAATATTTTGTGTGGTGTAAATTGTTAGCGAAAAGTAGGGTTATGGAATAAGATTCCATCTAATCTAAATCCAATCCAGCTTATTCTACCTCTGCACTAAAATCAGATTAGCCGATACACCGTGACTGAATAGCAAATGCATGCATCTCGTCTCGACAGGAGGAAGAGCCTCGTATTTCTTTATAATATTAGAAGGATTATAATAATCAGATAAAATCAATAGTAAGTAGGCTTTCAAACATCAAGACACTGTGAGTGATTACTGCGTGCATCGAAAACATTTTTGATTATAATTGTTCGGTAGATAAAATAAAATAATTTTAAAAATCTGTAACGCCTGTCACCTTAGTCATCCTGCGACCACGAACCCTGCAAAGTGTTCGAAACGTCAGGAAAAACAAAAATTTCAAATATACGCGATAGAATCCGTTTTTAAAGTGTTTTATTATAATGTGTAATACTCGCGAAAACCTAAGACATTGTTATTATTATGGTAACGAATATGGCTGTTGATCATTAACGAAGTTTTGAGCTCAGGTGCCTTTGTATGAGCTCTGTTAGTCGGTAGGCAGTAACTGTTCATACAAAATAGTAAAAAGGAAGAAGAAAATTAAAATAGAATTTCAGACAGCAAAACAAAAAAACAGACAGATCTCTCGAACACTAAGGATGATTATGTGGAAACTCTTAAACACTTAAGCAGGCCATATACCACATCACGAAGTGAATGGTGCCAACCCTCGTATCCGTGAAAAATGGGCATTGCTTATCACACTACTGTGGAACATGCACTAAGGGCTGATTTTCAGCGACAACCTGCGTTGACTTAAGGCGTCACTTGTTGGTGTCAAAATAGCTTGGCAACTAGCAATATGAGCTCATATTAGGTCCCTTGATTGGGCAAAGTGTACTTTGTACAATCTAAGCTTACACATGCACACACACATCAGCCCGTAAACAATTACTGCTGAACATGATCACTACAACGAGTGGTTATAGGGGATATTGTCATAATCACCATGCTTAGCTGGCTGATTGCTGATCGCAGTATGTTGTTAGTAACGTACGGAAGGATGCTGCTGCCCATCCTCTTGATATCAACACAAACAACAAATCAACAACTGAAAAATTACGATAGTCTAACGTAACATACATAAACAAAAATCCAACAACATATTTGCCTGAAAGTAATATCAGTTGGCTTTAAATACATCAACCATTTATGTAACTTACACGTTTCGGGATTTATTACTAGTATTCTTATTGAATATACTACTTGGGTGCTATTTCTGACAAATAGGCACACGTGCACTACTAGAGATAAATGAATAGGGCTACTACCCTGTTTTAAACACACGATAATTTGATTATTGCCATATTTTTATTTTGTATCATAACTAAAATAAAAGTTATTGCCGTTTTGAATACTACATACCAGACCAGTGATGACATATGGAACAGAGACGTGGTCACTCACAATAGGCCTCATGAGAAAGCTCAAGGTCACTCAGCGAGCTATGGAGAGAGCTATGCTTGGTATTTCTCTGCGAGATCGAATCAGAAATGAGGAGATCCGTAGAAGAACTAAAGTTGTCGACATAGCTGAAAGGATTAGTAAACTGAAGTGGCAATGGGTAGGGCACATTGCTCGTAGAACTGATGGCCGCTGGGGCACAAAGGTTCTAGAATGGAGACCGCGCACCGGAAAACGCAGCGTGGGATGACCTCCAACGAGGTGGACAGACGACCTGGTGAAGGCGGCATGTAACCGCTCGTTGTGGAAATCTAAGGGGGAGGCCTTTGTTCAGCAGTGGACGTCCTGTGGCTGATATGATGAAACCAGACATTTTCAAAGCCCCAAGGCCAATGTCACAGTCATTTCGCTTTTGTTTTGTTACTGGCTAGAATCTTGTTACTAAAACATGTAATGTTCAGTTTGCCTGCAATTGATTACAAGATTTTTCATTTGTAAGAAAAAAAAAATTGTACTTGACATTGTTGTCATACAGTATTTTTCTAAAATAAATTAATTATAGAACATATTTGTCATCTGCCAGCCCTAGTTGAAGTGACAGAATGACTGCTTAGTGACATCATTAGAATACAGATTACACGTAAATGCCGTGGGTCAGCGGAGCTGGAACAACTTTCACATCTCAAGGGAAGCGCGGCCTTGGCCACCCGACGCGGAATTCATTGTAATTCCAAATTATACATACGGGTTTTATTGAAACGTAAGCTAGTATTATAACAATTTTAAGTTGTATGTTTCTTACAATGAATTATTTGGGTAACGGAAGCTACTGATTTGAAATTTTGCATAGTTTCTCGATGCGAAATCTAGTGGTCTCTTTTACTGCAAGAGGCCGACTAGGTAGGTCCCACCCGTGCCAGATATTCGCTTCTTAGCAGTAGTGTTCAAACTTAAGACATTACTGTGCTCCGGTTAGAAGGGCACTGTAGCTTATAGTGAAATTTGTGGGCATAAGAGCCTAAAGGCCGAATACTGAAACGCCAGTATTTATTCCGGCTTTAACTATAAAATCAGCCTATCCGGACAGGATTGACCCAGCGCGGGCCGCACCGCGCCGGCGCCTCGCCGGGTCGGGTGACGCTTCGGTGTGGCTATGGAATAGTAGAATTTTATACTTTTTTATAGTCGTCATAACTTCAGAACAGAATTACATATATCGATATCGATATATATATCGATTATCGAATATCATCATCGTAGATCAGACAGGGTATTTTTTTTCTCTCGTTTTCCTACCCTACCCGGAATATAACTACGCTTACACATACGGCACGGTTGGTGCAGTGGTTGATACAGTCGACTGCTGCGCTCCGGGTCGTGGGTTCGATTCCCGCACGGAACAAATATTTGTACGATCTGCAGGTAGTTGTTCCGGGTCTGGGTGTATTGTGTGTGGAATTCATGTCTGTAAACGCACCCACGACACAGGAGAAATCCTAGTGTGGGGCAACGTTTTTTAAAACAAAACATAGTTGTTATTACGGGTTAATAAGGACTGTACAGTATATTTGCGTTAAGAAAATATTAACTCAGCGTTGTCACTCAGCTTAGCCACGCCACTTTTTTTTTACGCCACATTATAGTAAATTTGAAAGCCGTGTTCACATTGACCAGTTTTATGCCTTTACTTTGCAGTTGTCATCATCATATCAGCCACAGGACGTCCACTGCTGAAAACAGGCCTCCCCTTAGATTTCCACAACGAGCGGTCACATGCCGCTCTTATCCAACGACTCCCAGCGACCTTCACCAGGTCGTCTGTCCACCTCGTTGGAGGTCGTCCCACACTGCGTTTTCCGGTGCGCGGTCTCCATTCGAGAACCTTTGTGCCCCAACGGCCATCAGTTCTACGAGCAATGTGCCCTGCCCATTGCCACTTCAGTTTACTAATCCTTTCAGCTATGTCGACAACTTTAGTTCTTCTACGGATCTCCTCATTTCTGATTCGATCTCGTAGAGAAATACCAAGTATAGCTCTCTCCATAGCTCGCTGAGTGAACTTGAGCTTTCTTATGAGGCCCATTGTGAGTGACCACGTCTCTGTTCCATATGTCATCACTGGTAACTGGTAACACACACTGGTTAAAGACTTGCGTCTTTGCAGTTGTACTGATGAGTAACTATTTTCTTACGCGAATATACTATGGTATCGGCCGTGTGGTGACCAGATTAAGAGTATAGCACCACTCCATCTTCTCCTTTGATAGCGTAAAAAGTGGACACAAAACCAGACGGATGTGCAGCTGCATCTTTCTGTGGAACAGTAGCCATATTGGGCTCACCGACCCGCCTGCCGAGCGTGGTGGGTAGTGGAAAATTCTCCTAAAAATTACGATATAATTGTGGAAATCTATGGGGTAGGCCTTTGTTCATCAGTGGATGTCCTTTGGCTGATTTGATGACGCACCTACCACACACCTGTGACAAAGATTCGATTCCAATGGGTAACACGTGCAAACTCTCAAAATAGAGTGATTGTGACGGCAATTTGGACCCATTACGAAAACGATGGAAAGAAACGTAATAAACCAAATAGGGAACAATAAGTTAATTTTAATTGTTCGACAGCATTCCAATTTCGAAGGAAGCAGCCTCGGAATAATGAAGCAATTTTATTTTTATTCAAAAAACGGTGTCAGTTTACGTAATTTTAAATAAAATTAGATTAGATTGTTCCGTATTGTTTGTTATATTTCGATAGTAGAACGTGCTGCACTAGCATTGCTACATTTATACTGTATATAGATTTTAATTGTTATAGAAGAAGAAAACCTGTATTATGCTGTCAACTGTATCTTCACTTGCAATACATTGAAAGTTGACTATGCGATCTGTTAGTTGTTTTACAAGAAGATCCACTGCTATATGATATGAGGATCTTACAAAATTATTGTTCTCATCTCCAGAAACGCCAATCCCCATGTTGCACTGCCCGCGCCTAAACGGCTACTTCTCCCACGAGGATCCTAAGGAGTGCGGCAAGTTCTACTACTGCGTGGACGGGAAATTCAACATGATTACCTGCCCCGATGGCCTGGTGTACAACGACAAGACTGGCATCTGCACGTGGCCCGACGAGGCCAAGAAGAAGGGATGCGGCGCCGCTGGTGAGTAGCTTACTGCATTTCATTTGGATTATTGGTAATTTTGTATTGATTGAACGCATGAGCTGTACTGGAGTCAATACAGTTATAGTAGTCACATTGTAAAAGTTGCTTGAGTTGTTATAACTGTCTTATTTCCTAGTAATTAATTCATTATTTAGGGACAAAACATTTCCTTCTTCTCTCCTGTCCGCATGAGCTTATATTTCGTATGGAAATTGCTCGTGCCATGGTAATGAGGCTGCCTACTTAGGGTAAGCTGAACGTGCTGTATAGTCACTCGTGAAGGACTCTTTTACAAGCTTTTATTTAACTTGCAAAGTATGTTAGTTAGTTTGCTTAGGTCAAATCTTCCAAGCCAAATTAGAACCACTTCCTATAAACTTAGGACTTTGAAATTTTGCATGCTTCCTCAGTTCTGATGACAATATATTAAAATTATAGAAATAACCTGATGCTGCAGCCAGGATTGTCTCCTCATGAAGGCACTCCTCAACAGTTAGTCACACGCATACGAAACTTTGCATACACGTTTAATTTTGATATCTAAGCATTATCTCTATCTACCATGAACTTATGCTCGAGCCAAGACTGTCTCCTCATTAGGACTCTCCTCGACGGTTAGTAGCATGGATGGATATGAAACTTTGCAAGTTTGTTCAGTTCTGATGACAATACACTACAATGATAGAAATAACCGGATGATGCAACCAGGAATTAAAAGCTTGTTTTAAAAATATATTTATTACTATTCATTTATGCATCAAACAAAAACAGTTATATAAATGGCATTTGCTGTGAATTACTTACTGACCCACTTTGGATTTCTCATGTTACCTCAGGCAATCAAATAAATCATGTTGTTTCTGTTAGTGTTCAATAAAATATACTATAGTTTACTCTCCTCTGTGTGTACCTTATGGGCACCGGTAGCTTAACCAATGTATTACTTATCATGAGCACGGAGTTTTCGCAACGGTCATTCTTCTTTTTTGTATGAAAGGCAACGATAGACGACGTCATCATTATTATTATCACTACAGTCGAAAAACGTGCACTGCTGGTCCATAGGTCAGCCCTAAAGATCGCAGCAACGGCCGGTCTGGAGTAGTGTTTGCTCATTGGAGTGTTTTACCACAATAGCCATGCTTGGCAGGTGGGTTAGCGATCGCAGTTGAGTTGTAATTAAAGTACTGGAAGGACGCAGCTGCCCATCCTCTAGCTAGTTCTGCAGCTGACTGTTACAAAACACACAGTATGAGATGGGTGCTGACCCATCTTTGCCACCATACACTACACTATACTGGCTACTATGACAACGAAATGACGAATAGCAATTCCAGATTAATAAAGCATGTTAACTATATTCATCGTTTTCCCCCACAGATGTATTTGCTTTCGACTGCCCGCCTGTGAACGAGACCTTCGGTTTGACCCACCCTCGTTATGCTGACCCTGAGGACTGCCAGTTCTTCTACGTGTGCATTAACGGCAATACCCCTCGTCGTTCCGGCTGCAAGCTGGGCCAGGCTTTCGATGACGTCACCAAGAAATGCGAATGGGCTAGGAAGATCCCTGAATGGTAAGTAGCTGTTTATGGGCTTAAGGGTGTCAGGATTTGTTTTCATCTTGTTTATTAAAAAACGGAGCCCACCTAGGATTTCTCCGAAATCATGGGGAAGTTTACATGCATAATTCACACAGCAGAAAGACGTAGACCCGAAACAGCTATCTGTAGGTCATGCAAACATTTGTACCGTGTGGGGATCGAGCCCGCAACCGGAAGCCAACTACTTAGCCAGCGCGCCAACCGTGCGTACGTGTCAAACGCCGATCATGCACATCACAATAAATCCGAATAGTGACAAAATCTGACCTATAATAAATTGCAATTCAATAAGAGGTCTCCTATATTCGTACTCATGTAAGTTAGTGGTGCATTTGCGATTAAACATATAGTGAGTATCGTAAGATTACGACACTGTCCTGTGTCGTGAGTGCGTTAACAGATATAAATTCGCAATACACCCAGACCCGGAGCAACTACCCGCAGATCATACAAAAAAAAACTGTACAACCGGGCAGAAAGAAATATATACTTATGATACAGCGTCATCTTCGCAGGCAAATTAGCGAGTAAAAGCGTAACTGTGATGTAAATATTTGTTTATATTTTATTTTTTAAACGTTGCCCCACCCTAGGATTTCTCCTGTGTCGTGGGTGCGTTTACAGACATGAATTCCACATACAATACACCCAGACCCGGAACAATTACCAGCGGAACATACAAATATTTGTTCCGTGTGGGAATCGGACCCACGACGCGGAGCGCAGCAGCTGACTGTATCAGCCACTACACCAACCATGCCGTCATTAATTCATTAATATCTAGATATATATAATTTTTTCCTTTCCGAACTGAATAACATAACTCTGATTTTCAGCGCCGAATGGTACAAGGGTCAACTGACTGACGCCGAGTTGGACGCCCTAGAAAACCCTCCCACCCACAAGCCTGCAAGCAGCCCGTCTTCACGCCGCAAGCCAAACAGACCCCCCAAGGGCAAAGCGGCGGCAGTCGACGAAGAGTGACGCATTTAATGTAGACTAGATTAATAAAATATTTCATAAGGAGATTCGGTCTTTTAATAATTATGAAGTCCACTGCTGGACACAGGCCTCCCCCAAAGATCACCACAACGACCGACATGGTTGTGTTGTGGGCTCATTGGGGAGTTTTGCCATAATCGCCACGCTTTAATTTTAGAAAAAGAGAAAGAATTAGGGTTCCACGCACAAAAGTTAAAACCCATGAAATACAGTATATTACTCTAAAATAATAAAATGCCGTGTGGTGCCGGCTCAGAATGCCACCACCCCATCTCCTCCCATGGGTGTCGTAAAAGTCGACTAAGGGATTAGCCGGAGGATGGGCAGCAGCGTCCTTCGAGTACATTAACGACTCAACTGCGATCGCCAACCCGTCTGCCAAGCGTGGCGATTATGGCAAAACCCCCCAATGAGCCCACAACACATCCATATCGGTCGTTGTGAACATCTTTGGGGGAGGCCTGTGTCCAGCAGTGGACTTCATTCAGCCGAAATGATGACTCTAAAATATGTTAACTGTTTATGACGAAGTACTCTAAATTATTAATAAATAATCCGATTTATTTTAAATTAGATGGAGGCACCGTGTGGAGGCGAGTTGGTGATCGCAGTCGAGTTGTTATTGTACTCAAAGGACGCTGCTGCTCAGAATGCCACCACCTCATCTCCTCCCATGGGTGTCGTAAAAGTCGACTAAGGGATTAGCCGGAGGATGGGCAGCAGCGTCCTTCGAGTACATTAACAACTCAACTGCGATCGCCAACCCGCCTGCCAAGCGTGGCGATTATGGCAAAACCCCCCAATGAACCCACAACACATCCATATCTGTGGTTGTGGTGATCTTTTGGGGAGGCCTGTGTCCAGCAGTGGACTTCATTCGGCCGAAATGATGAAATAAAAAATAAATTTAAAGCGCCTATTATGTAGGCTTGTGATTATACATTATCATATCAGCCACAGGATGTCCACGGTTAAATAAAGACCTCCCCCTTAGATTTCAACAACGAGCTGTCATGCCGCTTTCATCCAACGACTGCCAGCGAGCTTCACCAGGTCATCTGTCCACCTCGTTGGAGCGCTGCGTTTTCCGGTGCGCGGTCTCCACTCGAGAACCTTTGTGCCCCAACGGCCATCAGTTCTACGAGCAATGAGCAATGTGTCCCGCCCATTGCCACTTCAGTTTACTAATCCTTTCAGCTATGTCGGCAACTTTAGTTCTTCTACGGATCTCCTCATTTCTGATTAGATCTCTTAGAGGAATACCAATTACATTTATAAGGAATACTAATTACAGTAACACGGTTACATTATTTTGTGATTACACGGATTTCTTCAATTAATACGCTTGCCTTCAACCAGATGGGTCAACCGCATAAAAGTTTGAGGTTTGTCGTACCCTCTATTAATGACCTATCTATAATTTGCCGAATCAGAGATCTTGAGGATAAGAGTGGATTTGCTGGAAACTCATTATACATCAGCTGAAGATGTCAAGAACAAATTATGTATACCCTTGTACGCCCGTCGACCGAAGTCGAAGTTTCTAATGGCGTAATAACGGTGAAACCCGCTCCGAGTCATCGAGATGCGTTATGGTGAAACCGGTGCCGCACCTCTCGACACCCCGAGCTGCTCACACCAGTGTTGCTCCCTATCGCCTGTAGTGTACTGGTGGTCATTTAGGGGGCCCATCTTGTGAGTGGCGAGTCACCATGTGCCACAAAATTTCACATTAAAGGTTGGAAGGCAGACGCCGTTTTTTCAATATTTAATCCATTTACCACCCATTGTAATAGACTTTATAATTGTAGTTTCCATCTCATACAATAGTTTTACAACTCCAGGGACAATCCAAGACTGCATTTTTATAGTGCAGCCTTTCAACATTTTTGATTAAAATTCTCTAAAAGGCCTCCGCGTGTTGGACCCATGTCCACGCGTAAGCCTATCAAAAAACCGGATTCCCCCTCACCGGAGATATTAACCCGTGAAGAGAGAGAATAGTAATTTTAGCGATCGGATTTCGGATCTATTATAATGAATAATACTACCTAATATCAAGCTGGCTATCTGTCCCACTGCAGGTCAAAGGCCTCATACAGAGGAGAAATGAGCATTAGTTGGCGAATTCAGGCGGTCCCTATGGATACAGCTGGTTTCCTCATGACATCTTCATTCACCGATAAAGTCATTGGTGTCTGAGATCAACTAAGAAAGTGGATACGATACTGTAAAAGTAATTGGTATTGCCTGCAACTTAGTGCTTAAAGGCGATTCAACATACCGTATTTAGTAGCTGTTGTGAAGTTATGATGATGTTTCGTTTGTTTGTTATTGTTTTTGTTATTGTTTGATCCGTGCGATCTATAACATGGTCCCTCACGAGTCTCTTAGAAACATGTTTAAAGACATTAACATACTTACACTGCCCTCACTTTATATCTTTGAAAATATTTTAATGTCCGCAAAAATCTGTACAAGTATTATAAAAGAAGCGATTTTCATGACATCAAAACACGGCAAAAACATAAAATAGTAGTACCTAAATTTAGATTGGCTAAAACGAATAAGTCATTCCTAGGGAATAGTATACGTTTTTATAACAAGCTGCCAAAATCTATTACAGATCTTACCGAGGGAAATTTTAAAGCCTATAAAGCTTTGGAAAAGCTTATCATAAAGCTATAGATTACGTTGACGACAGGGATGTTTGGCACTGATTCTTTCTGCACATGTGGTTTCCCTGGTACCCTATTGACAAAATATGTATTTATCTATTAATTATTCTGAATTGCGATGAATGAGGATATAATTCTTGTTAGAATTAATAACTTTTTTATTTAGGATATCTTATATACAGGCTGTCCAGTAAACAGCTCGACATACTGCAGGGGGTGATAGCTTGGGTCAATACCTACCAAAAAATATGGTATGTTATTATGATATAATACATACGTGTTCAGCAAAATCTTACGGATTTTTTTTCACCACTGTAGGTTAAAGTTAAGCGATAAGAAAATTGTACTGTGAAAATTTAAATAAAAATTGTATTTCTTAAAAACATTTTAGTTTTTTATAGAATAAAGACTTATCAATGAGTAAAGTAACTATTCACAAATAATTTGAGGTAAAAAAAAAACTAGAAAAGGATTTTTTCATTACGAGATGCTTAAAAATCTACCTCAAGGTAGAGATTTTTCGATATTTTGGAAATTTTTGTACTACTGTAAATCCGGAAGATTTTGCTGAACATATATTGTGTTTTGTTGGTAGGTATCGACCCAAGCTTCCACCCCCTGCAGTATGTCGTGCCATTTACTGGACACCCTGTATATCGTTTTTGACATGTTATGTAATGTATACAATATGACATTGTTTACAGCTTGATGGCCATATTGCCCTTTATTTTAATATAATTTAGCATCTTCTACATTTTGTAAATGTGAGAACTTCGTTGACTCGTACCTGTGCGTTAATAATTATCAATTTTTGATTGTGTATTACAGAAGCAATAGTGTGTTTATTATTGTGTATATTATGTATTTCACGTATAGTCCACTTTGTTTCCAGCTGACGTGTTAAATTGTAATATCATTTTTTTTAAAGAGTGTCTATGGAGTTTCTTGTCGGCTTCTTCTCCATAAGATCAACTTTTCCGAACCGAATATTAGTTTACCAGTGAACATGGCGCTTGCAACAGCGCCGAAATATCGGGAACTTAAAAGAAATAAAAAACATGGTAAATATCCCATTTTCAGTTCCAATAATAGTGTCAGTTTAAAAACTTATAAATTAATTATGTTATTTGTACCCAAAAACCAACTTTAAAATGAATTCAGTCAGAGGTTTGGGCTGGGATCGCACTGTGATCCTCCTGTATGGAAGGTAAGCATTCAACCACAAGGCTATCAATGCTTTTGTATACTGAAAATCAGTGTCTAATTTAAATAGTACGTATTACTTACGACCGGCTAATCATTTTATCTATAAGAGAATAATAAATAGTGTTTTTTATTCGACTAATTAGTATATTTCCTAATTAGCACTGTGATCCCCAAGTAGGCCAATTTTATTTACACTATATCTAGTGTATAATAGTCACCAGTTATTAGGTGTTTTTTTAAATTATGAGCTGATGATCCCGGTGAAAGCACCAGTTCATATACATGTCAAGTTATTGTAGTGTAATCAATTCTTGATACGGCTACGAAGTTTCAAGTCAATCGGACATCTAGATGTGGGTGAAAATGTAATTGCAAGATTCCTTTACATTTATACATAGTTACAAACATACATACAGATTAGGATCGGTCTCCGTTTGGTGTCTGGATTAAGTATATAGCACCCTACCATCTCCTCCCGTGGATGTCGTAAAAGGTGACTAAGGGACTCTAATCCAGAGGGATGGGCAGCAGCAATCCTTCTGTGACACAGGAGCCATTTTTCGCTTACCAACCCACCTGCCAAGCGTAGTGAGTACTGGAAAATTTCCCCCAATATGATGACACAATTGTGGAAATCTATGGGGGAGGCCTTGGTTCAGCAGTGGACTTTGTATAGCCGATATGATGATGATGACGATGATACAGATTAGCTAATTTAAATCGTGTAACAATTTGGACAGTCATCTTCATCATATCAGCCAACAAAGGCCTCCTCCATAGATTTCCACAAGAGAGAAAGAGATGGACAGGGAGAAGATGGAGTGGTGTTTTAAACATATCCACACATCACACGGACAGCACCAAAATAAAAACACGTAACCATTTATTATATTAAATATATTTCTCTTCTCGCATGACTTTCTATTTACATTTCCACTATTTCAGCAGCAATATTTACAGAAAAAAAACTATATGACAATACATACATTTGCCTTTTCTATAGGTTAACGATACATATGTCTATGGTAACTAATATCACTCTCGAATCAACTGTATTTGACAAATTATTCGTTAAGTATGTCTTAAGAAATGGTAGAATCCACACAAAGTTATTAGACAGCTGGAATAAATAGGACTCGGTGGAAATATGTTCCAATTATTCAGTGAAATTAAATTAATGTAAAAATAGCGTATCAAAAAACGAAAACGTTTGTTCCAAATTAGAAAATGGCTTTGATTTGTTTGTGTGTTTGGATATAGTAAAAAATACTAATAGAATATTAAAATATGCGAATCAAACTTATTAGTTTTTGTATAAAGTTGGTAAAATCATTGTTGGAAGTTAATGTTACTGTAATGCTTTATGTTGTATAATTGTATTAAACTAAATCCATCAATAGTTAACTTTATGTTCAGATTTTTGAGTTAGTTTCATCTGTTTCTATTCACTATAACAGCATTATTTTTTGTTTCTTTTCTATTTCATCAATTTCGTTTTCGTCTTATGGTACAAAGTTTAATTGGTCGGATCACGCGTGTCCGCAGTGAGGGACCAGCTCAGGGTCTTCGCAAGTCAAGCTCTGGTCATCGAACACTTTGCCTTCGCCGCAGGTGATAAGACGAGGGTGTCCTTCGACGCAGGTGATCAGTCTATGGCAGTCACCGGGCACGGGGAAGCGGGGGAACGGCCAGAATTTCGCCGACTGAGTGTTTGATGGTACTTTAGTTGGGCATTTGAAACCGACGACAGCTGCGGGAGATACATGATGTTTAAAACTTTACTAAAATTTGTTACAAATTATATGAATATAAGTAGTTCTTATTTCTATAATGGTACGTAGATGTTATACAGCAATCTTGATGTATCTCGAAATTTACAGAGGAGACAACGACGATTTAAAATAGTTGTAATGTGTTCATAAAAAAATAGAATCAACCAACATGTTTGGGATCCAATCAGTATTAAAACAAAGCTTATCATTTTATGAAAACTGCAAAAATTCCTCTTATTAATAATGATGAAACTATAATGAAGATGTGTTATGTAATTGCAATATTCAATTTTTTTAGATACGGTGAAATTGCTTTCTCACACCGATGTCCTTTTTCTGACTCGTACAATTAAAATAGAAGATAAAGAAGCTTGGGTTGTGTGACTGATGATAGCACGGCATTGATGGTAAGATAGGAAGAACGATAAAGCTGCCTGACCATACTGCAGACCAAAAATTTTTTTTTGTGTCAGAACAATTTCGTTACCAAATCTGTATCCATTACATTACCTTCTGGGTTACAGAAAGGCAGGAGCAGATCAGGCCAGTTGCATCCATGGATGCGATCGTCATACACAAGGCCGGGTGTGCAGGGCTCCTGCTGGGGTAGGCCGTACGCGCACTTGACGTAGCTAGTGGAGCACTCGTCACTGTCAGGGTAGATTCCGAACTGGTACTCGCAGCCAGGGGTTGATAGTGGTACCACTGAAATTTGGAAAGAAAGATATTTAGTAACACAGAAGTGGTCTAGGTGTGTTTGCTGTGGTAACATAACGGTCGTTAAACTACTATTTATCTCCTCCGTTATTCATTTCATTTCAATTGTTTGTTCCGTGCGGATCCGAACAAAAGAAATAGGACCCATCCAAAATTTAGCACCACTCCATGTCCTCCCGTGGATGTCGTAAAAAGCGACTAAGGGACTCGAAACTCGAGGGATGGGCAGCCGCGTCCTTTCCGTGCAGTAGACGCCATCCAGCGCTCACCAACCAACCTGCCAACAAGGTGAGTACTGGCAAATTCTCCCCAAAATTACGACATGGCATGTAGCCCGTCTGTGGGGGAGGCCTTTGTTCAGCAGTGGATGTTTTATGGCTGATAAGATGTTACACTCAATGTTTTATTTGTTGTTAATAGTTATTGTCGCATTGTTGAAAAACAATAATCGAAGGTAAAGTCTGTGGATATAGAAGTCGTATTCAGTGCTTGTATCCTCTATCTGTTCTTTGATGGACCAACAAGCCTTCTTGTTGTCATTGCAACTGCTACTGGTACCTGCAAATTTATTGTGTATCCTTTACCGTAGAAAAGAAAGAAATCTTTCTCTCTCTCTTGATAAGAGTATTGCAAGAGTCCGCATGGCCCTCCACCCTTCTCAGGGTCGGAGGAAATACATTATTTATTTCTACCGGATTAATAAAAACACCTGGCTGCTGATGCCTGGCCTAGTTAAAGTGAAGGAGTAGTACGAATAATTTATCTGAAGAACAAACTTAACATTGTAGTTGAACAACGTGTTCTCCCTACATACATACATACATTCCAACCACTAATGTCAGTTTGTACGCACAATATTGAAGGATTTACCATGTTATTTTAAGACAATAGACTTCTTATAGGTTTTTCTGTAATCTATAAGTAAATAACTATTGTATTTTTTTTCAAATTTATAGGCTCGGTAGTTTTGGAGATAAGGGGGAAGGAATGGTCAATTTTCGCGTATTTTCTTAAACAACTTTAAAATTGTTTATTTTAAAATTTTAAAATAAATATATTTGAAACCCTTACAACAAGCGCATACATTTAATATGTTACATAGTACAGTTTGCAAAACTTTATTCTTAAATTTTATATACTCGTATAACTTCCCAAAACTGACCCTTATATTCAAAATTAATTTATTTATATTACATGTCCATGTTTGGGTTACAGAAATCCATATGTGTACCAAATTTCAACTTAGTCCGGCCTGTAGATTCGGGGCAAAATTGCTGTGACAGACGGAGAGACAGACACACGAGTGATTCTATAAGGTTACCACCGTTTTTTCCTTCGGACGTTCGGTACCCTAAAAAGTCAGGTACCACTGCAGTGCCAGATATTCTGCCACCAAGCAGTAATGTCTAAACTATACACTGTTTTTATGCATAAACTTATGTTTGGAACCGTACTAGCACTACTAAAATCTAAGGTAAGTAAGGCCTGTTCATAAAAGGTTTTGGTTAGGTTAGTGAAATTAATAGCCATAATTTCTGGGTAGCATTACAACTGTTATGAGCAAGCGTGACACCACTAGGGGCCAACTACTAGCTCCTCTATATCACTGATTTGTAGAGAAAGAGTCTCAATTGACTCTACCGCAAATTGTTTATGCAGAGTGCCTTTTTTTTATTGGTGCCCAGTGGTTCTTCATGAACTTCCTTCGCCTCGGGGAAGGGCGAAGGGGTATGCCGGACTCCTACCGGCTAAAACCACTGGGGCGGTCATCTACGGCACCTAAGGGAGGCTCCAGGTCCTCGTATGATCACACTAGAGCCACCCACTGGTGCCACGCCTATAGGCACATCTCGGAGAGGGTAACTGTAGAGCGGTCACCCCCCGGGGGGATTGTAAAGGATCCCCCAAAGCGTCCCACGGCAGCGCGTGATCACATGCGTGCTAGCGTCTTCTCTTGGGTCGCTTGGTGTAAGCGCGCAGATTCCCCAATCTACGCACCCGTGAACCCAGAGGTCCCCCGCCTTGTAGCTACGGCAGGGATTTCAGGTGTATGGGAATTAGGCGCCAGGGCGGTTGTTACCCCGGCGCCGTCTCCTCCTTCTTCGAGCGGGATCGGCCGTCTCCCGATCCCGCTCTGCGGTCTTCTTCTGGAGCATGACGCTCTCACAGAAGGAGACCACTGCATTCCAGTTTTCGTGCTCTGCCAACATAGCCAACTAGCACTAGCCACTACTACGGGCAGAGAGAGATCTTGCCCGATCCGATCGACCAGGATCCGCCGCTCGGCGGCCCATGCAGGGCACGCCTCGAGCGTGTGCTGTGCATGCAGAGTGCCTACTGTAATTTAAATGCTGTACTCACAGTCAGCCTTCCTGTTGCCGCAGTCTACTGCCCAGTTGTAGTTGCAGTGGTTGTGCACGGCACCCTTACCGTCGAACAGTAGGCCGTTCTCACATGTTTCCACTGTTAGCGAGCCGTTGGTACACAAGAAGAACTGGTCGCAAGCCTCTGGATGCGCGTACGCCTGGAAATCGAATAAATTATTATAATATAAATAATGAGGTACCTTTTTTCATGATTTCAATGAATACAGAACTTTGTCCAAGAAAGTTAAAGCGTAATAAAACTTTAAACAAAAGTAAAAATACCAACTTCGAAAACTCTACACGAAACAAAAATATTAAAACCACTGAAAAAGGAAATCTTTTTATTTATGAAGTCAGGTCCCCACCTGACTTCATAAATAAAAAGTTTAGGTATAAAATATAACTTCTCGTTGGTCTGCATTCCAATTTGGTATTTAACACAAAAAATGAGAATGACTCAAATCGGTTCTCTGATCGGACAGGAATCGAAACTATTAAGACATCATTTATATAAGCGCAGTCAAATTCATTGAAGCTGGTTAAAAAACTACTCAATCAAATATAATAAAATTTATATGGGACCAACTCATTCTGCACCTATTAAAAAAAGAATTGCTCAAATCGGTCTACAAATCTCGGAGTAATCGGTGTATATACATAAAAATACGCTTCGAATTGAGAACCTTTCCTTTTTGAAGTCGCTTATAAACCACGAATCGCTGGGTGTCTGGTTAGTGATTTTTATTTCTTTGTTAACTACCGCTACTCCTATAAATAATTAAGACGATTTCCGACTTGACGAGAATGGCTAATACAACATCGTTTTCTATGCGCTTGTTTCTATGACAGCGAAAGTAAACATACGTTGCTACGCAATATAAAATTGTTTTAGGTTACGCGTTTGTGACAGCAGGTCCGCAAGAGACGTTCCTTCAATGTGTGATTATTCTGCTTTGGGGGTCGTGGTCGCGCGGTTTGGGGAACCTGCAGCTGCTGATGGCAGCACAACGCTCAAAGAGGCTTTGGGGAGATCCTTCATAATGTCCTCGGGATGTTGCTGGGGGTGGCCTATCCTAATCCTTTTTTTTTGTTTATTTTTTTATTGATGTCCAGTGGAAATTCTACATGGAACTTCCTTCACCACGGGGAAGGGCGAAGGGGTATGCCGGACTCCTACCGGCTAAAACCACTGGAGCGGTCATCTTCGGCACCGAAGGGGGGGCTCCAGGTCCTCTTAAGATCACACTAGAGAGGCCTATCCTAATCCTAGTGTGGCGCAACGTTTTATATAAAAACAAGATTTAAAAAAAAACATTATATATTTCCACCGGATGGCAGTAAAATAATGTAGGTACCTGAATTCCATACTGCTCAGGGCACGCAGGGGCATGCTCCAAAACGATGCCTGCGCTTGCTGAAACAAGATACAAATTTTGTTTTTAATTTATTTTGATAGCACGTTTGGCGCAGTTGCTAATCGCTTAGCTTTCTGAGTTAAGGATCCCGCACGGAACAAATACTTGTATGGCTTACGATAGATAGTTATTCCAGGCCTGAGCGTGCAATGGAGTAGCCAGGATTTTGTTTAGAGGGGGGCATGCATGCATGTAATGAAAACCTGGAATAATACGCATACTACAATTTTAATTTATTTAAATAAATTGATATCGTTTTCGGTTCAGGAGCCTGAACAGCTGCTGAAGCGGGTGCCCCCCCTGTCCGTATCTGGCTAAGCCTATGAGTGTTTGTGCGTATTAGATTTGATTGTAACTGAACCTAAGATACCGGAGAAAGAGAGAGCTTCGCGCTGTTTATCAACATCATGTCAGTCAAAAACAACGTCCACTGCTGAACAAAAGCCTTCCTCATAAGACGACTGGTTATATACCATGTGTAATATGGCCCCTCAAAAGGACGACACAATTGTGGAAATCTTTGGAGGAAGCCTTTATTCAGCAGTGGATGTATAAATGACTGATACGATGATATGATGACGTCTAACAGCCGAAATTAATAATCAATCTAATCCAAAATCTTCGGATTTCAAATTTTTTAATTCATCCGTTGTTGTGTTACGATCACAGTTAACATGAAAAACAGACATATCCGGTTTATGATTAAATCTTCGGATATTGCTTTAGATCGATTATCAATTTCGGCCGTAAATGGGGCATAAGAGATCTTATTTTTTCATGATGGGCAAAGCTTTTTGCAGCATTTGCTTGTATTTAGTCGTCGACATTTTTTCATTGAAAACATTGTAATAACAGTAAAAAACACATTAAATGGTTGAGAAGGTTTTAATGAAATTAAACAAAAATATTTTTAAAAAATTATACCATTTTTCCCGGTTTGGGAGATCTATTAATAATAAAATGTAGAAATGCATGCATAATATATCCCATCGGAAATGGAAAGTTCATATCGCTGAAGTAAGTTGGAACGTTCATTTCACTTTTTATACGCTGAAATGTCACCAGTTTCCTATCATGAAAACCAAAATTTTCCTTACTCAAACACGTCGTATTCAACCCGTTTTTGACTCGATAATGTTTACTTCCTGTATGCTTTAGAGCAGATTGTAAAGAATAGGTGCTGCAAATAAAATTGTTCGGTTCACTTTGAAAATGTTTCACGGGGACTCTACATTTGCAACCAACTCACCTTTGCAAAGTGCTCAGGAGAGGGATCCATCACTATCCATCTTCATATTCTACTCTTTATATTCTTAATTGCCGTGTAGTGCCGGCTACGAATAGCACCATCCCATCTCATCCCGTGGGTATCGTAAAAGCCAACTAAGGGATTAGACGGAGGATGAGCAGCAGCGTCCTTCGAATACATTAACAACTCAACTGCGATCACAACACACACCGATATCGGTCGTTGTGGTGATCTTTTAGGGAGGCCTGTATCTAGCAGTGGACTTTATTCGGCCGAAATGAAGATTCTTAATCCCGACACCACACAAAAAATGTGTTTATAAAAGATTGGCCAAAATATATCCATTCTTGAGAATAATTTTTATTCCTTAATTTTTTTACTACTGCGCTAAGCTATTTAAAACAGATTTCATTTGTCTAATTATTCATTCTGGTGGAGTATGAAACAATTACTATAAGCACAGGCCTCAAGTAATGGTTCTTCCATTTACAATTATAGAGTGACCTCACCAAGCTAGGGTTGCAACACCGACACGCTTCAACGCATGTTACACACGCATGTTATTACATCGAAAGTGCAACCTCGAATTAACGCTTGCCAACCCTTTATCGTGCACACGCAGTTCATTTTTTAATGCATGTTGCCAATACTGTTACGGCTATTTCAATTAGGAGCAACTCAACGCACTCAACGGTCAACGATCGATGAGGTTAAGCGATGCTTCGCTTGGTCAGTCTATGAATGGGTGACCGAGTGCTTCGGCGGGCACGAAAATCGTCAGTCCCAGTTGTTGTCATTAGACGGCAGTCGTTAAGCCAATTCAGAGGCCGTTGAGCAGCTTGAACAAATCTGATTCAAAGAGGGCCAAATCTATACAAATAAATAAAATTGAAGTGTGGTACAAAATTTTCCGAAATATCGAAAAATCTCTACCTTGACACAGATTTTTAAGCATCTCGTAATGAAAAATTCCTTTTCTAGATTTTTTTTACCTCAAATTATTTGTGAATAGTTACTTTACTCATTGAGAAGTCTTTATTCTATTAAAAACTAAAATGTTTTCAAGAAATACAATTTTTATTTAAATTTTTACAGTACTATTTTCTTATCTTAAAATTTTGTATTTATGTAAATCCGTAAGATTTTGCTAAACATATATTGTGTTTTTTTGGTAGGTATTGACCCAAGCTTTCACTCCCCGCAGTATGTCGTGCTATTTACTGGCTATGTCAAGTCTCTATACCGAAGTACTCTAAATTATTTGTAAACTATGCAATTTCATTCAAATTAAACGGCGGGTGATACAATATGCCGTGTATGCCGTGTGGTGCCGGCTCAGAATACCACCACCCCATTTCCTCCCGTGGGTGTCGTAAAAGTCGACTAAGGGATTAGCCGGAGGATGGGCAGCACCGTCCTTCGAGTACATTAACAACTCAACCGCGATCGCCAACCCGTCTGCCAAGCGTGGCGATTATGGCAAAACCTCCCAATGAGCCCACAACACACCCATATCGGTCGTTGTGGTGATCTTTGGGGGAGGCCTGTGTCCAGCAGTGGACTTCATTCGGCCGAGATGATGATGATACAATATCCGAGTGTTTCTGCAACGACGAATTAGGTGTCACTTGAGTTCTTTACGAAAGTTGCGAGACATGGTCATACTTTTAAAATTAAAAACAAAATTAATGCATACATGAATTCTACGCAAGCTCTTAGTTCCTCCTTACGACAATACAGGTTCCAGATAATCGTGTGATGTCAACTTGATTTCACGACCTTTGAAACTTTCCCCTGGAATGTATGTATACTAACCATAAAGAGGAATCTTTTGCTCATACATTTCCTATCTGTACTTCCATTAACATATCAGCAAAAAACCGTCTACTGCTAAACAAACAAACGACCGGTTGTATGCCGTGTGTCGTCATTTTGAGGGGGAATTTGCCAGTACTCACCGCGCTTAGCAGACAGATTAGTGAGCGCAGAATGGCTACTGTTCCACAGAAAGGACGCTGCTGCCCATCTCAGTGGTTTAAAGTCCCTCATCCGCCTTTTACGATAGCCACGGGAGAAGATGGAGTGGTGTTATATTCTTAATCCGGACTCCACACGGACTGTACTTCCGTGCCGTTTAGGAAATGAACAAAATCTGAAGCATATTATTCTTAGTTGGAACTTTATATCATTTCCATGTGGTGTCCGGATTAAAACATATAATTAGCACCACTCCATCTCCTCCCGTGGAATAAAGGACTCTAAACCAGAGGGAAGGGCAGCAGCATCCTATCTGTAGAACAGTAGCCGCCTACCAAGCGAGGTGAGTACATGCAAATTCCCCTCAAAATGACGACACAATTGAAATCTCTGGGGGAGGCCTCTGTTCAGCTAATATATGATAATAATGATGACGGAAATACAATATTATGTTGAAAAATTTATTAAAAAATTTGCATTTTGGCTGGAAAATTATCCCAAAAATTAGACAAAGGCTAAGAAGATCAGTTAATGTATAGTTCGGTCTGCGGGACTTAACCCCCCATAGTTATCTACGACTGTAGGTCTGGCTAGTCAAACAGTATTACTAAACAAAAACGAGAGACGCTTACCGTGTGCCAGGCCCAGAGGACTGCAACAACACAATTTTGAACATTAATAGTGGATAGTAGAAAAACCTCGCACTGTATCATAGTAGCTATCATATTCAAGATCGGCTAAAATCGACGAATACCCGAATACTAAAAAAGCTAACCTAGCTGAAGGACACCAATCTGACGAACGAGTATATACGTAACAGCAACAGTTATATTGTTCTACAATTGACTTTATTTATCTTGTGAGATGAGTGTCTTGAGTGATCAATTTTCTGCAAACTTGTCAGCGACGGCAGATAAAATTCTTTATGTCATAACCGTATTCTGCACACTTCAATTATGCATGCCGTTATATGGTGGGTGTTTTACCAAGACCCACAAAGCATTTTGTTAAAAACAACATCCATGGAACTCCTAGCCAGATTCTGTGTATCCAGATAGTTACAACCTGAAAAGGGCAAGCGTTCTTAATGTTACTGTGTACTTAATGTTAGGTGAGACTGTAATCAAACGCAAGGCTTCTTTTTAATTTTATTAGCCGTCAGTGGAAATTCATCATGAACTTCCTTTGCCTCGGGGAAGGGCAAAGGGGCATGCCGGAATCCTACCAGCTAAATCCACTGGAGTGGTCATCTTCGGCACCGAAGGGAGGCTCCAGGTCCTCGTAAGATCACACTAGAACCACCCATGCTGCCACGCCTTTAGGCACATCTCGGAGGGGATGACTGTAGATCAAACGCAAGCCTACTCAATGTTAAAAACCTGGAGCAATCTACACCTAATAATAGTAAGATTGAAGAAGATGGAGACCGTCAGGAAGAAGTGAGCTGTGGAGATTGACAAGTTTAAATTATGAAGTAATTCCTAGCCGAGACTGGCGAAGATATAGTGGCCCAGAATGACAACAGCTGGTTAATCAGGCCACTAACAAAGAGACGAAAAATATATCGTTTTCAAAATAAGTACAGCAACAATTTATACACAAATACTTCCATATTACTACAAAATAAACGTAACATAGATTGCTTTTATCTCGTGCAAGATGAATAGCGTCGCTCGTGAGTGAGGCAACGTCATCGCAGATGTCGGCCACAGTAGCAACAACCTCGAGCACTTTTACTTTTGCTATGCGAACTTACCAAAATGGAACATCTTCTTTTAATTGTTCAATTTGCGAGGTATACATAGAACATTATTACCCGACTGCCCCAAAAGGAGGTTAATGTCTTTCGAGTATGTATGTAAGTCTATTTCTTTGGCACGCTCAGTAGCCTAAACGACTTGATAGATTTTAACATATGAGGTGTCGTTAGAGTCGTTTCATTTGTGAGAGTGACATAGGGTATATCTAAATATGGCGTATGCAATTCATTGTGCTTTGTTTTTTTTATAATCGCGTTTTATTCAGTTTATTTAGATTTTAGTACTTCTTAGCTATTAACGTTTTTAATTTTACTTTTTGCATTCAAAATATTATTTCCTATAATCATATATCAGCCAAAAGACGTCCACTGCTGAATTAAGGCCTCACCAATTGATTTTCTAGTATTGTCCTCATTTAGGGGGGACTTTCCACTACTCACCATGCTTGGTAGGGGGGTACCCACAAGGGTGTTGGTGAGCTCTAATATGATAGTGCGAGGTCCTGGAGGGCAAAGGGTGCTTGAGTGCCGAGGATAACCGCCCCAGTGGTTTTAGCCGGTAGGAGACCGGAATGCCCTTCCCCAGGTCGGAGGAAGTTAATGAAGAATATCCAAAGGGACAAATCAATATAATTAAAAAAAGGGGTTGGTGAGCGCAAAACGGCTACTGTTTCACAAAAGGGATGCTACTGCCCATCTTTCTAGTTTAGAGTCCCTTAGTCGCCTTAGTTTTACGATATCCACGGAAGGCAATAGAGTGGTGCTGTATTCTTTATCCGGATACTATACGGATTTCATAGTCTGGTACAGGTTAAATAAAATGTTCGAAAAAATAAAGAGGATTTGAAGAGTGTTTTTTATTTAAAACATTTAAAGGTAACATTAAATGTTTTAATTTTCATTTAAATGCGTTTTTGATTAGTGAAGAAAATCTAAACAGCTTGTCGAGCTCTATCAAGTACGCTTAACTGCACTTAGGTTTTAGTGTCCATTTTGTCTTATTGTACGCTTTACCTATGGAATTAACAAACTGATATTCGTCAGTTTTAATAGTAGTTTAGCGTGATGACGTCAGTCTTAGAAAGACACTTTTATATATTTATAGAGATATAGTATCTCAGTGGACTTTTATTACTTTTGAAAATGATGAAAAAAATTCTCTCATCTCTACGTACATAGCTTGTATTAATACACTACTGGAGTGTACCGTCTCTTCTTCTATGCCTGGCTGGCACACTGTCTTTTGCTCATAGAACCATTTTCCTCCTTCGAACTTTACGTCAACGTAGCTAGGAGCAGTACGTCTAACATTCTATTTCTCATGTAAGAAGATCCACGCACCCACACTGTTCCCTAATCTATTATAATAGCCCACTTTCCTTATTCTAACTGCTGTTAGATACTATATTCAAACAAAAACATAATTTTAATTAAAAACCTTATCATGTCAAATTGAATTAGAAGTCAATGCCGCAAAATATTGTATTGTTAATTATAATTAGAAAAATCAAGGTATATTTTACATGTGCA
This sequence comes from Diloba caeruleocephala, assembly GCA_947459985.1. NCBI lineage: Eukaryota > Metazoa > Arthropoda > Insecta > Lepidoptera > Noctuidae > Diloba > Diloba caeruleocephala. The sequence goes on from OX381607.1 coordinate 6,639,121, forward strand.
ACCAGTTATTCATATTATTAATTATACTAAACGTTTATAAAAGAACTTAGTTGCTGTATTACTTTCCGTGACCTTGCGATACATAGCAAATGGTATTACTGTCTGTAATATGTGTTGGGCCTCTAAAATGTTATGATTTCTCTTTCAAACTTATATCGATTCGAACTTGATGTAGCCTTATGAGACGCGTGACTTTTTCTTAAATATTAAATTATTTAATAAGTCATACCTATGTTTATTATGAAATAGACGAAAGTGAAAACGGAACTACATAGTGCCAAAACTGGATTTGTGGTACGACTTACATGCGGAATTCCCCTCTGTTCATTCTTACAGAGATTTTTCCCACGGATATCACTAATTAATCTAATAAATGTTGTGTAACTTGTTATTTAAACGGTTCTAAGATAATAATGTTACGTAACGTTATAATGAAACGGTGGACCTAAAGCCCAATGCTATTGAATTACTAGGTAATCTTTGAGACGTAGTCAGGAAGCACGCCTGTGCTGCTACTCACTGCGACTGCTGTGTCTAAGGGTCCTGCTCAAAGCCCTGCCGACATTTATCGATATTTATTGGCGCTGCAAACATTCATACCATACAATCTGGCAGAGATACTGCATGTAGGGGCCTGCAGGGCTCTTCGGAGCCTGGCTCAGAAGGAGCGAGCGCGTAACCTATCGCCCGACGCAGGTGCTCACCGGGCACGGTTGTTTCGGTACGTACCTGCACAGGATAGGACGCGAGGCCACGGCACAATGCCAATATTGTGATAGCGACCAGGACACCGCACAGCACACGCTCGAGGCGTGCCCTGCGTGGGCCACCGAGCGGCAGATCCTGGTCGATCGGATCGGGCAAGATCTCTCTCTGCCAGCAGTAGTGTCGGCTATGTTGGCAGAGCACGAAAACTGGAATGCAGTGGTCTCCTTCTGTGAGAGCGTCATGCTCTAGAAGGACACTGCAGAGCGGGATCGGGAGAGGGCCGATCCCGCTCGAAGAAGAAGGAGACGGCGCCGGGGTAACAACCGCCCTGGCACCTAATTCCAATACGCCTGAAAACCCCTGCCGTTGCTATAAGGTGGGGGACCTCTGGGTTCGCGGGTGCGTAGATTGGGGAAAATGCGTGCCCACACCAAGCGACCCAAGAGAAGACGGTAGTACGCATGTGGTCACGCGCTGCCGTGGAACGCTTTGGGGGATCCTTTACAATCCCCCTGGGGGGGTGACCGCTTTACAGTCACCCTCTCCGAGATGTGCCAATAGGCGTCGCACCAGTGGGCGGCTCTAGTGTGATCATACGAGGACCTGGAGTCTCCCTTAAGTGCCGAAGATGACCGCTCCAGTGGTTTCAGCCGGTAGGATCCCGGCATACCCCTTCGTCCTTCCCCGGGGTGAAGGAAGTTCATGAAGAATTTCCACTGGGCAAAAATAAAAAAAATTGCCCTGCAGGACTTTGAGTAGGCTGCCTAAGTCGCACGTAGACACTGCAGTAGCAGCAACTGGATACTGGCAGTAGCACTCGTATTCATACTTGTTGCCTCAGCACGAATCAGGTTTGTGATGCATTTGTTCGACTTAAAGCAAAACGCTCTACGGGTCCGGACGGTATTCCTATTGTTTGTTTTTAGGGACTGCCATAATGTTTTAGGTAATCCGCTCTTACATCAATCAATAATCAATAAGCAGTGCCTCGAAACGTCGTATTTTCCTGAGTGTTGATCACACGAGTTAGCCCAGTGTCTAAAAGCGAGGTGGGATTGACGTAAGTGGCTATAGACCGGTGGCAATCCTGTCTACCGGTACAGGTTTTTGAGTTAACGATACGCTGTCGGATGCTCAGTGCGTTTTCGACCAGCTCACAGCACGATCTTAATTTACTAAATTTAATGATGTAATATATGGTGCCAAATCTGGATGCTGGAGTACAAATCGACGCTGCCTGTTTTGATTACAAAAAGCATTCGATTCGGTTTAATAATCACGTAGCATTATGATCGCTTATAAGCTTATAAGTTTGAGAGTAACCTATAATTATGCATTATGTGGACTATTTAGTCTTACTACATACATATGTAATGACTGTAAATATTGTATTTTTGAATGTTTTACGCTCCATTAAGCATAAACGGCTGAACAAATTCCGAAATTTGACGAAGAGGTATGTAGTGATGATGAGTTAGTTGCTGCGATACAGCAGTACGATGTTGACGTGATGGCTATAAACGAGACGTGGTTGCGGCCTGGCGAGGAGGGACGGGCGCCCTCAGTACCAGGATATCACCTACGACATATACCACGTCCATTATCTGTCAGGGGAGGTCGGGGCGGTGGTGTCGGGTTTTATATAAAGCGTGGTGTAAATGCCCGCATACACTCGCATCCTGTTGATCCATCACATAGCATGGTGGAGCAAATGTGGCTCACGCTAAGTGTATGTGGATCAAAGTTAGCAATAGGCACCGCTTACCGCCCACCTTGGCAAGACGTCGACCTATTTCTAGATGCAGTTTCGTGCTCAACAAACTCTTTTACTCAATGTCAATATACAATTTTAATGGGTGATTTGAACATAAATATGCTTAATGAATCGGACGCGAAAACGAAAAAGATGCAAACATTCTTAGATTGTTTAAATTTAAAACAAATAGTGAGTTCACCTACACACTCCACAGTACACGGAGATACTCTTATTGATGTTATATGTACGAATATTAAATCTAGCTCGGTATCTGTGGAAGCCATACCTGACCTAGGTGCGCATGCTTATGTAACATGTGAAGTCAAAATTAAGAGAAACAAAATTTTACCCAGAACAATCACTTATCGTCCCCTAAAGGACGTATCAAAAGAATTATTTATAAAAGACCTAGAGCTGGTTAACTGGAGTGAGATAACAGTACTACGCAATGTTGAAGATATGGTACACCGATTCAATGCAAACTTAATTTCTTTGTTTGACATTCATGCACCTAAGAGAACATATGTTACTAAAGAACGTCCTCACCCATGGATTACTAATAACATCAAGTTGATGATGCGTCTAAGAAATCAGGCTTTATTACAGTATCGCAAACATAAACAAGAAGTAAAAAAAAAATATTATAAGGATTTGAAAACGCTTACTATCAACGCACTATTTCAGGAAAAGGTAGCATATTTTAAGCAAAATATTAACAGCAAAATAAAAGACCCTAAGACACTATGGAAAAATTTGAAATCTTCTCTTATCCCCTCCAAATATCATTCTGAATTACCATCACACTTTGACAACCCAGAAAAAATTTGTGATAGTTTTTTAAATATACCCGGAAATAACGAAGTCTGTCTTTCTTATTTAACTTTTTATGAGTTTAACAGACATAGCTGCTCAACATTCAGTCTGAAAACTACAACACAGAAAGATGTCGCAAATATCTTATGCGGTATTAAAACTAATGCAGAGGGTTATGACTGTATAAATGTAAATATGGTACTATTAACATTACCACAAACATTGGACGCTTTAACTGCAATCGTGAATATGTCGATTAGGTCAGCATCGTACCCCGAGTCATGGAAAGTTGCCAAAATTCGCCCATTGCCGAAAAAAACTAACGCAGTGGACATCAAAGACCTGAGACCCATTAGCATACTGCCTGTACTTTCTAAGGTTTTAGAGAAAGTGGTGTGCTCACAACTGGTTGATTATTTAGAGAATAACAATATCCTCCCTGATGTCCAGTCCGGATTTAGAAAGTCCCGTGGTACTACTACCGCACTATTGGACGTCACTGATAATATTTTATCTGCTCAGGACGCTGGGAGGTGTACGCTATTGGTATTACTCGATTTTTCACGCGCGTTCGACTGCATAAATATTACATTGCTGCTTTCTAAAATGGCATTCTATGGGTTTGACATAAATACCATAAAGTGGTTTGATAGCTACTTGACCGCGCGTACGCAATTTGTTGAGATACAGCGGGCCAACGGCTCTACCGTCTCATCTAGCCATCGGATGGTAAATAGAGGAGTTCCTCAGGGCTCAAATTTGGGACCAATATTGTTCGTTATGTATTGTGCTGATATAACTAATATAATAAAAAAATGCAACTATCACATATATGCTGACGATACGCAAATTTATATATCTTTTAAGCCGAACGACTATGATAACGCTGTCAAAGAATTAAATGAAGACTTGGAACGTATAGTGCAATGGTCCAAACGGAACTCTCTTGTTCTGAACCCCCTAAAAACCAAGTATATGTTTTTTGGAACTAAAACACAAATCACAGCAATTAAACGCAACCCGTGTATAACTCTAATGAATGAACAAATTGATCGTGTATTCGAAGCGCGCAACCTAGGCCTCGTTATGGATGCGGAGCTACGTTTCGAAAAACACTTATCCGAGTCCATCCGAAACTGCTTCTATAGGCTAAAGATTCTTTACAAGGCTCGCCCATATTTGAGTGACGGACTGCGTATTTTGCTAGTTGAGTCTTTAGTTTTATCAAAACTGAATTATGTTGATACAGTGTACGGCCCACGACTTCTTTCTAGAACAGAACGGATGATACAGAGACTCCATAATGCCTGTGCACGTTTTTGTTTCAACATTCCCTTAAGAGGTCACGTAACACCGTTTTTAAACAGTCACAACATTTTGAAAATGCAGGCCCGACGTAAACTACATCTAGCGAGCCTATTATTTGGAATCATAAAGTCGCAGAAACCCGCGTACTTATATAATAAACTAGCTTGGACTAGCAGGCACAACAAACGGGAGGGAAGGAAATGTGCACAGCAGTTATCCGTTCCCCAACATAAATCGGCCGCGTTCAGAGGTAGTTTCCGATACGCAGCGACGAAATGCTGGAATAATATTCCCCCTCCAATAAAAAAATACAGCAGTTGTGCGACTTTCAAAACCAAACTCAAGGCTTATCTACTAGACCACCAGAAACAGTATGAAAGTGTTCGGGCACCTACGTCTGCTATATAGATGCATATATTTTATCGGATGTGCTCGGCATCGCCCTTTTTGTATTATTTAAATATAATTTTTATTTTACAAAGATGGGTAAGGCGCATTATTGTGGCTGCGTATCCATTAGGAAATTAATATCTTCTCTGATGAACTTAGATTAATAATTATAAGTACTGGTTTCACCCTGTCCACGGAAAATACGTGGTCGGTGCACCGCTCTCAGCAGGGAGGTGAGGCTGTGTAACTGCGCCATGCCAGAAGTATAAGTTACTGTCATCTCTTCTACTAGACTGCAATAATAAACGGAATATATAGGAAAATAATATACGTCTATACCATATTTATATAAATACAACTAGGTGTGTATGTACCTGTACGTTTATAGCCTGCAAGCAACATTTATATAACTCCTGGCACTGCATTTTTCATTTTGTTACATTTTGTTTATGCTCGATGGCTGGTCATCGAATAGCAATAGCGACGCTGCCACAGATATCCGTCCATTATTTTCCATAGCAATAGGAAGCCTGGAAAAAAAATAATACAAGTAATTGTTTCAGAAAAACAGGCAGGTAGTGTAAGCGTGTTATTTATAGGTTTAATGTATAGGATACTGCAGCGGTCTATATTACCTTAAGGTTATGTCTTGCCTACATTGCTATTTCCTCCAGTGTCCGGGTGCACGTTTCACAGCATTTATTATATTATATTGGCCGTGCCTTTCACAAAATTAGATATTGAATGACGGTCCGATAGACAAACTAAGTAAATTTATCTATATATCTATTTAAAACACATATCAACACCTAACAAGATTTTTAACGGGAAGTCATAAGCGCCGTTCGCAACTGATACTGACTGCAGCATAACTGAGAGGTTGCCAGCTTGCATGTTGCGACCGAGCGAGTCGGCGAGCGTGACGCGCGGCCACTGAGAGTGGGATGGAGATGTTTAATTAGTCGAGATTACGAACATTGCTGTCTATGCCTGCATGCTGTATATATATTTATACTATATACATATATATGTCACTCACGATAATAAACTAGTTTCTTCTCAATGGAATGTAGGTAACATATATTTTGTCATTGATTTTTTAAGGATGTATTTGGGTATATTTTGAGATCGCATTATTAATGTTTTACAGTAATTGGCACTGGTGGGGATGAATGAATGAATGATTATAATTTTGTTGATATTATTTGTTGACTTTTGTTTTTGTTATTGGGGTAGATTTTATGTAATTTGAGTAGGTAACTATTATATAATATGGTATTGTAAGTTTGTCGAAATTACCGTTTATACATTTTATGTTGTTTATTTTGTTTCATTACACACACACACTCTTAAATAATGTTGTGATGTGCAATGTGTGTGTACAAATTTTAAGAAAAAGATTGTTTTTATTTAAGTGCATTCAAATGCATTAGTTTTAGATTCGAGCGTATGGCACCGGTGGGTTACAGCTGAAAACCAGCGTTAGGTGGTCAGTACCACTGCCACCTAACATTATGCTGAGCTGTTGGCCCTTTGGCACTATAATTTTGTTACTGTGCACGATATGTGTTGCCTTTTAGTTAGTTTTATGATTTTAATATTTAAGTTTATTTTTATTTTGTATATTGTCTGTGCCAATAAAATAATTTTTCTTTCTTTCTTTCTTTCTTTCTTTCTAGTGGAATAATATAAGATACCTATTATTTGAATCATAAAAACAAGAATCACAAAAAATACACTCAGCAAGGCGGGAGGGTGACGGCTAGTTGAATATAATTAAACTAAAAAAATATGTATTTAAACGGATATTAATTTGTTTGCTTTTGCGAAAATATAACTGTTCATTCATTCATTTTAGTTATAACTATTTATTATTAAAAAATAAAATTGATAATATTTTTAATGCTATGCGTACTGTATTGCTTATTCATTTCAGCAACAAAGTATTTCAATGTTGTTATAATGTAACTAATTAAGAAAGTATTTAAAACTTAAATAAAATTGGTGTCCTCCTCCTTAAAAAAAACAGAGTTCTATGTAAGTCCAACTCCAATTGCAACGTAACTGCTAGACATTAAATACAGCAATCTCAACTTCACTTTACTCAGTCTGTGGTAGTTAGTTGCTGTACTCCATATTCTCCATTTTCCTAAAAATGGAAAAGTTGCCCAAAATCCATACCATATTTCCAAACTTGTCCATACTGAGCAATCGATTTGCATTTACATTTAGAACAGCCGATAATCTCTTTCAGCCATACAGTTCCAGGCAAAGAAGGTTGATCTTTTCTCCTGAGGGTATTGTAAAGTACGAGTGAGCAAGCAGCAGCAGCGGCAGTGCAGCGGCTTCTATGCTATGTCTATGTGATCACCACCCACGCGTGGTGATTATGGCAATATCACCTATGACCAGTTAATGTAGCGTTTATTGCAATGATCTTCAGTAGAAGTATCTTAGGATGGGTTGCTTGTTCGTCGTTTCTATCATTTTCGTTATATAAACATCGGAACATGATTATAATGAAATCAACTATTTGCGTAACTCTGCCAATACAGTTCAGTGCTGCTTTTATGCACTAACATTTTATTGCATCCAAACAATATAACTTGCACAAATATGAATAATTCATGCCATGCCGATGTAATCTCAGTCGTGGTATCGTGACAGCAAAACTCAACGGGCTTCTTGAATTAATAATGTGGTTGATATTTGTATTTGAATTATTGCGATTCATTCAAGAATTTATTTTGTTATTCCTAGATAGAGCAGAACATATATCAGCTGAAATATTTCTGTTGCTGTATGAACGTATATAATAGTCTTGTATGAATCTAAAGTATCTCATCCAACAACTCATTTAGACCCATGCATACTAACATACCGTATGACATATAAACTACTGACAACTCTACAGATTAGGGTCTCGCATGTTTACATTTTGACAGCTCTATTTGCCGTTCACTTTCGAGTACCCAGTCACGAGCGGTCTGTTAATACAGGTGTAGTTAACCAATTAATAATAATAATTAGTGTACAAACCCGTTCCCGGTTAAAACTGTTGCAACGAATCTTAACATGAAGTATGTTTGCAACATTTTACTACATAAGTACCAATATCCCACCAATACAGTAAAATATTCAACATTTTTCTAAAACATGTCTCATAATCCCTTAATCCCTCCCTCCCTTAAAGCCCTTAATCTTAAAATGTGTACCGTAAAATGTGTGTGCAACAGTTTAGCGGCCCATTCGGCCAAAAGGCGAAAGTAGTTGCGAGCGGCTAGCCTTGGTGCGCAAGCGCAAAGTCGCCGGCCACATAAACTGCTACAGATTAGATCGGTGCACATGCTACATTTAACAATGGTTTAGTAGAGATTTTGATGTAATTATTTTAGTAAAGATTGTTTGGCTTTTGGTTATGTGTATTGAAAAATAATAATCTTTTTATACAGACAAGTTATATCGTTTTTTTAACAACATGCTGCGATTACCAATTCGCCTGCAAAGCGTGGTGATTATGGCAATATCACTTCATTGGGTGGCCGGCCATGTTCTGCAGTGGTGCAGCTGATGTCTGTGTGGTAGGGATTCGTGTTCCGGGATGTCAGCAGAATTTACACGTCTCGTACCCCGGGACTTCTATGTCGAGACATATATGAACAGTGCTCATATATGTTATAATCATTTTCGTTACGAAAGGTTGTCGCAATATGTTTTTCGTTTTTAAGAGCCTATTTTATTAAAATAGGAAATGAAAATACTTCTTTTTAGATATCGATAATGATAAAGGCTAATTAATGGTTCATTTACTTTTTTTAAAGCTAATTCGATAGTTAAATTCGCTTTCCTTAATATGAAATTTTATATTATTGTATAATGACTCAATGACTATTCAAATGTTATGTTGCTGTGCCCTTACAGGGTTTATGTACTCTAATTTTATTGGATAGTTATAATGACTGCAATGAATTGTGATGTGCATGATGGCAAATAAACAATAATTAAAATAATAATACCGTGATTTTGACAATTACCGAAGAGTGAGTTAAACTAACATTAAAATAAGAAATGTTAGAATGTTATTACATTATGATGTTAGAAGGTTTTATTTATGTTTAATATACATTGATTTTCTTTAACTGGCGATTAATGATCAGATATTAATCGTTTATTATTAATATTTGAATTTGGTTTTACTTGTGTGAAATGATAATTTTACTACATATGAATCTTTTACTGACACGTCTCACCGAAAATGTATTCTACATTATTCTCATTTCAATCTATCGAAATCCCGGGATTAGGGCTTGAGCTGTCTCGTGTCCCGGGACTTCAAGCTTGAGCCATCTAGTGTCCCGGGATTTAAGCTTGAGCCGACCTGTGTCGCGGGACTTTGAAGTTTAGTAACTTCCCAATGTGGTTAATTTAAGTTTTTCGTGCACTTTACAACAATGAAGATAATTTGATCCTTTATATTTAAACTTAATTGTCTACTCATAGTATTTAGCTTACTAGTTTAGAGTAAACATAAACTACAGAATAGGAAAAGTTCTATGATTATAGTTCGGAGTAATATTGATATAAGATTCTTGTAAGATTATTCTAAGACTGTTGCATATAACACTATTGCATAATTTAAGAATGAAGTATAGGAATATATTTAAAATAATAGCAAGAATGTTGATTAGTCAGATTAATTAAAGTATGATAGATAAAAATACTTCAAGTTAAACCAGCGATACATAGTAGGTATTTGGATATAATTAAGATTGTTCGCAATAATTATTATAATTATACCTGCCTAAACATTGGCCGTGTGGTGCCGGCTCAGAATGCCACCACCCCATCTCCTCCCGTGGGTGTCGTAAAAGTCGACTAAGGGATTGGCCGGAGGATGGGCAGCAGCGTCCTTCGAGTACATTAACAACTCAACTGCGATCGCCAACCCGCCTGCCAAGCGTGGCGATTATGGCAAAACCCCCCAATGAGCCCACATCACATCCATATCGGTCGTTGTGGTGATCTTTGGGGAGGCCTGTGTCCAGCAGTGGACTTCATTCGGCCGTTAGATTAGAAACATTGTCTTAAATTTCAAGATGATTTAAATATTTTTGATGTCGTAATTAAATTGCAGCTGCAATTGAGCTCAACTTCTACGAGCTCCTCTTCTTTCCAATTCTTCTTTATTTAGCAGCTAAGGTCTTGTCGATTGAGCATTCGCTACTGCTTTCTGTATCCTGCCTGCTTTTTGACCCATTGATACGACTCGACTCACATTTCTCCTTCACATGTCGTACATGTACAAAGCTTCCTCTCAGAATTTCCTTTGTGTTTTTTCATTATTTTTCCGTCTTAAGTCTTGTTGTATCAAATAGCCAAAATTTTCTTCTAATTAGGGCTTTGAAAAAATGATTGCCGAGAGATGATAAAAGATTTTTTAACAAATCGCTAAGATTGCTTCTGTATCGTGGGTAAAGTTTACATACACAACCAAAAATATCAGATACACAAAAACCCAGACTCGGAACAACGATCTGTAGATCATATAAATATTTGTACCGTGCGGGGATCAAACCCACGGTACGTAGCGCAGAAATCCAATCACTTAGGCATTGCGCTAACCATGCCGCCAAAGTCATGCAAAGGATCGCGAGATAGTTGGATAGACCAGAGAATAGATTTTTTTGTAAATGTTTGTCCTTTATGTATTCTGTGGTGTTCGACAAAAAGTATATAAAATAAATAAAAATAGAGGGGGTCTCGACTCAGTAGGTGGAAAAACGCTATCAATTCTAATAAACTAGATTTAGATAATTTAAGCTCAAAACATGATACAAACACGTGAATAGTCGGACGGCGATCGAAATCTAGCTTCATATAATTGTAATGCTCGACCTTGATTATGTTAGTACTGCGGCTAACGTCCCATTTGGAATTCCTAAACGAACAAAATGTAGGATTATATGAATTTACTTAAAAATATGTGACGGTTTAATTATTGCGAAGAATTGAGAAGGCAGTTACCGCCTTGATGTAGTAATATAATAACAGCCAGTATAACCCCACTGCAAAACAAACGCCACTTCTCATGCACAGAAGAAACGAATATAATTTTCTTCTTCTTCTTGTTTAACATCGATCACCACGCTTGCTCACTGTGGACTGGGGAATTTACGTGCACTCCAAAGCACGGAGACGCTTAGTTCAAATACCTCTTTACGTTAATCTATCTATAGACTTTGCCGTGTGGTGCCGGCTCAAAATACCACCACCCCATCTCTTCCCGTGGGTGTCATAAAAGTCGACTAAGGGATTAGCTTATAGGGATGGGCAGCAGTGTCCTTCGAGTACATTAACAACTCAACTGCGATCGCCAACCCGTCTGCTAAGCGTGGCGATTAAGGCAAAACCCCCCAATGTGCCCACAACACACCCATATCGGTCGTTGTGGTGAACTTAGGGGGAGGCCTGTGTCCAGCAGTGGACTTCATTCGGCCGAAATGATGATCTATAGAATGTCCGCGCCAAGCGCATTATAAAAAAATAAAGATTAAGAATATAGCACCACTCCATCTCCTCTGGTAGATGTAAAGGGCGACTACGAGAATCTAAACCAGAGGTATCGATAGTAGCTTCACTTTTATGGAACAGTAGCCATTCTGCGCTCACCAGCTTACCTGGCAAACGTGGTAAGTACTGGCAAATTCCCCCCAAAATTACAAGACCCGTATAACCGGTCGTCTTATGGGCCCCCATAAGAAGACCGGTGACATGATGATCGGCCAAAGGACATCCAGTGCTGAACAAAGGCCTCCTTCATAGATTGCCACAATTATGTCGTCGTTTCAGGGGGAATTTGCCCGTACTTATCACTGTCAGGCGGGTTAGTGAGGGCTATATCGCTACTGTTCTACAGAAGCGACGCTGCTGCCCATTCGCCTGGTTCAGAGTTCCTTCCGTCACCTTTTACAACATCCACAGAAGGAGATGGAGTGGTGCGATGTTTTAATCCAGACACCATAGAGACCAGACATGGCTTTTTCTTTAAAAGACGTCTGTTCAAATACTCAAGTTATCACATAGTTATCCTTGATTATAATCTCATTGCCAATGTCGCAATTTCCTACTGAATTTAAATCAATTGAGATTAAATTTACATAATGTGCGATTGTATGAATATTAACATTATCGCTGTCACTTATTATAAACTATTAACTATTTTTCGTGTGGTGTACGGAGTAAGAATATAGCACCACTCCGTCTCTTCCCGTAGACGTGAAAGGCGACTAAGGGACTCAAAATCAGGGGGATGGGCAGCAGCGTTCCTTCTGTGAAACCCGCCTGCCAAGCATGGTGGTCCCCCCAAAATGACAATACAACCGTCGAAATCTATAAGGGGAGGCCTTTGTTGAGCAATTTTTTTTTTTAACAAAAATGGTAGGAATAATCAAACACTAGTTACTTGTGATTATCGTCAATGTGAACATAAGCAGGTCAATAAAATTATACATAATACAAAAACACGATTTCTTGATTAGTGTTTATTATTGTTCTGTGTGATTTTCGGCAAACCACTTATCTACCTATGGGTGTCGTAAAGGACAAGTGTTGATATAAAAAAAGTGGATGGGCAGCAGAATCCTCCTGTGTGCTAATAACAACACCCTGCGATCACCAATCCATCTGCCAAGCGTGATGATTATGGCAATATTCCCCATATGACGGGCTAATGTGTGGGTGAGTGTGTTGATTATTACATTCTACTCTATATTTTAGGACTAGTGAGCTGTACGCGTGTAAGGTGACCATTGAAAAAGTAAAAGAATGTATCATCTTACAGCGTGACAGAGTCAGTCAGTGAGTTCGTCGATAAGTCAGTCGGTGGGTCTGTCAGTTAGTCCGTCAGTGATGAGCGTAAATTTATATTATTTTAGGATTTTAGTAAACTAGGCATTTGATAGAATCCCTAGGTGTACAACTTTATGGATCTAGTGTGATCTTACGAGGACCTGGAGCCCCCCTTCGGTGCCGAAGATGACCGCTCCAGTGGTTTTAGCCGGTAGGAGTACGGCACACCCCTTCGCCCTTCCCCGGGGTGAAGGAAGTTCCATGTAAAATTTCCACTGTACATCAATAAAAAAATTGAAAAAATGTTGTACAACGTTATAGATGCATGAATGGTTTACATAAATAGTAAAATCGTAGTCACTTCTATAAGCGCAAGATAGTGTATAACTTAATGATTACAACAGCACAAACCAGTACTGTGGGAAACTACCTATTTGCTATTTACTAATAGTTAACGGTACTTCATTGTTAGCCACTTAAAAACATTAACCAATAGTAAGCCTGCGAAGTTAATAACTCCCTTCGCTTTACTTTCAACACTAGACATTTTCTACTAGCTTGTCTCGACCACTTTAGACCAAATAAATGTGGTAATTAGTCCTGGGGTCTTAAGATTAGCAGGTCAGTTGTTCCTTCCCCTGTCCATGAAGATTTTTATTGCGGTGAAGAAAAAGCTCTAGGTCACTCAGCGAGCTATGGAGAGAGCTATCCTTGGTATTTTTCTGCGAGATCAAATCAGAAATGAAGAGATCCGTAGAAGAACTAAAGTTGCCGACATAGCTGAAAGAACTACTAAACTATAGTGGCAATGGGCGAGGCACATAGCTCGTAGAACTGATGGTCATTGGAATAAGAAGATTCTCGAGTGGAGACCACGGACCGGAAAACACAGCGTGAGATGACCTTCAACGAGGTGGACAGCCGACCTGGTGAAGGTCGCTGGGAGTCACTGGATGCGGGTGGCATGTAACCGCTCGTTGTGTAAATGTATGAGAGAGACCTTTGTCCAGCAGTGGACGTCCTTTAGTTCCTTTATGATGATGATGAAGAAAAAGGTAAGTTGTTCCTGTTATTATAAACAATGAATTCTAAAGAACTACTACCAACATCCTCTACAAAGTAAAATTTTCTAATCTAAAAAATGTCGTATTTTAAATAATTTACACAGAATATGTCAAGTGTTTCCTCGAAGGTTACGCAACAGCCAAGATGGTACACGAGCCGGTTTCACCGAGCCTTCCGCGGTTTTGCAATCTATTATCGAATGAATAGGAAATCGACGCCTTATCAGGCATGCGGCTTCACGACTTGGTATAAACAAACGACACGAGGTCTAATTTTCCCTAGAACGTGTAGACGAGAAAGTGCATGTCATAAATGTTGGATTTGTAGATTTCGGTGCTCGAAATATCTAGAATTGAACTTGAACTTTCTCGCACATCATGATTTTGTATATTATTTAGGTAATCTTTTCCTCTTAGATAGGAGCTTAAAATGTAAGTTATTTTGGTATGAGATTGTAAGAATCTATATTTTCTTATTGAAATCGTTTCCAATTTAGTTAACGGTAGATTCTTAATCCACCGAACATAACGGTTAGAAAGCTGATACATTCTTGCAAATTAATAATTAATAAGTTATAGTTATTCGAAATATATTATATCGGGTCAGTTTAAGATATTTTCCAAAAAAATCTTGAATTCTAGGATGTTATAGGAGGTTACGTATTTCATGATGGCGTCAAAGGATAAATATTACAGAAAAAAAAAATCCCGTCGGGGCCATTGATGGTCATCCTACATATCTAAAAACACCAATTTGTCAACCTTATTGAAATCGTTTCCAATTTAGTTAACGGTAGATTCTTAATCCACCGAACATAACGGTTAGAAAGCTGATACATTCTGGCAAATTCATAATTAATAAGTTATAGTTATTCGAAATATATTATTTCGGGTCAGTTTAAGATATTTTCCATAGAAATCTTGAATTTTAGGATGTTATAGGAGGTTACGTATTTCATGATGGCGTCAAAGGATAAATGTTACAGAAAACATTACATATCTAAAAACACCAATTTGTCAACCTGTTTACATGCTAGTTAAAGTGTTATAAACTTTAGGCATAATTGCAAGGGCAACAATCCAGCAGAAAGTTATTTAAGCAATACGTACATATGTATGTCATCATCATGTCAGCCAAAAGACGCCCACTGCTAGACAAAGGCCTCCCCATAAACGACCGGTTACAAGCCGTGTGCCGTCATTTTGGGAAGAGGTTACCGATGGCTGTATGAAGATGTACAAAAAAATTGACACAGAATTTTTTTTCACAACTTGGTTCCACCACCTTTTCTAAAGAACTATCAATAATATGGATGATTTTATTTTAAATGTCCAGGACACATTTAAAGTTAAATTAACAAACAATATTATTTTGGCAGACACGCGACATCTATATATTATTTATATATAGAAAGTCTCACTATTCACTTTGTTTATTTTTGTTGCTAAATATACAAATACTTATTATATAGGATGACTTGCTATTGTTTATTTTTGTAACCAAATATACAGTACTTATTATATAGGATGACTCGCTATTCTGTCTACGATGAGCAGCCACGAGTGACTCAAATTCGCGATCGTGTGAAGAACGCATTAAATACTATTGATATGAAAACTCTTTTGTGCCTTAATATATTAATATGTGAAATTCGTTGTTAATGTACTCGAAAGACGCTGCTGCCCATCCTTCGACTAATCCCTTAGTCGACTTTTACGACACCCATGGGAGGAGATGGGGTGGTGGCAACGTCTCAGTACCATAAGTCATCACTGGCAACACATACTAGTCAAAGACCTTCATCTTGAGACGCTGTGGTATTTAGGACGAGAAGAATATTGCGAAGTTATCCGAACGTTGCCCAGCCGAGTCGGATTTTGGAATTGACCTCTGTCTCGAAATTAGACTTGCCTAACTAGACAGGTTATCCCAGGTATACATAATTGTCAACAATTTCGAGCGTAGTTTCCGATCTTCACTGAAGTTGGTAATACGTGGACATTGGACATGATCTTCGTTAAGTTGGTACTTTTCGATGACCTCAAAAGAGACTCTTTTGAGGTCATCGAGCAGTACACTGTCTCAGTACATAGTCTCAGCCATATAGTTATGGCTGAGACTATGTACTGAGACAGTGTACGTCAGTGAAGCGAGAGTGAGTAATGTACTCGCCGCTCAAGTTGCTTAAGTTGCTTAGCCCCTTCCAGTCTAGAACCATGAACACGTCTTCCAGTGCGGTGGTGAACAGTTTTGAAGAAATAACGTCCCCCGGTATGACTCATAAAGGTTTCCAGTTCTGGTCCTGTAGTCGGACTGACATAGTGGTGTTTTAGTACAAACACTTCAACACTTCTTATGACATCTCAACTTGGCTTCACTGAAGGCACTGCACTACAGCCCAGGTTTCGATTGAATCAAAGGCTTTCTCGTAGTCCACAAATGCTAAGCAAAGAGGCAGGTTATACTCTTTAGTCTTCTGTATAACCTGCCGTAGCGTATGTATATGGTCTACGGTTCTGAAGCCTTTTCGAAAACTGGCTTTTTCGGGAGGCTGAAAGTCGTCAAAGCTGCACGCGAGACGATTCGTAATGACTCTTGAAAACAGCTTGTAAGCGTGGCTCAGAAGGGCGGGCCCTTGAAGGGCCTTATCGCCCTTTTTGAAAACACCACTACACTTAACTTCTATGTCTGTGGTGTGTATCTGCCTGGTCTTAATGTACAGATTGCAGAGCGTCGCTGAGTTCATTATTATTACGATTAAAGCTAAGACTAATGTTTTGCGCAGTGATATGTTGATAATCACACAAACTTTTATTTTGCGTTTTTAGGGTTCCGAACGTCGAAAGGAAAAACGGCGGTACCTGAATAGGTATACTCGTGTGTCTGTCTATGTGTCGGTCTGTCTGTCTGTCATAGCCAATTTGCTCCGAATATACTGGACTGATTGAGTTGAAATTTGGTACACATGTGGATTTCTTCGAACCAAACGCGTACGTGTAACGTAATTAAATGAATTTTGTATATGGTGGTCCTTTTTGGGGGGCAATATAGAAAATTAAAGAATAAAGTTTTGCAAACTTTTCCGTGCAATATATGAAATGGAGCTTGTTTTGGGGGTCTCAAATATATTATAATTTAAAAAAAAATAGTTTTAAAGTTATTTAAGAAAATAGCCGAAGATTACCATACCCCACCTTATCTCCGAAACAACTGAGCCTAACCCTCTCCACGCGAATTCAACTCGCACTTGACCGGTTTTTTTTATTATTTAATCTGTGGAATAAGAACATACCGCCACGTCCAAAAAGCACCATTTGTTTATCAAACCTGCTTGTCCAGTTTAGTGAATGTGCATGACATCATGTTTTAGGAGACTATCACATAGAATTCTTCAAAAATATATAAATGGTGGGCTGAGTTTAGATTTAAATGTTAAAAGTTATTGGATTAAGTATGTCACTAGTTGGAACACTATCTTTGACTCTTGTTATCTATCCTCTGCTCCTTTGCCATTCATCCGATTGAGTTGAACTTCGTGCAGTTGTTATTGACACTTGGGTCAAGATTTATAAAAAAAACGCATAGTTATCTTCTGCCAAACCCTTTTCCTTTTTTAAGATGGACAGTCCACCGTGGTTACTGGGATTCGTAGGATGCGAGCAGCATGTAGCCAATCGTTGTGGGAATCCAGAGGCTTGATTTCAGCCGTAGACGGCCTTTGGCTGATATGATGATGATGATGAACCCCTTTTCTCAACAACGTTGTGGTCGGCTTCTAGTCTAACCAGAAGGAACTGAATATTAGAATTTCACAAAGAGCTTCTACAATAGGACCGCTTGAATTCAAATAATTGATTTACCGTTATTCTTAGACCAGTTATCAACCTTTCCGGGCTCCTGACTACCGGTAACGACTGACACAGGTAACATACAGACAACGTGAGGTGTCAGCTAAGAATAGCACCACCCCATATCATCCCATGGGTGTCATAAATGGCGGATATGAGGTTAGCCGGAGGATGGTTTGCATCATCCTTCCGAGTTTTATTTTCATTTAATTACATTTCAACTGAGTACGCCAACTCGCCTGCTATGCTGCTGCGTGGCGATTATGGTAAAATCCCCAATGAGCACACAACATAAACCCAGGGCGTTGTTGTAGTGATCTTTGGGAGAGGTCTGTGACCAGCAGTGGACGGTTTTCAGCTGAAATGATGTACCGTATCTCCAAGGCAGCGATCTGATCCATCAGTCTGAACAGTTAAACTGCACTTGCTACGGTAATGTCTTGGATGGGTTGTCGTTCTTTTCATATCAATTTGAGTAATCTTGTCGAGAAATCAAGACATCTCGATCCAAGGCTACGGCAAGTGCAGCTTAATCTTGCAGATGGCTCGATCAGCACCTATGATCAGCACAATAGCAATTTATCTGTAGCTAAAAATTAATAAATATGAACAAAATAAGAATAAAAACAAAACAAGGTCAATGAATTGAAAGAAATCATTTCGTTTTAACTGGTATCGCATTTGTATTAAAATCAAGATCGAAACTATGAATACTGATACTAACCGTTCGCCACGATTGATATTGCTATTAAAACACTATAATACTGCCCATAAAATTCGTAACGGAAACACGAGGAAGCATTCAAAGAAACTGGGTTACGATAATTTCAATCGACAAGCTATTAACCTATTAGTTTTAAACGAGGCGTCAGACATATGATGATTACTCACTCTACGAAGAATGAAAATGAGCTGAACACGCATCATTTCGACGGAATGAAGTCCACTGCTGGACACAGCCCCCCCCCAAAAACCACCACAACGACCGATATGGGTGTGTTGTGGGCTCATTGGGGGAGTTTTGCCATAATCGCCACGCTTGGCAGACGGGTTGGCGATCGCAGTTGAGTTGTTAATGTACTCGAAGGACGCTGCTGCCCATCCTCCGGCTAATCTCTTAGTCGACGACACCCACGAGAGGAGATGGGGTGATGGTATTCTGAGCCGGCACCACACGGCAAACACGCATTTTATATAATATATATAAAGGTTGTACTGTGGAACTCCAATCAATGACGAATCCTAAGATATAACAGTACAGTCTAAAAAAAACAATAAATCCACAGATAATCCAGAAAGTCCAAACATATTCCAGTAAAATATAATAAAATTTTAAGATACATGATAATAATAAAACACTTTTAAACGGATTATATCGCGTATATTATAGATTTTTGTTTTTCCTGACGTTTCGAATGCTTTGCAGCATTCGTGGTCGCAGGATGACTCCGGTAACGACGCCTGTCACCTTGTTTTATTATGAGTAATAATCGCGAAAACCTAAGACATTACATTGTATAAGACATACATGATAATATTCTGAAATTTATAAAATATATTTTTTGCTAACCTTCATTTGGTAAAAGCTACGCGGGGTTGACAGATCACATTTTAAAAGCGTGGTCAGAAATCCAATGTCACCTAACATAGCAATTAGAGCTTTTGGAGTATTTAAAATATAATATTATTAATATTTTCCATTTTCTGGGGTAAGAAAGAAATGTAAATAATTACGTAATTACGTACGTTACTAAAAATTAATTCATTTAACTTTTTCAGGTACTACTTCGAAAATATTAGGATTTCCCCAATATGAATCAATTATCGAGATCTACATAGAAGAAAGAAAGAAACGAATATTAATTTGTAGCAGAACATGAGACACAATTAATAGATTAGGTACAAGCCGTGAAAGTAAACTATACAAGATTATATATCTCATGTTAGGAGCAAATAGGTGGCCAGTACAATATGCAGGCAGCTGGTGGCTGGCGCTGGTTTTCAACTGGAACCTACTTTGAAGGTGACAGACGGACATCAAACAGAGCATATAGCCTTACAGTACATACATGCGAATGTTGCATTGTAAATTGTGTGTTGTGTATAGAGTATCGTATACCATATATTTATATTTATATAGCTGATCTCTCATCGTAAGAAAAGAATATACAATGCGAGATCAGCTTATAGTGGAACTGTATAGCTTGATATGTAGCCGAGCGTACGTACAATACAACAATAGTGAACTTTATTTCAGAGGACAATCGGTATTATTATTATTATAAAACAAGTTGTAATTATTAGATTGTTTTCATAAGAGTCAGGTAAAAGTACTTAATAAATTTACTTTCTTAATTATCTTGCTACAGCGGCGCGTGTTCTTCATCTGTATGCGTTTTTAGTCATTTTATTCTTTAACTATTAATCATATGTAAATTAGGATTATCACTTTAAAAAAATCAATGCTGCCCCTGTAACCTACTGATTCATCATTTCAGCAAAAAAACGTCCTCTGCTGGACAGGAACCTCCCAAAGATTGCAACACGACCGGTATGGTTTTGCATTGTAAGCCTATTGCGGGGTTTTACCATTATCACCACGCTTGACAGAAGAGTTAGTCAGAGTACTCGAAAGACACTGCCATGCATCCTCCAGCTAATGCCATAGTCGCCCTTTACGACACCCACGGGGTGAGACAGGGTGGTAGTATTCTTAGCCGGCACCACACGGCAAACCTACTGATTGTCCCCGTAAAATTAAGTCAACTATTTTTGTAGCATATTAGAGAGAAGATTGGTGCAGTGGCTGATATAGTCGGCTGTTGCGCTCCGGGTCATGGGTTCGATTCCCGTACGGAGCAAATATTTGTATGATCTGCAGGTAGTTGTTCCGGGTATGGGTATATCATGTGTGGAATTTGTATCTGTAAACCCACCCACGACACAGGAGAAATCCTAGTGTGGGGCAACGTTTATAAAAACAAAAGGAAAGAAAAATATAAACACATAATTATATCACCTTTAACTTCCACTTACGAACAAACACAATACTGTCATCAACAGTATACTACAAACTGACGTGTAACATAAAAGAAAGCTTATTAACGTGCTTACGACGCGTAACGTAACAGATGTTAATTTATAGGCGTTGAGATGAGCGAATGAACCGTTGTGTAATAAGCGATGCGCCTACCCGTAAAAGCGAAACCGATTTGCAAGGTTTTATTGGCAGTTAGCTTTAGTTTGCGGCTTCGCTCGAGTGTACCTTTTGAATGACCTTTATGGCTCTTTATGAGTAGTTTTATGCCTAAACAGGTTTAGATACTGCCTGCCTGGGTAACATGAACAGTCAGTACCATCATGATCGACAGGTCTTATCTTCCTACCTAGGTAAAAGCTTACTGTCATCGGAATGTCAGAGTGTATAAAGAAGTGAAGGGACTGGTGGAGATGTGATCTAAACAAATAAATAAAATTGAGGTGTCTGTTTGTGATGTCAAAATAATAGCTTTTTACTAAATGCATATGAAAGTATATACGGTACATATAACACATTTATTTTTGTCTATCTGTCTGTTTGTTTGTTCCGGGTAATCTCCGAAATGGCTAGAGCAATTCTGACGAGACTTTCACTGGCAGATATCTGATGTTATAAGGAATAACTAAGGCTACTTTTATTTTAGAAATATAATTTGTAATTCGCGCAAAAAAATAAAACCCTTGAAATCCAATATATATATTCTATGGCAAGTGTCTATTTTTGTTTTGACATACGTATTCGTTTCGATAGACGTACTCATTTTTTTTTTAAATTAATCGCGGGTGAAACCGCGGGTTCCAGCTAGGAGTTAATAAAAACGAATATACTGACCTGAATACTATTACCATTATTAGTACCAATGACAATCATTACAATACCGTGATCATTAAATTTTTGGAGAAACAATTCAAATATTGTGAGGTTAAAATTATTTTTTATAATAATGTCAAGCATAATTATAATATGAAAATTAAAATCAATATGTAACATTTTATTTATAATTGTATTATAACAATATAGTATAATATCGGTTAAGATTCCTACAGTTAGCGGGCTGGGGTTCGGGATTGAAATCGGTCTGAGTTCGATCCCGAACCCCAACTCTGGCTTTTCGGATTCATGTGCGCATCAGAGTTTGATTACCACTTGCGTTTACTATGAAAAAAACATTGTGAGGAAACTTGCACACCTAAGGGGGCTCCAAAATATTTTCAACAGTGTGCAGTCCGCAAACCCGCACTAGGCCTAGGCCAGTGAGGTGGACTATGTCTTATTGTGCGAGACACACACACAGGTCTGGGCACAGGCCCAGCAGTGGGACAGTGGGGAGTGGGAGTGGAATAATGGGCTGATTATGATGAATATAGCCTGATAGATGCCAAAACAAGTTCCATGTGGTTCCCGGCAAGAATTGACCACCCCTTTTCACGCGTGAGTGTCGTTAAACCGGTACAGTTTGCATAACTTTATTCTTTAATTGTCTATATTGCCCCCCAAAAGTGACCCCATATTCATTTATTTACGTTACACGTCCGTGTTTGGGTCACAAAAATCCATATGTGTACCAAATTTCAACTTAATCGGTCCAGTAGATCAGGAGCAAATTGACTGTGACAGACGGACAAACAGACAGACAAGATCACTCGTGTGTCTGTAAGGGCAGCGCCGTGTTTTCCTTTGGACATTCGTTCGGCTGTGAGCGTCATTTCAATTAACAATCCTGAGCTGATAGTAAATTTATCATCCTCTTGATATCAACCCTTAAGGATGAGATGGAGTTATGCTATATTCTTAAACCAGGCATTACACCGCCAATGTTCTGTACGTTGTAAACGCAATATGTCTCAAAATATTTGACACAGGGGTTTTTTTTTTATTTGTTCTATTTCTACTATAGTAGAACTCTAGTGAGCTTCACTACCCAGTACTTTTTTGTCTAACAATAAAGCAAACTATTCACACATTTTTCATTTAGTCACATATGAGCGTTCGAGGTGTGCAATTTTTGATATACAATATGTTTTATATTACTCTTAATTCTCAATAATATTGTTACAGAAAGAATTTTCAAACTAAACTGTATAACTAGACAAAACCACATTAAAAATAACGAAACTCACAAACGGACACTTTGACCGCGTAATTGATAATTAGGCACATAAAAGTTGACGCAAGGCTAACCTCATTCACATATATTATAGATACGTGTATATACGTTACTATGCATTATAGATACGTATAAAGACTGTATAAATATATATACTTAAAACGGTTTAGATGCTAACATATATTTTTACTTTTGTGTAAGTATATTATAAAACAAAGTAGGTTAGGACCAATCTCTTGTTACGTAAAATATAAATGCTGTATATAAAGTGAGATAAGCAAAGTGAGTTAAGGCTGGAATTCTATAACGCAAGTTTCAGCTCCGGTTCTTATACATTCTAGAATTAGCCTCAATTCATAATCAGCCCATAACTTTTCCACTGCTGGGTACAAGCCTTTTCTCACGATGCGAAAGGTTAGGCCTTAGTCCACCACGCGGGCCTAGTATGGGTTGGCGGACTACACTCACCATTGAGAACATTTAGAAGCCCTATCATGTGTGCAGGTTTCCTCGAGATGTTTTCCTTCACCCTTAACGCAAGGGATAATCAAATTCTGATCTGCACATGAATCCGAAAAGTTTGAGGTGTGTGTCGGCATCGAAATCAGACCCTCCTTTATTTGCGGCAATAGTTCAACCACTAGGCTTTCACTGCGTGAAAAAACTATAAATGCAGACGATACATAATACAGTCAAAATAAAACAATCAAATAAGTTTCCGCAATCATCAGACAATAAAATAATCGCTGTTTTAGGTCAAAAGTTGAAAATGGAATGTTTTATGGTTATGAAAGAATAACAAACTTGACACTTGTAATAGCTCTTAGATATATGATAAATTAATTATCTTGATTTAGCAAGTCCGTTCTTAGAAACACTTTCACTGGACAATAAATCTAGATGCAGGTGGCAGTTCCTATTTACTACCATCGCGTCGAGAAGCAATGCCGAAACTCAACGGTTTTGATTTAAAGTCCGAACATATTTTATGGTAAAATATTATGAGACAAATGTAAAACGTCAGGAAAGTTCTTACTATGAAGAAATATTCATAGTGATATTGAGTTTAGCTGTCCTGACAGAGCGCAAGCTGATTCAGTCCTCGTGTAACTCAATCCTATTTAAGGGAGCTCTATTACCATCAGCGGGACATATGTGTAGGCCACATGAATACCCAAAGCACTAGGCAGGGTAGAGATTTGTGTAACTAGCCTACATACTACTCGCAATGATAATTTATTTTTATTATATTACTTTTATTGCTTAATATTATAAAATGAAAAAAAATACCTTAACAATCAGATTAATTATTAAAATGAAATCAAAATCCATTTAGGTATATGTTTATACTCAAGTAAAGTTAAGATAATAGATTACAGTAGCTCAGTCTCAAATATCTTTGTCGTCCATGTAATGTTTAACTTTATAAAAACCCTTCGTACAAAGTGTTTACTCTATAAAGGACTATAATTTATACAGACATATTTTTATATTACTTAGAAATATAAGGGACTCTCAACCTGAAGAGATGGGCAGCAGCGGGAAAATCTGGGCTCATAAACCCACCTGCCAAGCGTGGTGAGTACTGGTAATTTAATACTTTCATATTTATTTATATATACCCTAGCTTTTATCTGTTTAACATTGGGTGTGAAAAATGTAACATCTCCATATCTCTAAGTCCAAATTTAGAGCCATTGTACGACTTCGTTCCGTTTGCGGTCGAAACAGCAGGTCCCTGGGGTTCAGAAGCCTTTTAGAAGAGAAGAGCTTTTATTAGGGATTTACGCCGCTGCTTATCGGCCGCGACCTCCGCTCCTGCTCGTTTTTAGTACAGCGAATATCACTCGCGATATAACGGGCAGGCTAGCGTAATGGTTACTTTTTGGTCTGAGGCCCATCTATGACAAAGAATTTTATTTACCGTGGATTTTTAATTAGTTTATTATCGTATTTATTAATTTATTTTAGGTTTCTTAATTTTTACCTATAAGCTATTTAAATAATGTAATATATGTTGGAATATATGTATAGAGTTATACTAATTCAAAAGTAAAATTATTTATATTAAACTGGTGCACTAATTTAGAGAGAGCATTACTTACATCGTTAGTAACCAGCTGCTTCCGGTTAAGCTTAAATAAAAATAAGTCGTTATTTACAAATAACACTATCTCGTGATTATCTTTTCAGAACGAGGCCATTTATATAAACGGTAAAAAGAGACCTAGAATTGTGCCCTGAGGAATTCTCATTGCAATCACAGGCTCTGGAGATGTCTTTTCGTGACGTCCATAATCTGGATCCTATTACTTAAATAATAAATACAATATCACACACACAGCAGTTATCTTGATTCCATAGCAATGCAATTTCCTGACCAATATGTTGTGACGCGATCCAAGGCAATCAAACGCCTTTTATAAATCACAAAAAGCTGAAATGTGTTTTCATGTATTTTCCAGACATCAACGATATGTTTTACAAACTGAAAACCAGCATCAATTGTGGATGGACCCTTAGTGAACCGAATTGTTTCTTGTGTAACAATTTATTTTATAGCGCCTTTGCAATTGATCAAGCAATAATTGTGCAATGTTATTAAGGATTTTGTAACCTCCACAGAATAACACCACAGATTTTTTCTCTTTACATATTGGAAATTATTCACATTATTACACAAACATATTAATTAATATTTAATCATAACAGAGGTTCAACAACTGTACTGAATAAATAGTCCTTCGTATCAGTCTGTGAATGACCACACTCGAACAAAACTTTCCCAGCGACCGTTACAATGATTGGTCACACACATTGCCACTATCACAGAATTTTAGACCACAGAAGAAACCACATGTCCACCCCTCAGATAGACCTTCATCGACTTTTACGATCTCCGCAGATAGTGAGGGTCTAATTTTGTCACGGAAAATATGAAAGTTTAAAACACACTGTAGTAGTCATTATAAAATCAATACATCAACTTTATGTTAAAAAATCTTTTAATTTTTACCATAGTATTCATTTTTGCAACCCATTGTCTATTGTTATAGAACCTAATCCTTGTCGCTTCACTGACTTTAATTGGTGGCCTTGTATAAAAGTATCTGACTCACAATTTTTCATTGTTAGAAATTTGATACCGTTTTTACACATGTTCGAATATACAAGGATATTACTGATATGGATATTATAAAATAATGTTTAAATAAATGAAATCTATGGGGTGGCCTTTGTTCAGCAGTGGACAACCTTCGTCTAAAGTTATGACGATAATGATGATGATGAACGAAAATTGAAGTAAATTTCTTTCCTGCAGACCAATGATACAAATCACTGTCAAAAATACAGACATAGAAATCAAATTTGTAAACATTTTTAACGTTCAGCTGATCATTTTGGTCCCTGTATTTATTTATGGAATATTCAGATTATTACATATTCCCATCACGCTGACTTGAATGACTCAGCTCGCTAATATTTTTATAATATTGCAGTGGTAAGGTCCTTTAACAAATATTATATTTATGCCAGTTCTTTTCGCAAAAAATGCAGGTGTTTACGTGACAGATAATATCAGAACAATGGATTGTGCAAGTTGCGCGTTGTACTCTTTTGTTCGGGCATTATGTGGTACGTTTTTAGCTCACGCTTGTTATACAATTTTACACTCGACAAAGTACGGATTACAACTGTACTATTATTTAATTCTTATCTCACGATTAAGATAGTAAGTTGTCCTTTTACTGTTCGCTGTAAAAACATTTACGGCCAAGTCGTATTGTTTCTTTTTAATTCATATGAACTTTTTAGGTATGATATTTAAGTAGCTATAAGCTTTTAAGTATTTAGATTTGATACTATAAGTGCGATTATCGTGTGGGTTAGTCATGTATTTTGTTTAATTGACATGACATTGGTGTGGCAGTTTAGGTATGTCATCACTGAAGTGTCCTGCTTATGGTGGTGCCGTGAACGGGTCGCTGAGTTTCTCTACAATGTGGTTGAGCTGAGCGATGCTGATGCATGCATCATACTCATGACTGAGTGCCGTCTGTTGGGTTTGGTCAACTTAATGCTGCCATGACAATTTAATCATAAATATATTTTAGTAAATATTGCAATCAGGCTTGTTTAGTGTAGACTTTTTAAGAAGTTTAGACTCTTTCTCCTGCTATGTTCTCACATTACCGACATTTCGAGAACAATGCAGTCAAAAAATATTGTAACATTATGAGTCAAAAAGAGTAACCATGGAGTTTCTTGCCCGTTCTTCTATAGGAAATCTACATCTTGAAACGCGGCAACTAAAGTTTGATTATTCATAAGTGGTTTTACCTTAATAAACATCATTTTTTCTTTTATCTTTATCAGACTTTACATGTTTCTATCAGATTTTATATAATATAATGATTTTATATAATGAAACTTATAAATGTATGCGTATATTTATAATGATATAATGTTTACAATAAAATCGATTGAAGCGTGTGCTTCAATAATAATAATTTTTTACTCGCTTCTTTTAGGATATTTATAAATCAGTAGTAATAGTAAAATTAAACCTCACACAAAGACAAAATAAGATCCTATAACAAACAAAAATGAATACAGTGGACCGAATCGGTACCAGTCTTCTTAAGCCCAGGTTGTCATAACCTATCAGACATTTCAATACCCATTAACATTTCACAACGACATAAATCACTCTCAGGCCGGTCCAAATAATTTATATATTTTTAAATGTCGCTCAGTAGCAGGTGCGGGCCTTGAGTTTTGTACAAACGGTCTCGATTCCGGCTCCCTTTCGAATCGGTTGGGTAACCGACTGCAGGAAACAGCTCTATTTAATACAATTATACGCCAGCCACGTATTAATTGATATTTTGTTTCACGTCTGGTACTAATTGTACAAGTTAGTGTCCTTAGATGTTTGGTTTTAATTGTGTGTGTTTCTTTAACACTTTATAAGGCTGTGTTTTGTTTAAAAGTATCGATAAGCTAACGTGATTTTAACTATTTTTAGTAATTAAGATTAAGGTTTCATGTTTTTGTGTGTCCAGTTCAATATATCGCTATTCGTGTCAAGAAGTCGAACAAAAGCTCACAAGAATGTTAACATAACGTGTAGCAACGACTACTTGCATAATATGACAGCTAAGGACGAGTAGTTAGTTTACATTTGTGTACAATTATGACTCGTGTGTTCTCGGCAAAAAATCAACCACCCCTCTCTACTCATGGGTATCGTAAAAGGGTCTAAGGGTCGCATCCGGCCGGGTTGATATCAAAAGGATAGGCAGTACCGTCGTCCCGTTAGCTAATAACAGCATACTGCGATCACCAATCTGCCTGCCAAGCATGTTGATTATAGCAATATCCCCTATCCCATTGTAGTGATCATTGGGAGGCACAAGTCCAACAATTGACGTTTACAGCTTGTTTGTAAAATTAAACTGAATAACTAAAAAGATAGTCACTCTATACTATAAGTATAGTAGATCCAGGAGTATCTGCATTGAGTAATTCTAATAAAATTTATAATCGGTACTGCAGTTTGTTCGTGATTAGAGGCCAGATCCTTTATTAACTTGGGTAATAGTGTATTAACAATTAACTATAGTTTTATCGATTCAGAGATGTTACTTTATTTCAAAAATATATTAGCATCTTAATCGAAATCTCTTTCACCACGAAGTCGAGGACTTACTAAAGAAACATTGTTAATGAAATATTTTACAAAACCATGCATGGTAATATCTTATTGACATTTAAGACATTACACCTCAGTTGTGTGTCTTGAATATGTGGCTAACATTTGTTACGAATTTAAACTAGTTCGGCGAGTTTGCTAAAATGAGACTATTCATCCGTGAAAAGCTAATTGTTGAATCCAAATAGATTCTAGTTGAATATACAGGTTTATGTATGAGTATATGTTTGCGTGGACTATGAGTAACTATATGTATTATGTATTAAATATTTTTCCCTGCGACCTGTAGCCAGCAGTGTATTGAACTTACTGTGTTACTTTTTATTAACAGTACCACAGTACATACAATTTTACAACACAATACATATCATGTTGTCGATACGTTTGTTGGTGGGGCTTATCACAGATCATTGACATTGGAAGGCAAATATTCAATTGAAGAATATAGGAACTTGGAGACTACGGACTGATATTATGATATTGTGTTTCATACAAAGATGCTCGGAAATAATTACACCAAGCAATGCAAATATAGCACCAAATTTTTGGAGAATCTAACATACATAACATTTTTGGAGGAGCTTAGGAAAATATTAATGTTATTTGTTAACGATTAATATATACACATTGCATTTATCTGTAAACGGTTAAGCAGAGTGTCTATTAACGCAGAAATAGTTGGATAACTTTTGCAATTAGTGTAGTGGGTATAAAGAATAGTTAATATATAATTTATTATTAATCTTACCATAGGCAACGCAAACGAACAAAACCGCGAACTGTGCACTACTCATCATGTTTGCTTGTTTGTTTGTATACGTGTAGTCGTCGCGACGTGTGCGCGTCGTACTCAGCCCGGTAGCACTGGCAGCGCGCGCGCAGAAAACCGACTGTCCGCCAACCACGTTTTGGTAGTGGTATCTATAGTGTGGATGTGATTTTCTTGGACATCTGTTATATGAAACAAAAAGAGTTTTAAGGAATTTAATTTAGCACCCACGACTCAGGAGAAATGCTGGTGTGGGATAACGATCTTTAAAATCTTCATCAATCATTTAGGTTGCAAATATTGGTTAATTATTTTCTGATAGGCTTCTCCCATACTTATCCTGCTTTAATAGTTTTATCTGATAGTAATTGGCGAGCTTATGATAAAGTTTCAATAACTTCTATCATTTTGTCAATCTTGAACTACTTCGGTACTTTGATTGTTAAAACCCAGTTCAGAATACACTCGAAAGGATAAAATTATTACAACTGTCAATTTAATGATCAAATAATCTATATGTATTTTTACATACAATATTGTAGTCTATATCCTGTAGTAACTGTTACCACAGTTGTATATATTTCTCCACTTTTTCTTGACAAATTTGTTGACGTTGTATTTTAAACAAACATTTTGATTGCAGCTGTTAAGCTGGAGAAGTTAAGCTTAACTGAAAATTACGAAAGCTCTATTATTAAAAGTAACTCAAAGGCAGAAAAAGAAAGGTTTACTTTTATCTAGTAATAATATTTGAAATAGAAGTTACTAAAACTAGCGAGATCAAACTCTAATCACTAAAAACATCATTAGTGTCCAGATGCAATGGAAAGGATGTATGTGACAACGTACCGAAAACTCTAGAAAGAGGATACATTTAGGCCTATGATGAATATAAAAAAGCCATTTATATCGGAATCAATCGGTTACAGTTTTTGTCATGTTTAAGCACGCAATGTATCGTAAACAACGCGATTAAAACACTACATGATTATTGTACTATGATATGATATTATTATGCTTCTGCGAACTATTACCTCATCCGTGAATTGTAGCGAAACAATAGCCGTTTATTTTTATTTACATTGCAGTTATATCGAAAATAAAAAATTCATTGTTTTTAGGCTTCCGAATGTCCGAAGGAAAACGCGACGGAACTCTTATAGGATAACCGGTGTGTTGCAGCCAATTTGCTCCGAATCTACTGGACCAATTTAGTTGAAATTTAGTACACATATGGATTTCTGCAACCCAAACACGCACGTGTAATGTAAACAAATGAATTTTGAATATACGGGTCACTTTTGTGGGGCAATATAGAAAATTAAAGACTAAATTTTTGCAAATGTTACCGTGTAACATATAAAATGGAAGGACTTGTTGTGAGGGTCTCAAATATATTTATTTTATATGAGAAGAACCACTGATATCGTGATAAACTTTTCTTCTTATACACATTGCATTTGCATGGGAATTGGTGGTCGCTGTATGTTTTTTCTAGTTATAAAGTTCTTTAAGAAAATTGACGTAAATTTACCACCCATTCTCGGAAGAAACTAATCCTAAAATAAAAACTTAATATAGGTAATAGCTCTTTACCTATAAATTACAGGAAAACCTATAAGAAGTAGGATATGGTCTTAAAATAAGATGGTAAATCTTTCAATGTTGTACGTATAAACTCACGTTTGCAGTTGGAATATATTGGAAAACATGTTTTTCGACTTCGATGTTAAGTTTGTTCTTGAGATAAGTTATTGGTACAAAACCGAATTTAACAATAGACAATATATTCAGCAATTCCGGAACTATCTCCACGCGAGTTCAACTCGCAGTTGTCCGGTTTTTATTGATTCCAAATATAGCATATAAATATAGGATAGACGAAAATAATATTTTATACTGAAATGAGTTAAATAAATTGGACAACGAATCTGAAAAGTCATGGTATGAGTTTTCGTTACAATGTCACTTACACTCGTTATATTCATACAATACCTATTTCTCTTCTCAACAAGACTATAAATACGACCGCTTGTCAGTATTGGTCTCAAGTCAACTATTACGAAAACGGCCATATACCTCACGCGGCGTGCTTTGAGTGTCAATACAACACAGACAAGACACGCCTGGATGTGATAGCAATTAATCGAAATTAACTTTAATCTGCTATGCAAAGTCGTAAGAGAAACTCGGTCGCTGACAGGAATATCTATCACAGTACATATGATTAGGATGACAGGCGAGGTAAGTACATTAAGTTTAAGCCTACTTACACAATCATATATATGTATTTTCTTATAATAGAGAGGGTTACCTAATGACAATTGATCACCGCCGTAATAATCACCCGCAACGTCAGAACTACTGATATCATGATATACTTCTTATACACATTGCATTTGCATGGCGATTGGTGGTCGCTGTATGTTTTTTTAATGTAGACAGGACGCTGTTGCATTCGTTGCATCATCATTTCAGCCCCTCTTCGGTGCTGAAGATGACCGCTCCAGTGGTTTTAGCCGGAAGGAGCCGGCATACCCCTTAACCCTTCCCCGGGGTGAAGGAAGTTCCATGTAGAATTTCCACTGGACATAAAAAAAAAAGGCCTACCCCAAAGATCGCCACAGTGACCGGTCTGGGTGTGTGATGAGCTCATTAGGGACTTTTGCAGTACACACTACGCTTGGCAGGCGGGTTGGTGAGCGCAGAATGGCTACTGTTCCACAGAAAGGACGCTGCTGCCCATCCCTCTGGTTTAGAGTCCCTTAGTCGCCTTTCACGACCTCCACGGGAGGAGATGGAGTTATTTGGGCATACAATAATTTTAAAATAGAATGACCTAGGAATTTATTAACATTTATCAAATTTTATAACAATGTAAAGTGAAAATTAATTATTATTACATTCATAAAATTCATTTATTGTATTGGCAAATTCCCCCTAATATGATGACACAGTTGTGGAAATCTATGGGGGAGGCCTTTGTTCAGTAGTGGACGTTGTATGGTCGATTTGATGATGATGATGTAGCCCGAAGTGGGCTGATTGATGTATCAACAATATCATATCGGTATAACAACTGTAACTACTCAATCAGAAACAATAAAAACTACTTTACTTTACTTTACTAACCGTTTGCCGTGTGGTGCAGGCTCAGAATACTACCACCCAATCTCCTCCCGTGGGTGTCGTAAAAGTCGACTAAGGGATTAGCCGGAGGATGGGCAGCAGCGTCCTTCGAGTACACTAACAACACAACTGCGATCACCAACCCGTCTGCCAAGCGTGGCGATTATAGCAAAACCCCCCAATAAGCCCACAACACACTCATATCGGTCGTTGTGGTGCTCTTTGTGGGAGGCCTGTGTCCAGCAATGGACTTCATTCGGCCGAAATGATGACTTTACTAATGACACACGCAGTTCAGCAGTTCAGCAGTGGACGTTCTTTGGCTGATATGATAAATTGGATATTGGAATGGATGGAATTGGTTGGCACGGTTGATGCAGTCAGTGCGGCTGATAGTCGGCTGCTGCGCTTCGGGTCGCGGGTTCGATTCTCGCACGGAACAAATATTTGTATGATCTGCAGGTAGTTGTTCCGGGTCTAGGTGTATTGTGTGTGAAATTTGTGTCTGTAAACGCACCCATGATACAGGAGAAATCCTAGTGTGGAGCAAAGTTTAAAAAAAGCTATTAAATGCCAAACGTGGTGATTTTGCCAGTTAGTGGATGCAATTATCAAACAGCGACGGGCTGACACCTATCGGGGGCGCAGTCTAATGCAGATAAAGTGTACACCTCACCCCCAGCTAGAGGTAAGAGGAAGGGCACCGTAGGGTTTTAGCCTACGGTTTGAGTCCTGCATGCCCCTCCGCTCTTCCCAAGGCGGAGGAAAACCATGAAGATTCCCTACAATAAAAAAAGAAAAAAGGTCACCATATTTAACAAAGAACGTATACGTGTTTAGTGGCCAATCTTGTGTGTACGGGTTGATATCAACGCTGGAACGTGAAAAGGTAGTAAGCGACAAGATTTGTTTAATTGAGTTAGGCCTTTCTAAGGAGAGTGATTTCAAGGATAATTGAATGTCAGAAGTTTGACACTTATACCCTTTTACTTTCAAGGTCGGATGAATTGAGGGCCATGGCCATGAACCAACATTTTAACAAGCTTTACAGATAGTCTTATTTGTAGTGTATCGTGTATGTACTTACATATCGATGTAGTTATCTTTATTGTCAACTAGCTGGGACCTGCGGTTTCACCCGCCGTTTAATTTTATATATATAGAAATGTAATTCATTGGAATGATAGTGGCGCCATCTGTCAAAGATTGGTCGTACCAGCTCAGAAACCTTTGTGGGCTCATGCACAACACTTTGCTGAAGACCATGACATGATCAAATGCATACTTTACGATTCTATAAAGGACATACACACAAACATTCATTTTTATATATATAAGATATACCTATTATCAAAGACATTATCTCCTGTAGCTGGTTTGGGAGCGGCCTGTGTTGAGCAATGGACAAAAGCGAAAAGCCGAGTAGCAGTAGATTCAGGTACCTACGAAGCCTTGTCCCCATTACGCCTGACCATTCGTTTCCAGGCTTGTTAGGACTGCCGGAACTTCTAGCAGTACAAAGATTTATATAGAAATGCGTTCATTTGAGATAGTTCTGAATTAATACGGACGCTATTTCGGAATACTCATGATTGGGCAAAATGCAATCGAACTGATACTATGAAAACAAAACTATATTCAGTACCAATAGATTAGATTAGAGTAATTAGACTAAACTAATAGATAGATTTCCATTCCTCCTTAATGGTTGTCTGGATAGCCGAGATAAAATAAGACCACCAATTTTACTTGATTTTTATATTAATACTTGTATATTTTTTGGTGTGCAATAAAGTGGATTTATTGTACTAACATTATGTTGGAAGCGATCTGGAGCTAGCTATACGTAAAGTGCTATGCGTGTTACGGTTGCATTACTCTACAAAGGTCGAGGATATTAATAGAACATTTATTTCCTAGAAACATGGTTTCAGAGATGATACATTTTTTTTTTTTTAAACGTTGCCCCCCCCTCACACTAGGATTTCTCCTGTGTCGTGGGTGCGTTTACAGACATGAATTCCACATACAATACGCCCAGACCCGGAATAACTACCTGCAGATCATACAAATATTTGTTCCGTGTGGGAATCGAACCCACGACCCTCGGCGCAGCAGTCGACTGTATCAGCCACTGCACCAACCGTGCCGTCAATCAATTGATATAGTACAGCACGTCTCACCGTACAATCGGCATGCAAAAATCAAGTGTTATTATTTCTGTACCTAGTAATGAATTTAAACATATGCAACAAAATATAAATTGAATTTGAATACACTATAACATATATTTTTTTAATTATTAATTTTATTGATAGTGTAAGTACATTGGACGAACTCTGCTCAAGACCAAATTCACACTGAGGGTGGAACGGTTGGAGTCTCGCCACAATGTGTATATCAATACCCCTGTGGTGAGAGTGCCGCCGCCAATTGTCAACCGTGTAAGCTGTTTCTGTGTAATTGAGAAACAAACATCGAAACATTTATAGTATTAGTAGGATTGTTTATGTAGGTATATAGTATTTCATGTTAGTTGTAATTTTTTTTTAAACTTTACCCCACACTAGGATTTCTCCTGTGTCGTTTACAGACATAAATTCCACACACAATACACCCAGACCCGGAACAACTACCTGCAGATCATACAAATATTTGTTCCGGGCGGGAATCAAACCCACGACCCAGAGCGCAGCAGCCGACTGTATCAGCCACTGCACCAACCGTGTCGTCAATTATATTTATTGTTTAATTGTATTTCTATATAGCAAGACCCATACGTAATATCATTATTTATTATTTTAAAACACGGTTCATCATGTTAGTTATTTCTTGCTTAAAATAAAAAGGTGCTTGTAAAATTATGTACCTATGATTCAGAAGAGGAATTGAATTTCATTAATTTTCCTGATAGATAAGACTACACTTACTTATAATTAAGCTTACTTAGACATGCTCGGGTATATAACCGATTCCGAATAAAGTGAATCTAAACTCTTCATAGGCAAAGGTAGTAAAGGTAGGTAAGTAGGCCATACAGCCTAAATGTTGTTTTAAAAATGACAAGATATTATTAGGACGTATGAAGTAGGTAATCGCAGGCTAGGCATTACTTTTTTTAAATTGAAACTTCTTTTGGGATTATGTGATTTGGATTGGATGTGTAACGAAAGAGAGACAATTATAAATGTATTGTTTATTTATAGGTTTAGGCTGTGAACAGCCTAACGTAGCACCGGCCGCCATTAGACCGTGTAATAAAACAAAATACTGTAATTTTTATTTACAGTATAGATTTACACATGAAATTATGTTTTTTCTCACAGGTGCAGTATAATTCGTGCATAAACGTTCTATCACAAGAAAGCATTTTTTCCCGCGATGTTTTGCTAGAATTACGTTTAAGATTGACGAACGTCGGGCACTTACCTTGCTTTCATGTTACCATCGCAGAGGCAACGCATCTACGCTTCTAAAAATATCTTAGGCTGACAGCGCACAATACTTGCTGCTCGAATCTTGATAATTGTGGCATATAAACACACAACCGTATATAATAGAAGAAACAGCGAGAAAGAGAGGGAACTGTCGCCTACAGTATATAATAGAAAGAGACAGAGAAAAAGAGAAAGAGAGGGAAAGATTTTCTGGAGGGGCCATAACGCTTTTTCCTAACGTGAAGATTTCTGCCAGTTCACTCTACTGTAAGCCTGGTTTGTCTGTTTTAGTCTCTCGCGAGCGTGTGGTAGAGGGAAAGGAGGAAAAGCTTAAATCTCTGGATGCTCTCTCGCTCTTTCCTCACCCTAACTAGCTTAAGGTGAAAGTGCAACAAATTTTAGCGTGTCACACACGATCCATTAGCGAGTTTCTCGAATACTGCGTGGCGAACATAAATCCTCTCCGAGATACAAAGGGATCTCGTGGTTTAACGAATGGGACCGACGACTTCAGAAGCACTCCGAGGCACGAAGGAGTCTCGATATGTTAATAACGTTCACCAATCCGTTGCATGGCCCCGGCAATCGCAGTTTTACCTCGCAGATCAAGCGGTCTCCACCGTAGTAATTTGGACACGCAAGTCTATTACTGGAGTTATGTATATTTAATAAGAAGTCTCAAACAAAATACCATAATAAATCAGTTAAATTCATGCACATAGTTTAGTAATAGGTCTGTCCCTCAATAAAACTGCGTATTATTTACGTGTTGCGTGTGCGCATAAATCGGTCACGCGTCATAGCAGCCAACAAAAAGTTGACGTTATCTGTTACCAGCCGCAGCACTAGTTATGTTGTAAAGACACTGTGCGTGTGTCGGAGTTAAGAAACACATAGAGAAGGTAATATTTATAAAGGTGTATATTATTGACCAGTTGTGCCCACGATTTGGCTCTCGTGTTTAGTCAGAACGCCTTTGTTTCTCGAAATGAAAAATATGCATTCAATGTGCTCGCCAGATATGCTAAAATAAATAAAGAAAAACGATTTACACTGCTTTCGATCTTAACATCAGACAACCATCAGGCAATTTATGAAACAAACGTCTAAACGCTATCTCGATTCTGCCCTGTCCCACCCAAATCCCCTTGTGGTATCAGCCGCCGATTACCAACCCTCCCGTATCAGTAGAGTACGCCGCCCGAGGCACGTTCTGGTCGATCCAGACGATAAAATCACGTTAGATCACATGAAGAGACTCGCGTTGTCTCGTTCACTCAACACCCGACCGTTGTACCGCCCTCGCCGCCGAGGATGCCCGCCTCACCGACGTTGCGGAGGCCTATCGCCGCGTCACCTTCCCGTTCAAGTTAGCACTTCTCCCTCCCGTCGCTTGCTCGCGCCGGCCCGTGCCGAGCCTGTAGCTTTAAATGTCCCTTAATACAATTTAAATAATACTGATCCAGCTGTCCCCAAAACAATAGCTTGTTATCCCCAGCAACGCCCTAAGCCGAGGTCCGTATCCCGCAGGGGGCGCCCTTAGCGAAAGTTGCTTAGTTTTTAATACTAAATTTAAGCCTGGCTGGAGGCCTCTTTTGGCTTCGCCAGAAATGACCGGTTAAGCAACCACATTTCCCAGAAATGTATGCGAGAAGCCCAACATAAAAAAAAACGGTTTACACTAAACTTGCAATAAAAAATGTCCTTTTTTATTGCAAGATTAGTGAAGATGTTAGTTATTGGAATATAGAACAGAAAAAAAACTGGACAAGTGTGAGTGGAACTCGCATGGAGAGGGTTGCGAAATTGCTGAATACGGTCTTGTACCAATAACTTACCCAAGAACAAACTTAAAGATCGTAGTTAAAAAACATGATTTCCTATACGTTCCAACCGCAAACGTATGTTTACACAATATTGAAAGATTTACCATGTTATTTTAATACCATAGACTTCTTGTATGTTTTCCTATAATCTTTAATTTTAATTGATATTTCTAAATTTTTTTGCTTCCGTTATTTCGGAGATAAGGTGTAATGGTAAATTTACGTCTATTTTCTTAAATAACTTTAAAACTATAAAATAAATACACTCAAGATCCTCACATTAAGCCCTTCCATTTCATGTGTTACACGGTACAGTTTGCAATACTTCATACTTTAATTTTCTATATTGCCCCCAAAAGTGATCCCTACATTCAAAGTTCATTTATTTACGTTGCAGTACGTGCTTGGGTCACAAAAGTACATATGTGTACCAAATTTTAACTTAATCGGTCCTGTAGATTGCAAATTGGCTGTGACGGACGGACAGACAGGCAGACACACGAGTGATCCTATAAGGGTTCCGCCATTATTTCCTTCGGGCCTTTGGAACTCTAATAAAGTAAATTATAATTATAAAGAAAATCATTATTAATTTAACTTTTTAACAAAAAAATACCGACCGATCGAAAAATACGATATTAAACCCACTAAAAAGAAAAACAACACTTTATTTATGAAGTCGGGCGGGGCCAGGCATGCCCCAACCATGGTTCATGCAGACCAACGAGTTATATTTATGGGCCCCGGTTGGTATTTTGTTTTGTTTCTTTTTAGTGTTAATAAATGTAAGAACTTTTCCCAATTTGGTATCCGTATCTAACACTAACAATAATTCTAAGAATCGAAACTATTAAGACATCATCTAGGTAAGCGCAGTCAAATTAAACCTGTTCATTGAAGCTGGTTAAAAACTACTTAATAAACTGTAATGAAATTTACATGGGACCAATTCGAAAGCACCTATTAAAAAAAGAATCGGTCTACAAATCTCGGTGTAATCGGTGTACATACATAAAAAATAAATTTAAAAAAATACGCATCGTATTGAGAACCTCCTCCTTTTTGAAGTCGGTAGAAATAGTTTTTAGCATAATATTGTATAGTAACGTGAGCCACAACACTGTGCTGTTTTTCAGTGTTAGCCCTAATTTTCATTTACCAAATATCTCCTAAATCTGTGTAGTAACATACATACCGGTATCATTACTACTTATAAATTAGTGTTGATTTCCGCGTTGTTACTCTGCTCCTTCAAAAACATAGAATGGACTCAAATGGGATTTTGACCATTGAATAGTATATTTATTCGGCAAGGTTTAAGGCAAGATTTTAACCCAGGAAAATAACCTCTCAAATTAATGAAATGCACATGCATAACGCTCGACGATTAATTTGTCATTTGTATAGGCTCTTCAAGCTTCGCCAATCGTCCAGTTAAGTATCCACATCACCCTTGAGATGAATGCGAGAAAACCAACAGAAAAAAAGGACATTTTGCTTTTCATTTTTCAAAACCAAATTGTCCTATATCCCGAGCACAATATAAACAGTGCTGTTCCTTATTGTATTTTATTGTTCCATTAAAAAACAATAACTGAGATATTCGCCGGTCAACTTGTTTTAGGGCCACGCAGCCTTTAATGTACACACGGCTACATATCAAGCTATACATATCCAGTATAAGCTGATCTGGCATTGTATAGGCTTCTCGTACAGTGAGAGATCAGCTTACTATACTGTAGGCATGTGTAACTCAGATCTGAGCCGGTTCAATTATTCAGATCACAGATACTTGAGCTGCTGAGCTGCGGTTCAAATGCAACATAGACAGCTCACGGCTCATTGACAGCTCAAAGGGTATAATGAAAGCTTTGCAAATAGTTTTTGAGTCTATATTCGCTCAAGTAGTCACTTTGAGCTGCTTTGAGCTGTTGATCTATGGTTCATCTGATTCGTTCTGTGAGCTGACGTATTAGTAACTGAATGATTAAAGGTGCATAAATAAAACGCGAAGCTTAACATATTTTTATAATATTTATTTTTTTAAATAAATAGTATACAAAGAAAAATCGCATATTATGTTTTAAACCTATATTATGGAAGAGATGAAAAGTGAAAAGTGGCGGTTAACCAATAGAGTGCGCGCCGAGTCACAGTTCACAGTATAGCAATGTACCTACTTGAGCTGACCTGCGAGCCGGCTCGCAGCTCCGGTTCAAGTGCTTGAACCGTGATCTGACCTGCAGCTCATGCTGATTTGTTGAGTTACCCATGTCTACTATACTGGAATGCATAGCTTGATATGCAGCCATAAATACAAGATCCCGCCTTATACGTGGAACGCTACGCCTAGGCGAGTCTTCCCTTTTGCGACGCCTACGCGAATCTACTCTTTTGCGACGCCTACACAGGTCTCTATTTTGCTTTGCCTACGCGAGTCTACTCTTTTGCGACGCCTACGCGAGTCTACTCT
This sequence comes from Diloba caeruleocephala, assembly GCA_947459985.1. NCBI lineage: Eukaryota > Metazoa > Arthropoda > Insecta > Lepidoptera > Noctuidae > Diloba > Diloba caeruleocephala. The sequence continues at coordinate 6,679,354 of OX381607.1, forward strand.
TCTGCGACGCCTTCGCGAGTCTACTGTTTTGTTACGCCTACGCGAGTCTACTCTTTTGCGACGCCTACGCGAGTCTACTCTTCTGCGACGCCTTCGCGAGTCTACTGTTTTGTTACGCCTACGCGAGTCTACTCTTCTGCGGCGCTTACACGAGTCCACTCTTTTGCTACGCCTACGCGGTTCTACACTTTTTAAGTCTGCTTATGCAAGTCTAAAAGGTAAGATCAAGTCTCTTGACATCAGAACTTGAATTCATATGTGAGCAACATAGGGCATATTACCTAGCTTAATTAAAAGCATTCTTACAACAAACACCTCAATATAAATAAATATACCTTTGTATATCGGAGTCCTGGTTAACACAAGAGAAAATGGAAATTATACAATTTAGTTGTTACATGTTTGCGGCATCATACTGCCGGAAAAATCGAGTAGAGATAACTCATATCACTAAAATGTCAAAACAATATGTTATAATAAATTGCCTGAAACAATAAAAATGAAACTAAATTTTACATTTACGAATAAACAAAACTCCACTTATTAAACAAATGCTATTATAACATAAATTAATATTTAAATGACAAATTCTAATATAGTAACAAATAATTTATACTAATATTATAAATGTGAATGTAAGTTGTAAGATGTAAGGTCGCTCAGAATGCCACCACCCCATTTCATCCTGTGGGTGTCGTAAAAGTCGACTAAGGGATAAACCGGAGAATGGGCAGCAGCGTCCTTCGACACAACAACTCAACTGCGATCGCCAACCCGTCTGCCAAGCGTGGCGATTATGGCAAGACCCCCCACTGAGCACACTACACATCCATATCGGTTGTTGTGGTGATCTTTGGGAGAGGCCTGTCTAGCAGTGGACTTTATTCGGCTGAAATGATGAATGTAAGTTTGTTTGTTACGCTTTCACGCGAAAACTACTTAACCGATCATCATGAAACTTTTTACACATATTTTAGAGGTATTAGAAGTAACATAAGATACTTTTTATTGAAAAAATATTTATTTTTACGGAAGATAAAAAAAATGATTTATTTAATGGCTTCAATGCGAGCGAAGCCGCTGGAAAAAGCTAGGAGAGAAATAAATGTAACAACATATTAAATTAATTTATTTAATAACAATATCATCAATAAAAACTAATACATGATAACAAATTGAGGACTGCGCGCTCATTCCGAGTGATCGCGGTGCGGGCGGCACAGTAGTGGCCACATTTCGCCTTGTCAATAGCACGGCGCACAACGAGGCTTCGGCGGGATCCTTTACAATCCCACCCCAAAACATGCCTTGGGTGGCTGCCTCTTTTTAGTCGCTTTTCCTCGGCTAGAGAAAGTGATCTCTTCACATTCACCCTCTCCAAAATTTTCCTATAGGCCCATGTGTCTGCCCATTACTCAGCAGCCTCTGGAGCATTCGTTCTCGAGATCCCGGAGAATGTTCGATGCCGAAGATGATCGTCTAAGTGGTTTTAGCGTCCCTCCACCCTGCCAAAGGCGGAGCATGTCGACGAGGATAATAGGCACGGTGAAAAAAAAAACAAGGGTCACTTTTAACTATAGGGATTAATTACATAAATACCTACATACTACATGAGTACAAAGAACAAATCTATGTTTCTAACACCCATACTTTCTCCATCATGTTATTAGCACAAGATAAATAACACTGTTACGTAATGATTGAATAGATGGCAAAAAATCGCAACTCGTGTTTAGTCCGTCAAGCCAATGATGCCATGGAACTGACAAGAAATGTACTACCTATTTATTCATAAGTAGTAATGAGCGATTGCGAATGGAAACAATCGATTTATACGATTGCAAAAAATATTAGATAACCATCCAACCACAATTAACGTGTGGTGCCAGCTAAGAATAGCATCAACCCATCTCATCCTGAGGGTATCGTAAAAGTCGACTATTCGATTAGCCGAAGGATAGGCAGCAGATCCCTTCGAGTACATTTGCAAGTTAACTGTGATCGCAAACCCGCCTGCCAGGCGCACAACACAAACCCAAACCGGTAGTTGTGGTGATTTTTTCAGCTGAAATGTTGATGATGAACAATTGTCGTTATACAATTATGGACCTAGTTGCCTCGTCCTCTATGATGAAGAATTAGAACTTGTTCATATCGGGTCTGTATTCATCGACGCCACATATACACTCACACACATAAACCCGTAAACGTCCACAGCTGAACGGGGGTTTCCCAATGATCACTACAATGAGCGGTCATAGGGATTTTGCCATACTTATCATCACACTTGGCGAGTGGATTGGTGATCGCAGTATGTTGTATTAGCACAAGCGAGGACGCTGTTTTCATCCTCTTGAAATCAACCGTTGGTCATCTTTTACAACATCTATGGGTGGAGAGGGGTGGTCTATTCTTTGCCAGGCACCACATGGAACTACCGAGAACCACACGGAAATTCATAGCTCTTCTTCTTGATCGTTACACTCTTGACAGAGTAGTCGTGGTCGTCACTTTCATCACATTCATAGCTAGTTGCACTCAATGTTCGGTCGTCAAACAGCGAGTTCGCGAGGCGCGGTCATTTAATGGATGCCGCATAGTGGTATTCGAACTGAGCGTCCGTCAACGTGTGCGCAGCACAGCGTACAGCGAGACTTGGGGGGATCCTTTACACTTCCTGTAATGACTATCATAGATATGCGAAAATCAGTCGGGACCAAAAGCTAAACGTGCTCTCTAAGGCACGTTTAATATGGAATGGTTTTTGATATAGAAATAATGGTCACGATCATCATCATATCAGCCAAAGGACGTCCGCTGCTGAATAAAGGCTTCCCCCATGGATTTCCACAACGTCCGGTCACATGTCGCCCGTATCCAACGGCTCCCAGAGACCTTCACCAGGTCGTCCCTCGCTTCGTTTTCTGGTGCGCGGTCTCCACTCGTAAATAGTGGTCACCCATCCAAAGTCTGACTACAGCAACTTCATAGATCGATCCTTAACAGACCGTAGGCATTTAGTCACAAGGGTATGGCCCAGTGGCTTATCCGTGAAGTCACCCCCAGTCATAAGTAAGACGTCCCTCCAACCTTGCACAGTGGGGAAGAAGTCGATGACGATTTTCCAACGAAAAAAATGGCATTTAGCCACAAAATCGTCTTTTAATGGTTCCGAACATCCAAATAAAAAAATGACGAATCCCTTATAGGATCATTCGTGTGTCTGTCTGACCGTCTGTCACAGGCAATTTGCTCCGTATCTATTGGACCGCTATGTTGAAAATGTTTGCAACCCCAAACACTAACATAAATTAAAGCACACTTTTAGGGATCTGTACCGTAACATATGAAACGGAAGGGCTTATTGTGAGGGTCTCAAAATATTTATTGTGTAATTTAAAAAAAGTAATTTAAGAAAATAGATGAGTATTTACCGTTTCCCTCCCTATATCTCCGAAACTACTGAGTCAAAAATATTGAAAAAATACCGAAAATAGTTCTTTACTTGTAGATTATAAGAAGTCTATAATCTCAGAATAACATTTTCATTTAATCATTTTCCGTACAAACTTACATTTCCAGCTGGAATGTATGGAAGAAGATTTTTTTCAACTACAATGTTAAGTTTGTTCTTGGGATGAATTATTGTTACAACACATAATTCAACAATAGACCATATATTCAGTAATATTGTTCTACAATCCGGTACTATACATACTTTTTAATTACCTTAAACAAATTTGGGTCTGATGTAATAAAACATGGTAGATAACATATTCATCGTGAGGAACCCTCTCCGCGTTCATCTCTCTCTTGCCCGGTTTTTTATGACAGGTTCCGCTTTTTACCTCGATATCACCTGATGTAAATTGATGGATACAGTCTACGATGAAACGAGCGCACTCAGAAGATACCTATTCACTTTTCTTTAAAGGTGAATGGGATAACGATAGCAAATTACAGACGCTGGTAAGAAGTTATATTATGTATAAATATTGTTACAGGTATCTGTCTCTCGTTACAAAAACTCGTCAGTCCATTTACGAACTCATTGAAAGTAGAAGTTAAACGATTATGACAACTTTGTTACTTTAGTAACCTGAGGCTCTGTCGGATACCAGATTTAAAAAGCGAACTTGAACGTGAGGCAACGTAAGCTAATTGTTACAAATTGTTGGTACAAGGTTACGAAATATAACTAAGTAGTATCTAATTAGATCTATAATTAAAAGTTATGTCAGATGCTGTGTGGTTCTTGGTTTCTAAAATATAGTAATGTCTTAGGTTTTCGCGATGATTACTCATTTTAATAAAACACTTTTAAACAGATTACATCGCACATAATATAGATTTTTGTTTTTCAAGCAGTACAATTATTTAAGCTCAAACATCCGTACATCCTTGAAAAAAGGGGTGCAATTCCTTAAGCTCAAACATCCATACATCCATAAATACAGAGTCGAAATAATGGTGATAACCCAGTTTGGTATTCGCTAACACTGGTCCTCATGGCTCACCGTCTGCAACGGGTCCTTGCATAGCTTCAATCATATCTTAACGAATACCAAATTGGTTTTTCACCGTTTTTTCAGTTGGGTGCAATTCCTTAAGCTCAAACATCCATACATGCTTGAATACAGAATCTAAATAACGGTGTAAAACCAATTCGGTTCTTTTCCTTTTCAGTGGTTTTAACTTTTTTATTTTTATATCGTGTAAGCTTTTTGAAGTCGATATATTTTTTGTTAAAAAGTTTTATTTGTTTCTTTTTTAGTGAAAATAAGTGTGGCCGTGTGGTGCCGGCTCAGAATGCCACCACCCCATTTCATCCTGTGGGTGTCGTAAAAGTCGACTAAGGGATTAACCGGAGGATGGGCAGCAGCGTCCATCGAGTACATTAACAACTCAACTGCGATCGCCAACCCGTCTGCCAAGCGTGGCGATTATGGCAAGACCCCCCAATGAGCACACAACACACCCATTTCGGTCGTTGTGGTTATCTTTGGGGGAGGCCTGTGTCCAGCAGTGGACTTCATTCGGCCGAAATAATAAAATAAAAAAGTGTAATTTTTTTTTTCAATTTGGTGTCAACACAAGTATTTAACACTAAAAATAAGAGTGACTCAAATAAAATTAACCTGTTTATTGAAGCTGGCTCAAAAACTACTCAATCAAATGAAATGAAATTTATATGGGACTAATTGCAAAGCATTCTACACCTGGTAAAAAAAAATTGCTCAAGTCGGTCCTCAAATCACGGAGTAATCGCCGTAGATCCATAAAAAAAAACGCATCGAACTGAGAACGTTCTCCTTTTTAAAGGCGGTCATAAATTGTTTCGATGTACACGGTAATTACGCACAATGTCTTGATGTTCTTTTAGTGTTGTATGAATTTTGTGACTTTATTATTTTAATAACAGGATTCAAAACCTGCCAACTATTTTGTCTATTATAATTAGGATGTTTTCTGATTTCAATAGCCTCACGAAACATTCTTGGAACATATCGGTTCACCTACGCAAGCACTTAAGGTTGATAAAAACGAAGAAGTCTATAGTATACGCAAAAAGAGATATACGATATGTTAAAAACATTTATTATTTCGAGAATATATTTTCTCGTCGTGTGTTTGATGGATTGGCAAAATCCATCCCTCACCTTTCTCAGCACAATGCCCTCTGCATTCTGCATCTGATAATATTGATATATTGTCATATCGGCCATTTATACGTTCACTGCTGAACAAAAGCCTTCCCCATATATTTCCTCAACTGTGTCATAATTTTGGGGGTAATTTCTAATACTCACCACGCTTGGCAGATGGGTTGGTGAGCGAAGTATGGCTACCGTTTCGCAGAAGAGACAATGCTGCCCATCCCTCTGGTATAGATTTTCTTTGTCGCCTTTTACGACACCCAGAGGAGGAGATGGAGTGGTGCTTTATTCTTATCCGGACATCACACGTATAGCAGTGATAATACCACCCAAATAATTTGCCTGCACATTCTAGTCAATTTCTCTAATCTCCGCGGTCATAAATTCTCTGGGCAATACCTCCTTTTGTAATAGAACTACTTCTAGCAGCAGACAGCTGTAGACATCAGTCGTAATGATTTTCAAGCTGTATGCTTAAAACTACAGCTAGAAATACTTTGAGAATAATTTATATATCGCTATTAATAGCGCCATCTGTCTATTTCAAATATGAACTAACTACAGAACGTATCCACGTTCTATTGGTAGTTCATGTATCCACATATTACCTTATTAGAATGCTGACAAAGATCTTCAAACTATTCTTCAAACAGATATATTAACTTTAAAAGCAAACTTATTCATAATAATGATGTACCGGTCCTACGGGCCTCTAAAAGGGTACTAGGTTAAACACAAGAATATTTACAGCCTGATAAAAGTACTACAGGCCTATTTTAGGTATACCTTGTTGCAGTTCCAATTAACTAATATCTACTCCAACATTCTTACTTCGGTGTTACGAGAGCGCGCGACTGTAAATGCGCTTGCGCAACCGCTACAATTATTATCTGTAATTGGCTGCAATCTGGACTTAAACGAACTAAAGCCGATGCAAGGCTTTAACTTGCTTTAATAATATTAGTACAGCGGATCATTTGTGGTTATGTGTGGATATTTACGATGATCACTGACTGACTCACAGAGGGACTCACTGTCTGACTCTGTCACACTTCCAAAGTACACGTCCCACGTCCAACACGCTCAACACGCACGCAAGAGGCCGCGTGTTAGACTCCACGTAAGCCAAAAGAGTTATTTCTTACAGAGTCGGTCATTGTGGAAATCTGTGGGAACGTTTTGGAAACGTGCGCCTTTGTTCAGCAGTGGACGTCCTTTGGCTGATATGGTGATAAGTGTATCTGCTTGAGGCTGAGTTCTAGAACTGAACATTTGCACCTTGCTTATAGATCACACCAGATTACTGCTAAATGCTATGAACAACTCACCATCCTTCAGTATAGTACGTGTTTGCTTGCTAAAATTACGTAATTCGAATATGTGAATTGCCGTATTTGTTATAAGAAGTGTATCAAAATTCTACAACGAAAGCCTAGAAACGAAATTCCCAACCTCCTGGCGCTTGCAACAGCGTTGAAATGTCGTGTGCTCGAAATTATGCACGGAACAAATATTTGTATGATCTGCAAGTAGATGTTCCGGGTCTACACCCGTATTGTGTGTGAAATTTCTGTCTGTAACAGTTTCGCACGACACAGGAGAAATCTTAGTGTGACAGACAGCGCACAGGGATGTTTCGGGGTATCCTTTACAATCCCCCCGGGAGGGTGACCACTTTACAGACAACCTCTCCAAGATGTGCCATCGGTGAGTGGCTTCAGTGTGATCATACGAGGACCTGGTGTGACTTTGCAACCCTTAGGTGCTGAAGATGATCGCCCCAGTGGTTTTAGCCGGTAGGAGTCCGGCATGCCCCTTCGTCCTTCTCCAGAGCGGAGGAAGTTCATGAAGAATACCCACTGGCTCAATAAAAAATAATAAAAAGCATAATAAAACACACATACACTTATTAATATTTATTAATACAATATCTTAATATCTTAACAATTATGACACACTTCACGACTTCTTAGGTTTGCTCTTGTCGAAAGTCTGGCCTTCGTAGTAGTTTTCGCTGAAACATACAAACCAGTTTAAATGACATAATTCGAGTCGAGCTGGGTTTGCTTGCTCAGAGATTTCTACACGATTTCAGATGTAGAGCTACCAAAACAAGCAAGGAGATTGCAAATACCCTACAGCTAGAAGACGCTTTTCATCATTTCGGCCGAACAAAGTCCACTGCTGGACACAGGCCTCCCTCAAAGATCACCACAACGACCGACATCGGTGTGTTGTGTGCTCATTGGGGAGTTTTGCCACAATCGCCACGCTTGGCAGGCGGGTTGGCGATCGCAGTTGAGCTGCTAATGTATTCGAAGGACGCTGCTGCCCATCCTCCGGCTAACCCCTTAGTCGCCTTACCCCCACGGGATGAGATGGAGTGGTGGTATTCTTAGCCAGCACCATACGGCAAGAGACCTATTATCAGTAAAATTTAAGTAAATGAAATAAAGTTTAAATAATTAACTATCCAGTTAACCCTTACCATCCTTCAACTTTCTCGGGCTCATCGCACATGAATGTATCCTCATTGTAGACCTTGCCGAGCGGGCAAAGGCCCTTCTGGGGCTGAACTCCGTTGCGGCAGATGTAGAACTTTTGGCAGTCTTCGGGATGAGGGAACGTGGGGTGGGGCAGTGCGCGACCGTTAGGACCCATCACTTCGCCGTCGGGGCACGAGAAGCCGTCGTCGAGCAAGTCTGGAATGTAGAATTATGACGTCAATAAAAATGTACGACAAATTTGAAGTTTTTGAGCAGCCCATCTGTCGAGTCTAGTCTAGACTCAACGAACGTGTTTGTAAAGACATTAATGAGAAACTTATGCTAAATACTTTAATATGACCTATTAGATTAAGTCACTATTTTAGGTCTGTAACAGAGTCAAAACAAAATAATATATTAAACTTTCTATCACGATATTTTCTTGGGTCTACTTACGTATACCTACGTCATCTAAGTACCAACACATTTATTACATTCATTTAAATCCGTTGTCAATATCAAAGTTACATACCCTTAGTAATATGATCACACTGCCTGTTGACTGAGTCCTTCCAGTCGCAGTTAGAAGACTCCTCGTCGAAGTAAAGGCCGGGAGGGCAGGGCATCTCATTAGGCGTGCCGTCGGAACAGTAGTAGAACTTATCGCAGGCCTGCAATGTTTCATTTTCAATGTAAATACTTGAAAAAGTATATTTTCAAGTGTGTTCTCGAGAACCTGGATCCCTACTTCAGTGCGGTGCTGAAGATGATAACTCAGGCAGATTTAGCCAGCAAGAGTTCAACATACCATTCGCTCAGAGGGTCGAGCCCCGGGAGCGCTGGAAGACATGAGCATTTCCGCTGAAGTGAAAAAAAAGTTTCAGGCATGTACCTATGCCACTTGAGCTATGAGTTCGGAATGATATAATGAGATTTTATGGAGGTAAATATATTACTTTATACCAATCAGGGATCGCCGTGTGAATTTAGTATTCAGTAAAATTGTATATCGACCAATGTTATGCACGTGGCTATAGGAAAACTTCCAAATGTAATTATACTAGTCATAACAAACAACTTTTGGTCTACGACCTTTGGAAATCAGAAAAACAAAACGAGTTCCTACAAAAATACGACAAATTGATCTTTAACTTTGCATATCAAAAAGGATTCAATTATTTCTTAATTCCAAAAGTTTTGGATTGTTTTAACGCGCATAAATTTTCCTCTAGCTACAAATATATACTATAGTCAACAAAATTGTGTCGATAAGTCCTATGCAATAATTTTGACTAACAAGCTAAAACGCCTTACCATAATTCTGATTTTAATTGTCGAAAATTTAAATATCTGGCACCGCGGTGGTGCCTACCTACCTGGTTGGACCCTTGCAATAAAAAATCTGCCACCGGTGAATAACCAACCACCTAAATTTTATAGGTAATTATAGTTGCATCTGCATACCCTTCTTTATTTTATTTTATCTGGTGGAAATACCTCATGTTCTTCCTCTGCTTGGGGAAAGGCGGAGGGGTATGCCGGAGTAAATTTTAATCATAATTATGGTAAGGCGGTTAACTTCTCCGTCAAAATTTTATGGGTACCGTCATCGCCTGGAATATGTGCCTAAAAGCGTGGCATTAATGGGTGGCTCTAGATGATTTTTTCCGTTTGGTTATCTTAGTTGTAAGTGTGGTTTTCGGATTAAGAATATATCACCACTCCATCTCCTCCTGTGGATAACGTAAAAGGCGACTAAGGGACTCTAAACTAAAGGGATGGGCAGCAGCGCCCTTCTGTGGAACAGTGTCATTCTGCGCTCACCAACCCACCTGCCAAGCGTGGTGAGTATTGGCAAATCCCGCCCATAATGATGACACAATTGTGGATCTCTATGGGGTAGGCCTTTGTTCAGCTGTGGACGGCATATAGCTGATATGAGGATCTTAGTTGTATTCCAGGTGAAAGGTAAAAGAGCCAGAGGAAATACCGGAACAAAAGGCCTTCCAACTTAAATCTTAGGTCAGCAACGTATGAGAAATCGAAAGGATACTGATTTTTTTTTAAACTTTGCCCCACACTAGGATTTCTCCTGTGTCGTGGGTACGTTTACTGACATACATTTCACACACAATACACCCAGACCCGGAACAAGTACCTGGAGATCATACAAATATTTGTTCACTGCGGGAATCGAACCCGCGACCCGGAGCGCAGCAGTCGACTGTATCAACCACTGCACCAACTTTCTTTACAAATCAGTTACACACACCCTTTTCAAGCTAACATTGCTTTAAATCTACATCTTACTAACACAACTAATAATTCCAGCATAATTTCAGCCGAAGAAAGTCCACTGCTGGACACAGGCCTCCCACAACGATCACCACAATGACTGCTGTTGTGTGCTCATTGGGGGATTTTGCCAGAATCGCTACGCTTGGCAGGCGGGTTCGCGATCGCAGTTGAGTTGTTAATGTACTCGAAGGACGCTGTTGCCCATCCTCCAGATAATCCCATAGTCTACTTTTACGAACACACAGGATGAGATGGGTTGGTGGTATTCGTAGCCGTCACCACACATCAATAATTCCAACATGACCAAATATCGAGATACAACATAATGTCTTTGAAGCTTCTCGTCTTTGTACCTAACGTTGGACGGAACACAAATGTTAGTTACAATAGTGGTTAGTTTCACAATATACCTGAGGATCGGGGTGTTTGAAATATCCGTTCTGTCTCGGGCAGCCTTTGGACGGTTTTGCCTCCTCTGGGAAAAAAATATCCTTGTAAGTATATGTGCTAGATACGTCGCGCACACTCCAGAAATGGAGGAGAGATAAGAGGCCTGTGTCCAAGATTGAATCGAAAAGGCCTCAATGATGAAAATAACGATGATGATTTCAAGGAGAACATTAATTAATTTCTTTATTTATATATAAACAGCACTAACGTTACAGGTTCCCCTAAAGCATTAGTGTGTTCCTAAATTGTTATTTGTAACACAATACATATAACGGATACGAGGGTGTAAGTGACATCGTATCTAAAACTTTGGGAAGAGCAATTAGCTTATATTAAAAATAGGAAAGCTATTTATCACGACATTAATACGTTGCAGTTTTTGACATTTATGAGCACGCAATGTATCGTAAACAACGCGTTCAAAATGCTACGCGATTTTTTACTATAATATGATACTATTATGCCACTGCAAGCGATGACATCATCCGTGAACTATAGTGAAACAACCATCATTTAGTTTTTATTTTCATTTCAGTTTTGTGTGAATATAAATCATTTATATTGCTTTTATTCAAAAGATATAGAATTGTTTTATGCTGCAATCAGTTAAATAAACTGTTTAAAAAAGCTGAAATATCATAAAAAAGACCGACGAAAAATTGTAACGCTTAGGATCCCAGAATCATGTACTGAATCTATGGTATCAGTTTTCGTTACAACGTCCCTTACACGCATTGTTCAATAGCCTTATCCATCAGGTACATAGTTTCGTATCATATGGTGATACCAATATAATATCAATTAAAAACTTACGCAGCTCTTTTCTGTCCCCGCAGTCTACATTGGAGGGGATGTCACATCGCTCCTTGTTGGAGTTCTCATCTGAGAAGACTAGGCCGTCGGAACATAACCTCGTTTCTGATACACCTGTGTACAAAAAACAAAACATATGTAAAAATAAAGAAATAAATGATACCTATACGTACCAGAAAACGTATACTAGAGCCTATTTAAAAGTCTCGGTACATATTTTTATACAGTTATCACTTTGTGTCGTTTACAGGTGTTAAAGCTATATAATATTAATCGCAAATAACGAAATCATATCTCATAAGTGATCACAAAATTAAATCTCAACATTTTCCTGTAATTTCAAACAATCTACCCTAATACATTTCATTTTTTCATTCAGTTGGATTATAAATATGATTATTTACATACAAGTAATTATTTCTTATTTGAGTGATTAAACTAGTTATTCACAAACATTAGGTACAATCAGTTTAATGGTAGTATTAAAAACGAAAAACTTTATTATTTTTTGTTGTAAACTTTCTGTACCTTTTAGAAGATTACAAGTGAGCGGACCCAATGTATGTAACACATATAACAATGTAACTATCCAAATGTATCATGTTTATTATGTAGGTATTTTTACATATAGGTAGATTTACGGAGAGAGGTCGGTAACATGACATATCAGGCCACAAATACATCAGATCAGTGCGGCAGTTCAAGATTCAACTATCCTTCTGAATACAATTGCGACATATGGCGCGTCGCGCACTTATCGTTGCGTTGTCGCACTGCACTAATGTGTTATCTGCCTTAAAATTGAACTCGTGTGACACGGTGCATCAAACATTCTCTGGGGAGACATGAAGTATGGATTCGGCCTTTATACGTGCATCTAGCTTAAGACGTCATTGGATTGTATACTGGAGGCTTACGAGGGAGCTTCAAAATTGATTATGTAGACAATTTTGTTTTATTTTAACGATATTTACATTACAAATAACTGGTGTAATATGAAATGTTTTTAACTCACTTTCATGTTAAGATGAAAAAAATGTAATAATCAACCATCGATACGAGTTAATAAGTTGGCAGTTTTTAACCACACTGACAAGGTACTCAATTAAATTAGTTCAAGTACTCTTTACTAGAAACTTTTTTTTAACAATGTAATTCTCTATGTTTGAGTTGATATTTGAGAGAATATTTTCTGAAGCTTTTTGCTTCCAAGCTACATTTCTATTCGTATCATGGCAGAACTCAGAGCGGTATTATTGCTACATGAAAAAGTAAATTGAGCAGCTACACTTTTTTTATATAATTTCTCATATTTTTAGCATTCGTCTCATCATTTATCAGAGCACCAGGTTTCCTGGGGAGGGAGAAGCTCACATTGGCCCTAACATAAAATACATTGATAATACTTTATGTACTTGCATTGCATGACTTCTACGCCAGTATATGACATCCATATCTTGCATAGATTGGTCGTTGCAAAACCACAAGATTCCGCTCACTTGTATTACCGGCGGAATGCATGTATTTGTGCATTAAAGAATGTAACTGCTAACTATATTAAGGTTAACTATTATTACTACTGTATTCTGGAGGTCATAGTGTGCTAACTTAATGTTGTTATGGACACTTTTGTTGCGAACAGTTCTAGTTAGCGTAATGGGTTTTTAATATGGCGTCATCACGCCACGGTCTTTTTTATAGAAATTGTAACGCACAATACCAATGATTAAATAACGAGTTCGGAGCAATTTTAATCTTTAGAGAAACAATAAAGCATAGTTGTATGAACTATTTATACATATTTTCTATATATCTAAAGCCTTTTTGACTGCCTAAGATTAAGACGTTGATATGATAGAAATTTAATTAAAATCAATTTTTTAAGGCAAGATATAAGCCGACTTTTAAAAATAACTGCTGAATAATCACCAAGTCGTCTATCCACTTCGTTGGAGGTTGTCCCGCGCAGCGCTTTTCGGTGCGCAGTCTCAACTGGAAAGTCTTGCTCCAATGGCCATCAGTTCGTCGAGCAATGTGTCCCGCCCATTGCCATTTTAGTTTACTAATGCTTTCAGCTATGTCAGCAACTTTAGTTTTTCTACAGATCTCCACATTTCTGATTCGATATCGTAGAGAAATACCAAGAATAGCTCCCTCCATAGCTCGCTGAGTGACCTTGAGCCTCCATATGACACCCATAGTGGGTGGTAAAGTTCAAATAGGAGTTATTCCGTATGAAATCTTTTAATCAATAAAGCCAGCTCATTTCAGAACTGTAAGAATTTTCTATAGGGTTCCAAAGAAGGAAATCCATTTGATTTTAATGCTTCTATTCGGACAGGCAGAAACTGACGTTGCTCTGTTGTACGAGGATCTGTATTCGTTAGATTCTGGTTTTGTCCGTACCGAGTTGTACCTAACAAAAAGCGTTAGCTATATCAGCCTAATCAGCTATAGCTGTATATTAATAGGTATTACAATCATATAATGTTGTCAGAACATTTAATCAAACTCAATTACACAGATTCCAATAGAAGTTATAAATATATTTTTATATTAGTTTTACTATACATGAATATAACGTCCCATATAGCATTGTAAAGTGATGGCCTGAAACACAGGTTTCAATAAACCTAGTTCGGATAAGTCGGTTCATATAATTCTAAGTCCGAGTAATATTTTTGTACCCGTTTTTATTTTTTTATTATTCCCTTTATTTAATTAATATACATTTTAAATACATAATAAAATATATTTATAATTATAATGAATTGTGATCCACCGGCATCGGGAACAAGGTCCAAGCTGCCAGGGGCTAGAGTTCCAGATAGAGGAACCTCCTCACAATACGTGCCGTGTCGAAGAGTACCGCTTTCTGCATCAAGCCCTTGGCCCATACGCCCAACGAGAGCCTCTTAAGGTATTGGTTGATGCTCTTGTCCATTAGACCATTGGCCGTAATAACTATTGGCACAATGATTGCAGAGTTTACCTCCCACATGTTGACAATCTCGTACGCCATGTCAAGGTACTTAATTTGTTTATCTTTCTCGGCTTTCACGAAATTCTCGTCGTACGGAATAGTTATATTCACAATCATTGTGCGTCACTTTACTAGATCTATCACCACTATACCTGGTTTACCAGCTAAAATAGTCTTGTCAGTGATAACAAATCGATCCCAGTACAGTGTGACATGGTAATTTTCTAGAACTGGGTCGGACACATATTTGTAGTATGGCACTTCTGACGTCTGAATCCTGGCCACTTGGTAATGTCTGTGCAAATATTCACCGTTAGCTCTTGCTATTATATTGTTATTATTATCTAAACATAAATGGCGAATAATTAAATTTCCAAACAGCAATAATAGAAACGAGGCATTAAATATTATTTAAAACGAAACGATTATCAAATTTATAAAACACAACATTGTAAACGGTCGTAAACAACTAATTATTATTACATAGACAGATAAATGATTATTCGAGGCTTTCTCTTTGCATAACGCTTTTACTTACAAGCGTATTTAATTTGGATTCGCCTCGAAATGTTAAATAACATAGAAATCTTGTTAATATTCCTGACGCATCTGCCTAACATTCTCTTTGATACATTAGCAAGTATCTGCAGAAACAGAGAGAAAATGTGTTTGGTATACATTTTATTAGAAAACTAAATTACCTAATACTTAAGTGACAGATGTGTAGCAGGATACTTCAACCGGTTCACGTGTTTTTGAGCTCTGAACCACCTTACCAACAGAAACGCTAACATACTACCCAAGCACAAAAACTCTACTTTCATCTTCTGCTTAAAGATCCTGATCAAGGGTATAGATTTAGCATATAAAAAAATAACGCAATATACGTATCTCAGGAGACACTGGGGGGCGTTGTGACCTTTTTTCTTAGTGTAGTGTTCCATTCACTTATTGTCTACTTCTTCTGCTTGCCTAGAATTTGATTCCTAATTAGGTAGTATAAAGTTCAAGCTTTGCATAATTAAATCATCCCACTCCACATTATTACCGATATTCACATTTTGGGCAATATCATGCAAGCAGTTTATTACCCAGTTATGGTCGCCTTCGTAACATTTCGCTATTTAATAATGAGGAAATATTAGGAATTTTTACACTCTACTTGCTGTAGTAATGAGAGTGACCGATAGCTGGCAAAAAAAACAACGTCACGATATTTTGTGTAGTAATGTCACATTGTACAATAGCGGCCTACTCATTAATATTGGATTGATAGTAAGCACGCGAGTTGGCGGGAAATCACAAACGTCAAATTGACAGCAATAAGAATGATCCATTGGTAAAATGAAATTCCAAGCTAAACTGCTTTTGTGATATAAGACTTCACAACTAAGTAAATAAAACTGGTCATAAAGCATGCATAAATTATAACGAGTTTACACTTTCCTTCTAGTTTCATAACGTACATAATTATATATAAGATTTCATAGCTCTTGTTATAATAATAACATTTTAATCATTATTTGGTCTTCAGCGATCTGCGATACGAAAATTGGTATTTGCCAAATAACAGCCAATATTATTACATGAAGATTCGAGATTAAAAATTTTTTAGGCAAACCGAAACGCACTCATGAATATATAAGTGGACGTTAATGTATGATTGATGAGTTTTCTCTGGTAATTAACTTTTTTTGTTGAGAATTTTGTATTTTACTTGGTTGCCGTATTACCATCACTTAGGGTCTTTTTTTTTGCATTTTCCTTCAGAACTTCGAGCGTTAGTTTCTCCAGTTCTCGACAAAGATTCTTCTTGAGGGCTGCATAGCTTGTGGCTTGTGCACATAAACCCGTGACTTTAAATAACCGTGTTCTAGGGCGGTTAAATGAGGTGATCTGCGGGCCAGTGCAAATCGCCTAAACGCCATATCGAACAACTGGAAACATCTACTTTAGAAGGTCGTTTGTGGCTCGTGTAGTACGTGCCGTTGCTCCATCCTGGTATAACCATACGAGGAATGAAACATTATTTAATCATGGCTCTTTAGCACTCACCATCCACAGAGAATGCAGGGCTGGGCCCGTGCCGTTCTTCAAAAAATACTGTCCATGACTCCTTCAAAATAAACAGCACACCATTCAGTGACTTTGAGTGGATATAATGTCTCTTCGGGCGTACGCTCCACTGTTGAGATTCGGGACGACGTGAGCGTAGGTTAGACACGATTCACAGTCTACAGTTCAACAGATGATGGATTTTTTGCACTCTTCTAGGTCACATCTTCAAGTGTTCACCAAAATACGCTGCAGAGACTTGCGTGGAATGGCCAATTGTAGGTCGTCTGTTCGATGTTGAACGACATGTTTAGCCACGGCGGCGATAGGCCGTACGGGAGGTATGAGCCTTCCAGGGCTTGCTCGGTCCCGTGTTCTTCCAATCTCAAAGAGTCGTGCGTATAAACGCCGCATTGAACAGCCAGTGAGAATCAGATGGCCAGAAAAATGGGCACAAAATGCACCTTGTGCCAAAATCACTGACGAATCGTTCGTCAAAGACATCGTGATGATTATTCCGCTATTTGCTTCGTCACATTACTTATTCACACAAATTCTAATTATATTTACTAGTGTTACTATGATTCATGTAACTACCCTCAAACCATTTAACAAACCTTCAACTGTACTATCTATTTTCAACAAGTGTCGGTATACAAACAGATATTTTGCTCAATGCAAATTGAATGTTATTACCTTATATTACCCCCTGGGGGTTATAGCAGTGAAGGCCTAGTGGTTGAAAGCTTGACTTCAAAACAAACGGGTCTGAGTTAGATCCCAGCCCAAATCTCTGACTTTTTGGATGCATGTGCGGGTCAGAATCTGATTTTCACTTGAGTTAACGGCGAAGGAAAAACAACGTGAGGAACTTACACACTAGACAAGAATCTTTTTTTTTTCAATTTAGTGTGCATAGTCCGCCAATTTGCACTAGGCCAGTTCAGCGTGGTAGACTAAGACCTAACCTTTCTTATCAGGAAAAAAGGCCCGTGCCCAGCAGTGGGACAGTAATAGGCTGATTATGTATCATGGATGATAATTGATTATTAAAGTACTTATATTTAATTTACTAGCTTGTTTCATTTCCTTTGATGTTCAACGTATTCATATTCTTAGTATCCGTAACATCACTAGAAATAAATGTTAATACACCTACTTATGTTATTGCTTTTGAGAATGGCATTTTTACTAGCGGATTCGTAGGAAACAATAAAAAAATCTAAATAAACAACAATAAAAATACCAGCCCACGTCTTCTTATATTCCCACATTATACGATAAAATATTCATTATTACGAAAGACAACATTTTAACATAAAAATCTTTGCTATAAAACCTATTAAAACCTACGTAATAAGTGAAACCCGGAATGAGAGAAGTAATCTTCGCATCGGAATCACCTTCTTGCATTAAATATGTTACGTCAATAGTACATACTCGAAGGTACCTATGCACACTGCGTGGTTGACCTTTGTACTGACCTTTGCTGCATTTGTAGTAAAGGTCACACTGGTATGGATCCGGGTAGAAGCCGCTTTTCTCCGGACAGTTGAACTCTTGTGCTGAAACTGAAATATATTTTCATATTAGATTACACTTGAAATATGCTTATGAATAAAAATCTGGCTTGTTCTAAGTTTGCAACAATTTGTTGAATCTACAAGTACCATCAAAAGACCAATAAAGATAGATTCGTATTCAAAAATAATTTCGAAGTCGTGATACTCTAAAGCGTTATACTTTTTGTGGAAACCTAACTGGAACCATTAAATACCACATAAAGCTTAACGATGAAAGATGCGATCATACAATGAGTATTCGTATTAATTTACACCCGTAATGCTGAACCATTATAGGCTTAAATTGCCATCATAAAATAATCCAATCTGAAATGACAGCTGCCTACATAACGTAATAAACATCTATTTTTAAGAAACTAGTGAATTAGCATAAATTCAGTAAGCTCTCTAATTTTTCCTCTCCTTTTCTAGTTATAATATTTATTAGTATATTTTATCTATCATTTTATATCGAAAATATTTATTGTATTGTTATATATTTTATATTATTATATCTAAGTAATATCGGGTTTGATATTTTGTATACTTGACAGCCCAATATCCCTCTCCTTTCTTTCAGTCCATCTAAAGGTTTTCTGGAATAAATCGCCTTGTGCGTAAAGACCGACCATTGTACACTCTGGTGTACAATAAAGAGTATATAAATATTCCGTGTGGTGTCCGGATTAAGAAGAATATAGCACCACTCCATCTCTTCCCGTGGATGTCGTAAAAGGCGATTAAGGTACTCTAAGCCAGGGGGATGGGTAGCAGCGTCCCTTCTGTGAAACAGTAGCTATACTGCGCTTACCAACCCGCCTGCCAAGGGTGGTGAGTATTGGCAAATTCCCCCCAAAATGACGACCAAATTGTGTAAATCATCATTTCGGCCGAATGAAGTCCACTGCTGGACACAGGCGTCCCCCAAAGATCACCACAACCACCGATATAGATGTGTTGTGGGCTCATTGGGGGGTTTTGCCATAATCGCCACGCTTGGCAGGCGGGTTGGCGATCGCAGTTGAGTTGTTAATGTACTCGAAGGACGCTGCTGCCCATCCTCCGGCTAATCCCTTAGTCGACTTTTACGACACCCATGGGAGGAGATGGGGTGGTGGCATTCTGAGCCGGCAGGGAGGCCTTTGTTCAGAAGTGGACGTTCTTTGGCTGATATGATGAAATAAATAAATATTTTTAAAATATTTGGCATAGCCGAAATTCACAATATTATAACGGAAACCGCTAAACAAATAAGAAAGTAACCTAACGCCCGACTCAAGGTTGCTAAGTCGAACCAATTGCAGGTGGTAGCACCCGTATGAGTAATGACTGAATTATTAATACCGTATCTAGGTTTATGATCAATGATATTACACGATAAAAAAATTACTGATATCAACTTCAACAACATTTTTCTTGTTGCCAGATTTTCTACCTTAGGAAAATCCAAAAAAACGAACTACATAAAAAAAGTTCTCTACATAAAAAGGTCTTATTTGTTACTAAATAAAAACTTTCCTTGTTAAAAAAAAGGAAGATTGTTATTGGTTGATGCCATCAGTTTTATTTAATTTCTAATGAACGTGACGGTTTACAATAGTGACTGTCGAAAGGATTCCACAGAATAAAAATACGAAGCTAATAAAAAAAACTATATTATTAATTGTAATCATCGAGAAACATCGTGTTCACATACATACTAAATTACGTCCAATTGTTTTTTCTAGTTAACTTTTATTTTATAGTAAAATTACTCATTACTATGTGCCTTGTGGTGCCGGCTACGAATAGCACCAACCCATCACATCCCGTGGGTGTCGTAAAAGCCGACTAAGGGATTAGACGGAGGATGGGCAGCAGCGTCCTTCGAATACATTACCAACTCAACTGCGATCGCCAACCCGCCTGCCAAGCGTGGCGATTATGGCAAAACCCCCCAATGAGCACACAACACACCGATATCTGTATTTGTGGTGATCTTTGAGGAAGGCCTCTCTCCAGTAATGGACTTTATTCGGCCGAAAGAATATCAGGATTGTTCATTAGAATGTCATCTTGCCATAAGTGTACTTTTTTTTTACCATATAAGTGCAATATAGAGTTGATGCCGATAATTTAAGCCGAGTGCCCGCGATAATTTTACCTGGTGATAATAGAGAGAGCTCTATTGTATCTCCGCTTTGCGTTCGTGTTGTGCAAAAGATTTTGATATCGTTAATCGTTATCAACAAATTTTCAAAACTAATAAAATGATACATAATAGGAGCTGAAAGATAATAATACTTTCGGTTCATCGTTTTTATCATCATATCATCCAAAAGACGTCCGCTGCGGAACAAAGGCCTCCTCCATAGATTTTCCTAACAACCGAATACATGCCACCCGCATCCAACGACCCCCGCTACCATTACAAGGCTGTCTAACGCTGCCTTTTCCGGTATTGTTCGTACTGATTAAAGTCTTTCAACTTGTAATCTAACGGCACATTTGGTGCAGTGGCTGATACAGTCGGCTGCTGCGCTCCGGGTCGCGGTTTAGATTCACGCACCAAGCAAATGTTTGTATGATATGCAGGTATTTGTTCCGGGTCTGGGTGTATTGTGCGTGGAATTTATGTCTGTAAACGCACCCACAACAAAGGAGAAATCCGAGTGTGGGCCAACATAAAAAAAAGAAAATGTGTTGTATTTCGTCTCTATTAAAAGTACAGTTGTATTTTCCCTTATCTTTTAAATAACATCCTTAGTCTTTTGCGGTTAACCTCCAAACACGTCTACTTCAACCCTACCAACGGAACTAAGTTATCAAGTATCTCAGGCTCTATCGCAAGATATAAAACAAAGCACAATAATGAACCTCGAAACATTGCCTAATGTTCCATTGTTAACAAGTATTGTTATGCCGCTCTCTTAACTTAATTACAGAACTTGGGTGATACAAAAATTACTAACTAACCTTACTGGCTACCGTGACTACACCTGTGTGTGAGCGCTACGTATATTGATTCTTGTTACTCAATTTTCGTACATTGTATAGAAAAATAATCAAATTGTATCGCAAACAGTCAGTAGCCAGAGTTTTAACCAAACGAAGATACTGAATGAAGGCGCATGTTCTTAATCATGTGTGTCTCTTTTTAGCGACGCATCCTAGCAGCAAATTTGCGAGCGACCCACATTCCCATTCCCATTCGACATTCGATTCCCGCACGGAACATATTTGTATAACCTGCAGGTAGTTATTTCGGGTCTGGGTGTATTGTGTGTGGAATATATGTCTGTAAATGCACCGACGACAAAGAATAAATCCTAGTGTGGGGCAACGTTTAAAAAAAAAACAAAGATGTCGATTGTTACACCAGAATTGGTACCACGATACAGAGTAAGTTAACACTAACATCGACCAGAACGAAGTTCTATGGCTTTATAGTATTTTATTATTCCTTTATTTTAAATATATACATATAAATTACATTTTTAAATACATATAAAAAAAACCATATATATTTAAAAATATAAAAAATAGTAGCCCACCGGCATCGGGAACAAGGTCCAAGCTACCGGTGGTTAGGGCTCCAGAGAGAGGAACCTCCTAACAATACGAGCCGTGTCCAGGATTACCGCTTTCTGTATCAAGCCCTTGACCCAGCTGCCTAACGAGAGCCTCTTAAGGTGTTGGTCGAGGCTCTTGGCCATAAGGCCATTGGCCGTGACAACTATCGGCACAATGATTGCAGAGTCTACCTCCCACATGTCGACAACCTCGTGCGCCAAGTCAAGATACTTAATTTGCTTATCTTTCTCGGCCTTCACGAGATTCTCGTCATGCGGGATAGTTATATCAATAATCATTGTGCGGCGCTCTACTCGATCTATCACCACTATATCAGGCTTATTGGCTACAATAGTCCTGTCAGTAATGATAGATCGATCCCAGTACATTGTGACATGGTCATTCTCGAGAACTGGGTCGGGCACATACCTGTAGTATGGCACTTCTGAACTCAAAAGGTTGTATTGCAGTGCAAGTTGCTGGTGGATAATCCTGGCTACTTGGTTATGCCTGTGCAAGTACTCGCCGTTAGCAAGACGAGAACAACCGGAAATAATGTGACGTATAGACTCGCCTGGACGGTGGCATGCCCGACAGATGTCAACCGTGCCGTCCTTCACAATATATTTTCGGTAATTATTCGTCATGATAACTTCATCCATAATTGCACAGATAAAACCTTCGGTTTCCCCAAACAGGTCACCGAAGCGTAGCCAAGACACGGACGCTACTAAGTTTACATCAGGCCCATGAAGGGCCCGGTAAAAGCGTCCGTGAAGCTCCTTGTTCTGCCATACCTCCATACGGTCATTAGTGTCAAGCACTACGGGTTTATGCCAGTTCTCTTTAGCCAAGGAGAGCGGGGTGAGTCCCTTGTCCATCGCAACCACATCTCGGTGCATCCCCCCTTCGGCATGGAGAAAGTACTCCCTGAGGCTGCACACCTCACGATTGTGGAGGGTCTTAGCATTTAAAAAGCCTCGACCCCCACACTTTCGTGGGATGTATAGCCTCATTACCGACGATCGTGGGTGATGCATCCGATTTGTGGTCAACAACGAACGGACTCTTCTATCCAGAGCGTCTAATTCCGTCTGAGTCCACTTGAGTATGCCGAAAGAATAGACTAAGACTGGCATGGCCGTTAAAGGCGCGTACCTTGTTACCGCCTGACAAAAGACTTTTCAGTACTTTTTTCAGGCGGCCAAAGAATCGCCCCTGTAACGATTGTTTCATGTCAGCTGCGTTGACACCTAACGCCTCCGACATACCCAAGTACTTGTAGGTTTCAGATGAGGAAAGGGATCTGATTTGTATGAAATCCGAAAGTTGTAATCCCTCGGATTCCATAATCTTCCCTCGTTTTATATGCATGACTGCACATTTGTCCACACCAAATTCCATCCTAATTGAGTTACTAAAAGTTTCAGTTACCTTCAGTAACTCTATTAGCCGCAAATTGTTGGGGGCAAAGAGTTTCAAATCATCCATGTATAAGAGGTGAGATATGATCTGACCACCTCTTCTCATCTGGTAGCCTAGCCCCGAACTCTCCAGCAGTGTGCTCAGAGGGTTCAAGGCTAAACAGAACCACAGGGGACTCAGGCTATCGCCCTGAAATATTCCACGCTCGATCCTGATCGGTTCAACGTTTCCTTGAATCTGTCTACATCCCGGATAGTGAAGTACCGTCCTCCATTGCCCCATACATGTGAACAGGAAGGTGCGTAGGGTTGCATTTATTTTATATAACTCTAGCACCCTCATGAGCCATGTATGTGGCATCGAGTCGTAGGCCTTCTTATAATCTATCCAGCATGTAGACAGATCCTTGCGGTTACGTTTAACCTGTTGGCTAATGGCCATGTCAATAAGGAGCAGCTCCTTAGTACCACGGGACCCATTCCTACATCCATTCTGAGAAGTAGACATGATGCAATTGTTATCAATATGTGTGTTAATTTTGACTCTCAGGATGGATGTAAGAAGTTTATAGACCGTCGGTAAACAAGTGATCGGTCTATAATTTTTGGGTTCCGTGGTACTACCTGATTTATGGAGCAGGTGGGTAATTCCTATTGTAAATAACTGTGGTAGCGAGCCCGACTCTAAGCATGACTGGAACTGAGAGGCCAAGCGAGCATGTGAACTACATATCCATTTGAGCCAAAAATTGTGCAGCCCGTCCGGTCCCGGAGATTTCCAGTTAGGCAACGGACGGACTGCACTGGCTACGTCTTGGGGGCTAATTACTATTGCCCCCATTTCTGATATTGGTTCACAAGCTCGTTCAACCTCTCGTATCCAATCACCTTCGGTATGGCTGACGGGCACCGACCATATGCTGCGCCAGAATGCATTCATGGCATCATCATCTGGTCGGTGGACTTCATCCATACCTTGGTCAGGTTGCTCCCAAGTTCTATATACCCACCTTTGGTCACTCTGGAATATGCGATTCAGGGTATACCGCTCCATTCGCCTTCTGTATCTACGAATACGGTTCGCCCATGCATAAACTTTCTGCTTCAGGTAGTCGATGCGCTCTGTGACACGAGACATATATTCTAGAGGGCTGATATCAGTCCCCGAAAATGCTCGTTTCACAAAGCGCATCACTCTTGGGCGGGTATTACCCTCCCTGAAGCAGATTAGCTTGCCAATGAGTGCCCTAGCCTCATTAATACGATGTTCAATCCTGTACTGCCAAGCTGGTACGGCAGATTTTGGTTGTGTAGCTCTGTCAATATTTGGAAATTTGACATTGGCTACACGACATGCCGCAACAGCCGAACAGTACAGAATCGAATACGTATCGCCGAGGTCTTCGCTGCTGTCAAAATAATCTAACAGCAGCGAATCCAGGGCACACACTAGCGCTCTATTCTTTTTATGCATAGGCAAACGTGGTAGACGTGGCCTATGGGTAGGTGGAGTGTATCTATACTCTCGAATCGCACAGTCCAAAGCGCTCCTTAAAGTTTCAATGCACTGGTTACCTGCAGTAATAGCCCCATCATCTTCTTCTTCATCAACGAGGTTGGACCGCGGTGGAACCGCAAAAGTTGCTTGCGGTTGCACCGTGGTTTGTGATGTAGGAGAGATGACACGGTTAGTCTGCACCTCAGAGCGTAGCCGATCAAGTGCAGCATCATCTAACCTATGATTACGTTGTATGACCCGCACTTGATCCGATAGTCGTTGTGCCGATACGTTGACAGCCGGTTCAAGTACCTGAAACAGAGAGAGCATCCGACCACGGTACGCAGTCAGGTTAGTTCCCCCCTCTGTCGCTCCAAAGTATGCGCGCATGACATTTTCATTAATGGCTGTGGTCCATCGCATGCGCTGCACACTTCCACCGGGAGCGGGGACCCTGTCAGAGGCAGGTGGGCTTCGAGGTCCCAAACTGGCCGGTGGTCGGCCTCTTCCACGTCGACAAGCTGGTGGTGGTGACGTCGGTGGAGAATAATACTCGTCGCTCGAGCTCGACGCAACTGCAACTGCCGGTGGCGCTGTACATACGACGGGGCTGGATTCCGGCGGTTGCGAGGCGGAGCTGAGTGACGAGGCCGAAGATGTAGGGCGTGCGTTTTACATTCTGGCACGATTTCGAGTAATCATGATTTGTTTTATGTTAATTTCATGTTCATTTATACTCGGTCGGTCATGTCATCATCTGTCAGATACATCGTTCTTATTTATAATTTTCCGTATTTGTGGTCTAATCTTCTTGTAGGTAATATATATATTTCTTCATATAATTTATCCATTGTAGTTTTGTTGTTTATATTTGGTGCTTATAGTTGATATTATTATATGTTATTTAAATTATTTAAAAATCCAGAGAAAATTTTCTGACGTACTTCAGATGTGTTGCCAGTTATTATTACATATATAGTAATAATAACTGGCAAGTATAGTATTTTTATTGTTATTTAAACCAACTAACTAAAACGAAATTTGGCGTGGAATAGGATATAGGATACTATCCGTTCTTATCATAAAAAAACTGAACTTTGATTTTGCGCCAAGCGATAAACCGGCTAATAAGGTTATGATCAATTACCAATCCACCTGCCAAGCGCATTATTTTTAAGACAATATTATTAAGGCAGTATTCACTACGACCGCTAAGTGTCATGGGAGTTCCATGTTGGGCAGTAACGCTTACGGACCCAGCGAAACGGGCGGGTAATGTAATAAAATAGAGCAGTCATCACCGTATCGGCCATACGACGTCCACTACTGAACAAAGGCGGGGAGCCATAGATTTCCACAACTGTGTCATCATATTGAGGGGAATTTGCCAGTACTCACCACGCTTGGCAGGTGGGTTGGTGAGCGTTGAATGGCTACTGTTCCACAGAAAGGACGCTGCTGCCCATCCCTCTGGCTTAGAGTCCCTTAGTCGCCTTTTACGACAGTCATAGGAGGAGATGGAGTGGTGCTATATTCTTAATCCGGACACCACACGGATCAATAGAGCAGTAAGTAATATGAATTAATTTCAAAAGCAATTTGTGTGTTCAGATTTTATAACATCATAAATCTAGTAAGAACACTAAACGAACTGACCTGGAACCTTCTATATACTAGAATTTTAATGTCCCAGACAGACCTTGATACCAATGAGAAAATTGGACATGAGCTTAATTATTTCCAGCGCATTCTAGAATAAGTTGTTGACCCCGACTATTGTCAATTCAAGACTTAAAATACGGCGAGTCGAGTTCGCCTTGCCATTTGGCAATCGAACTACTTATTACATCATAAGTACTTTATATCTGTTTTAGTGAGAGTAGAAAGTTTGGAAACGGAGGTAAAATTTAACTAATGATACCTGGATTATATAATAATGGACAGTTGACCATGCGCTGCTGATATTAAAGCCAGAAATCTCGCATGTACAAGCACGGTCTCGGAACTGACACACACAAACATACACACCAGCCCGTAAACGTCCACTGCTGAACATGGGCCTCCTAATGATCACTACAATGAGCAGTCATAAGGGATATTCTCATAATCGCCAAGCTTGACAGTCTGATTGGTTATCGCAGTATGTTGTTATCAGCAGACGAGAGGATCCTGCTACCCATCCTCTTGGCCATCCATGGTTGCGGATGGGTGGTCTATTCTTTGCCGCACCTCAAAGAAGGCCATACAAATTAAAGTTGCGATGCGGAAACCAAACTAGCGGGTACACATCACGTTCTCTGTACATCAAAATGCATTCGTGCCTTGATGGGTACTGTAAGGACCGGATTTAGAGCAACGTAGATCAAGGTAATTAAAAAAAACTTTATGGTATACTCTGTATTTGAAGGACGGATTGAAGGACGCATCTTCACAAGCTAAGTGTATTTAAGATTCCATTCAGAAAATTCTCGATATTAGTGCGTATCTTAAACTGACAGTTCCTAGAAATACTAACTATCCTGATGAAGATTAATAATAAGTTGTTGACATTACAATTAAATACATTAATTTGATTTTGTTCCGTATTTTTTCTTCTACGATCAACATAATTAACTTTTTATTACATCATGTTAAAGCATTGACATAATTTAGTAATGCCAATGTAAAGCCAAGATTAACATTGACTCCTATTAACATAAGTAACAGCTTGCACTATGTCTCAAAATCGTGATCGAATCCATTGCTTTATACGGTTAATAGAAGTTCATTAGACCAGAACAGAAACCTATCAAGGTACATCGAAATATTTGCCAACTTTATTCATGTCATTAAAGTGCTTATTTTCTGTTGATATAATTAAATCGACAAATTTATTACTATACCGTTGCCACTAAATAATACCAAAAAAAATACCATTTCGAAATTAGTTCAGATAACATATTTTAGGTCGACATGAGTAAGTTGACATGTCATTACTTTAAAGGTAAGTTACAAAAAAATAGTGTAACATGCGTAGGAAGTATTAATTTATTATATTTAATGATTAGTAATTACAATTAGTTTCTATAAGTAAAACTGGTTTTTTTTTGTGTCATCGTCGTCGTCATATAAGCCAATGGACGTCCACTGCTGAACAAAGATTTCCACAACGACAGGTTACATGCCACCCGCATCCAACGACTCCAAACGACCTTCACCAGGTCATCTGTCCGCCTCGTTGAAGGTCGTCTCATGCTGCATTTTCCGGTGACCGGTCTCCACTCGAGAAATTTTTAACCCCAACGGCCATCAGTTCTACGAACAATGTGCCCCGCCCATTGCCACTTCAGTTTACTAATCCTTGGGAACGTTGGTTCTTCTACGGATCTCTTCATTTCTGATTCGATCTCGTAGAGAAATGCCAAGCATAGCTCTCTGCATAGCTCGCTGACCTTGAGCTTTCTTATGAGGCCCATAGTTATTGACAACGTCTCTGTGCCATATCTCATTACCTTACCGGTGGTAGGGCAACGAGGTTAAAATTATATAACTGGCTATGTACGGCGGTTTCAGCCGCCGTTTATTTAAAAAGAAATCGAATTGTATTGGATTTCATGGGTTTTTTTTTCGCGCGACCCTAATTCTTTTTTTCTAAAATAAAATAAGCTTATGTTACTCCTTATAACATCAACTATCTGCCAGTCAAATTCGCCGCAAAGTCGGAAGAAATAGACAGAAAGACAGACTAGACAGACGAATAGAGAAAAGTTAATTTGTATTTTGTTATAACTACCGTATATACTTATATATATGCATTTAGTAAAAAGCTATTATTTTGACATAACAATTACCTATATTGGCCCTAGACATACATCAGACATCAGTTACTTAGTGTAATAAGAATCGGAATTACACGCCATTTTTTTTTACGATCGTTAACAAGAACAATTATAATGAGGAATTTAATACGTAAATGATATCATTATGTAATGAAAGTGCTTGTATGTAATTATGTAATGTAATGACGTGAAATTAAGGATATCCTCGTCTTAAGTACAGTATAGAGTACTGGTCTTTTTTTTTGTTATGGCGTAGTTAAAGTTTATATGGAGA
The DNA here is from genome assembly GCA_947459985.1 of Diloba caeruleocephala. Lineage (NCBI taxonomy): Eukaryota > Metazoa > Arthropoda > Insecta > Lepidoptera > Noctuidae > Diloba > Diloba caeruleocephala. The sequence continues at coordinate 6,708,224 of OX381607.1, forward strand.
ACGAAAGAAGAAAGCTAAAATAAACATACTTCAAAATAATGGACTACGGTCAAATTTCAACCAATCGGCATTAAATTAATTAAATTTAATGAAAGAGATATGGTTTCTGCTCAAGAACAGGCCAACACCTTTTCTATTCTTCTAATAGCGACTTAAAGAAGTCAAGAGAATGAGAAACAGCAGTTTTAATCAACATTAGGTACTCGTGATGTTCACCAATCTGTTAAACCAACGTATGGTGGCTTGCCTTCCATACAGGAGAGTCAGAGTTCGACCCCGGCCCGCACCTCTGTCTTTTCGGATTCATATGCAGATCAGAATTGGATTATTACTTGCGTTAACATAAACATCGTGAGGAAACCTGCACACCTGAGAGGGACTCCAAATTTTCTCAATCGTTTGTGTAGTCCACTAACTACACTAGGGCAGCGTGGAGGACTAAGGCCTAACCTTTTTCATGATGCGCAAAGACCCGTGGTCAGCAGTGGGACAGTAGAGGGCTGATTATATATGTTATAACGGTAGTTATGGCTTCCTTCACTTCACCTTGTCGCGGAGTACCTCCTTCCGTGTTTCCTTCCCGGTTACTAGGAGGCTCTCTCCACGGCAGCAATTAACGGAGTTGCAGTTATTGTGATTTAATTAAACGTAGCATATATATTGTTATAATGGTATATTGATATTCACAACCTCAATACTTCATGATGATCTTTATATATTTCAAATATAGCTTATTATCACAATATTTAAGCTAGTTTAAAAATAAGTAATTGGAATATTGCAGGAGACTATTTGTCAGAGCGACAGCTGTGTGTCGAACCACTAGCGTTCAGGATCGAAAGTGTAATGATAATATGAACGGTTCGACACCACAATACTAAATTCGAATTTTGATTTGAATAAAGAATGAATTATGAAGTGGGCAGTGATGGAGATAAAAGGTATGAAGTCATGAAAGAGGTTGATTGAAATGAAGATGAAGGGTGACTTCGTCACAACTTTATATTAGTATATATACAGTAACTACATATACCTCAGAATGCCTCATTACTTCTATCTACCATTTTCCATCCTAAGGTTGCCTGAAAGAGATAGCGGACAGCGATAAGGCCGTCTATTGTACTTTTACGTAATTAAAAACTTTTGTGACAATTTTTGGTGTACATCTTTGTTAGAATATCTTTTATATATACTTTAATGAAATCGTAGAGCGACAAAAACTGTACATTACATATTTTTTCCTTGACTCACCTTCACTACCCTGGAATCTAATGGAGGCACTTGCGCAGCAGCGAACGAAAAGAAATACAATTACAAATATCCAATCGTCCATCGTCGCAGTTTAAACGAAAACGTTCATTTCCACCAAAAGAATAATGATGAACTTTGAAGACGCAATGAATATACAGACTTCGAGATTTGTCCTAACATTTGTATGAATATTGTTGAACCATTTAAAGTAAGTAGAATACTGCTAGTTAAACTTAGATAACCTAAATACGTAACAACCGACTAATCAACGAAACAGAGGCAGTTCCAGTTTCGTAAACCTCTGACGTCACCCCAGAAATGTATAATGCAATTATCCCTTTTCTTAACAGGAATGGCTCCATTCGTAAAAGAGCAAATATTGATAAATTCAAGTTAAGTAGACACCGATAACCGATAAAATATTCCAGAGATTAAGATTTGTTGAAAATGTAACCCCAGTTTTTACCCAAACTTAAAACAATAGAGCTTCGATCATGAATTCGAACATAGAGAAGAAATAGAAGCAAAAAATGTTTAAAGTAAAACTGATGTAGAAAGAAAGAAGGAATAAAAATATTCAGATCAGCCAGCGTTATAATTTTATTTCATGTGGATCTTTACCGCTATTTGGACTTCAGGGGTCACTAGCGGGCGCTACTTAGCCTAAATTACTGCAAGTTCAACGCCTTAACAGGTACGTAATTAAGTTCAAATAGAGCATACGGTGCCCATTGCCATAACCAAAGGTGGTAAAGGAGTACAGTGTGGACTGACGCAAAAAGGCTTGATACTAATTGATTATACACTTTTGTCAGGCTTGGTACAGTTCGAATTGAGTCATTGGACAGGCTGTTGCGAAATAACAACTCAACTGTCTAACAACTACAGTCAAGTCAGTAGTAGAGTTTGTTAAAGTGTTACCGCCGGTTAGCCGTTGGAAGCACAGCGATGTAATGTTTGCGTTAGTATGAAATCGAACGGGCTCTTTACATTAAATGTAATATAATGATGAACATCAATAAACATTAAAACGCTACATGAGCTTCAGAAACTAAAAGCTTACACGAAAAATAAGAAAGCTACACACAGAAAATATGTTTTTATAAAAGAAATATAATACATAAAACCACCAAAGATTGTACGTGTCTATTTAAAACATGGCACTTATAATTTGATGTTCATGAAATAATTTAAAAGGTGTTATCATAATAAAAACCACGAATGCATCGATTTTCAATTGAATGTTTCGTATTGATTTTAACTGCCTATATGTGGTATAGAATCAATATTCATTATTATCATAAGTAAAAGAAAGCTTTGAAGTGCAATCACTAATTTCTCAATCTAATACTCGTTGCTCTAACACCTCGCTGACAATATCGAATTAACTTGCACACAAACTTATTTCCAACGCACAACAACAAAGTTAAAAATAATAAACAACACTTACCTAGCCCGCACACTAAACCGGCGACAAAGAGTAAACTTTTCATTTTTTTATTTAATTTATTTGAGGTAGTAAATATAAATAGAATTTCAACTTGTCGTACGTGCGTTTCCTTTCGAAGGTTGCTCTGTATTGCGAGCGGGCGAGCTATTGTGGCCGACGCAAGCGCAGCTTACTATACCACGTACGATCGTAATGACTGCGACGAAAGTGAACGAAAGTTAACAAAGATATTGACCGATGAAGCTGACAGATCAGTGTATGATGGTACTATAATGTTAGTTTTTTTTGTATAGGTGGACTGTGTTTTTATTTATTACTATATATTCTTGTAGTAGTTAAAATAAGATATGTTAGGTAGTTAAATTTATATACATATGATAAATCTTGCTACAATGCAGGCTTAGTTCGTTGCTTTTACTGTAATGTTTTGTGAATCTCGAAATTCATTTACTTGATCCATCTTTTGACGGATTATAACAAGAAAGTATATTTTATTATTGATATTTTTTGTTGCTCATGAGCTTAAATACTACCCAAGGAGAAACCTAGTGTTAAGTATGCATTCATGGAGACATATGTGAAACACGCAGTCAGTTTTGTGAGCACCCTTTTGTAGCTAGTTTATCATATTAAACGAAACATTAATTTTGAAACATTATAAAAAAAAACATTATTGTACCAGGAACATGTTTTTACATTTGTAATATTGCATTCAGCGTGATAATTACTAAAGACCGAATTAAATGCATTTGCATACTTTTTCATTACTTTTTTTTAGTTTTTGTATAATTTTAACCAACCCGGAAAAATGCGATAATACGTATACATTACGTAATAAGTAGCTGCACTTTATTATTTTTGTAGTATAATAGTAGGTGTAATTTTACTACCATTTGGAAAAGTACTTCTTGGTTAACATTTTCAAAAACAAAAATGTAAATATCTCGTTGAAAATGTAGTAAGTAAATAAATATATTTGTTTTAATTAAATATTTGCTGTTATTAAATAAAAAATTAAAAGCTTTGTAGTATTTATTAAAACTATACGTAGCATACTTTGGCACTTTTTTTAAATGTTGTTTCATTATTCGAGATTTATGATGCATTTTTCGAAATTTATAGCATAGCATAGCAAAATATATTTATGAGTAAACTGTTATAGTTTCCTAGTCATTTGACTAGCTTTAAAGCAATGTATAGCACGTACATTTTTGTAAAATCGTATTCGAATTTAGATTATCCAGAAGACAATAATTGACAAAACGTGCAGGAAGACAAGCTAAAGTAATTTTAATTTTTATTAATGAATAGGTGTGCTTTTGTCCTAGATCTCTCCTGAATATGGAAAGCAATAGACGAAATCTATGATGGAACGAGCACAACCAGGAGATGCCTAATCACTCTTACTTTAAAGGTGAACGGGTAATAGGCTCCTGGAAAAACGATGGCAGGGAGTTCAACATTTGGAACTGGGCTAAATTTGCCAGCCTCTGACTGTCCCCACATTAGAGTTCTCTAATATAATTTGAGACAATCTCCATCCAGAAGAATCTTTTTTTTTGCATTATCTAGTCCGCACTCTCATTTAGCGCATGTATTTTGATTATAGTGAGTGTACCGAGTCTCCAAGAAAAGTCTCGACTCTTGCCTATATCAATACATATACATACATACGTACGTATGCATTTATGTTTATATGTATAAACACATCTACGAGGTCCAGAGACGATAGCCTCGGAAATGTCGTCGTCATGGCCAGTTTCAAGGAATTAAATGTTGTTTGGTTCGATAAATTTGAAGTAGGTACCTTATTAATATAAGTATGCATACGTATGCCGCATCCTGAATAGTTCGTGGAATAGGTACTTAATTTTTATAGGGTATTTGTATGTTTGTGGAGTCGAAGCCGTATTTAACGTGCATGGCATTCATCATACCCATCCGTACGTGTCCAGAGCTTAACTTGACCACCCACTTTCATTATGACCTCCTTTATAGACCGCTAAACGGTCTGCGGGAGCACTACCCTTGTCAAACGGTTTGGTTCTTAGCTGCTAGTATATTCTCTATTTTACATCAACCACAACAAGAAAGAGGATGGCACTAAGACCCCACGATCCTCTCCTGTCTACTAGGATCGGTTAAATACCTCCCTCCCCCCAACAGGCTCATCTCAGCCCCTCGTCACCCCCGTTTACCTTGGACTAGATCAAAGAGTTGGGGGAATTCGGAAGGGGAGTTGGGCCGAGCCATTAGCCGCCTGAAGGCTCGCAATACCGCACCGGACCCAGAACGCATTCTGGGTCGTGCGTTGGTGTTTGCACTGCAGTGTCTTGGGGGCCACTTGAGGTGGCTGTTCACCAGTAGCTTACGCCACAGCGTGTTCTCGTCTAGCTAGAAGAAAGTTGGGTTGGTTTATTCTAAAGAAGAAGAGAAGGGCCACGGAGTCTCCTTTGGTTATCGTACGTATTTGTTTGCCCGACGAGGCTTCGAAACTATACGAGTGAATATTGAGCAACTGTTGCAAGTTGATCATGAACTAACCGGCAGCCAGTATGATTTTCGACAGCGGCTGTCTACCATCGACGCAATTCTTCTTAACTTGCCGAGCAAGTGGTAACAATTATCTGCAATGGCTGAAGTCTCCGCTCTGGGTCAGCGGATAGCGTCTCACAAAAGAGGCGCTATGATTCCATACACTGCCGCGGAGCAGATAATCACCCAGTTCATGGATATATGTCGGTCAGGTGCAAATACATGAAGTGACTGGATCTCACTCTGGACATTTGCCGGGGCTTCGAAGAGCACTTTAAGCCTCTTGTTCCACGGATCGAAGGGGTAGCAGGTGCCTTGCACCGGCTGCTGCCCAATTGAGGGACCGAGAGAGGCAGTTTGCCGCCTCTATGAAGGAGTGGTGTGGTCCGTGGCCCTCTATGGGGCACTTGTACGGTCATCTCGACTGTCAGGCATCCAGCGCTGCAGAGTGAAACTTCACGGTGTGCAGCTCAGAGTAGCTATACGGTAGCAAGTCTCCTGGCGCACTTTCCGCCGTTGGACATCCTGGCGGAGACGGATGCGTGGGTCTACGATCGGGACGCTCCCTCTGCTAGAGCAGCGAGAGCGCGTCTCCAGGGGCGTTCGATAGGCTGAGGTAAGGCTGGCTCACCAACGCACACTCGAGAAGACGAGAGCGCCTTAGGGTACAGTCCGCGACAAACCGTGACTCGCGGCCGTCCTGTCGCTCTTCGAAGCCTGGCTCAAAACATGCAAGCGTTTCACCCACCATCTGACGCAATTATCTGCCGTTCATGGTTGTTTCAGTGCGTACTTGCAAAGGATAGGATGCCAGGGCCAGGCACAGTGCCATCACTATGATAGCGATCAGGATACAAGACACACAGCACACGCTCGAGGAGTGCTCTACAAGGGCTTCCAAGCGTCGAATCCTGGTCGATCGAATCAGGCAACTCTGCCGACAGTATTGTTGACTATATTGGTAGAGTACGAAAATTTGTGTGCAGTGGTCTCCTTCTGCGAGAGCGTCATGTCCCAGAAGGGAATCGCAGAGTGGGAGCAGGAAGGGCCGAAAAAGGAAAACGCCTGAGCCTCTGTCTTCGTGATATGACACGTGCGCACAGATTAGGGAATCTGCGTGCTCATACCGAGTAAACCCCGGGAAGATGGTCGCATTGCATTAATTCCTTCATTTGATGTAATGCATTCTATTGTTGCTGTATTTTCAGGGCCAGGTCCATCCAAAAAAGATAGGACTGTCAATTACATAGAATTATAAAAAATACCTATTTAAGTTCTTCTATGAATAAAAAGACAATTCTTGCACTAAGGTAATAAAAACAAAACACTTGTATAAAAGGGTTGCGTTTTCTATTTGAACAAAATATAATTTTTACCTGAAATACCATAAATGTGAAAATATCATCTCTTATTATATTAGCTAAATCATTCATCTTATTATCATTGAAATTAACAGGCACTTGCGACTTTATAAAAGAAAATGAAAATTAACATTTATCGTAAGTCTATTGACACTTCCATGTGCATAACCTTATGTGATACATACTAGGTGGGATGAAAAAGTAGTGAGAACGACATACTCAAGGAGTAAGAAAAAAAACATACTGGCAGGCATAGCTCAGGTACATGTTTTTAATATTAATAAAGAAAAAATCTTCGATTCTCTTTTGTTTTTTTCTGAATATAGTCATTTGCTTGCTTCGTGTCGGAACGTGTTCTCGAAAATGGAGAAAAACAAAGTGCGAGCCGTTATTAAATACCTCTGTTTAAAAAAGTTAACGACGCAAGAGATTCATTGCGATTTTGAAGCAACATTAGAAGAGCCTGCTCCGCCGTATTCCTTTCATATGGAAGTATTCAATCCATATTGAAACAATCTTAGAATATGAGAAAAGTCTCCGCAAGATGAATGAGAATGTTAACCGACAGTCAGAAACAAAATCGACTTGACATTTCGAAGATATTGTTGGACAAGTTTCAAGAAGATTCTGAAAACTTTTTGTCTCGTTTCGTAGCAATGGACGAAACATGGGTCCATCATTTTGATCCCGAGACAAAACACCAATCTTCGCAATGGAAACGGCCATCATCACCAACCCCGAAGAAGTTTCGTGTCGTGGCATCGGCTGGCAAGGTTATGGCCTCAATATTTTGTGACTCAGAAGGGATATTGTTGATTGATTACCTGGAGCGTGGAACCACTATTAAATGCCAATATTATGCAGCTTTAATTTCCAAGTTGAGGAATGCCATCAAAGAGAAAAGGAGAGGGAAACTTCGAAGGGGCGTGCTGTTTCATCACGACAACGCACTCGCGCACAGGTCGGCAGTTGCGATGGCTGCCATTCAGCACGCTGGCTTCGAATTGGTTGACCACCCCCCTTATTCACCAGATCTGGCGGCTAGCAATTTTTATCTGTTTCCCAAATTGAAAAAATACTTAAAGGGAATCAGGTACGATAACGAGGTGATGGATGCCGTGGAGAGCTTTTTGCAGGACCAAGACAAAACATTTTTGTGAAAGGGATTGAAGCCTTGGAAAAGCGCTGGACTCGGTGTGTAGAGAGACTAGGAAACTATGTAGAAAAATAAATTGTTAAGTTATCAATAGTCATTATATTCTATCTAATTCTCACTACTTTTTGATCCCTCCTTGTACAATATATGTCATGTATCAAACCAATAGGCGATGTAAGTAATCTTACGACACTAAGTTGTGATCTCGTGTAAAATATCGTATGTATCACATACTATACAATATTGACTACGTTATCTCTCGGTATGTAATTGAAGAAACACTTATTATTTCTATAGTACCTTGCATGATTCGAGAGTTACTTATTTAGGTTATAAATATTGATACCGCATGATTTTTCGATACACTGGTTGTAATTGTTTCTATTTTCTAGCTAAATCACAAAGAATTTGGTCTCTGTTCTGACTGTTTGAACATATGTGGGAACATATGTATCTCCGAATTTCTACCGATCAACCAATTACTATGGGACTTTCACCGGCAGATAGCTGATATTATAAGGAATAACTTAGGCTAATTTTATTATAGAAAAATATTTACGGTGCTGCGAAAATAACCCATGAAATCCAATATATACATACTCTACGTTAAGTATCTTTACCGAAGTACTCTAAATTATTTATAAATAATCCGATTTATTTGAAATTAAACGGCGGATGAAACCGGGGGGCATAGCTAGTTTACATATTAAATCTTTACTCATTACATAGGCACATTATTGTACTCTATAAGATAATCTAATCAACGACCGTTTCACCCGCCGTTACATTTGAAAGAAGTGGGATTATTTATATATAATTTAGAGTACTTCGGCATAGACACTTGACGTAGAGTATGTATATATTGGATTTCATGGGTTATTTTCGCAGCACCGTAAATATTTTTCTATAATAAAATTAGCCTAAGTTATTCCTTATAATATCAGCTATCTGCCAGTGAAAGTCCCATAGTAATTGGTTGATCGGTAGAAATTCGGAGATTAGCGGGAACGTAAAGACAGACAGACAGACCGACCGACAGACAGACAGACAAAACATTAAAAATCGTTTTTGTTGTTGTAGGTACCGTATATATTTTCATATCATCATCATCATTTCGGCTGAATTAAGTCCACTGCTGGACACAGGCCTCCCCCAAAGATAACTTCAACGACCGATATGGGTGTATTGTGGGTTCATTGGGGGGTTTTACCATAATCGCCACGCTTGGCAGATGAGTTGGCGATCGCAGTTCAGTTGTTAATGTACTCGAAGGACGCTGCTGCCCATCCTCCGGCTAATCCCTTAGTTGACTTTTACGACACCCACGGGAGGAAATGGGGTGGTGGTATTCTGAGCCAGCACCACACGGCATTTCATATGCTTTTAGTTAAACCTGTTATTTTGTCATTACAAACAGACACTTCAATTTTATTTATTTGTATAGATTACATAAGTTCATATTGTCCCAGTAAGAGTACTAAATTTGACGACACGGCTGGCGTGTGACTAAGCAGTTGCTACGCTACATGTCACGAGTTTGATCCCCGCACGGAACAAATATTTGTATGATCTACATATAGTTGTTTCGGGTCTGCGTGGTTGTACATGAGATATATACGTCTGTAAGCTGTTTCCACGACACAGGAAAAAAATCAAACGGCATGGGCAATGTTTAAATTGTACGTAACGTCAAATCGAGCAAAACTCCGTGTGGTGTCCGGATTAGGAATATAGCACCACTCCATCTCCTACCGTGGCTGTCGTAAAAGGCGACTAAGGGATTTAAAACCAAAGGGATGGGCAGCAGCGTCCCTTCTGTGAAACAACGGCCATACTGCGCTCACCAACTCGCCTTCCAAGTGTGGTGAGTATTGGCGAATTCCCCCTAATATGATGAAACAGTTGGGGAAATCTATGGACCTTATTTGGCTGATATGACTACTAGTTTTCTAGAGTAGTGTTTTAGAATTAACTTCAATATCCTGTAAAATACAAGTTCACTCTCAAAAAGACAACTGTCCCCATGAGCATGCCCGAAGGGATCTCCTCTGGACCAGGCCTGCCACAACAATGAATGCACATTTATACTCAAGTTGAAATATGTCTTCACACATTTGCCCCCCTAGGCTAAACCACGCCCTGCCCCTACGCGGTTTACTAGCTGTCTGGGATATAAAATCATCATCGTAATCATATCAGGTATAGGACCTCCACTGCTGAGCAAAGCCCCCCCCCCTTATATTTCCACAACGAACGGTTACATGTGCACTCATCCAACGACTTGCAGTGACCTTCGCCAGGTCATCCGTCCACCTCGTTGGAGGTCGTCCCACGCTGCGTTTTCCTTAAAGAGAACCGAGAACCTTTTTGCCCCAACGCCTATCAACTCTACGAGCTATGTGCCCATTGCTAGTTCAGTTTACTAATCGTCAATCGCCGAATCCGACTCGGCTGACCAGCGTTCGGGGAACTTAGCAACATCTTTTCGTCAACAACACCGCAATGCCTCAAGACGAAAGTCTTTAACCAGTGTGTGTTACCAGTGACGGTATATGGCCTCATAAGAAACCTCAAGGTCACCCAGCGAGATATGGAGGAAGCTATGCTTGCTATTTTTCTACGAGATTGAATCAGAAATGAGGAAATCCGTAGAAGAACTGAAGTTGCCGACATAGCTGAAAGGGAATAAAATAATTAGTGTTATATTGTAGTACCGTGTACGTGAAACTTACACAACATAAATATTATTAACACCAAAAATTAAGACAAATACCTACTTTACCAACATTATACAATATATTCTAGCACATGCCAGTGTTATAGCAGATACAATTTAACTGATAAAGCAAAATTAAGCAACGTAACTAAAACAATTATTATTGGGTAACTGAATGCCTATCGAAAACTGGTCTAGGCATTGTGAACTGGACACAGGGCGCGTTGCGTGTGCGTGTTCACGACCACGCTTAGGCTGTAGTCACATAGGGAGATTGTTGTTGCCATAAAGAGTGATGTGTTTTCGCGGTTTTTTATAATTACTTATGACTAGGTCCTTCGACATTGGTTGGATGGATGAGGTCTACGACGGAACGAGAGTACTCAGAAGGTGCCTTAAAGATATGTAAGGATATAGCAGGGAACACAGACGCTACCAAGGAGTTCCACTACTTGGTTGTTCGCATAACGGAAGTCGAGGAGGAGCGCTGAGTACGTCGTATCGGGATATCAACCTGAAGTGCGTCTGGAATTTCGATGGTAGATGGGAAAAACAGGTTAAGGCTACGCGGTACCACGCTACAGCGTAGCATGTACTCGCCGGCACAACGTTTTCTATATATATTTATTATTTAGTATTTTATTAGTAAAATCTGAAAAAGGTCCTAAGATTTACGAAGTGTTAATAGTATAAGTTCGAATCCTTCTTTTTCAAAAATAAAATTAGCCTTAGTTACAATCGGTCAAAATCAAAATCGGTCCAGTCGTTTCAGAAATTATCTGGAACAAACAGACAGACAGAAATTGTTATTTGTTATATTTACCGTATTTATTTTATATGCATTATAATAAAACAAATTACATTATAATATACGCGATCTAATCCGTTTAAAATTGTTTTATGATAATGTGTAATTATCCCGAACACCTAAGACATTACTATATTTTATATGCATTTAGTAAAACGCTGTTATTTGACATTTCTTTTTTTGGTCACCAGTAGAAGTACTACATGAACTTCCTTCGCCCCGGGGAAGGGCGAAGGGGTATGTTGGACTCCTATGGGTTAAAACCACTGGAGCGGTCATCTTCGGCACCGAAGGGGGTCCAGGTATAGATGTGCCTGCCGTGCCTGCTGATTCATCCTTGTCGAGTGGTTTGAATTTTCCGGGTTCTTGATGTATTTTTTAGACTTGTAAGACAAATAGAATAAGTTTAGAGAATAGAGATTAGTTACTAAAAAGTAAGACAACCATTCTACATAAGACTATTTTTTGCTTTCCAAGAGAATATTCTCGAAAGATATAAAGGTATTGGCATATTTAATGATGATCAAGTATGGTCCTTTTTCCTCGTCTGATTCATAGCCCTGAGGACGGCGGATAGCGGTTCTGGACTCTCAACCGTGTTCACACATTCAACCACATTCTACTTTTCCTCACTTAATTTTGAGACCGTTTTTGTCTACTGAATCTACCGGACCGATTAATTTGTAATTTGGTACACATATAGATTTCTGCGACTCAAACACGGACGTGTAACGTAAATAAATTAATTTTAAATATGGGGGTCACTTTTGGGGGATAATATAGAAAATTAAAAATAAGTTTTTGCTAACTGAACCGTGTAACATATAAAATATTTCATAATTTTAAAATATATAGTTTAAAAAGTTATTTAAGAAAATAGACGACAAATTACCATGCCCCCCCCCCCCCCTATCTCCGAAACAAATGAGCCTAAAATGTTCAAAATAATATAAATAATAGCTTCTATACTTATAGATTACAGGAAATCTATAAGAAGTCTATGGTCTTAAAATAACATGATAAATCTTGCAATGTTGTGCGTACAAACTTACGTTAGCTGTTGGAATGTATGGGAGAACATGTTTTTCAACTAGAATGTTATGTTTGTTCTTGGGATTAGTTATTGATACGAGACCGAATTTAAGAATGGACAATACATTCAGCAATTTACCTCTACAATCTGGTATCATACATACTATTTTTGTGTTACGGCAAACAAATTTAGGGCTTATTTAAAAAAACGACTTGGTGGATAACAGATTTTTCGTACGGAACCCTCTCTACGCTAGTTCATCTCGTAATTGTCCAGTTTTCGATTACGGGAACTCCACTTGTCTGTTCCTAATTCCTCCTTCCCCTCCTAAGTCCCTTAGTCACCTTTAAGACATCCACGGACAAGAGGAAGTGGTGCTATATTTTTAATCCGGACACATATATTCACTGTATATTATGTTAACAGCTTTTTGTTTCGATTCTCCACTCTGTTATTTTTTCTGCGACTGGGGAAACATAAACACAGACATAAATCTTATATGCAGTTACCTATGACATTCCACACTCCAACTGGCTAAAACCGCTTGGGTGGTCATCTTCGGCACCTAAGGGGGCTCCAGGTCCTCGTATGATCACACTAGAGCCGCCCACTGGTGCCACGCCCATAGGCACATCTCGGAGAGGGTGACTGTAAAGCGGTCACCCCCCGGGGGGATTGTAAAGGATCCCCCAAAACGTCCCTGTGCGCTGCTTTTTAGCATAAATAAGATCGTTTTATTGAATGTACTGTATGTGAAGTACGCCTTGTTGGCGCCAACTAGTTTGATGACTGGTTGACATAGACGCTTTGCATCATACGCATGGGTGACATAATTCAACAATGTTGTAACCTAAAAGCTTGAAGAAATCCTAATAATAAGCATTTATAGACTTTCACAGTTACATGTCCATTAAATATTACGCTTATTATTTTTTTCATCTTAAAGATTTCCGGTCTTTTATGAAGATAAGATAAGATACATTTATTTGTCTTAACATGAGTGTACACGTAGTTTGCCGTGCGATGCCTGCTCAGAATACCACCACCCCATCTCCTCCCATGGGTGTCGTAAAAGTCGACTAAGGAATTAGCCAGAGGATGGGCAGCAGCGTCCTTCGAGTACTTTAACAACGCAACTGCGATCGCCAACCCGCAGCATGCATTTAGTAAAAGGCTAACAGCCTTTTGACATTACAGACAGACACTTCAATTTTATTTATTTGTATAGATAGTAAATAAATGACGAAAGGAGAAAAGAGAAATGTTTCGTCGTTTCCGGGCACAAATGCCACTAGAACGACGATGACGTAGTGCGAAGTGAAATTTTTACTAACATTGTCATATGTTTCTGTATACTAACATCATCTGTATTATTACAATAACTATGTTAGTTTGTAAGGTATACAGGGTGTCCAGTAAATAGCACGACATACTGCAGGGGGTGAGAGCTTGGGTCAATACCTACCAAAAAAAACACAATATATGTTCAGCAAAATCTTACGGATTTACAGTAGTACAAAATTTTCCGAAATATGGAAAAATCTCTCCCTCGACACAGATTTTTAAGCATCTCGTAATGAAAAATTCCTTTTCTATTTTTTTTTTACCTCAGATTATTTGTGGATAGTTACTTTACTCATTGATTAGTCTTTATTCTATTAAAAACTAAAATGTTTTCAAGAAATACAATTTTTATTTAAATTTTCACAGTACAATTTTCTTATCGAAAATTTCAATCAAACAAAAATTTGTTCCGTGCGGGAATCGAACCAACGACCCGGAGCGCAGCAGATGACTGTTCAGCCACTGCACTAACCGTGCCGTCTAAATATGCCCCAGAGCGTGTCATAGGTTCCTTTTTATCCCGAAGAAATTGACAATACCTATGGGATGGCGGGTAAAGCCGCAGAGTGCAGCTAGTTTTACTTTATAATAAAGAATATTTGTTGTCATCATCTAAGAAATCTGTGATGTTATAATAAACTCTGTCTAAAGGAAACGTTTTAATTTAATTTTAAATAGAGTATGCGATTAAGAATATAGAACCACTCTCTCTCTCCTCTTGGGGATGTCATAAAAGGCGACTAAGGGACTCTAAGCCAGAGGGATGGGCAGCATCATCCCTTCTGTGGAACAGCAGTCATTCAGCGCTCACCAAACCGCCTGCCAAGCGTGGTGAGTACCAGCAAATTCCCCCAAAATGACGACTATTTTTGTGAAAATCTATAGTAAGGCATTTGTTTAGCCGTGGACATCCTTTTTCTGATATGATGAGAACTGGGTAGTGGCGAGCGCCAGACACTCGGCATTCAGAACCATTAAGGTGAAGAGTCATCGTAGCGTTTTACAGGTAATTCGAGACAAATTAAACTTGGTGATCGCGCCAGATACTGGGCATTCAGGACCGCTACGGTAGAGACTCATCGTAGCGTTTTACCGGTCATTTCCGAAAATTAAAACTTGGCGATGGCACCAGAGATTCGGCATTCAAAACCGCTACGATGAAGAGTCCCCGTAGGTTTTACCCGTCACTTTCTATAATAAGAACTTGGTAATTTTCTGAATGCCGAATATGTGCCATTTAATGTCCAAAATCTTTGCCAGTGATATTTTAACAGAGGAATGAATGTTGGAGTCATACTGTTTGAATTACCTATTTTTTATTGATCTGGTTGAAGTACATCTTGTACTTCCTCCACCCCGGGGCAGGGAAGCAGCGCAGCGCGAAACCACCAGAGTCGGTCATCTTCGATAAATCTCCATCTAGAACCACCCATTCGTGCCACGCCTTTAGGCACGTCTCGGAGGGGATGACTGTAAAGCGGTTACCCCTTCTAGTGGAGGTGAGGTGCCTGTTAAGAGACCACCTACCAGACACATCTCGGGGCATTTGTAAAGGGTTCCCCCGAAGCAACGATGTGCGCTGTACTGCGAACACGGTGGCCCGTGACCACGCGCACACCACCGTCTTCCCTGGAGTCGGTCGGTATGAGCACGCAGATTCCCCAGTCGGTGCGTTCGCGACCCCCATGTGGTTGAATTACCTAGCGAAGTTAAAGTGGATACGTTTTTAGACAAAAACTGTATTCGTATCATCTAAGGTCTCAGTTATATATATGATAAGCGAACTAGTGTAAAGGTAGGCATGTTGTAGCACATTAATTCTAATTAACCTCAATTGCCTACGTTTGTGTGAATTTTTGCAGTCATTGCTCTGATTTCTAAATTTGGTTTCATCATTGGAAAGTTTGACCTTTTAGGTTTAAGGTGTTGGTGCAATACTTTAGCCTAGGTCTGATCTATTTGGCTACCGAGCGGCGGATCCTGGTCGATCAGATCGGGCAAGATCTCTCTCTGCCGGCAGTAATGGCTATGTTGGCAGAGCATGAAAAGACTGCAGAGCGGGTTCGGGAGAGTGCCCATCCCACACGGAGAAAGACGAGATGGTGCCGTATTAACAACCACCGCAGTGCCCAGGTCCAACACCCCTGGGGTTTCTCCCATCCACTATCGCGGGGGGGGGGCTCAGGGTTCGTGGGCGCACACATTAGGGAGTCTGTGTGCTTATACCAAGCGAACCCTAGGCAAACAGCGGTGCACACGTGGTCACGTGCCATCCTATGTGCAGCACAACGCACAGCGTGGCTTGGGGGGATTCTTTACAATCCTTCCCAAGAAGTGGCTAGGGGTCCCCTGGGGGCTTTTTTACAGTCAGCTTCCCTCCGCTAGAGGAGGTGACCGCTTTACAGTCATCCCCTCCAAGATGTGCTTAAATGGGCAGCTCTAGTGTGATCTTACGAGGACTTAGAGTCCTCTTCCTGGGTTTAGCCGGTAGGTGTCTGGCATACCCCTTCGCCCTTCCTCGGAGCTGAGGAAGTTCATGACAAATTTCCACTGGGGACCAACAAAAAAAGGTCTAATCTACTTAGTGGTTTATAAATTTATACTACAACTCTTTCACGCAAAATTCAATGATATTATGACGTTTATTTAAATTATTATTTCAGTCGAAGAACGCCCACTGCAGGACATAGGCCTGCCCTAAAGAAAGCTGCAACGACCAGACCGGCTTTTCATTGTATACTCACTGGGGGGTTTTGCCATAATCGCCACGCTTGACGTTGAGTTGTAAATGTACTCAAAGGAGCTGCTACCCACTCTCCGCCTAATTCCATAGTCACCTTTTACGACACCCACGGGATGAGTAGTGGTGGTGCTATTCTTAACCGGCACTGCACGGCATTATAACGCATTTCAGCATTATAACGGTTACGTATGCACTTTCCAAATAGTAATAAATCTATATTTATAAGCCGCTTCAATGAATATTTTTGCTTTTGCAGACAATCGTCCGCATTTATGTTGGCGAAACTCATATCGTCTGTTCAAATATACGCCGGGGGATAATTATGCGTCTAGAGGTGAAAAGAAAGGGTAAGCTTATAATCATTGCGTACACAATTCCAACTCAGGAACTGAATTACAGCAACGTTTGAAGCGCAAAATAAAGTAATACTCAAATAACATCATAACATACATCCTTGCGTGAAGAAACTCTGTGTATTAATTAACACCATGATAAGATTTAGTAGAACAACCTAGCTCTCATCTTTCATCATATCAGCTAAAGAACGTCAAGGGCTAAACAAAGGCCTTCCCCGTAGATTTCCACAATTGGGTCGTCGTCGTAATTTGGGAGGAATTTTCCTCTACTCACCACGCTTGGCAAGCGGGTTGGTGAGCGCAGTGTGGTTACTGTTCCACAAAAGAGACGCTGCTGCCCATCCCTCCGGCTTAAAGTCCTTTAGTCACCTTTTACGACATCAACGGGAGCGATGCTATATTCTTAATCCGTACACCACACGGACTTCTTCATTATTATTCTCGTCGTTCATTTTGGATTCATTCACACATTTAAATTCATTAATTTTGGAATTAATTTTAACGGCATCTTAAGTCTCTTCTTCAGCGTATTATTGGCCTTGGACTCCCAGAGTCCGTATATTTTCATTAATTTCACAAGGAACTGTCGTCCTTCAACAGCTTTAAAGCTTTGTGTCCAGACATCATCATCATCATCATATCAGCCACAGGATGTCCACTGCTGAACAAAGGCCTCCCCCTTAGATTTTCACAACGAGCGGTCACATGCCGCTCTCATCCAATGACTCCCAGCTACCCTCACCAGGTCGTCTGTCCACCTCGTTGGAGGTCGTCCCACACTGCGTTTTCAGGTGCGCGGTCTCCATTCAACCAGACATCAAATGGTTTGAATTGTGAAAATATGTTATGGATTATAACATTACAATTTCTGTAACAAAAAAGTTCTATTTATTAGCATTACTTACGAATTAATTATAATAAAACACTTTTTCGCAGGATGTGCAGTGCGACCACGAATGCTGCAAAGCATTCGAAACGTCAGGAAAAACAAAAATCTAAAATATACGCGATAGAATCCGTTTAAAAGTGTTTTATTATAATGTGTAATACTCGCGAAAACCTAAGACATTATTATACGAATTAATTGATAGACATTTTGTAAGTCTCAGTCAGTGCTAGGTCGCAACACTAAAATAACCAGCACATACTTACACAACTATTCTTGCTCGCCTGTTGCCTCACGCACCAATTTGCTACACTTACACGATGGATAAATAAATGACTAATAGCAGTCAAGAAAATAAAAAGTTCACAACTGACAATTGCGGCATTTGAGAATTTCAAAAGTGTTGAATATGAGTTTGCATTTCTCAACAGAATTGGTTTTTCTTTGTACTTATTTGCCTTTCTTTGTTTTATGTTTAGTTTATAGTACATCGGCATAGCACTTTACTATCCCACTGCTCAGCACGAGCCTTTTTTCACGATTCTGATGAAGACGGGGAAGACAAGAGGCCATCATCACATTGGCCTAGTTGCCGGACTCGGAGTTGGAGCCCTCTCAAGGGTGCAGGCTTCTTCACGATGTTTTCTTTCACCGTTGATGCAAGTGATAATCAAATTCTAATTCGCACATTAATTCGAAAACTCAGAGATTCAGGCATAGGTTCGAACCAGATTCTCCTGCAGTGGTAGTAGTAAATAGTGTAGTGGTTTAAAACCAAGCGTTAACCACTACGCTAAGTACTGTTTTAGTTTACAGTATTCCTCTATTAACACATTTCTGTATCATTTATTTACTTCTTGGCAAGAAACATTTTATACAGATAAACAGAAAGAGGAGTCGCCCAACAGATGTAAATGTAAAAAATATAAATTCGCCACACTTCTGCCTCATCTGTTTTTAGCTTAATGAGTGTGAATTACAGTGTGTTGCCGGCTAAGAATATCAAGGGATTAATCGGAGGATGGGCAGCAGTGGCCTTCGGGTACATTAACAACTCAACTGCGATCGCCAACCCGTCTGCCAAGCGTGGCAATTATGGCAAAACCCCCAACGAGCCCACAACACACCCATATCGGCCATTGTGGTGAACTTTGGGGGAGGCCTGTGTCAAGCAGTGGACTTCATTCGGCCGAAACGATGAATTCGTGTAACTAGAAAAAAAACATGCCATATTTATTTTGAAAATCATTCAGGTAACGCTCAAATTCTTCGCCCAATTTTGATTCTCGTATGTTTATTTCAGTCGGTCGACATAACTTACTTAAATAATATTGCTATCACGTGTACATATTTCATTTATCCTTGGACATATCAAAAAGAGGTAAAAGGCATAAAAACTGGAATTTAATCCTTCAGATCGATGAACTCCTTGGCAGCTAAACGTGTTAACAAGGAGGCATAATAAATTGTAATTAAGAGCCATTCTCCATGTTCAATAAGTCTTCCGTTATGGCATTCCAAAAAGTGAATATAAAGGAAACGCACTGCCGTGCATTTTTTTTTTTTTTTTTTAAATAATAATAATGCAACTAGATAAGAATGTCATCATCATAGCAGCCAAAGAACGTCCACTGCTGAACAAAGGCCTCCCCTATAGATTTACACAATTGTGTCGTCATACTGGGGGGAATTTGCCAGTACTCACCACGCTTGGCAGACGGGTTGGTGAGCGCAGTATGGCTACTGTTTCACAGAAGAGACGCTGCTGCTCGCCCAACTGGTTAAAAGTCCCTTAGTTGCCTTCTACGACATCCACGGGAGGGATGAAGTGGTGTTATATTCTTAATCCGGATGCCACGCGGAAAGAGTTCCATATTCAATAAGATGTATGAAACTATTTTTTTTCTTTCTCATTATTTGTCCTGGTATCATAGAGCTTACATCAAATTCTTAACGCTTAGAGCTCAGCTTTAGTCATCAGTTGCCTAGAGCTCGTAAATGGGCTGGATCAGGACAACAACATTGTGAAGCAACATTGCTGCATTTCGTACAGTGAGTGAAGTATGCTGGAAGCGAATCCCCAAAAATATGACAGACATACGACATGGGGGTCTATAAGAAATAGTGTATGTCTGCCCTAAAGGTCGGCGAAACCTCAGCATCCCCTTTGGTGTCGCGGATGTTTATGGGTGACGGTGATCGGCTTAGCGAACCGCATCCTCGCTTGTCCTCCTCTATTATAAGAAGATTAAAATCGTAAATGATTAAAAAGTCATTCTATCGAAAGAGTTGGTAGCGGCATCTCTTTGTCATGGTCTATAATTTATCATCATCATACTAGTCCGTAACTATTATACAACATTACATATGAATCAGTGATACGCAGTGATAGCCAGGTTGAACGCTTGCCTTCATACATGAGGGTCTGAGTTGGATCCCGGCCCGCTACCTCCGACTTTTCAGATTCATGTGCAGATCAGAATTTGATTGTCACTTGCGTTAGCGGTGAAGGAAAATTTCGTGAAAAAACATGAGGGTACAAAAAGTATTCAGCGTGGTGAACTAAGGCCTAACTTTTCTCATCGTGAGAAAAGGCCCGTGCATAGCTGTGGGACAGTAAATGGCTGAATATGTTGTATATGACTCGCCCTTACCGGGTGGTGCCAGCAAGAGTACCATCAGCCCTTCTCATTCCGTGGGTTTGTAAAAGACGACTATGGGATTGTCTGGAGGATGGGCAGTAGCGTCTTTCGAGTACATATATAACTCAACTGCGATCGCCAAGCGTGGCGATTATGGCAAAACCCCCCAATGAGCACACAACACAAACCCATTCCGAATGTTGTAGCAATCTTTGGCGGAGGGTTCTGTCCAGCAGTGGACGTTTTTCTGCTGAAATGATGACTCGCCATATGGTTTTTATTTAAACTTCAGTTCAAAGACATTACAACTTGATCTTATCGTCAACTTATCTTAGTCTGTGAACTTTCATTTCTGAGCATGGGTCTACTGATGAGTCACTGTGGCCTATATAGCCTATAATTGCAGTCCTATTATTTGTACCACACAGCACCTACATGCCACAGAGATCCTGGTAACACGAAGCCAGAAGCAGGATCGCTTATTGGAAAAAAGCGTACTATAAAATTAGAGAATATGTTGACTACAGGGACATATGGCGTTAGGTTTATTTTTCAGCACATTCGGTTTCCCCGGAAACCAATTGTACCTGCGTTGTTGGTATTGTATAGCTGCAAAATGTTTTTGAATATTTAGATCTGTTTTAAATAATATCTAAACCCAGATTTGTAAAATGACGTATTAATAAAAATAGCAAAATAATCAGAAGAGACCTGAGTTACTTTCAGAATTTCTTCTCATCGATTGTCATGCAGTGAAATGCCATCGTTCTTTCAGTATGACGTGTAAAAGTGTGTGTTAGGACTTAATTACTGAATAAATCATCATCATCATCATATCGGCCGTTAAACGTCCACTGCTGAACAAAGGCCATATATATAGGAATGAAGATTTCCACAACTGTGTCATCATTTTGTGGGATATTTGCCAATACTCACCACGCTTTGCAGGCGGGTTGGTGAGCGCAGTACGGCTACCGTTTAATATAAGGGACGGGCTGCCCATCCCGCTGGTTTAGATTCCTTTAGTCGCCTTTTACAACATCCACGGGAGGAGATGGAGTGGTGCTATATTCTTAATCCGGACGCCACTCGGACACCACTGAATAAATGATTCTATTCTATTCTAAGTTATCATCATCATCATATCAGGCAAAGGCCGTCCACTGCTGAACAAAGATTGATACTACCGGCTTACGACGACCATACTTGATATCAAGTTTCCTAACACATACATCTGTAAATTATACATTTCTATCATCTACACACTGCAGGGTATAGCGCCGCTTAGCAGATGGATATTTTTATTAGCACAAAAGCGGACAGTGCACCCTCTTTATGCACTTTTTTGTTCCCTTTACGCCACCCATGGATGACTCTAGACCAGAATATTTTTTTGCCGGGAATTGACCAGACATGCTACATTACTCACTTTATAATCAAATGCAGATCATTTGTACACAAAAATAAACGCAACACTTATTGTTCTCTTAATTTCAAAAGCTAGATAGTTATCTAGATCCCATTACGCTTTAATTATGTTTAGATACAGCTGATCATATAAATACGAATCGTGATATTATCATTAAAATCTCATCATGACTGTATTCCTTTCTCGTTACAATAAAAACAAAAACATGGTGTTTGTATAAAGTTATAAAAAATATGGGTTCCGTCTCCGCTTTTATTACTATGTTTTTTTGGATAGGACGATATCGGACAGCGTCAAACTGCTTTGAAATGTCGGTAGGTAGGCTATTTGATAAACGCGCAAAAGCGCGTCGTCGAGGCTGTCTTGCCGCTCTTCGGAGCCTGGCTCCAAAAGAGCGAGCGCGTCATATTCCGCCTGACGCAGGTATTCACCGGACACGGTTGTTTCGGTGAGTACTTGCACAGGATAGGACGAGAGGTCACGGCACAGTACCATCACTGTGGAGACGATCAGGATACCGCACAGCACACGCTCGGAGAGTGCCCTAAAAACGCTGCTGCCCATCGTCCTTCATCATTCTTCTATTTTTCATCCTTTCATCGTCGTAATCTCATAGTCGGTTTGACGACACCCACGGGGTGAGATGGGGTGGTGATATTCTTAGTTGGCACCACACGGCTAAATGGTTATTTATGTGGAATACATAGAGAAGAAGAATATAATGCAACAAAAGACGAGATCTCAGCAGTGGAAAACAAAAAACTTCAATCATGTTGCTGACGATGAAACACAAATTTAATTTAAGGACATGCTATCTAGAATCGGATCGAATTGTTTATACAGTAATTAGGTCCTCACATCATATTGAAAGGATGGAGAGCCTTTTACTACATGAAATCTTCGCTACAATTTAAGGCCCGTTTTACAAACGACTTGAGTTTTACTTTATTATAGATATATTTCTAGTCTAGTTTAGACGTAAAGACTAGGACGTCTAGATCCAGCATTTATCTATTCATTTGATATAATCTCGACTCGAGTTCTACTTGAGTTTTGATTTTCGTTCGTTCTGTAATACAGACCTTAGGGTCTCATCAGGAATTAGATTCTCATTTACGATGGTCACACTGTATGTTTTTAGAATTTACCAGTAAGAAAATTGCCGATGAAAAATGTATTTGAATTTCGAATAAAGAACTCTTTGGAAGCTTCTAGATGTACATAAAATTCACATTAATCAGATTTTACAAATTGGCAGCAATTTAAAAATTACGTGTCGGGCGTCGAATTTGACTAGAGATTTTCACTCCAGGATTTATTACGACTTTCGTTGGGATTTAATAGGAATGGAGACTACTTCGAAAAACAATGAAAATATTAATAAGTTAATACATCATTCCGTTTTAGATTTTCTATAAAATTTTAGTGTGACCTTCGTAAGTCACCATTATAAAGCCAAAGGTTAGAAATAGATTCAAATGAGAGATGTTGACGCTTAGCCAGTTACAATCACTGATCAGTAAACAATCGGTGAAGTTAAGCAACGCTCGGCGCGGTTATTCTGTGGATGGATGACTGCATAATGATATTTGAACCGGGTCTTCGTGCTCCATTAAATCGTCGGTCCCGGTTGCCGTTACGCCTGTAGTAGTTAAACTAAGCCGGAAGCCTCTAGGCAGCTGGAACAACATTGACACAAGTTTCACCACATTTTTCTCGTTACGTTTTTGCTCTTGATTTTATTTTTTTGCGAACAGTTACTATCTCCCTATGTTCCCTAATATGCCTAACAAGAACAAAAACCCAGTAAGTTATTAAACCTCACCGACCATCTGCTTAAAGTCTCTCGTCAACACTTTCGTCTACCTTACATGCAGCATACGTCGCGAGCACTCAATTCCATTTCTTGTGTGCCTGGTGCATTTCATTATTATATTCGAGCTTAACATGAAAAAAAGAAAGGTACACTATTTATTATTTTCCAAGTTAAGACATTTAAAAATAATGGCCAGAAGTAAAAACAGGAAAAGAGTCTTATCTATTCTCAAACTTCTCCCGCTCGGTCCGTTATACGTAGATTTTGCCATGAGTTATCTCAGCCTATACTTAACACATCCGCGTTTTAAACCTTGTAACATCGAGATTCTACCAAATACTTATATTTACTTATAAGAGAAACTACTTCGTCATACAAAAAAAATATTTGAATAGTAGAATTCCGGTTTTGTATAACCGATCCCTAACTGCAGTCCGCAGTAACCTAAGGTCTTCCAGTTTACAAGGTGAACGCTTTTGGAGGCCAATAAAAAAAAATGCCTGAGTTTAGATTGGAACTCATTATTGAGGTTGATGACCTTTGCAAACGACTTTTTAACTGAAAACGAATTTGAAAGGGATATCTTACATTCCGTATATTATTAAACCTTTTTTGAAAAATAGATTCCTTTTTGGTGTCAGTATGTGTGACCGGGAATAAATCGGGATGAGTTTTATGATGTCACGATTAATATCAGTTGTTCCGTGCGGTTGCCGACAATGTTCCGTGTCCCGGCAATGTTCCATGCGGTCTCCGGTAATGTTCTGTGAAGTTCCCGGAAAAGAATAGACCACGCCTCTCTACTCTCTAAGAGTTGTATAGGAAGAGGATGGGCCGCAGCATTCTCCCGTGTGCTAATGACAACAGACCTACTGCGATCGTCAATCCGCCTAGCAAGGGTGGTAATTATGGCAATATTCCTCATGGTGCCTTTAATTTTCTCTTCGTTCCTTCGCACATGTGTGAGAGCTGTACTGGTAGCAGGTATAGTAAAATTAAAGCCGTTCTGCAGTGTGAAATGTTCGTGTATATATAATCCATTTGTAAAATATAATTGTTTTGCACAATATTTTTAATTACGGGCCTTAAGTTTTTTGGTCCTAAGATGCTTATAATTCCTCCATTTGTCTAAGATTTAAAGATATTAACATTGCATGGGAATTAAATAATTAAAGTAATTTTCAACATGTGGCGTTTACCTGTATTTCAAAGACTTTGTCAAACAGAATGCGATCTGCGTTCTGCGTTCCGGGATATTTTTTACCCAACGTATTGTGTACAGTTCCTGCGTTCTTTGCAAAAGTGGAAGCAGCATCGCGTACCCATGGATAGAGATCAACTCGTGAGTGGACTCCTCTTATTTAGAATTGCCTGCAGCGGTTATTTTCTCGGAACACATAACGTAGGCGGCATAGTGACGACAAATCTTTAGCAAGCAGAACGCCGCAGCCTGTAGTGTGTGAACTATAAAGTAATTAAGCAAAGCTACTCTCTATGTATAGAATGCATGATAGAATCTGTTTACCTTTACACATAACAGCTTTTATGTAAACGTGCACACATTGACAACTGCCGGCTAAAGGTCATGTAAATGTCAAATGTTATCGGAGACATGCATGGTAAATGCCAGCCGTACCTACCGTCTCCATATGCATAAAATATGTACAATATAATGATAATTTAATTCTAATTAGGCTAAAAATTTCGTCAGTTTGAAGTTTCTAAAAACTAGCGCCCCACTTGCTTCTTGCCTTTGTTTCAAATATAATGAAGACTGTTCTTTCACGGTTTTGCATAATACTGAAATTATCACTTACGGGATATCTTCTATATCTCATCATTTCGGCCGAATGAAGTCCACTGCTGGACACAGCCCTCCCCCAAAGATCACCACAACGACCGATTTGGGTGTGTTGTGGGCTCATTGGGGGGGTTTTGCCTTAATTGCCACGCTTGGCAGACGAGTTGGCGATCGCAGTTGAGTTGTTAATGTACTCGAAGGACGCTGCTGCCCATCCTCCGGCCCATCCCTTAGTCGACTTTTACGACACCCACGGGAGGAGATGGGGTGGTGGCATTCTGAGCGCCGCACCATACGCCTGGCTTCTATATCTATCACACTTAAATTATCACTTACGGGATATCTTATGTGATTATTATTACTTGTATACAGTGATGGGGACGGAATTATGACAGAGCTTCTGAAAGCGGGTGGCACACCGGTACTTAAAGTCCTTCAAAGGCTATTCAATTCCGTCTTACTCGAGGGCACAACGCTGGAAGCGTGGAACAGAGGTGAGGTGGTGCTCTTCTTCAAAAAGGGTGATAACACCCTATTGAAGAATTATAGACCCATCTCACTTCTGAGCCATGTTTATAAGCTGTTTTCAAGGGTCATCACGATTCGTCTCGAGCGCAGGTTTGATGACTTCCAGCCTCCCGAGCAAGCCGGTTTCCGAAAAGGTTTCAGTACCATAGACCACATCCATACGCTGCGGCAGGTTATACAGAAGACCGAGGAGTATAATCTGCCACTATGCTTGGCGTTTGTGGACTATGAGAAAGCCTTCGATTCGATCGAAACCTGGGCAGTACTGCAATCTCTGCAGCGGTGCCAGATTGACTATCGGTACATTGAAGTATTGAAGTGCTTATACAGAAACGCCACCATGTCGGTCCGAGTACATGAACAGAGCACGGGGGCGATTCCATTGCAGAGAGGTGTGAGACAGGGGGACGTTATTTCCCCGAAACTGTTCACCGCTGCAATGAAGGATGCCTTTAAGCTACTGGAGTGGAAAATATTCGGCATTAACATCAATGGCGAGTATATCACTCACCTTCGATTTGCCGATGACATCGTAGTCATGGCAGAATCGCTGCAAGAGCTCAGCACAATGCTCAATGATCTCAACAGAGTTTCCCAACAGGTGGGCCTTAAAATGAACATGGGCAAGACAAAAGTCATGTCAAATGCCCATGTCGTGCCCATCCCAATATCCATTGGGAGCTCTGTTCTCGAAGTTCGTAACGAGTATGAGTCTACCTGGGACAAACTGTCCAGTTAGGTAGGTCCAACTTCGAGAAAGAGATCAATCGGCGAATTCGACTCGGCTGGGCAGCGTTTGGAAAACTTCGCAACATCTTTTCGTCAACGATACCGCAGTGCCTCAAGACTCAAGTCTTTAACCAGTGTGTGTTACCAGTGATGACATATGGAACAGAGACGTGGTCACTCACAATAGGCCTCATAAGAAAGCTCAAGGTCACTCAGCGAGCTATGGAAAGAGCTATACTTGGTATTTCTCTACGTGATCGAATCAGAAATGAAGAGATCCGTAGAAGAACTAAAGTTGTCGACATAGCTGAAAGGATTAGTAAACTGAAGTGGCAATGGGCAGGGCACATTGCTCGTAGAACTGATGGCCGCTGGGGCACAAAGGTTCTAGAATGGAGACCGCGCACCGGAAAACGCTAAAACACAAAGAAATAAAAATATACTGGTAATTTAGCATCATTCCGCTTGTGATTAACCATCTAATCTTCGAGTTTCTATGAATTCCTGCGCCACTTTTTCGAGCTAGATGTCACCATCATCATCCTATCAGTCAAAGGACGTCCACTACTGAACAACAGTGAATAGATTTCCCCAATTGTGTCATTATTTTGGGGTAAATTTGCCACGCTTGGCAAGCGGGTTGATAAGTGCGGAATTACTACTGTTCAACCTCCACGGGAGGAGATGGAGTGGTACTACATTCTTAATTCTACACCACGCGGACGACATGTGGGGTGGCCATTTCTTTGTATCCATATTCTATACGGTACATTAACATGCACATTGTCTCATAGACTATTACATTACATTCTTACTACGTGCAGTGGGAACAAATTTTTGAAAGCTTATTGTGTTTGACACACTTGCAAGTTAAATAGCTACAGAAAGCTTTAGTGAGTGGATGTGACTAATTTTGTAATTTTCTAACAATATGTCTGATGATGCATTTCAATGAGGGGTTGGTGGCTTCACACTGCGTGTTATAGTTACGAGATATTTAATGGAGCAGTATTTATTCATCCGTGTGGTGTCCAGATTAAGAATATAGCACCACTCCATCTCCGTAAATGTCGTAAAAGGCGACTAAAGGGCTCAAAACCAAAGGGATGAACAGCAACGTCCTTTTTGTGGAACAGCAGTCATTCTGCCCTTGCCGGGCGTAGTGAGTACTTGCAAATTCCCCCTAAAATGGCGACGCACAGCATGTAACCGGTCGTCTATAGGGGAGGCCTTTATTCAGCAGTGGACATCTTTCGGGTGATATGATGATGACGAATTGGGCAGCTGTATTACAAAACATCTTAGCGAGGTACCCCTGTTAAAAATAGAAAAGCGACTGCAAAAGCGTTAGCAGATGTCGCGCGATCGGCCATGAAACGTCAACAAAATCGTAATAGTATATAGTATCAAACCTTTTTTTATTGGTCCCCAGTGGAAATTTATCGTGAACTTCTTTCACCCCGAGGAAGGGCGAAAAGGGGCATGCCGGACTCCTATCGGCTAAAACCACTGGAGCGGTCACCTTCGGCACCGAAGGGTGGCTCCAGGTCCTCGTAAGATCACACTAGAGGCGCCCATGATACCAATCCTTTAGGCACATCTCGGAGGAGATGACTGTAAAGCAGTTACCCCCTCTAACATAAGGTCGCCCCCCCAGCACTTTTCGGGGAGGATGGTAATGGCTCATCATACCTAGCTGGAGCCATCAGTTGACTAGAGGTCGCAAATGGGCTGGGTCAATCGGAGAAATACCACGCCGTCACAGAATACCGGCGTGATATGAAAATTGGGTTGCTGCGATTCGAACGGTGAGTGACGAATACCGAAAGCTGAATGTCCAAGAATATGGTAGACATACGACACATGGGCCTTTAAATAAAAAGTGTTTTTCAGCCCTAAAGGTTGGCAACACGCCAGCAACTCCTCCGGTGTTGTGGATGTTTATGAGTAACGGTGATCTCTTAAAAGCAAGTGACTCGAATATCATAAAAATAAATAAAAAGCATTCACCCGCTTGTCGCTTGTTGTCAGTGAAATAAACTTTTGCCATAGTAAACAGCACTGATATCAGAAAAACAGCAACGGGTGGATCTTAAACACATTGTGATAGCGACCACCAAGCGACCCAAGAGAAGACGGTAGCACGCATGTGGTCACGCGCTGCCGTGGGACGCTTTGGGGGATCCTCTACCTATAGGCGTGGCACCAGTGGGTGGCTCTATTGTGATCATACGAGGACCTGGAGCCTCCCTTAGGTACCGAAGATGAAAGCCCCAGTAGTTTTAGCCGGTAGGAGTCCGCCCCGCGATACCCCTTCGCCCTTCTCCGGGGCGAAGGAAGTTCATAAAGAATTTCCACTAGGCACTTTCATTTTATGAGGTAAATTGAGAATATTATAAGAAGGTTGCCTCTTTCTTTCGTAATAATGTGGGTAATGGTAACTATGCATAATATATTTGAGTATGTACCTCGAAAGTCAGACCAATTATTTTTTATTAATGAGTCTCATGAATTTTTTGTTAATAGGTATCGTTGCTGTTTTAATAAAATCCTTATGGATTCGTATTAATGGAGCTTTTCTTCAAAATAGAGGGTTTTATTTTTAGAATTTGCCTAACGCCTTAATGAAGAAAACCATATTTCATACATGCATGACTATTTTGGTAAAGTGCATTGTCAGCAGGTATCATTTCACCCAAGGGCAATAATATTGTAAAAAATAATTAAACAACGTAAAAATCACTTTAACATTTTATTGTTTGGCATTTTCACTCAGGCTGTGCAATAATTTGCTACGGAATAACATCGAGGAGTAATCAACTTGTGCACTGATGACATAATAATTCGAATATTATAAATTCCTTGTATTGTAGAAGTCAGAGAGTAATCGCTTCGCGTGAACTAGAAATTCACCAGATCGTGGAAGGAGCTAGTAATTGCTCACACACACAAATTAAATATTACTTGACCAATCGTCAAGTAATCATAAATTGCAGGCTCCACAATTATATCGAAAATGAATTTAGAGCAAAATCTATATATCTTTTAACTCTGATATTATATCCATACTTACTCAAAAGGCGTACTACACCATAGACATTTATATATGGATGATAATAACAGCTGGTCGCAAAGTTCTGCTCAAGACAATCTTATATAACATGTATGGAGTGCGTTAAATATTATATTATTCAACTTTCTATAATTTTGACATAATTGTAATTTTTGCTTGTTAATTGTGGACATGCGTACGAGCATTCGAGAACCTGGTTGTCCCAACGGCCATCAGTTCTACGAGCTATGTGCCCCGCCCATTGCCACTTCAGTTTACTAATCCTTTCAGCTATGTCAGCAAGTTTTTGCAACGGCAACAAGTTCTTCTACGGACCTGCCCATTTCTGATTCGATCTCGTAGAGAAATACCAAGCATAGCTGTCTCCATAGCTCGCTAAGTAACCTTGAGCTTTCGTATGAAGCCCATTGTGAGTGAACACGTCTCTGTTCCATTTGTCATTACTATTCCGCTGGTTCAAGACTATTGTCTTGAGGCATTGCGGTATTGTATTTTACAAAGATACATTTTTAAAAAATGCCAGGAAAGGGCTATATTTTAAGTTTATTTTAAATAGTGGCTTACCGCTATCTAGGAATTGAGCTTCACACATTGTACGAATATATTTTTTGGCCCTTAATAACTCTGACGGCGTCAACTGGATTGCCCTAAATTATAAGATCGAATCTGAACACAGACATATGCATAATATGCGATTTGCGCAGTACCCAGGTTTACAGATTGTCGAAGTTTATTTAATACATCAACAAAACGGACTATTTTATTGAGAAAGTACTCAATAAAATAGATCGTTTTCTTTTCTTTTCTTTTTTCTCAATGTGTGGTTTCCAACTACAATTTTTGTTTGCAACACTGTATAACTTATGCCTAGAAATACACATTCATTGATATTGCCTAAATGTAGTAAGCACGTATATTTTTCACAAACAAAAATATAATGTTTGGTTACGTTTGCTTTGAATGTGTGAAATGTTTTGTTATATTAATATTCAGGCTATTTAGTTCTAGCCAACTAGTAGCATTTACGAGAGCTTCACTGATTTCCTTTTCTAGGTTATATTTGTCGTCACTTTTAGTAATTATTGTGTATCATCCGCGAATAATATGTAATATTTAGCGCTCGGTAGGTCGTTTATGTTTATTAGAAAAAGCAGTGGAGCTAATCTGCTCCCTTGTGGTATGCCGTAGTTATTTTATCTATATTTAGATTTAAAGTTTATTTGTTCAGCTTTACAGGTTTCGATTATTTGGACACATTCGTCGATCGTTTCCCGAGGTAACTTACGATCGCGCAAGAACGCAAGCCATTTTTGAGCGTAGTGTTTCGTGACAGACAACGTCAAATACCTTTATCATAACTAGAAAACCTCAGGCTATCTTCTTCTTATGATTTAGACTATCGGTTATAAATTTTATCAATGAGAAACAAGTTAAATCAGTTGAACTGGTTTTTTAACCCGAAATGTTCCTTCTTGCTGACAGTACATGATGTAACGAACTTCTCTATTATCTATATTCTATAGCACAGTATTGAAAATGTAAAGAAATATTGAGATTATTCACTTCTTTGTACTCTAAATATAAAAATCAAAGATTTAAATCTTTGATAAAAATATTAAAACCACTCAAAAAGGAAAAATAACTTTATTTATGAAATCGGGCCAGGTTATATTTTATACCTGGCCCCACCCGACTTTTATTATTCAAATATGTAAGGATGTGTGCTAGCTGATATTATTTGGTAATGATATACTAACCTACAGCAGGTAGCTTTTATTGTTCTTTAATTTTACATAAAGAATAAATCAATATTAAAAATAACATGACAGAGGCGCGTCGCTGGGGAGTTTGTTGCAACGTTTCTTCCAGCTTAAACACTTGGAAGTGGTGAAGGGTGGGCATTTTGGGGGCTGTCTCATATTATGTTGACGCTCAAAAAGTAGTATTTGGTCTATTTGAATAAACGGTTTTTGAATTATGAAAGTCGTCACTATTGATTTAGGCGCAATGAAATCAAAAACACGAGTTCGTTTTACTTAAAATGTATTTAACTTATTAAGTCTTAATATATAAAACTATATAATATCACTAGGCAGGATTAAGACCTCGATTTGGGTCCAGGCGCAGGTGCTTGCGCTTCCTCTGAGTCCTTGTACCAGTCCTCGCTGTGAACAAAGTAATTAATTAAATATCTACTTCAACATAAAGTTCTTAATTAGGAATCAATCTCAATAAGTGAAAAATATTCCATTTTTTTTATAAAGAATTTATTTACGTTAATTTGGGGTCTATTCTATTCTTGAAACAGAACTGTCATTTTCATGATAATGAAAAGAACCATATCCATTTTTATCGATGATTTTATTGATATAACAGACGGCCCTGATATCGAATACATAGACACGAACAATTGTTTAGTAGAAACCAAAACAGGGCCAGATTGTTCGTGCTATTAATTTATTGAAAGAGTGACATAGATTGACAAAAGTCCTAAAATAAAGATAAATAATATTGAATTGCATCAAAGAATCTGCAATTTGAGATGTCTTTATCAACCATCCTACAGGTTATAGCTTAAATTTAAACAAAAGTATCACCATTCTAAGAGCCGTCTTTCGCTAAGCGTATGACTTTGACTTAGACTTCTATAACGAACGGTTCTGCTGCTTGGGGAGAAAAATAGAATAAAAGAGAATGATGTTGACACTATAACTCACCATCCTCGTACGTTCTCAGGTGCGTCACACTTCTGGGATTCCTCGTTGTAAACCTCTCCGGCTTGGCAGCCAAGGTCACGGGGTTCAACTCCGTTCAGGCAAACGTAGAACCGCTGGCAGTCGTTGGGGTGGGGGAACTTGGGGTGAGCGACGGCCTGACCCTTAGGGTCAGCTTTCTGCTCTTTTGGGCACTCGAAACCATCCTTGGTTTTCTCTGTAATGGGGAACAAGTGAGTTAAGATAATACCTATAGATAGATATCTAAGTTTCTAATTAGTACTAGTTTGTTAAAAGAATGAATTGTTTTCTGCGTGTGAGTAGTCCATCTTTTTTTGCTGGTAATGAGTAAAACTAATTAATTAACAACCTCTCGACCAATTGCTGCTTTACTAATGTAACATTTAACGACATTTTATAGCAATTATTTAGAACAATTTTATATCAATGTGCAACAAAAATATGAAAAATTGAAAAGTAATTTTGAGAAATCATCAATAATGGGTGTATCAAAGCCATAATATATACATTTTATTAAAACAGCGAGGTTATTTTTAAATCAAGATGTTGTCTGCAGTGAAAGTGCGCATTCATGGGGTGCAAGATGATAACTGGGTATAAAGGACAAAATCAATCAGTATTGGTGTCTGGTAAAGTTATAGCAACGTATTGGAGAGTATTCATCAAGAGAACCCTAATAAGAGAAAACAACTTGATAGAATCAGATACACTAAGAACAAGAAAATGGAAAATTTTCGCTTGGCACAATTTATGAAAGGACTATGAAATTGGACTTCTGGGGTGGAAGGCCTGGTGACCTGAAATACAGGCTTCAACCTAGTTTTGGCACCAGTCTCCCACAATAAATTTGTACAAAAACAATATACCAATATTTATGTGATAAATAAACGAAAGTTTCATATAATTGAAAAAAACAACACTCACTGTCTTGTTCCTGGCAACCCTGTCTACCAGCCGCGTCGGGCCACACACAGGTTCCAGAATACTCGTCGAAGTGCAGTCCAGCGGTGCACTTGACTTCAACGGCCTCGCCTTCAATGCAGTTAAAGAAGATGTTGCAGACGGAGGGGTCGGGGTGGGCGAAGAAACCGTTGCGGCGGGGGCACTGGCTGTTGGGCTTGGCGGGTTCTGAAAGGATAATGTAGATAAGTATAAAGTAGTTAGAATAATCCCACTGTTAGCTAAACTGTGAAATTAGAAATAAATGGAAAATGCATGGTAACGAACATTCAATATCGATTATGGTACTGAAAATGATATCTCAGATATTTATTTGGCAGTACTTGATGATGGTAATATTGTTTATAGCAGTTACAGTGAAGAATAACATAAAATCACAAATAATGTTGTTCTTAGATCTTTAGTGTTTCCAAATCAACTTGCAAAATACTAATTAAAACAATAATTGGCCGTCAATCTAAAACTTTTACAAAAAGATAGTAAAAAATCTGCAGCACAGCAACTAAGTTAAGTAAACTCCCGTAAATAAACAATCTAGAAATAATAACATTAAGATATCGCGTGACCTATTGCATTTTAAACATCGGTCTATAAATCATCGTTGCACATCATTATCACAAATTAAGACATGTTGCATAAAACCACCCAATGCAAACTACATTTATTATTCGAATAATTTAATAACTTGATGTCTTCAGACTAGAAGTGTAAGAAGTCTGGCTGGTCTGGCATTGAGTATAAAAGCCTGAGACATGGCCTTGAGTATAGATGGTCATTTAACCTAGGAAATGACAATTGCATTACGCAGATCAGGAAGTCAACTGGTTGTGGTCTTTTTCACTGAGTTATGTCAAGAGCTCTACCGTTTATTTTTAATTATGAACGCCTGTTATTTGCCTTAGTTCCGGACAGTTATAAATTTTTAGGTTTATTACTTTTAACTTTATCAGTCGCCGACATGATGAAAAAATATTGTATAACTTTTACAAAACATTTGATGACGGTAATTTAATAATGTTAACATTTAAATGTTTTTAATGCAATTGTGGTATAGGTTCTTATTTAACTACGTTTTTTACGTTACTCTTCATTATTAACTACACTCTGAGGCTCATTTTGTTGCAAAGCGCTCCATAAAAGCTCACAATATCAAATGTACTCAAAATCCAAGTCACGAGCTTCAAAGTTGTTGCATTCCACACATTCATACACGGCAATGCCTTCGCTCTCGTGTACAATATATTCCGATGGTAATTTTATTGTTTAGATTAGGTTAATATTATGAATGTTTTCTAAGTGATTGTTGTACCGTGTATTGCCGGCTAAGAATAGCACCACGCCATCTTCCCAATAGTATAGCTAATGCAGTATGGAATTAGCTAGAGTATGGGCAGCAGTCTGGTCAAGTTAATTCTGCATAGTAATAAGGGTAACACGCAAACAGTAACTACCAAAACCTATGCAGTGTTCTTATTATCCTACCTTTGCCTAGACTGTACTTACTTGCTTAGTCCGACTAAACCGACTCTATCTCGCATTTATGAAAATTACAAATTATTGTTTGCGGTATTACCATAATTCCTATACAGAGTTCGCTTGGCCAGAATAACAACTCAACTGCGATCGCCAACCCACCCGACCGTGGCGGTTATGGCAAAACCCCCCAATGGGTACACAATACAAATCCAGATCGGTCGTTGTAGTGAGCTTAGCGGGAAGTCTCTGTCCAAAGACGTCGACTGCTGAACAAAGGCTACCCCATAGATTTCCTAAATGACCGGTTACATGCCGCCCGTATCCAACGACCATGGGCGAAGATCAATGAAGAATAAATTGACTTGGTATGAAAGAGCGAATCGAGTTCCAGCCACTTATAAAGACTGTTATTGTACAAAAAAAATCTATATTAGTATATTCAACAACATTTTAAATGTTTTCGTACCAATTATGGGTAAAGTATAGAATTGTTAGATAGTTTTAGTGCCAATCCCGGTGTTACTACAACACTTCAAATTCACACATATTAATATGTACCGGTTGGCCTAGAAAGTCAGCGGCGTGAGCCGACCTAGTCGGTCAAAGGTGGACAGGATACCTTCACTTCATGAGAATTGTCGCAATTGACCTCACAGTGACATTTGATCTAACTCTACTGTTGGACAACGCGTTTTTTCCTCGTATGGTTAGAGCAATTCTCTTCCTAGAATAGTGTTAGATTGATATCAGAAGTTATACCGTTGTAATATAAGATCTTAGAATACATTTTTTGCATTTGTATTGTTTGATAAAAGTTAAAGCTGCTGCTTGTTAGACGACTTTATCTAAGTGCTCGCTATTATATTGTTTCCATGCTAGAATCGACGATGCTCGAGTCATATTTATATTCACCAAGTCAAAACTCTCCTTAAGATTATTTCCGCTGTCGAACAAATGATCTTCGTGCAAATAAATAAATGATTGCTAGCTTACGTAGCTCAGTCCTGTCTCCACAGTCTACATTGAAAGGCTGGTCACACTTGTTAATCTTTCTGATGGTGGGGTCGAACACCAGTCCGTCGGGGCATAGCTTGGTCGTGGACGCGCCGTCTACGCACTCGTAGAACATATCGCACTGAATTGAGTCCGGGTATTGGCCATCCTTGTTTGGACATTTGAATTGGGCACCTGTGGAAGGAATACAATCGTTAGTGGATGTTTTTGGTTAACATTCGTTTATTTTTTAATCTTAATCCTTGTGGAAGAAGTTTATATACGCTAAAAGTATTGGAAGCTACCTCAGAAATATTTTGTACATATACAGATTTTTTTATAGATTGTTGCGTTTGTGCTCGCATTTTGCGCATTTGATTGCTTATTATTATTTATTTAAAATAGTAAGTATGATACTACTAATTGATTACGCAATGAATTTCTTGGAAAAGAAAACATGCAAATGTATCTTTATATATAAAGCAATACCTAAAAAGCAACCCAGATTTATTTATAAAACACCTCCATCACTATTTCCATAGTAAATAGAACTCGTGGCCATAAAAAGTGTCTAATTACATTAGTTACAGAATCGTTGATCCGTAAACGTTCTAGCCGAGCAAGTTTGTCCAAAAAATGGACCGGTTAATCAGTGAAAGCGGATTTAGGTAAATAAGCATGTTTTTCCATCACTCAGAGAGACAGATCAAGTTTTATTGCATAATTATGTACCTACTGTTATATAAGAGGTGACACACATTCGACTATTCTCGTCACTACGCCGATATGTTACGAATAGTGTTGTGATTGGTTTCTTTTTTGGGTATTGCAAATCTTTTTTGCGTACCTACTCAAGTGTTTCAGGTACTGTAGTACGCTTTCATTGTTGTGAAAGCTGGCTTTCATCATATCAGTCCGGTAACGCCCACTGTTGAAAAATGGCGTACTATCGCTATATAGAACGGTCTCTTAGAGTTTGCTAATAGCTATACTAAGAGGTTCACATTCATACACTTGGATTCTCGGACACGGCCTTTGAAAATGAAACAAGTACTTAGTTTAGTTAAGATTGCCTGGAAAAATGCCAGAAAACCGCCCATTGTACTTTATGTTTTTTTTCACTACTGTTTTTTTTTCTTTTATCAATTTGTGTACAATAATGAGAGTAAATAAATAAATGTATTTTCAAGCTCAAACATTTGTATTAGTACTATACCTACATTTTCTACTGAAATGAATACCTAAGGAAGACTTGCGTTACATCATTAGTTGAATATTTAGATTATCGTGTGACATTTACGGAATAGCGGTTTTTTTGCAATTTAAATCACCTCTAATTGTCAAGGCCGTACTGAATTAACATAATTAAATATTCAAAGTATTATTGGTTTAATATTTGAGTGTTTTAATGTGGATTATATCACACGGATTGAAATTAAAATGTATAAATTTGTGATAATAATTATAATCATACTGGTCTAAGTATGAGGCTATAAATTATTTATTGATAACAGAATATTAATAATGTTAATTATTAGATGAATCTTGTACGTTTATTTTATATTGTCTGAAGAAAGCAGATGTGTGTGTCCTGTTGTACGCCCCCTGCCAATACCTATTACCTATTACCACTTACCAGGCACAGTTCTAAACCGCGACCTACTTTACTAATATCGTTCGAGAAATAATTATCTCATGAATGAAATTGTTGTTTCATTATATGTATGTGAACTCAACAGAGAATCATCTCTGTCATCATAAAAATAACCCTTTTTCGACCTTGACAGCCAACCCAGAACCTGACTCTTATCACCAAAATACCACCGACAAAGTTAAACAAGACTTTCAAAAGAAAATTTCTGATTTTACGAATTTTAAGTATACAGGTATTTAATATTTTTAATATTTAATATTCATCATGAATCTACGGAAAGATAAAGCCAAACCTTTTCAACGCTAATATTAGAAAATATTTACGAACAATCTGTCTAATAATAAAAATGATATGTCTTGCTAAATAAACACATAGCCAGGAGAAGTGTGTCACCCTGTGACCGAGTGGCAGGTATTATTAAACCAGCTCACACGACCCGGAGATCATGTAACATGTACAACACAATGTAACTGCATTCAGATATCGCATGTATACGGTCAACAGAAAAGGTAATTGATTATCTTTTAAACTTCAGAACTGCTGAATACAACATCTGACCGTACCTAATATACATACACCAATCCAAATGATAGTTGGTTTTATAGAGTAATGGTTGTTTCTTTTAAAAAACGTTGCCCCACACTAGGATTTCTCCTGTGTCGTGGGTGCGTTTACAAACACAAATTCCACACACAATACACTCAGACCCGGCACAACTACCTGCAGATCGTACAAATATTTGTTCCGTGCGGGAATCGAACCCACGACCTGGTGCGCAGCAGCCGACTGTATCAGCCACTGCACCAACCGTGCCGTCATTTGTTGTACAGCAAATAACTCGATAATTAATTGATTATCCCATGGTTACCATTGCAGAACCAGGAGAGATTTTTTGCTGGTAATCTCTTATATTCTGTAATTGCCTTAATTTTATACGGTACACTTTACGGTATTTTATGGACTGCTGGAGGTTTTGTGTTCACATTATAAAACGTTATGCATTTTTGACAAACGCATACGTTGAAAATCCAGACAGTCAATTCTCGTAATTAATATTGGTGTTTTTAGTCTCTACATTTTAGATGTTACTATAATTTTTATGGCACATTCGATCGCCAGTACTGCAATAGGTGGTATAAGAGAAAAAATAATAACAAGGTGACATAATTTCTAAACCAATAGATTGATACAAGTACTAATCCTACTAAACTGAAGATTAACCTCTAACGAAACCATCCTACCTATCAATACATCAACAAAAGCTCGTAGCACAATAATGTAACACATGATTATCGAGGGGTACCGCGAACCGGCGCGCGCACATGACGCAAGAAGTGAAAGTAAGACGCGACTTACGACACCGATGCATCGCTGATGCAGCAAGGGTCGAGATCACACTGACCTATGATGATACCATTTAATATGTATGTATACATATTATATTATTGGTAAATATTTGGTCTCAGTATGAGAGTGTAGTTAGTAGAAATATTTAAAACAAATTTTCTGCCGCATCTGGTAAAACAATCGAAGCTGAATAAACACAGAAAAAGGCGTAGATAACATAATGATTGAGAGTAATTTACAAATGCCAAAATAAATAAAAAGTAAGCTAAAGGGATAAAGGAACTTGTATCACAAGTATATGTGAATAATAAAGCAATAAGTCTCTTAACAGAACTCACTTTTGTGTTCCTTAGCATTCGATGGGTATATTTTTGTACTAATAAGTATGATATAGACTAAAATGAGTTCAAGGATAGCTTTAAACTGACTGATGCAGTAAAATAAATTATAAATTGACCGAATACACGATGAATATAAGAAGAATAAGCTACCAAAGTTATAACCATAAGAGAATTGGTAATAAAGACGTAAACTGAGCAAAAAAAATATAAAGTCATGTTAAATGGTAGCTGTTAAGAAAGCTGTGGTAAAATTACAAGAGTATTAAGAGTATTATTTTATAATAAGTTAATCACCGTGGGGTTAGTATCTAACGATAGAATGAGGAAACTGACAGATTTAATGTCAACAGTGGCACAACTTAACGTACACACCTGCCTTCCATAATTTATGATTTCAATCAAAGCTGTACCATTAGTGTAAGTGCTACGAAAGAAATACATTAATTAGCTGATGCATTCATCATACATTCATAGATAAAGATAGCTCTTATCTACATAATGATGTGTTTGATCATAAAAATACGAAAGTTTCTGAAGAAAAAACATCTAACATGGATTCAGACACGATATTCTCAGACCTAACCGTTTTTTTATTGGGTACCAAATAATTTATATTCAATAAATTATTTGGTACCCAATAATAAAACGCGAAACATGAACGTATCTCAGAATCACGTTTGTCTCAGGTAGTGACAGGCATACGAAAATAACTATACGAACATAACTTAAACAGGCATTCCGGCAAACGAGTTTCATTTTTATTTGCTTACCAGCTTTGCCTTTCTTAGTAAACGCTCTGCGAGGATTTTATCTGTTCCTACACCGGTAAGAACTAAAATTTTAATACAGTAACAATTTACCATTAATACAATTTTAATTTACAAAATCTGTGTACTCCATAACGTTTATTCGCAAGCTTGTTTTAACTAACATTAAATAATAAAATATTACAGTCCGAAATTATGATATTGCTTTATTAAAGTAGAATTTTACATTACAAATCATTGCTTCATGGTTTCGAATAAGAATACCACTTTTGATTTTTAAATACTTAAGCAAGTAAAGCAAAGTAAAGATAAGTATAAGCAGTTTTATTTCTTTTTGCAACTTCATATTTGCTGTCATATCACGCTTTATTGATCTATGCTCTGAATACAATGTTTTTATAACTTTGTGTGTTTACGTGGTAGATTTTAAATTACAGATCTGATCCTCCGGGGTTCTGCGCTCACCAACCAGCCTGACAAGCGTGGTGGTGGTGAGTACTGGCAATTTTTCCCCAAAATGAAAACACAGGACATGTAGCCGGTCGTCCATGGGGAAAAACCTTTGTTCAGCAGCGGACGTCGTTTGGCTGATATGATGAATGATGAGTACTGATCCATCAAGTACATCCATTCCATTATTTAAGTATGAATTCTATGATACAACTAAAGCTTCAGCATAAATTATTGAAACATAAATCTATACTGTCTCCGCAACACTCGTTGCAAAAGTCTAAAATATTTGCGTAAATTTTAATACCACTGATGTCAACACAGTATGCAATAGTTCGTAGAAATTTCCTATGAACCTATTTTTACTTACGGAACAAAAAATGTTCAAAACAAGCGAATGTCAATGTCGTATTACAGCAAAAACCAGTCGACGCGGTGGTAATGGTAAACGCAATTTCTGTTTATTATCACTCATTTTGTTATCGAGTTTATTTTCTATTATAAGTGAAACTGACTTTCTACGTTTATTTTTTATATTAGCAGTTTAGATGCTTAATGTTTTTAATTGGTCGCTTAAAATACAGCGAAATATTGCTTAATGATATACATATGTAGTGGTTTAAAGTCTTTACATATAGAATAACTGGTTGAAGCTTCATTGACATTTACGACGAGTAATTTGAAATTCATATTCTATTAGTAATTGGAATGTTGATTTCTATCATGGATAAAATTATATTGTTGACTTGTAAAATCTTATCCAAATTAGGTAAGACTAAACCAATTATTATGTAACCTAGCGCTGTGAAAATCTATTGGGGAGGCTTTTATGCATCAGTGGACGTACTTTGATTGATATGGTGATGATGATGATGATCAGGTAAGACTGATATTCTAGTATAGACTGTTCATTGTATTAGTTATACGCAATTCTACCGCGGCACCCATAGCCAGTTGCACTAACTGATCGGTACACGATCCGTGAGGTTAAGCTACGATTAGCACGGTCAGTCCATGGATGGGTCACCACATTGTGGTTTTTTAACTGAGCGTCTCCATACTTCGGAGGGCACGTAAAATCGTCGGTCCCGGTTGTTCTCATTAGACGGCATTTTCTAAGCCAAGTCAGAGGCCTTTGGGCTGGTTGAACAACTAACACCACTAACCATACGAAAAAAAAGAGTAAAATGCAATGCTGGCTAGTCTGAAAGATCAACCCAGAATATATAGAAAGATGTCAATTAATATATTATGTCTATTTACTCATCGAACTAAGGAAATTTTGCGACATTGTGCACACACTCTTGTTTCAAGGTCCAAACCTGCCCCAGTTTTTATAAGGAGCAGAAACAATAAATAGCTACATATTAAACCTGATTGCTTCGTAGAGATGGACCATTATACATGGCCAGCTTACTAATTGCCTACGCGCATACCTTATGAATTCAAGTAAGGCCAGTTAACGGAGTATAGCTAGGGAACTGAAGTCGAGCCTACGTGATGGGAATATGTAGAGACGCGATATTTCAAGATAGATTATTTTAAGATTTTATTAAGAACTTTTTAGGTAAGAAAAATGTTGGACTATCGAATTTTGATCAATATAACTAACGTCTTTCTCTAACCGTATGTCGATTTCCATGATATTTATCTAACCCTTTTGAGATCATTATGGAGGACATTTACGCGTAAAATAATCAGCATCACTTTGTATATACTACTATATATCTGACACACATAATATATAAGGTGCAATCGATTACATCATTATTTTGAAATAAATTTCGTAACCGGAGATTTGGATCACTGTGTTTGAAACTGAATTTATAGCTACTGTCAAACAGACAATTAATTTGTCTTATAATTATTTAATTGCCGCAAAAAATGGTATTGAATCAATTCAAGACAATTTCTGCAATTAATTATTAAGCGAAATTTCACATTTTTGCTTGCTGACAGGTTTAAAATCGAAAGCACCCGTACTTTGTACTCATTTTTATACTGACAGATGACATAATATAAGAAGAATACATAACATACTTAGGATTTGTCCGATTCTATTGTTAAAAAACAATAGAATCGGACAAATCCTAAGTAGAGTCAATTCTAAATATATCCTTTTATCACAGGTAAGTAAATCCTCACATTTCGATATGATTTAACGATATAGGATTTTGCCATTAAATACAATTTCCAATTAATTTTTAATTAAATAAAATTGGTGTATTTTTATCGTGAGTACTAAGTATAATAATGTAAATTATGTACGTACAATTAGGTGTGTATAATAGCTCTTTTTATAATGTTTTCGCAATCGTTACATAGCCATAATAACTATTGTTATGTTGCATACTTTTTTGGTAAAAATATATAAAGAAAAATGTTGAAAATATAGAATGTATGTAAGTATATTTATAATAACTTAAGTAAATGCTGCTCGTTGAACTCTTTTGTATTGATCGGTAACGAATCTTGCCATATAACTTTTGTAGCATACAAATGACTTTTTTTACATGTACGAGTACATACAATCACTTAAGTTTTTATATTTTACTTAGTTTACTGAATTAGAATTGGTTATCCTAGTCGTAGCGTTTAAGTGAGTGGCAACTGTGTATCAGTATGCAATGTATGGTTATTAAAGATTAGCACCAGTGAATGACAAGACAATCAATATTAATATATAAATCTTTCGTTATTACATTCCGATATTTTTAAGTTAAAACTATAACGAAGTAATAACTACCGTTTATATTGTATTAGTACATTAAATATAAATATTGAAAATAAGTCAGCCTGTTAATTTTTCTGTAAATATACAGGCTCTTTTTTTTGTCACAATAATTAAGTATCGATGACCTATTTAAGATGAAATTTAATGCGTCTGGTTAAACATGGTATAACTATTTTTACATATATAACTAATTTACTTCTTCCACAAGGTGTGTTTTATATACTTCATATTATAATAATTATACTTACTCGCTAGAGCGGTGACTGCTGTTAGCACGATGAACACTTTCATGATGGCCTTTTAATAACGAAATTATAAAATGACAATAATAAAAAAAGCTTTAATGACTAGATTGTGGTCCGACCTCTGTGGCGACCCTGGCGAGACTGACGAACTCGGGCGTCGCGCGCGCCTTTTCTTCGCCCGCGCACGCGCATGAACCGGTAAGACTTAGTGATTTAACAAATTCTTCTATTAGTGAAACAATAATTTTGTTATAGCATTACGCGGTTATACAGCACCATCATAGGCTGATTATGTTAACTTCAATTCTAATGACATCTTAGGAATCCGGGATATCACAAGCCACGATGGTGCAACTGGGTTGAGTTTCGCATGTTTTGAAAAGCTTTCTTGCTCACTCAAGAACCGATAAGAGTCCTTGGAAATAAATACTTCTCACTATTTCATGCCGTTTAAAATTCCATCGAAATAGCACTTATGCACACGAAATCCTAAAAAAAGACTGTATCTATGTATTAATTCAAGGTCTCGATCGGATGTTTAATAAATTAATCAGGCGGCATGATATAGTATTCAAAATGCTTGCAGCTCTACATATAATATAGAATCTAAAATATTGATGATGAATTAAATATATAATGAAATGAATAGGCAAATCCAAATCTTAATTTACGAGCGCCATCTGTTGGGACTAGTCTGCCAAATGCTGTGATGATAATATACTCAAAACGTTTTAAAAAACACTTAGGTTTGTTTAGTAGACTTTAAAACAAGTTTAGACTCTTTTCTCCTACATTGTTTTCACATAACCTTGTTTTTTTAGAACAATGTGCTCTTAAAATTTTTTTTTTAATATGATTTAAAAAGAGTAACCATGGAGTTTCTTGCCCGTTTTTCTCCATAGGTAATCTACATCTTGGACGCGTCAACTAAAGTCTCGACTATTCATAAGTGCATGTAAATGGTTTAAATGAATAAAAAATACAATAACCATATTGGCAATTATTGTTTTGAGCCGTTTGGGGTCGAAACGCTTGGGTCATGCGGTCCGAGTGCACGTCAGCTTTTCAAAGATATATAGCTAGACGGTTGGTCGACACTTCGCGTGATCAGAGGGCTGGCCTTTTCTTTGGCCAAATAATAAGCATTGCCAT
Organism: Diloba caeruleocephala; assembly: GCA_947459985.1. Taxonomy (NCBI): domain Eukaryota; kingdom Metazoa; phylum Arthropoda; class Insecta; order Lepidoptera; family Noctuidae; genus Diloba; species Diloba caeruleocephala. The sequence continues at coordinate 6,752,735 of OX381607.1, forward strand.
TCAACGTGGCAATGCTGCCAGCCTTCTAGGAACATTATCAGCTGACAGCGATGAGGAGGTATACTTTGACGCCTAAGTACACGTTATACTTATCTATATTTATTATATACATAGTTATTTTTTATGTTTAGTGTAATCATAAATAGTGTATATATATTTAGTTTTAATGTGTATAAAAGCAAAATTATTTATTTTAAATTTGGTATATAAATATATAATATCAAAAAAACTCCTTGATCTAAATTATCACCATGAGACATGAATATGCTTGATCTATTAACGCTCCATAAGATTTTACCAAACAACATAGTCTGGCCTGATATACTTCGAAGAATTCGGTTTACAGTACCAAGTAGATATCCTCGGTAAGACATCAAACCATTATGTCCTCCGATCAGGAAAACCGTATTGGGTCAGAATTCGCCAATTTTTCGAATGTGTATCTATAATGGTGAGTGCAGTGAATTAGTAGACATATGTACACAATCTCACTATGCAAATTTCGTAAAAGTCTTGCTCAAATGTAACTGAAACGGATCCAGCACAGCGAACCTTAGTCTCTGTCCAATGTCAATGACAATGTCCAGCTTGTGTGCATACTATATTTTTTTTATAAAAATTAAGAGAGTTATGCGAATCTTGCATGTGGTATTTGCCTATAATTGGTGCAACCATATTTAGCTTGTAGGTATTTACCATGTAAACCTAATTTGTTAAGAACACTGTAATATGTAATCTACACTAATATTATACAAAGGAAAGATTTGTATTTTTGTATGTTTGTAAGGAATAAACTTAAAAACTACCGGTCCAATTTCAAAAATTCTTTCATCATTATTATGCTACATTATCCTTGAGTAACATAGGCTATATTTATTACTAGAAAAAAATAGGGATCTCTACTAAAACTTCAATAATGGAACTCAAGGTGTAAAAAAATTGGCCATAAAATGTGTTTCATCGCATCATTTCGGCCGAATGAAGTCCACTGCTGGACACAGGCCTCCCCCAAAGATCACGACAACGACCGACATGGGTATGTTGTGGGCTCATTGGGGGGTTTTGAAACCGTGAATTTTGGTTCTGCAGCGCTGGGCACCTGACAGTCGAGCTGACCATACAGGTGCCCCATAGAGGGCCATGGACCGCACAACCCCTCCGTAGAGACGGTGAACTTCCTCACATGGTCCCCCGAGATTGGGCAGCAGCCGGTGTAGTGCACCCACTACCCTCTCGACGCGGGGGACGAGGCGCTGAAAGTGCTCTTCGAAGCCCCAATGACTGTCCAGGGTGAGCCCCAGGTATTTCATGTACCGGCCCACCGCGATTCGCGCGTCACCAACGCGTATCCACGAATGGAGGTTGTCCTACGATGCGTTTTCCAGTGCGCGGTCTCCACTCGAGAACCTTTTGTCCCCCTACGGCCATCAGTTCTGCGAGCTCGAGCGAGCGATTATGATCACCACGAGTAAATCAGACATGAGTGGACTCAGGGAGTTAAAGACGTACGGCACCAAACTTAAGTGGGCGAAGGAAGTATAGTACCTAAGTATAATAAAGGACAAGAAACTAACATGGCGCATGTTAAGAATGCAACAAAAATGGCCCTAAGAGTCTTCAATATGTGCCGTTCTGCCGATGGGAAAAAACGTAAACGTGGGGAAACCTAAGGTTATCTATGGATATACACAATAATGGTGAGTAACTCATGGCAGCGCAGTATGGTGGACAAGGCCTTTATTAAAATACTGCAAAGACAACATAATGTACAAAGGGTAGCTGGTTGGTATTACTGGCCTTTAAAACTAGGCCTACAATGACAATCAAGTGGACTTTGAAAATTACACCACTGCATATCCACATACAAACAGAGGCAAGAAAATCTCTCTACAGACTTGCAAAGGCAAGCGCATGGAATCGATAGAAGCCCTGCACAAAACACACATCAATGGATCCGGTGAAAGAACTGAACGACTGTACATGACATGCGATGCTGATAATCCAGTCTTTTATTTTACTTATTTATTTATTTAAGGCACACCAACGACATATTTACAGTCAGTTAATTAAGCATTATAATTTTTCCTCAAAACTGCAAATACGTATTTTAAAGGTGTACACACCATTCAAAGTATTAATTACATTATAACTAATATAATAATGACATCATTATCTATAATTTATAACTTAAATTGGAATTGAATGACATTACATCATTATAATTAAGTACATTAGAGCACACTAATTCATTATACGAAGTAGATTATATTCTAATTGCATTACATAAATTAAAATTCTAACGTTCATAAGGTTTACCTTTACATTAATTTATTGCATTGTATTAGGTTTTAGTCATTAGATAAACAATAGTAGGTAATTTATTTTCGAAGATTAAAACTAATATATATCTTCTATAGAAGATACATTGTACACATACCCACAAGAGAAGAGTGGAAGAGAGCACTCAAGCCCAAAAACGACTGCTAATCTCATTTGGTATACTGACCGGTCTAAAATGAAGTCAGGAACGGGAGCAGGAATTTGGTCCAATGACTGCAATATTAGTCAACCCATGAGGCACTATGCATCGATTTTCTGGTCGGAGACATAATTTATGCAAAAATTGCCAGCATTGGAGAAATGTGAAGGGTAACACCATACTCAGCGACAGTCAAGCAGCCCTGAACGCACTAACGTCTTTCAGATTAAATTCAAAACTAGTCAAAGAAGGTGTAATAAACTAGTAAAACACAACACAACTCTAATATGCAACTCACTGGTCCATATCCGGTTGTAGGAATACCTCATGGAACCTACCAACAGACATTACATGCTTTAGCTGGTAAAGAACATCTCAGAAAATGGAGGCAAGCGAGAGGCCTAAATCGCTCCAAAATTTTCTGCAGGAAAAGTGTAGACGGTTTCAAGAAACTTACCAAAACAAATCTAACCAAAACCCAACTAAGACACTTCATAGGCAGAATGACAGACAACTTCAGCACCGAAGGTTACCTTCCCAGGATGAAGCTTAGTATAACGGATATATGCAGATTCTATAAGGACAATCAAGAGTCAATGCTATACATTTTTTGCAGCTGTGACGCCCTTTTTTTTATTGGTGTCCAGTGGAAATTCTACATGGAACTTACTTTACCCTGGAGAAGGGCGAAGGGGTATGCTGGACTCCTACTGGCTAAAACCACGGCGTGGTGCGGTCATCTTCAGCACCGAAGGGGGGCTCCAGGTCCTCGTAAAATCACAGTAGAGTCGCCCATTGCCATGCCTTTAGGCACATCTCGGAGGAGATGACAGTAAAGCGGTCCCCTCCTCTAGCTGATGGCAGGTGGCTGTAAAAAGGCCACCCCCAGGCACTTCTCTGGGAGAAATTTAAAGAATCCCCCCAAGTCTCTCTGTGCGCAGTGCTTCACACACGGCGGCATGTGACCACGTGCACGCCACCGTCTTCCCGGTACTCACTCGGTATGAGCACACAGACTTCCCAATCTAAGCGCCCGTCACTCGATGACCATGCGCAGCTCTAAGCAGGTATAATAGGGAAGTACCTACAGGGACTCCTTGCTCAACCAGCGGAGGTGTAGTGCACGGCTTTGGGCAGCACAACAATGAGCGGAAATTATATTGTCATTACCACCACGCTTGGCAAGTGATTTTTTACCATATGATATTCTAGACATATGATTATATCATTTAAAATCCTTGATTTTTCACTAAGCTCTCAATTTCCTCATCATAGTCAGCCCATTACTGTCCCACTGCTGGGCACAGGCCTTTTCTTATGATGAGAAAGGTTAGGTCTTAGTCCACCACGCTAGCTTAGAGCGGGTTGGCAGACTATACACACCATTTACATACATACACAACATTTTGGTGCCCTCTCAGGTGCGCAGGTTTCCTCGCGATGTTTACCTTCATAGTTAACTCAAATGATAATCAAATGTGATCGAAATTCAGAGGTGCAGGCCGGGATCGAGCTTAGACTCTCCTATATGTAAGGCAAGCGATCAACCACTACGCTGTCAGATTTTTTTTTCCTCATTCCTTTAATAGTATAAAGTACATAGATAATACACAGATAATACTTGACTGTGATGTAGTATACAATTTGTAATAGTAGGTAGGTCAGGTAACAGACTATACATAAACAGAAATGGTTGGAGTGACTAAGGCTTTGTTCATAGCTTTAATGTTTGTTATGTGTAATCGTCGATTTGGAATTTATAAACGAGACATTGTACCCACTCTACTTCGAAGGCGTATTTGTGATTACCATGTTTTGTAGTATACACATCCATAACCATACATTTTTTGTAAGTGGAGACCTATTGGCGTACTATATCTGATTAATCTGTGTAACTGTTTAGCTGTAAGTCTTCCTTGAAATATAATAAATAAATAAATAATGTCGCAGAACATTATGCTTGCCACACTAATCATCACTTTTTGAAATGTTGCCCCAGGTGATTGTTTTGAGTCACGGACTATACTCTACAATAAATCGCGGGGCATATGCGCTCTCTCTCGGAGCGGGAGCTTGGAACATTTCCCGCATCACGTAATTGTGCCGCAATATGTGGCGTGGAACGTTGCGGGATACTGTGCAACGTTACAGCATCAAACAAATTAAACATAGTGCACCATGGTTGGTAGCATTCTGTCCCCTAATATCCAACGCATAGGGATGCTCTCGGAGTGTCTTGGAGACAGCTTGGAGAGAGCACATGAAGGGGTCGGTGACTGTCGAACATTCAGAAGTCCAAATCTTTCATAACTGCTCTAACCCTAGAGTTAGCACCTTAATGCCATTGCAGAGATGATTCTGGTTAGACTGGAAGCCAGCCAAAATAAATGGTAAAGGCTAAACTGGTATCTATTTCTTGAAGAGTAGCTAAACAAGCTGACTATAGGACTTTTAAAATTATTATTCTGCTCGTAAACGTTATTTATACATAATTGAAATTATTAAAATGTACACGTATCACCCACCTGTGACTTCAAACATGACCGATTTGCTTAATGTTTGTATCAACTTTGATGGCATGTACGGCGCAGTAGCTAATCGCTTGGCTTTGTGTATTACGTATCGCGGATTCGATCCCCGAACGGAACAATTATTTGTATGACCTACAAAAGCTTGTTTCGGGTCCGGGTGTTTGTGAATGTCAAATTTATGTCTGGAAACTGTATTTACAAACCGGAGAAATCCTACTGTCCACACATTACAACGTCTCTGTAGTTGTTATTAGACGAAATATAAAATTTTGGGGTATGTGGGGTAGCTCACGTGAAATCTCGAAACTTGTACTAATTTTTATTGAAGTGTTTATTTTTATTGTAGGAAGTGAAGTGAATACAAGCTTACGTATGTAGTATAGAGGAAACAATGCCGATATACAGATACACACAAGTAAAGCTTGGATCGCCGATTCGAAGCGGCATGACAGAAAGACACGACTAGGCACGAAGTGGGCCGAATGGCACGTCGCGTCGTCGCGCTATTGGAGCCGATCTTACACCTTATATGAGCATCATAATTTTTTATTTCATGTGCTTAAAATAAGGGGGCAAACGAGCTTGTGGGTAGTTAACGCGATCACCGCACATCACATCTGCACCAAAACAGAAGTTGCTGATGTGTTGCCGGCCTTTAGGGCAGCCAATGAACACTCCCACTCCCCGCTTCCGGTACTCATTCAATATACGAAACGTAGCAATGTTGTTACTTCACGCCGGTTATCTGTGACGGTGTGGTAGGTTCCCCGTCGACCCAGCCTATTTACGAGCTCTAGTCAACCCATGACTAAAGCTAGGCTCTTTCAAGCATACACACAAAACAAAATTTATAAAGTAAAAATGACGTTACCATGTTCTTGCAATATCATTGAAGTAACAGGATACCAAATTTCGAATCGATCAGACCCGTGGAAGTTGCTCACATCCCACATCCTTTCATTACCTTAAAAGATTCTCTTGAATCATAGCTAAGAACACTTTCGATCAAGATACCTTTCAAACAAAACACCACTAATTCAAATCGATTCATCCGTTTGGGAGCCATGCCGCCACATACAGACACACACGTTAAACTTATAACATCGCTCTGATTTTGTCAACTATTTAAAAAGACAATCAGGCAACACATCTGGTTTTCTAGTTCAAGTAAACAATTGCTTTGCCAAGTGTGATTTTTAAAACAACAGGATACTGCCGGTATTTAAGTAGAGTTCATACGGTTTCACACCGATAATGACTCGTTGCCGCCTTAACCAGATCCCTTGAGAAAGAACAAAAATTCAAATATTTAAATTAAGTAAGTAGGTAATATTGTTTATATTATCGTACTAGTTAATGGCCGCGGCATGCGTTGCAATGCCTCTTTCAATTATATAGTCATATTTGTTATATCAGAAACTTTCACGTAACTCCCAACAAAAACTGTTCAAAGTTCCAACTCAATCGGATGAATGGTATAGGAACGCATACGGGACAAGCATTTATTTACTTATATGTAAATTGTAGAGTGTGGTGCCGGCTCAGAATACCACCACCCCATGTCCTCCCATGGTTGTCGTAAAAGTCAACTAAGGGATTAGCCGGGCGATGGGCAGCAGCGTCCTTCGAATACATCAACAACTCAACTGCGATCGCCAACCCGTCTGCCAAGCGTGGCGATTATGGCAAAACCACCCAATGAGCCCACAACACACCCATATCGGTCGTTGTGGTGATCTTTAGGGGAGGCCTGTGTCCAGCAGTGGACTTCATTCTTCATTTATCTTTTCTTCTTTCGTCCTTTATTTACTATTGTTAATATTTTGATACAAGTTTGACGAATATTATGTTATGTTGCTAATATTATTAATATTAGATTTGGACAAATATATTTTTGTTTTAATATTTTTATTTGAAATGGCCAGGACTACAGAACGACAATTTCATAGGTAAATACTTATTAAAAAACCGGTCAAGTGAGAGTTGAAATTGCGTGGACAGGGTTCCGAAATTACTGAATATATTGTCTATTGTGGGATTCAGTCTTGTACCAATAACTTATACCAAGAATAAATTTAACATCGTAGTTGAAAAACATGTTTTCCCATACATTCCAACCGCAAACGGAAGTTTGTACGCACAATATTGTAAGATTTACCATGTTATTTTAAAAACATAGACTTCTTATAATCTTTCCTGTAATCTATAGGTAAAGAGCTATTACTTATATATTTTTCAGAATTTTAGGTTTAGTAGTTTTGGAGATAAGATTTGGGAATGGTCAATTTTCGTATGTTTTCTTAAATAACTTTAAAAGCATATATTTTAAAATTATGAAATAAATACATTTGAGACCCTCACAACAAGCCCTTCCATTTCGTATTTTACACGGTACAGTTCGCAAAACTTTATTCTTAAATTTTCTAGACTGCCCCCCAAAAAGGACTCCCACATTCAAAATTCATTTATTTACGGTACACGTACGTGTTTGGTTTGCAGAAATCCATATGTGTACCAAATTTCAACGTAATCGGACCTGTAGATTCGGAGCAAATTTGCTGTGACCGACAGACAGACAGACACACGAGTGATCCAATAAGAGTTCCACCGTTTTTTCCTTCGGCCATTCGGAACCCTCAAAATATGCACTACACAGTACACACTACACATGAGCCCACATCACATCCATATCGGTCGTTGTGGTGATCTTTGGGGGAGGCCTGTGTCCAGCAGTGGACTTCATTCGGCCGTTAGATAGATATTAGATAGACATTAGATTCACCTTTTTTTTTTTATTGATGTCCAGTGGAAATTCTACATGGAACTTCCTTCACCCCGGGGAAGGGCGAAGGGGTATGCCGGACTCCTACCGGCTAAAACCACTGGAGCGGTCATCTTCGGCACCGAAGGGGGGCTCCAGGTCCTCGTAAGATCACACTAGAGCCGCCCATTGGTGCCACGCCTTTAGGCACATCTCGGAAGGGATGACTGTAAAGCGGTCACCCCCTCTAGCGGAGGGAAGGCGACTGTAAAAAGGTCGCCCCCCCAGGCACTTCTCGGGGATTTGGGAGGATTGTAAAGGATCCCCCCAAGCCTCGTTTTGCGCTGTGCTGCGCACACGGCGGCACGTGACCACGTGCGCGCCACCGTCTTAATTAAATAAATTATTTATTTTTTTACTTAAAGAAACAAAAGAAAGAAAACTCATTTATTTTGCTCTCACACATTGACAATAAGCAAAAGATTTAAATATGGTGGTAAAAGCAAAGAAATGCTATATTATAAAATTGGTGTCATGTTTATCTGAGAGATTAAATGGAACTTGGCTCAGCATTGTGCTGCTTCAACATGAAGCAGAGCTAGTATTCTGCTAAGACCTTTGCTGAGTTCACGGCAGTTATCTTGATCACAATGAAAGAAATAAATAAAATATTTATAATTATTATAAATATTAATGTAAAAAAAAACTTACAACTTACTTACTTGATGGTTATACGGATAAAGTGTACGTACCGGAATCGAACTCGTGACCCGTAGCGCAGAAAACTAATCGCTTAAACACTTCAGCCTTGCTTGTCTTTAGTATTTTTCAAAACGCCACGCGCGTTTTTACTACACGGGAATATCTCATCATATAAACATCTCAGTATATGGTCTGTTTTTCACCGGCTACTACGCACTAAAACTTCTACTACTATAATTCATAATTTCAGCCTAAAGACGTCCACTGCTGGACACAAGCTTCCCGCAAAGAACGAACAAAGAACCGGCCTGGGATTGCCTTGTGATTGAGGGTTTTGCTATAATCTCTACGCTTGGCGGTTGGCGATCGCAGTTGTTTTGTAAATGTACTCTGGTACTAAAAAGGACGCTGCTGCCCATCCTTCGGCTACTGCCATAGTCACCTTTTATGACACCCACTACTACTTAGCATAGGTACTTATAATTTATTCAATGATATAATATTCCTTGCAATACCTCGTACTACTTACGCCATATAGATTTATAATTATAAATACAAACTAAATCAAACAACCAGAGCACCGAGCAAGTTAACTGTCCATTCAAAAAATCAGGCGCTATGTCGATACCATACGCATTTTAATAAGTATGTACCTTATTTATTTTTATCGCGTCGTATGTATGTAGCGAACATACTTTGTTCAAAGACAATTAATATATTCCGACAAGTGACACAAAAAGAGAAAATCTTAGAAAGATTTAAGTTAACACGAAGTGGAGTTGTATAAGGAATAGGAGATTTGTAGAGAAACTTGCATTTGGGTTTATATTTTACTTTAAGATTGGTATCTGCTGAAAGAAATTTCCATATGAAAGTAGAATGCCTTTTAGGTAAAAAACGAACTTTTATAACATTTATGTAACTTTTTTTGTGTGTCAGCTACATAAAGCGATATACACACTTACACTAGTCGAAAGGACATGGGTCGTTTTGGGCGAAATCTGTTACAGAAATGAAAGCTTAACTAAAAACAAGTATATATTTTTATATTTGGTATTGCTGTTTATTTTCGAGATTTACAATTAAAATAAAAAGTGTAAAAAAATAAGAAGACAACATGAATAAGTCAGTGACATTTCAACGAAATGCATACTATTGTCTATGGCCTTGTGCCAAATATGTAAGAAACGTACCCTTGGATAGGTATCGATTTGTCTCGAATATTGCGAACAATTCCTTAATTACATGTATCGACACGTTAAGGTATTTTGTTATGTGATAAAATAAACGATAGTAGGTACTGGATCATACCGCCATACTTAACCTCACTGCCACAAAAACGAGGATTTTACTTAAACGTAATTAAGAATATAAAAATAAAATATTGTAATTAAATCCTCCTGAAATACCCTATCACACCATACCAATTTCTTAAATGTAACGACCAACACAATTCGGGGCCTAGCGTTGTATGGGCGATTGCCAGTCTCCTTTTTAAGTGAAATAATAAAGAATTAATTTTACTAAAACTTCACTAACAAAGTAATAAAACATACGATGATCGATACATATGTTAGATATTTTTTTCCTAGCGCGACGTGACTGTCTGTGTCACTTACCCGGTTCCTTCTGAAAATCAACGTTGAGTGACGTTTTGCTGCAAGTTATGCTGAGATCGGCGCCTTTTTGACTTCGTACAGCTAGTACAAATTACATTTGTTATATTTATGTATTTTAAGATTATTATGACATATCTGCATGCAAGTCAAAAATAAATTATTTTCTTTCTTTTATTTTCTATTAATTCAATTTACCTGTGTCACATCTTTTGGGAGAAGAATGATTGCAGCCATTAATTGTGTAAAGTCGTTTGGATAGATAGAGTATTCAGAAAAATAGATTTTATTTTTATTATAGGTAGGGAAATCCTCTCGGGCCTCCTCCAACCTGGGGAGGAGTGTGCCGAAGTCTTCCTTCGACCCACCTATCGCTTTGGGATTAGTTCACGCTTTCGCCACATCTCCGGATAAACATTGGTACCTTTCATTTTCCGGTGGAAACACATCATGTACTTCCTCCACCTCGGGGCTAAAAAGAGGGGATGCTGGAGTCCTACCAGCTAGAACCATCTGAGCAGTACTTAATCTTCGGCACCGAAGGGGGCTGCAGGCCTTCGATACAATCTCAGTAGAGCAGACAGTGATACCTAGTACCTATTACTTTGCGTTTAAAGTATGGTACAAAGCCCTAAACAAGTGGTTTTTTATATAAAATGTAATCTAATGATCTTATTATACCTGACCCACGCGTTGATGTGATACTAGTTATTATATGGATAGAGTTATTTTCAAACCTTTTTTTTGTATCAATTACATTTATCTTTTCAAAAACAGTTGCCGAAGTTGCGTTATCTATACTAGTGTTGAGTAGGACATACAAGAGGCAGTACATTTGTCCCGTACATGACACAATATTGTAAGAGCGGCTCAACATCATAACATGTACCACTTCGAATTTTATGCCGCGTTACTTTACTCTTCGCATGTGAACTGTGGGGTGAGAGAGAGAATGAGACACATGCTTCAAAAGCACGTCTTTTTATTCAACGGACATTATCATGACTGCAAGAGACAACATGATATTTTTATTCACTCTATTACAAATGTACTAGTACAAAGTACGAGACGCGACAGCTTTAGAAAAATTTGATTTCATGAATGTCTGTTAAATACCTATTTGTTTCGCTTGTCTATATCTGTGTATTCGATCGCTTCTTATTACTTTGTTTTAAGTATTAACTCAATTACACTTTGTAAGACAGGGCAGTACAAATACAGCAACAGTACATGAAATACTCGTTCTTTCAAATGTACTGCCAAGCTTCATGACGCCTCCCCTCATTTGAAGTGGGACATTGTACTGGCTCGGTACAAAAAGAGACTACTCTTACAAACTCATTTTGAAATCGTGTCCTACTCAACACTAATCTAAACCAATATAATAAAATAATTGAAACATCTGTCTGTGATTTCTTAATCAATGCCAAAAATCTATTACTCGATGCCTAATCATAAATTACCGTTTTTAGAATTTTTGTCTGTTTATCTGACTGTTGCATTGAATAGGCTCCGAAACGGCTTAACGGATTTCAATGAAAACTTTCGGGATTAGAATGGCTGGTACAGTCGACTGCTGCACTCCGGGTCGCGGGTTCGGTTCCCGCGCGGAAAATTTTTTTTGTATGATCTGCAGGTATTTGTTCCGGGTCTGGGTGCATTGCGTGTGGAATTTGTGTCTGTAAACGCACCCACAACACAGGATAAATCCTAAAGTGGGGTAACGTTTAAAAGTAAAAATTTACTTATATTTTCGTGTATGTTCCATTTCGATATCTTGCAAGGTTCTGAAGATATGAATATAAATTTAATTTACGAGTTGCGAAGCGGGCGGGTAACGGAGTCTGTCTGACTTCTTTAATATAACTGTATAAAATAATGCTTCGATCAATGATTGCAAAATCTGTCAGTGTAGCACAAGGCGGAAGTAGCTAATAAAAGATATTTGCCTAATGTAATACCTAAAAGGCGTTATACGCATTACGTCACACGCATTCGCTGTTTGTAGGCCAGTATAGTGTAGAAGTACACGAGCGAATAAAATTACTTCAATAACCATTTATGCCATTTAAACAGTGTATTGGGGGTACGTTGGGAGTGGCTAAATGATAAGGTTACTATCGTTCGATTCCTGCACGGAACAAACATTTCATCATCATCATCATCATCATCATTTCGGCCGAATGAAGTCCACTGCTGGACACAGACCACCCCCAAAGATCACCACAACAACCGATATGTGTGTTGTGTGCTCATTGAGGGGTTTTGCGATAATCGCCACGCTTGCCAGACGGGTTGGCGATCGCAGTTGAGATGTTAATGTACTCGAAGGACGGCTTCCCATCCTCCAGCTAATCCCTTAGTCGACTTTTACGACACCCACGGGATGATATGGGGTGGTGGGATTCTGGGCCGGCACCAAATATTTGTATGGCGTATATAACAGCTGTTACTTGGTACTACCTAGTTGTCTCAGGTCTGGCTGTTTTTTTAGATTTATGTCTGAGAGCTGAACACACGATCATCATGTTCCCCCCAAAAAACATCCTTAACGCTGAACAAAAGCCTCCCCGATAAGGCGACCGGTAAACGCCGTGAGTCGTAATTTTTTAGGGGGATTTGCCAGTACTCACCGGGCTTGGCAGGCGGGTTAGTGGGCGCAGTATTGCTAATATTCCACAGAATGGACGCTGCAGCCCATCCCTCTGGTTTAGATTCCATTAGCCGCGTTTTACGACATCCACAGGAGGAGATGGAGTGGTGACATTATTAATCCGGACACCACACGGAATTATCACATTATGAATATAAAGTACATAAAAGCAGTATTCGGCGATAACTCGGACCTAACTTCATCACCATATCAGCAGAAGGATGTCAACTTCACATCACTATTATTGATGTTTTCCGGAATTCTACCCAACTAAACTGCCTTCAAACCACAAAAACGTACAACTGATATATAATCAGCTACTTGATCATTAATAGCCATACAGCGTGCAAACCCACGAACATAAACCGCTGTGCCTATCTCTGCGCGCGCGCACTTTCGCACAGTCTCCTTCAACACGGTCCTAGATGATCGAATGACCTCGCCTGCTAGGTTGTGACTATCTGATGTATGAATCAGTCGCTTGAAAAAGTAATCGGGAATTGTTAATATTAAATAAACATTACTTGAAATCATAAGGTTCACATTACCCTAGGTTAGGCCTGGTCTGTGGTCTTCAGCTGCAAGTAGGTCATTCAATTCAGAAAGTGGCTATGTACTTCCTGCAGCATTGAATTTATTATACAACTGGTCATATAGCAAACACCTCGGTTTACTGAAGTTGGCCAAAGAAAGAGGAAAATCATTTCCACGTTATTTAGATAGGTACATTATGGATGTAACCGAGTTAAATTCAAAAGGAAAATTATGATGAGAAAGTGATTGGATTTTTTAAATATTGTACGCATATCGTCTAAAAACTCATAAAAGTACTCGGTGTCCTTGAAATCTCAAGATTTAAATAACTACTTCTTATATTCGCGCTATAACTTTCACAGAGTTTATATTTTTTTGAAACTGTCTAATAAACTTCTGCAGGACAGCCTCAAGTTTAACAATCCATTGATTAACTACCGTGATAATAAAGACGAATGTAGCTACGATTATCAACGACATGCTAACCAGGACAGAAGAGAATATACGAACCGAGGAACGGAGAGTATTCCAAAAGGCAGAGCAATTCTTTTTGTTCAATTTGTTCATAATTTTATTGATTATTTCGTTTACTGCTGTTACACAAGGAGAATTATAAACGCTTTCTTTGTTTATGACCGTGCTATAATTAGTTGGTATCGAATCAAGCGGTACATACTTATGTTCTTCTATTTTAAGGCCAATACCTTCCTTATAGCTTCAATGTATTCTGATGGCTTCCTAATACTATAATTACAATTATATTAGTATAATTATATTAATGACAACCATTAATCTCTAGGCCACATACTATAGGTACGCTTATCACTTACCTACGCTAGTATTTCTCACAACAAATTATGTACATACCACATAGTTTATTAGAAAACGTGTTAATGACACATAGGTATTACGAGTACAACCGTCAGTATTAATACGGAACAAGCAATACCCACAATCCAGATCGATAATTTCATCAGAACAGCTTATTTGCATAAACGAAACCGGTCGCCCGACACGCAGATCGCGAGATAGATCACAAACAATACGAGTGACAGACAATGGTTTTAAACTTTCACATTCTGATGCCACGTATCATTCATAGTGCAATCGCGAAATTAATTACACGGTTAGCTCAGATGGTTAGGTTAGTGTAGGGCTGTCATAAAGGCTAAAACGCCGACCGCCGGGTGATTAGCTAAAAACAGCAACAGCAGACGCGATAGCAGTTATCGCGCAGCCAATGATCCACCGGTGGATAAGCGTCAAATAAATTGGTATTACGTAAGGCATCGCCCGCCTGTCGCTATTGTGGAAGATGCATAGTTACTAGTGCCAGTAGCCACCAGTGAAACTAAAAAGAACGAACGTTTTTAATTCATTGATTGTCCGGCAGAGGCGCGTCAGAGATCTTCACCTGTTTAGTCGCTATCGGCAAATAGGTAATACCAAAACCAAATTGACGTTTGACAGCGGCGTTGGAGCTATTTAAGCCTGTTGCAAAGCATCTGCGACTCAGCTTCAGCAGACTTCAGCCCGCGGAACATTTAGACAGACATAGGGATAATTAAGAAAGGAATTCAATCAGACTCCTTAGGACATTTAGGACTTATGTTAGGAACTTTTGCTTTTAATTTTTAGTAGATGTATATTAAAACTAAAACAAAATGCCAGAAATCAACGAGTGGCGCTGTAGTTGTCAAAAAGCTCTTTTCTTAACATTTTACTCCCTGTTCTAGTATTGTTTGCCCATTTATATTTTACTGAACATTGTATGTAACTTTATTTCACCTTTTTTTGACATATGTGATAATAAAATTCTATGAATGTCATTTTATAATTCACAGATCTCACTATCCTACTCTCGCCTACCTATCTACTCTACAAACCGGGACAAATGACTTACTAATCGGGACACGGAGCTTCAAACCCGATATACCGGGACGTATGACAGCCCTAGATTAGTGGGAAGGGAGGTGTAGGCTGTACCCATCATTGCATACCTCAGCGGAGAATATTGTGCCTACGCAATATAATTTAAAGGTGTGGAGTATAATCAACTCCTAACACAAGTGTAATCTGCGCAGTTGCCGGCAAAGAATATACAACCAGAAACTACACAAGAAAAAAATATTGAAGAACTCTCCACCCATGGGTGTCGTAAAAGGTGACTAAGGGTTGCTATCAAAAGGAATGACAGCAGAATCCTGCCATGTGCTATATAAAAGGACAACTAACTGACTGATTGACCACTGGGTCTTCTTTCTATTGGTCTCCAGTGGAATTTTTACATGAACTTTCTTGGCCCCGGGGAAGGGCGAAGGGGTATACCGTGCCGGACTCCTACCGGCTTAAACCACTGGAGCAGTCATCTTCAACACCGAAGGGGGCTCCAGGCCGTCGTAAGATCACACACAAAATATATATTTTTTACATTAAATACGGTAGTTACCTTTTAGAAAGTAAGTATGGATACTTACAAAAGAGGAATATTTTTTGTAAGTTTGGATAAAGTTCTTTCCTGAAGTTAGATCTATGACAATTGGTATTTGGCTTTATGATTTAAAAAAGAAGAAATACCTACGTGTTTCAGTGATTTATATTCAATAAATTTAATCCTTAAAGTAAGGGGTAAAGCAAGGGGTGAAAGTTTGTATTCCGGAGTCCGGAATTTCCGTTATTTCTGAAGTCGATTAATGAACATTTAGTTTTCGCCTTCTCAGTAAAATATTATGAAAGATGTATTTTAGTGGCCTCTAACTTGACATAACGACTGCCGTGTAATGATATCCGGGACCGACGATTTTGCCTGACCTCTGGAGCACGGAGACGCTCAGCTCAAATACCACTATGCGGTCACCCATCCATAAGCTGACCGCACAAAGTTTTGCTTAACCTCACCGATGGTTTACCGATCAGTGAGTGCAACTGGCTATCCACCCTTATAAGTAACTGCTCATCGTAGTGATCATTGTGAGCCCCGTGTTCAGCAGTGAAGGTTTATGGTTAGGGTTGATGTGTGCGTGCGTGTGTAACACAAGCATATTGTTTAACAAGAATAAGTTGTGGTTTAACAAGAATACCGCAGCCAACATTGCTTTTCATTTCTGATAGTTCACCGTGATTACCTTACCAAGCGCGGTGATTACAGCAATAACTGTTAGTTCGTTATAACGCCACGGCACAATGCCATAATTGTGACAGCGATCAGGATACCGCACAGCACACGCTCGAGGCGTGCCCGGCATGGGCGCCTTAGCGGCGGATCCTGATCAATCGGATCGGGCAAGATCTCTATGGGCTGTGTGTTGGCAGAGACCGAAAACTGGAACGCTGTGGTGTGGCATGACGCTCTCACAGAAGGAGACCGCAGAGCGGGATCGGGAGAGGGTCAATCCTGCTCGAAGAAGAATATGGCGCCGGGATAACAACCACCCGGGTGCCTAATTCCTATACGCCTGAAACCCCCTGCTGTCGCTATAAGGCCTCTGGGTTCGCGGGTGCGTAGATTGGGGAATCTGCTTGCCCACACCGAGCTATCTACGAAAAGACGGCAGCGCGCATGTAGTCACGCGCCACCGTGTGCACAGCATAGCACAGCGTACAGGGCCACTTTGGGGAATACTTTACACGTACAACAATAAATGAGACCCTATTGTGACGATGGCTATGCATTAAGTACCTACAGCAGTGTGCTTAGTCCAAACTGTAGATTCCTAATCGACAATGGTAAGTCTATGCGCACGCTTCGCGCTTTTCATGCTTTCACGCTTTTGCGCCAAGATATCGACAGCGACACCGAATCGAAGGAAGAATAAGATGAAGCGAGATGTCGTGATGGTATCAATGACACTGATGTACTTACATCACCTCATCTTGTCTTAGCTTCCATTAAACTTTCTCTGACATCCTCGCAGCTGAACGTTACGATTGTAGCTTTTTAATATAAAATTTGACACAAAATACAGAATGCTATTAATCGTTCAGTGATTTTCTCAACGAATGACTGCGTTATGTCACGCTTGTATGTAAATGTGGCAATTAGCCGCGGCGTATATTATACAAGCGCGTGACGTAGTTTATTCCTATCTACATTATAGTATTAAGTGTATTAATATAACGATGCAAAACCACGAGTCTTACACAACAAGCGTGCCCCAGGGAACAATTTTAGGTCTTCCTTATTTAATTCTTTATTGTACACAAACACAAAAATATTACACAAATGGAAATTACAAGTACAAAGGCGAGCTTAACTCAAATTTGAGTTTTCTACCAGCAACCCTTCGAGTGATGGAGAGATGGCATAAGACTTTGTGGTTTAAGTTGAGCGTACATTACTTATAAAAGTACCAATAAATAAATATATAAAAGAAACGACATATTTATATATCCTACATTAATATATTATAAATAAATAAAAGATAAAATATACACATACATATTAACAAATACTATACATACATATTAACATATTTATATATTCATATATCCATTAATAATAATAATAAAATATAACATTATACATTTAGAAAGAAGATACTCTTAATTCCTTTCTTAAAGACGTCCAGTGAAGGGTTATCGCGTAGGAGGTGTGGAAGAGAATTCCAAAGGCGCACTGCAGTAATAAAGGACCCGTCATAAGAGACTGAAAGGAGCAAAATAACTTCCTGCTTACCGCTGAGATGTGAGTATCCCAAGATAGGTTGGTATCCATAAGGACACCAAGATTTTTAACACGTTTGGAATAGGGTAGCGGAATTGAATCATACACAACTGGTGAGATTCCGGTGATCTAAGGCGTTAAGCATATATCTGCCACCAACAATGAGAGCTTGAGATTTAGTTGGGTTAACTAGAAGACCAAAAGATTTAGCCCATTTACTGATATTTTCAAGATTTCCATTGATGGCATCAATCGCGTTCACGGTATCCCCCACATTAAAGTGTCGATATAACTGTAAGTCGTCTGCATAGAGATGATAAACTGATAACATCATACTGTATTTTCGTTAGTTGGTCAGACGGCTAGTAAATAAGCTAAGGGAGCATTGATAGGTAATTTATAACGAGCATTGATAGGTAATTTATAACGGTAGCACGCATGTGGTCACGCGCTGCCGTGTGACGCTTTGGGAGATCCTTTACAATTCCCCCGGGGGGGTGACCACTTTACAGTCACCCTCTCCGAGATGTGCCTATAGGCGTGGCACCAGTGGGCGGCTCTGGTGTGATCATACGAGGACCTGGAGCCTCCCTTAGGTGCCGAAGATGACCGCTCCAGTGGTTTTAGCCGATAAGAGTCCGGCATACCCCTTCGCCCTTCCCCGGGGCGAAGGAACTTCATGAAGAATTTCCACTGGGCAACAATAAAAAAAAAAAAAAAAAAAGGTAATTTATAACGAGCATTGATAGGTAATTTATAACGAGCATTGATAGGTAATTTATAACGAGCATTGATAGGTAATTTATAACGAGCATTGATAGGTAATTTATAACGAGCATTGATAGGTAATTTATAACGAGCATTGATAGGTAATTTATAACGAGCATTGATAGGTAATTTATAACGAGCATTGATAGGTAATTTATAACGAGCATTGATAGGTAATTTATAACTACTACTATTAAAGCAATTTTGTTTTAAACCGGACAAATGCGACTTGAACTCGCGTGGAGATGGTTCCGTACAATGAATATGTTATCTTTAGGTACGAGAAGTGACGAATGCCTGGCCTAGTTAAGGCAAACGAGTAGTGCCAATAATTTATCCGAAGAACAAACTTAACATTGTAGTTGAAATGCAGGTTCTCCCATACATTACAACTGCAAATGTAAGTTTGTGCGCATAATATTAAGATTTACTGTGTTATTTTAAGACCATGGACTTCTTATAGGTTTTCCTGCTGTCTATAAGACAGGAAATGTTTTTTTTTTATTATTGCTCAGTAGTTTCGGAGACAAGGGAAATGATGGGTAGTAAATGATTGCCGTGTGGTGCCGGCTCAGAATGCCACCACCCCATCTCCTCCCATGGGTGTCGTAAAAGTCGACTAAGGGATTAGTCGGAGGATGGGCAGCAGCGTCCTTCGAGTACATTAACAACTCAACTGCGATCGCCAACCCGCCTGCCAAGCGTGGCGATTATGGCAAAACCCCCCAATGAGCTCAAAACACATCCATGTCGGTGGTTGTGATGATCTTTGGGGGAGGCCTGTGTCCAGCAGTGGACTTCACTCGGCCGAAATGATGAAATGATTGCCTATTTTCTTAAACAACTTTAAAACTATTTATTTAGAATTATAAAATAAATCTATTTGAGACCCTCACAACAAGCCCTTCCATTTAATATGTTACAAGATACAGTCTGAAAACTTTATTTTTAATTTTTCTATATTATCCCCCAAAAGTGATCACATATTCAAAATTCAATTATTTTGACTAGACAATAGACAGACACACGAATGATATATAAGGGTTCCGCCATTTTTCCTTCGGACGTTCGGAACCCTAATAAACGTGATGCGCCTTATTTTATTTTATTGAGAAAAGCGGACCTGTTAATCGAGGGAGGAAGAAAACAAGGAATTGCGTTTTCTATTTATTATTCTCATATTTTTTAGCTCTTTCAAATATACAACGTAACACTATTTTAGCTTTAATCATCATAACTGAAGCAACTTATTAAACCAAATTCACAAGCCGTAACGCGACGTCTTCTAATTGCTTATTCTTTGACACTAATTCTCTCCTCTGTTTCTTCAACATTCTTACTTTTTCTTTCAAAATGTAGATACTTTGCAGATGCTGTCCCAACATATCCCGGTTTGTTTGATCTTGTCTTCGACTCTTTAATCTAGGAACGTCTGTTATGTACCATATCCTAGTGTTCCCTTCCTTTCCTTTTTGTGTTGTGGTGATTTTAAACATAGCTTTTTCGTTGTAGATATTAGTGAACATATGGAGGACGTCCATAAAGGTCTCCTTGGCAAGAGTTTCAACGTATTTTGGGAAGTGAGGCTGCACCATGTATTTATCTATATTGTATTTATGTACGTACTCGTGTTTAGTGTATGTGTCACCAGATTTATTGTTAGTGATGTCGTGGATAATTTCGCCATCGAAGTCTCCGCTTTCTAAATCTTGTGAGTCACTGTAAAAAATATACGCTACATGTATTTGCGGTAATAAGAAATGCTACAATGCCTATTGATGGCCATATGTTGCCAGGCTTAGTTTTCCACAGGATTGCGTTGCTTGGGAAGAATCGATATCAGTTGTGTTTTTCTATGTGGTAAGGCTAAAGACTCACTACTTTACAAGTAAAAAATACAAACCACGAGTTTCTTTAAATTAAATTAATTAAGATGCCACCTTCAAATTCGCAATGCGCTATAACGATAGTTCACAAACACTAATTTATTTTGCTGTGTAATCCCCGCAAAGAATTGCCGTTCACCACCCGTAAGTTTCACAAAAGGCGACTAAGGGTTTATCAGGAAACAGCGTACTTGTTTGCACAATAGCATTTCTCCTGTGTCGTGGGTGCATATACAGACACAAATTCCACAAACAGTACACCCAGACCCGGAACAACTATCTGCACATCATACAAATATTTGTACCGTGCGGGAATCGAATCCGCGACCCGGAGCGCAGAAGCCGACCTTATCAGACAGTGCAGCAACTGAGGCGTCGCGACCTTGTGAGTGATCAACACTCCATTTATCAAACATGCGGGTAGGACAATGACCTATATGACTATGATATGACTATCATTGTAACGGTCATTGGGTGGATTCTGTTCAGCAATGAACGAATACGAGCTGATACGATGAATATTCATGGTAAATGAAATGTCTTAAAGTTAGGAAAATGTGAATACATATTTAAGAAATATTGTTTTATATACATGGCCGCCGATGTATATAATAAACCTCAAGTTACGAGATTAGATTAGAAAGCAGTATTAGCCTAGAGGTTGAACGCTTGCCTACCATACGGAAGGGTCCAAGTACAATCCCGGCCCGCAACTCTGAGTTTTCGAATTCACGTGCGGATCAGAATTTGATTATCAATTGCGTTAACAATGAAGGAAAACATGGCAGGGCTCCAAAATGTTCTCAATTGTGTTGTAGGCCAGCGTGGTGGACAAGACCTAACCTTTCTCGTTGTGAGAAAAGGCCCGTGCCAAGCAGTAGGAAGGGCTGATAATGTATGTATGTATACGAGATTACTCATCACCACAACAATAAATTGTGTGTGTGGTGTCCAGATTAAAAATATAACACCACTCCATCTCCTCCTTTGGATGTCGTAAAAGGCGACTAAAAGGGACTCTAAACCAAAGGGATGGGCAGCAGCGGCCCTTCCATGTAACTGTAGCCGTACTGCACCCACCAACCTGCCTGCGAAACGTGATAAGTACTGGCCACTTCCTCCTAAATGACGACACAATTGTGGCAATGGGGAGGATTCGTTCAGCTGTGGACATCCTTTGGCTATGATGATGAGGAGATAAGATCACGTTAGTATGAATTAAACAAAAGCACTATAAAATCTGCAGTATATATATAAAAATTCTCACCTCAGTATCAAATCTTCAGTTTGTATTTCTTTGTCTGCACCATCTTTCAGTCCACTGATCAAATTATTATCAACAACGAAACCCGTAACATTTCCATCTTTCATATACACATCAAAAACAGGCAGCAACGGATGTGTAGAACTTGCATTATTTGCTGTTTGCAGTCCATTTTGTGCATTTTTTTCTTCACATATTTCATCAATATATTCAACAGCATCATCCTCGGCTATATATTCCACATGATTTTCTATACTAACCATATCCTGGGTATTATCCAAATCATTATTTACAGTTTCATTTTCATCATTTGTTTCAACTTTCATTCTTTCATGCATCGTTTGATCATTATTAACATACATTTGGACAATTTCTTCAGTTTCAATTTCACCGTTGGTTTCGACTTTCATTACTTCATGCATCGTTTGATCATTATTAACATACATTTGAACAAATTCTTCAGTTTCATTTTCAGTAACAACTTCATCAACAACTGTTTCATAAGCAATGTTTTCAATATTATTTTCCTCGTTTTCATTCTCTTGTCCATCATTAATAATTTCACCAAATTCATTACTTATTATTTCATGGCCATTGCTGTCATCAGAATTATAATACTGTATGGTGTAGCTATAGGTTTCGTTTTCATTTTGTGCGTCAGATGGAGTGTCTTCATGTGAATTTTCAACTGTTTGAACGAGTGTAGATTCTTCACATTCTGTATTTGTCGCAGTTCTGAAAATATAAACCAATAATTATTATTGGGCACGCTGAGATAGCGGCGGTAAGACTCGTCGTGGAGGAGTGGCTCGAGAAGTGGTATGGCGCCCTCACCTTCCGGCTGACGCAGATACTATCGGTACATGGGTGATACGCGAAGTATCTGTGTCGCATAGGCCGGGAACAGATGGACTTGTCGTCAATGCGGAGCGGGCAGTCCCGGAGTACACGGCGCAGCACACGCTGGACGAGTGCCCAGCTTGCAGAGCAGAACTTCCGGCTATTTATTTATTTATTCCTCAAACTTACTACTATCATTACAGGTTTAAAAAATATACCTAATGCGATAGTGTAGCATTCAATATTTCATCTACTAATAATATATATAATACTTGTTAATTAATCTTGTAACAAATTTACTTTACTTCTTAATTAATCTTGTAACAAATAATAAACAGTGCTACCTTTGTGAAATCACTCAGAGTACAATGGAATACGTCAGTCTCACTAGCTATGAGGTTGAGAGTGCGGAGTGCTCGCGTCAGCGGCGCCTCACTTAAGAGGTTGGTTCGGCCACGCGGCTCCACCAGCAGCCGTGGCTGTCGTCGGCGCCACACGTACCCGTCCGGAACACACAAACCTATCTGCCCCAGGATGTCGGCATTATACACCTTCCCTCTAAATATTTTGAACATGTACAAAATGAGTGCGAGATCCCTCCTGACCCTCAGTTCGTTATATCCAACCATGCCCAAAATAAATAAAGTTGGGTATAATAATGGATACAAAGGATAAACACCATACAGCCGCGAGTATACGTATCTAACAAACTTATTCTGTACTCTCTCCAACATGAGCCTATATTTAGATTCGTGCGGAGCCCAAATGACTGCGTTACATTCTAACTGGCTTCTAACCAAAGCATTGTATAAGGCTATAACGGCTTTAATATTGGTAAAATCACGCACCATACGAAGCATAAATCCTAAATTACGATAAGCCTGTCTACAGCAACTAATAATGTGATCACGAAACATTAGCCCTGTGTTGAAGCTCACCCCTAAGTCCCTGACTTCTGTTACCCTAACCATTGGCACCCCATCTATCTTGTAATTATATAGTATAGGAGAACGTGCGCGAGAAAAAGTAATTGTTACACACTTTGAGAAATTGAACAGTAGGAGGTTGTCCTTGCTCCAGGTAACCACTCTGTCTATGTCTCTTTGTAGCCTGGCACAGTCTTCTACGTTACTTATATGGTTATTATGGTTCAGTCCATCGTCCGAAGCTAGAGCGCACAGGATGCCGTCGCCTCTTTTTCGAGGAAATGAGTCAAATTCAAGTATTTTTTTTATTTTAAACCAGTAATTACTGGCTTTCATGAAACGTCAGAATTTAAGTTACAAGGATCCAATGGGGATTGTTTATTTTTTCAAAAACCATTTCAGGAATAGACTTGCTATTGATGTATACGTGGTTAGAAATTAAATACAAATTTTAGATTTCACATATTTTTAGAAACATACGAATGACTCTTACTTCACTTGTAGTGATGTCATCAGACGAATTATGAAAACAATAATTTGCATAGATAACAAGTAAAATTAAAATAAGATGTTCATCAAGAGTTATCTACTGAACTCACTAACACACATGTCAATTTCACACCTACAGATTTCTGTTTCGATGACGCGATAATAATAATAAGGAATCATATCGCGTCACTGTTTGTCTATTACACTAGGATATTATGTTTATAGGTAAAACATAATATCATGAAAAAAATGTGCTGTATATATTAAAATACAGCACTTACTACAACTACAACAATAATATAATAACAATTTCTTTGCCATGACAATTGAAACGGTTGACCAGTCCCGACGGACGGCACCCCCACTTTATATGTAGGGGAGGTCCCTAAAAATATGTTTCTCGATTCATAAATATGCTTGCCAAATGTCAATTCCATATCGCTAGCAGCCTGCGATTAAAATGGCTGTAATAGAGTCGGACAGAGAGACGGTACGAACATCGCGAAACTATAAAGGTTCCTAAAGAGTATGTTAGTTTATTTTTTGAACACGCTAATCTCTGGACCTAACAGTCGGATTTGATTTTGAAATTCTTTTTGGTAGCCCAATTTTTGAGAAAGGTTAGAGGCTATTTAACATTACGCTACGATCCTTAGGAGCCGAGCAATAAGAAAAACAAGTCAGAAAGAACGCTTAGTGAAAACGAAGTAATATCGCGGGCAGGCGATGCGACGCTGTGTGGGGCCGAAGTCTGTCGCCCGACGAGAACCGAGCATTACCGAGCAGATCCAAATTGTGCATCTATGTCAAATTGTCTAGGCCAAAAAAAAACGGACGGCACAGTTGGTGCAGTGGCTGATACAGTCGGCTGCTGCGCTCTGGGTCGTGGGTTCGATACCCGATACGCGGTGGCGTTGTGTATCGGGTCGTTGGGTTCCCTACAATATAATAATAATAATAATTTATTGGCATTGGCATAAACAAGTACACAAGAAAAATATTTGTGAAGCGCTGGTGCCTGTGGTAGGTAATTAAAACCTGTATTACAGGTCACCAGGTTTCCACCACTCGAAATCCGTTTTACAATACACAATTGTTAAAGACCAATATTATAAAACAAAACAAAAAAGTAAAATTAAAAGTTATAAGTTGTGAAAGGCAAAATGTGTGTAATGTGTGCCAGTGATTTAATTTTAAGCTATGGTTATTAAACTGTGGTTGCGTGTGAGTAGAAAAGGAATATGTGAATGAGTATATATCTGTACGTGTTTAGTATATATCTTGTGTATGTGTTTGTTTGTTTGAGTACATGTGTATGGGTGAGTATGTGCATGTACTTGTGCGCGCGCGCGTGTTGTACGGATATCTATGCTACAACCTCCATTAATCCTTCCGTTGCAATGTATGACTGCTTAGGGTTGAGCTAAGCGATGCTGATGCATGCGTCATGCTCGTGAACGGGTGCCGTTTGTTGGGACTGGTCAGCCATTAACTGCCATGGCGAATAATAATTATATTACATTAGTATGTTTTTTTTACACATTGGCCTACATAATGCTCGTTATATGTTTTACCATAATTTGTATCAATCAACATTGTAATCTCAATTATTTTAAAAGAGTATCTATGGAGTTTCTTGCCGGCTCTTTTCCATAGATCAACTATTTGGAACTGTGCAACTTAGATTCTGACATTTCATAAGTGCCAATATTTGGTTTATTTGAAATAAAAATATTTGACTTTGACTTTGAAAAATAATAAAATCTAAGTCGTAAGTCTATTTCAGTTCTATATGTATTATACGCGTATATATCAACAAATGAATATAAACACCAGACCGGACTAGTTAGAAAGTAATAACGATATACATTGCCTCACAGACGATCTCAAATCAGCCCTGGCTGGAAGCCTCTTTTTTAGAATCACCCGGTTGACAAACGCCCGGGAAGACAAGCGGGGCAGAAGGGTGGGAGGATTTTTTTTGACTGAATACGCTTTCTTTCCCGCGTCGCGGCGTTACCTC
Organism: Diloba caeruleocephala; assembly: GCA_947459985.1. NCBI lineage: Eukaryota > Metazoa > Arthropoda > Insecta > Lepidoptera > Noctuidae > Diloba > Diloba caeruleocephala. The sequence continues at coordinate 6,778,870 of OX381607.1, forward strand.
CTGATACTAAACGCCTCAATGATGCACCTCGCGGCGCCGCTATACGCAGCGCGGTTTCTCGTTCGAACCATCATCAAAGCATTGTCGCGCCTCGTCGTGTCTCGGTGTGAACTGACCCTTATCTTGCAGATAGTTACCTGTTAGGCAATACTGGAACACATTGATCTGAAACCCAAGGGTTTCTTTGTATTTCACATTTCACTGACTTCTGTAATCCCTTCACACTCTGCAATGTCTCATTGTTATAAGCACTTTCGGAATATTCTTCCAGTTTTTTTCTTTTGGAGTCATCTGATGAGATCACTTCGTCGACGGCATTCGACACTATTTCAGGAAAAAAAAATTGTACTTTAACCTTAGCTTAAAGCTTATAAAAAATTATATATGATATGAGGTTTGGTGGTCGCGTGTTGTTTTAGTACAAGGAAGGATGGTGGTGCCCTTCCTTTTGATAAATACTTAGTGGGGTTATCATCATCATCAATTCGGCCGAATGAAGTCCACTGCTGGACGCAGGCCTCACCCAAAGATCACCACAGCGGGTGTGTTCATTGGGGGGTTTTGCCATAATCGCCACGCTTGGCAGACGGGTTGACAATCGCAGTTAAGTCGTAAATTTAGTCGAAGGACGCTGCTATCCATCCTTCACCTAATTCCATAGTCACCTTTTACGACACCCACGGGAAGAGACGGGGTGGTGCAAATCTTAGCCGGCACTATACGTCACCACTTTTATTTTTGATTTCCTCTGTATATGTCCATGAGATTTTATTTATTACAGAAAATATTACTTACGTCTCTTTAACGGTGGAGTTCTTCTAGTCCTTTCTATACTCTTTAGTGACCGCTTACGCTTAATTTTTTTCAATGTTTCTGATTGATCAGCATCTTTAATAAATATTCATGTAGCATTAATAACCACAGAAATTCAATACTGAAATATATTTAGTCTACTAATAGTTCAGATGATAATATTAACACATAATTATCTACCAAAGATATTTATTCTATATTTTTAGAGGTAACACTTTTTTATTGGTCCCCAGTGGAAATTCATCATGAGCTTCCTCCGCCCCGGGGAAGGGCGTAGGGGCATGCCGGACTCCAACCGGCTAAAACCACTGGAGCGATCATTTTCACTACTGAAGAAGGCTTCCAGGACCTCGTAAGATCACACTAGAGCCGCACTTAGAGGGGTAACGTCTGTGTGAATTGCCATCATTCAATGTTGCCGCAGAATTACAGGTCAATAACTATTTCCGTTATAATAATATCCGTGAACCACTAGTGTAAAATTGTTCTAAGAACGAGCCTACATTAGACTCCTGCTCGAAATTATGTTTACTGGAGCTGAATTGTTTCACCTTAGGCGCAATTCACACAGAAAAGACATGGCATGGACTAAACGTAGACATGACTATCAATCATTTCGCTAAATAGCCCTAAATGGTATCTAACCATCTTACTGCGATTCCTGTCCAAATATGACGCCACAATGATTCGAGTCATATAATATTCATATTTTAAATTACTCACGTCCTTGGATATGCTGCATCTGATCATCTGTGTTTCCATCACCGTTGTAACCATACATTTCTTCAACAGCTGAAAATAATAAAACCTGCATAAAAAATAAGAAACCACCCTTTTTATTACTCTCGAAATTTCTAATACTACAGCATACTCACGAAGCATATATATTTATATATAATTATGTTGGCATTTAAGTTGCGTTTTATACGATGGGTGTAAGTGACATCGTAACGAAAACTGATACCATGAATTCAGCACATGATTCCGGAGCCCTCAGTGTTAGAATTTTGCGCCGTTCTTTATTTAACTGATTTCAGTATAAAAATTATTGTTTTTATCTATCCAATCATCATATCGGCCCTTTATACGTCCACTGCTGAACAAAGGCCTCCCCCATAGATTTTCACTACTGTGTCATCATTTTGGGGGGTATTTGCCAATACTCACCACGCTTGGCAGGCGGGTTGGTGAGCGCAGTATGGCTACCGTTTCACAGAAGGGACGCTGCTGCCCATCCCTCTGGTTTAGATTTCCTTAGTCGCCTTTTACGACATCCACGGGAGGAGATGGAGTGGTGCTATATTCTTGATCCGGATACCACACGGAAGATCTATCCAATGGTGTCCGGATTCTATCATATCATGCTGATCATAATCATCATTTCGGCCAAATAAAGTCCACTGCTGGACACAGGCCTCCCTCAAAGATCACCACAACGACCGATATCGGTGTGTTGTGTGCTCATTGAGGGGTTTTGCCATAATCGCCACGCTTCGCAGGCGGGTTGGCAATCGCAGTTGAGTTGTTAATGTATTCGAAGGACGCTGCTTCACATCCTCCGGCTAATCCCTTAGTCGCCTTTTACGACACCCACGGGATGAGATGGGTTGGTGCTATTCGTAGCCGGCACCACACGCCATGCATTTATATGATATCTATGTTTAATATATCTGAGCAAAATAAATACCTATAAAAATACCAGCCATATGTTATCATTTCAACTCAGATCTATAAAAATCTTAGTGAGGGTAAAAAACCCTTTTAAAACACGCACCATAGCCATAGCAGCCACAGCCAGTAGCCGACTATAGCAATTAAAATTATAAATAAATAAATCAATTTCCTACCTGCAATTTTTTCCATCAACATCACCAATCTCTGCTGAGTTATCTGCCTCTCCACGTTTTTGCTTTTCATGTTCTTTTCTAATGCATAAAAAAATGGACGGCTCATATTGAAACCTGTTTCCATTTCAACATATGATCTGATTTTCATTGTGTCGACTTTCAATTGTAGAAAGTCCATTATCTGTAATTACAATAAATTAAGAACACTCTCAAACGCCCATGTCGTGCCCATCTCAATATCCTTTGGGAATTATGTTCTCGAAGTTGATGACGGGTATAGTACCTGAGAGTACCGGAAATCCGTGTGGTGTCCGGATTAAGAATGTAGCACCACTCCATTTCCTCCCGTGGATTTCGTAAAAGCCGACTAAGGGGCTCTAAACTAGAAGGATGGGCAGCAGCGTTCTTCCCGTGGAACAGTAGCCATACTGCGCTCACCAATCCGCCTGCCAAGCGCGGTCAGTATTGGCAAATACCCTCCAAAATGATAACACAATTGTGGAAATCTGTGGAGGAGGCTTTTGTTCAGCAGTGGACGTTCTGATAGGCCGATATGATAGTACAGGTGTCTCAGGAGACAAACCGTCCAGTTAGGTAAGTAGAACTCCGATAAAGAGATTAATCTTCGAATCCAACTCGGCTGAACAGCGTTTTGGGGACTTCGCAACGTCTTTTCGCCAACAACACTGTAGTGACTCAAGACGAAAGTCTTGAACTAATGTGTGTTACCAGTGATGACATATGGCACACAAACGTGATCGCTCACTATGGGCCTTATACGAAAGCCCAAGGTGACTTAGCGAGCTATGGACAGAGCTATGCTTTGGTATTTCTCTACGAGATCCGAATTAGATATGAGGATATCCGTTAAGAGACACAGAGATTGCCATCATGGCTGAAAGGACTAGTAAGCTAAGTAGCAATGGGTGAGGCATATTGTTCGTAGTCTAATTGGTGGCCGTTGGGGCAAAAAAAATCTGGAGTGGATCCGCTCATCGGAAACGCAGCATGGGACGGCCTCCAACGAGCCATTATATGCGGGCGGTATGTAACTGGTGTTTGTGGAAATCTATAGGGGAAGCCTTTGTTCAGCAGTGGACATCCTTCGGTTATGTGACGATGTTATGATGTGCGACCAAATGGCGAAAATTAAATTAACACAAATCTCCATCCTGCATATTATCTACAACAGAACTTGCTTCAGCTTAGCACATTACTAAGTCGAAGAATTTATTCATAGAAGAGATATGCATAAGAGCACCCCGTTTACTTTGTAGCTAAAAATAAACCATAGATAACCATTACAAAAAGAATATGTTCTTTTCATACCTCCTCCTTAATATACGGTGGTAAACGCCGTCCATGTTGCAGCTTGTAAAATTCTTCTATAGACAACTCATGGTCGTGATGATTACACACATAGACAACAGTAAGTTCTCTTTCGTTTGGTAGATGTCTTAACTTTATTTTGCACGGACAATCAGTCTTCATGTTATTACTTCTGTAATAATATATGACAATAGTAATAAATATAAGCGTGAGTTAAAGTTAATCTTAAATACGAGCATGTGCGTCCGGATTTAGCCGGAAATGTTCAGCTTTTAACCGGCCTGTCCGGGTTTAGGCTTTTTGTCAGCGAAGCAATAAGGCATATCCACGGCTGCGGCAAGCGACACCGCAATAGGCGGGCGAGCCTAAGCTCTCGGCGCCCTACCTTCCTCTGCCTCCTCGCCTCTGTATCCGTATTATGCGCTAAAAAGATTATGTCCAGCTTTTGAGCAAAATGTCCAACCTAATATAGCGCCAAGTCCAGGTTTTGTATTTTAAGACCTGGTATCCCTACATACACGTCGCTTAAGCGATCACCGCCGCCACTAAACATCCGCAACAACAGAAGAGTGGCTTATATGTTGCCAAACCTTTAGGACAAGCATACTTTTTCCCCCTAAGGCCCCCATGTCGTATGCCTGCCGTATTTCTGAGGGCTGTGCATCCGGTATTAGTCACGCACCGTACGAAACGCATCAATATTGCTACTTCACGGCAGTAACATACCACCAGTAAAAAGTTATATACCCGCCTCACCATCCCGTTCAATCATCATCTACCCCCCCCCCCCCCCCCCCCCCTTGTTGTATCACCCAGCAACACCCTAGGCCGAAGAACGAGCCCCGCAGCGGGCGCCACAGCAGCAGTTGCTTAGTTTATAAAATTTATTTTAAGCCTGGCTACATTTCTCAGAAATGTACAGACATTAGAAGCCCAAAAACTAATAACTCCAGGTCATTCTTTGCTTCATACCAAGCGACCCCTGAGGCGACAGTGGTGCACACGTGAACATGCGCCGCCGTGTGCGCACCTCAGCGCACAGCGAGCCTTTGGGGGTATCCGTTACAAGAGCCCCCCTTCGGTGCCGAAGATGACTGCTCCAGGTGAAGGAAGTTAATGTAGAATTTCCACAAAAATAAAAAGGTGGTTCTTTGCTGGGTTCATGGTGACTAATCACTCTTTTTTATTTATGATACATACCTTTTTCTTATTCCCTTCTTCTTATACTTCTCCTTATTTCTCAAATAAACACAGTTATATGTGTAAGTTTCATGTTCAGTGTTAGGTTTGCGCGAATCTGAACATTTGTAATAGAAGCACCATCTCTTTGCATTCTCATTCAGATATTGTACAAAGTCATCATGTGAACTGAATCTGTCACCAGGCTTGACAAGTTTCTCATCCTCGTGTAAAAAGTAGCCAGTATGGTCTGTACAGTATTCGCTGTATGGTAGGTATAAGAGTGCTGGAAAAGAGTAAATTGTGGTACTGAAGTGTATTATCAAACAATCCACAGTAGCCAATAATGGCTTGAGTACCACCGAGTTTAACATTGAATGTGTATGGTAAAACTGTAATACTATCGCCAGTGCGATGGGTAAGGTATTGTTCCCCCACATCGACGACCAAAACTGGCTTCAGGGCGTCTCTTCAGATTCCAATACCATATAATAGAAATTGTTATATCTTTAAAAACTAAGCAGCAAAGTAGTGTTACATGAAATTGTCATGAATTTTATGCAGATCTAAACCCTTCCCCCGCCGGACTATTAATAAAGAATATAGTAGTATTTTTCGACTACCGTACCATATTTTTGAGGGTCATAATAACATGTCATCTACTCAATATCATGTTGGGGCGCTCTGCACCTTAGTTAATATGGTTGGGGCATGTTTTAAGCATTCCATTAAAGTGAATGTGTTATTCTATGTTTCGTAACTGCTGCTATTGGTGGTGTCTTAATGGTTCTAGGTGTTTTATTAAACTGGTCCATAGATAACACCTTTTTACCATGTGGGTAACATGTAGAACTCTACAGACTGCCTTAAGTGATGATCCTTACAGGCCCCCTTGATTCTTCACACATGCACATTACGCAACTACGCTTTTCTAGAGAAAATTCTCTGTAAAATTATGAATGTAAGTAGGCTGTATGTAGTTATTCAGTAAGTTGAATAAAAAACAGTATGTACTTGTGGCTAACAAAGAAGTTTCTGTTATATATACAAAAAAATCAAATTGAAGTGTCCTTTTGTAATGTCAAAATAACAGCTTTTTAAAAAGGCATATAAAAATATATACGGTGCTTATAACAAAAAACAATTTTTAAATTTTTTGTTTTTTCTGTATGTTTTAGCTAATCTCCGAAACGGCTGGACCAATTTTGACGAGGCTTTCACTGGGAGATAGCTGATGTTATAAGGAGTAACATAAGCTTCTTTTATTTTATAAAATGAAAAATTATGTTAAATTCCGCGCAAAAAAAGTACGGGATTTGATCATCTATCATGACAGAAAACTTAATTTTAACGTGCGAAATTAACGAAATAGTTGCGAAGGCATCTAAGGCGTTAGGGTTTATTATGAGGTTCTCCAAGTGTTTTAAACAGGCTAAAAATTGAAAATACTGTACTGCTCATATGTTAGAAGGCACTTGGAATATGGGTCACGAATCTGGAATCCATGTCAGGATAAATACATAAACCGTATAGAAAAAATACAGAAACGTTTTACTAGGTTTTTACACTATCGATTGCAAATTCCCTATAGCTCTGAAAATTTTCCCAGTGTATCTAAAAAACAATCACATTCTGCTCATTCAAATTGCTGCACTTTTAAATCGTCGCCAATTAGCTGACTGTTCATTCTTATTAAGACTATTCTCAAATGAAACTGACAGAGAATTGGAGATCAGGTCTCTTACATAAGCTCCATTTTAATGTTCTGTACAGATCCATCAGATATAACACCCTATTTCTATTTCTTCCTGTTCTTTAAATTACAGGCTACTCATGTATTGTGCGAGCAAGCAATAATCTTAATAAGATATGCAAAGAATTCTTACTTGACCCATTTGTTACTAATAGCAAAACGGCGAGAAGGACAAATGATGCTTAACCTTAACCTATTCCGTTCCACCAAGCTATTTCATAGTATCGAATCTAATATTATTCGTAGTTGTATTGCTTTAGACTGTTTTAATTTTTGATGTTATTCATGGAAACCTGTAATTGGCTTTATGGCACTTACTGTAACTACCTATTCTAAGTTTTTATAGCTGTTGGTTCACCTAAATATAACAATTAAAAAACCATGAAATGCAATATTTAACTCTGTATGTCAACTGTCTATGCTGAAGTATTCTAAATTATTTATAAATAATCAGATTTTAATTTAAACAGCAGTGAAATAGCGGGGCAGTCCTTGACTTGATTTCCAAATAATAAATCTTTAACCCTGTTTTTCCATTTTAAAGAAAGAAAGCATGAGTGCAATTGTATATTATGTTCATCACAGTTTATTATTTAATTCGGTTGATATCAAATCAAAATAATTCGAAATTGGATGGGAATATTATTAAAAAAATAATTGAAACTATACTATTTTACATATTCATATAATACTATTTTGCTGTTTGGTGTCTGGTCTCCTCCCGTCAGTGTCATAAAAGGCTACTAAGGTTCTCTTCTTCTTCGGCTTCTCTTCTGTAAAACAGTAGTTACACTGCATTCATCAAACCATCTGCCAAGCATGGTGAGTACTGGCATTTCTTCCCAAAATGAGGACACAATTGAGGAAATGGGAGAAGCCTTCGTCCAGCAGTGGATATCCTGTTGCTGATGATGACTATTTTACATAGTATGGGTTGGTGGGAACATCATCTGTTTTAACATGCTGTAAAATTCTCACCTTTTTTGGAACTATTAGTAGAATCTTCACAGATATTATCACACATAATGACATTAGTACCCTCTGAGACATCTATATAACTGAAAAAATAAAGAGTAAAGCTAAATTATCAGATTAGTAAATAAGTTTAGAATGGTTTTCTGAGATATTTATACTAAACTTTTCAACTGTAAATAACTAGACAAAGGCTACTTTAGGGAGTCCAATATTTTGTCATGGTATTTTCCTTTGATCTTTTAATTGTCCTTTCTTTTGTTGAACTTTAACATATGGCATGCATGAAGTTTCAGCAAGAAATGCAACCCTATTCTGAGGATAGATACGGATACTAGTGAATATTTGTTGTTCTTAAGTCTCAATTAAACAAATAATTATTTTGCTAAATTATGCGGTCAAAGATGAATATACAATATGGTAATTGGCCACATATTTACCATTTCTAGTATATTTAACTTAAATACTAACTAATCTGACACTGCCAAATATACTGGCACAATTATTACAATTGTTATTATAATGGTTGGCGATGTTGTTTTTCAAATAAATAAAAAAAAAAAAAAATCTCATGAATTCATAATTACTTATGGTTGGTATGGTAATTACTTATAATTGGAGGAAATTGATTGATGAAAATGTTAAAGGTTGTATGAATTTTGTTTAAAGGATTTAAAAAAATATCTGTTTCACATTACATAATTGACAGCAACAGTTAGTGGATGAATAAGCAACAACATTTTCAGAAATCATTAAAAGTGAAATAAACATGTGCTATGTGCCATGCTAATTACATCATATAAAATCAGTAATATAATCAATAAAACTAAACAGGCATGCAAAGAGGAAGAAAAATTCAGTTTAAAAGCTAACATATTAAAATATTTAAGCAGAAAAAGCAAATAAGTCAATATTTTGGAAGATCTCATTGTTGACCAGTAGGGCGATGTAGCTGCTCACAAGCATTACAAAAGAAAAGCTTGTTGCACAAATTAACAAAAAATCTGGGACATCAGATATTGAAGTATTTACTGATTATATCTACCTATGCATCAATGCAATTTTCGAAAACAATAGAAATCATTATAATTAAATTGGGTGTAGTAAAATTAAGTTAGATACCTTATAACAGGATTTTGATCTGAAACATTGTTCTGTGTAACTTGATAATGATTATCTTCAATAATTTCTACATTCATTCCCACACCGTCTGCTGGATCATCCAAATAGCAGTGGTCTTCATGAAAGTGTTTATCAAAACCCATTTCTAAGAAAATAAATTAATAATCTGAATATGTTTAATATCTACACACATGTTGATATATGCAGTTTCTTTATGGGACACTATTATATAGTGAAACTTTAAAATATATAGTTATGATCATGCAGCATTATCTATATTCAGCACTTACAATAGAAATAATACTGCTGTCACTGTGGTTAAATTTAAAAGCTTACTGATAGAAGATTACATAGATGTAACAAGTGTAATTACTTATTTGCAATAATATAGATATTCAATCAGAGCCAAAACATGAATGTAGTTTTAAATCAATTGCGTCATAATATGTACACTCACTTCTTTATTATTATTAATTGCCATTTGTCTGACATTTAACTAGTAATTAAAACGCAGTGATTTAATTCTCGGTGCTTGTAAATTGTAATATAATGTACATTAGACACAAAGGGAGAACCACTACGTTTATTTAGACATTTCGTTTCTAACTTTAACATTGACACTAGTGGTGTTCGAGTCAGGTACACTCGAGTACCTTGTAAGTACTCAAATCAAAATATTAGGATACAGAAAACTCGAGTAAACATTTCGGTTTTCCTATGATACTACCTACTTTAATACTGAACTGAGTACTTAAATCATGACTTTATTCAGTTGATTATAAGTTTAATGCATGTACACTGCAGCCATTTACCAGTCGGTGACACTCTGCTAGTTTTCCGTCTTGGGCCCGCTGCACGATCACCCGAGAAATGCAGGTTTCTACAGATTTGTTTTAGCTTCGATTAAGTGAGTTCATTTCTAAAAGTTGTTGGAGGTTAAATTATCATAATAATAAGTAAACACTGTTTCGATGTGATAATCTGGACAATGTAGACTTCAGAGTGTTGGACGTTGTAAATAAGTATCGTCTATTTGCTTTTTTTATCGTTTATTTTGTCCATTTTCTGTGAGATAGCTTGAACCCTGGGGAAGGACATAGGCATAACAATCACCCCCTTTTTTTACTGATCCGGTGGAAATACCTCAGGTACTTCCTTCGCCCCGGGAAAAGGCGAAGGGGCATACCGGACTCCTACCGGCTAAAACCACCGGAGTGATCATCGTCGGCACCGAAGGGAGGCTCGAGGAATTAGTTATTTAAGTTAAATTTGGTGTTCATGTTTGTATGGGAAATTCTTAATTTTAACTGAAGTCACCGACAAAGCGCTAGTTATTGAATAAATACTTACTTAATTAAGTTAAATGGGGTGTTAACTGGCTTAACTGTCCACTGCGAAGTTTTATATTAGGTGGGTATAGTTTACGCTAAAACAGGTAGACGTTTAATAAAAATGCAGAGAAGGGATTTCAGTTTTACAATTTAGTTTCGTATTTCGATTCGTACCGCAAGTCTATCAACGCTTAGTCAACTTTCACGACCGTCACGTGTAGTGCCGGCTACGAAGAGCACCAACCCATCTCATCCCGTTAGTGTAGTAAAAAGTGACTATGGGTTAACTGGACGATGGCAACAGCGTCCTTCGAGTACATTAATAACTCAACTGCGATCGCCAACCCACCTGCCAAGCGTGGCAATTATGGCAAAACCCCCTAATGAGCATACAACACGCCCAGTTAATAGGATTATGGCTTCTGTAGAGTCATCATATCAGCCACAGGACGTCCACTGCTGAACAAAGGCCTCCCCCTTAGATTTGCACAACGAGCGGTCACATGCCGCTCCCATCCAACGACTACCAGCGACCTTCACCAGATCGTCTGTCCACCTCGTTGGAGGTCATCCCACGCTGCGTTTTCCAGTGCGCGGTCTCCATTCGAGAACATTTGTGCCCCAACGGCCATCAGTTCTACGAGCAATGTGCCCTGCCCATTGCCACTTCAGTTAACTAATCCTGTCAGCTATGTCGACAACTTTAGTTCTTCTACGGATCTCCTCATTTCTGATTCGATCTCGTAGAGAAATACCAAGCATAGCTCTCTCCATAGCTCGCTGAGTGACCTTGAGCTTTCTTATGAGGCCCATTGTGAGTGACCACGTCTCTGTTCCATATGTCATCACTGGTAACTGTTGAGTATCTTCCACAATTTCGCCAATATCAAGTATAAGGCAACCTCGTACGGTGTTTAGAGTAGTGAAACTTTACTTATTCATAAAATATTTCTCAATAATGAAAAAATCTGTAAAATATGTGGGCAACGTCGTACGGTTTTCAATTGTTTATCGTATCATAGACAAACTGAGCTAAAAAAATATCTGTATGTCATTGTCAGATCTGTCAAGTCACAAGTGTCACCCAAAGTCAAAACAAAAACAGAAAATAAACATGTGAACATCATGACATTGGCGGCCACATTCGTTGGGAGATAAATACAGTCACAATATTTTGAAATCTCCAGTCCTAACCGTGAATCATGATCATTGCTCTACAGACTTTGGTTTTTTTCCGTGAATCTTTGCTGAATGCTTTAGATCGTTTGCTACGGCCTTATTTTATACACCTTACTTTAGCTTTTAGTGGAACTGGAAATGTTTCTGAGGACGAGGAGGCAGATGACCAGGTATTTGCGGAGTACGACGACGAGAAAGGGGTTACGTTCTATCCACCGGTGTACGCGCAGCGCTACGCCGCAGTCAGCGACTGTCTTATGGATGACCAGTGGTGTGGAAAGCTAGAGAAGGTAGTATAAGGTTTTCTTTAAGACACCAAGTCTTAATCTATACAAATAAATAAAATTGAGGTGTCTGTTTGTAATGTCAAAATAACAGCTTTTTACTAAATGCATGTGAAAGTATATATGGTACCTATAACAAAAACACAATTTTAAATTTTTTGTCTGTCTGTCTGTCTGTTTGTTCCGAGTAATCTCCGAAACGGCTGGACCGATTTAGACGGGACTTTCACTGGCAGATAGCTGATGTTATAAGGAATAACTTAGGCTAATGAATTTGGGTTCCGCGCAAAAAAAAATAAAAGAAAGAAAGAAAATATTTATTCAGCCACAACAAGAGAGACAATGTATGTATACAAACAAAAGGATAAGTGTAATTATACAAACAATAAAATAATAAAAAGTATAACAGTTGCGTGTGTCTCGCGGTTTTGCTGAATAGGGTCTAGTTCAGCGTGTGCCAGACGGAAGCCCGGCGCTGGTTTTCGACTATACCCTGTAGTGACTCACGGATGTGATACCAGCTTCTGTACCAACACTATAAAAATAATAATCAAACCAACTTTCTACCAAATAAAACAACGCCAAAGAAAGAAACAAAAATTAACAACTAAATAAAAATAAGTTACCTGAACAAAATTAGAATTAATAAGTAGGTAAGTACATTAAGGCATTTATAGAGATAAGATAAGACATACATAGCTATGGTGACACTGTAAATAATAACAAGCGGCGACGTGGATGGTCCTGAGCGGGAATCGGCGCGGCGAAATACTCATAATTTGTGCAAATCAAATAAAAGACGCGTTTGTATTCAACATGTTTAGCTTCCATTGTGAATCGATAAGATACCGCCGTAGGCGTTTTCTAAATGCATTTATCTTGGTTAGTGATCTTATTGGTGGTGGCAAGTTATTCCATATCTTAGATGCTGCATAACGGAAGCTTCCTCTAAATGCAGCTGTTTTGTGCTGTGGAACGGATCGTCGTGAGCACTGCCTACTGTCGCATTCACGTCTATCAGTCACCCAGCCGAGCCTATGGTAAAGATAAATTGGTTCCCGATATTTAATTACCCCGAACATAAGACATGCCAGGTGAAATTTGCGTCTAGATTTAATTTTTTGGATAAAGTGTTTATTTAGGTACGTAGTCACATGGTTTCTTGGTGGAATCGCAAAACAAAAGCGCGCAATGGCATTTTGGACCCTTTGAATAAGCCTATCCGTCTTTGATAGTAAGCGAGGCCCATAAACCGTATCAACGTAATTTAATTTTGATAACACCAAGGATTCGACCAGTTGCACACGTAGATCTTCTGACAGGTAGGGTCGCATTTTGTATAAGACCTTTAAGCGATAGAAGAAGTTCCGAACCGATTCTGCGACGTGTCTTACGTACCTAAGACTGGAGTCCATTATCAGACCTAAGTTTCGGGCTTCCTCTACCTTCTCAATAGCCTCCCCCATAAGTGTTATGTTAAATGAACGCAACCGGAGTGTATTGAGTATCTTTTTGGTGCCAAATAACATATATTTTGTTTTGTTAGGGTTAAGAACTAGGTAATTTTTTCTGACCAATCTGCAATTCTCATAATATCTTCGTTCAGAGCTGCAATAGCCACTTCGTACTCGCTGGGCTTAAAAGAAATATAAAGTTGTACATCATCAGCATAAATGTGATATTGACATTTTTGTACACATTTTACGATGTCCGCGCAGTACAGGACAAATAAAATAGGAGCAAGACTCGAACCCTGAGGCACCCCCCTTTTGAGAGGTAAAAGGCCAGAGACCAGCGCCTGTCCATCATTTGACTGCAGTTCAACATGCTGTTGACGATTATCAAGATAACTTTGGAACCACAGCAGTGATTTGCGATCAAATCCATAATAATTTAACTTAGATAAGAGCAGCGAGGTATTAATGCAGTCGAAGGCACGAGAAAAATCCAGCAGCACCAGCAGTGTAGACATACCCCTGTCCTGAGCAGACAAGATATTATCCGTAACGTCCAGCAGGGCAGTAGCTGTACTATGTCGCCTTCTGAAGCCTGACTGGAGCATAGGGAACATGTCATTTTTCTCGAGAAAATCAGTCAGCTGGCTACAGATCACCCTTTCCATGACCTTCGACAAACATGGTAAAATACTGATAGGTCGCAGATCTTTTAATTCATAGGGTTGCGCATTTTTAGGAAGCGGACGCACAGTGGCCACCTTCCAGGTGTCAGGAAACGTCGACGTCTGTATTGACGTATTTATAATTTCTGTTATTGCTTGCAGGGTATAAGGCAGCGTTAAAATAATCATGTTTAAACTAATTTTATCACACCCCTCAGCATTCGATTTAAGACTAAAGATGTATCTTGAGACGGCTTCCTGAGTCACTGGCATTATTGTGAACACGGCCTCGCTGTAACTGTGACATTCGAAAAACATAGATGTCGATAAGCTAATAACAGGATTACCAGGAACCCTTAAAAAGTATTGGTTAATCTGATCTGGATCGGAAAACTGGGGTGGGAGTTCCTGCAATCGCTTATCACGCAGTAGGGTAGTCTTTATGTTTTTCCACAGTAAACTGGGGTCATGAATTTTATTGTTAATGTTATATTGATAATATGCGACTTTTTCTTTATAGAGGGAGGTCACCACAAGGGATTCTAACTGTCTATAGTAATTTTTCCTAGCTTCGGATTTGGTCTTGCGATATTACTACTACTATTAATATATATATTCTATGTCAAGTGCCTATGCCGAAGTACTCTAAATGTATTTTAAATTAAACGCGGGTGAAACCGCGGGTCGCAGCTAGTCATTATTAAGTTGGCAGGTGACTTGTTTTATTCGGAGTTGCATCACTAGTCAGGATCTGACTGACTAAGTGCTAACTGCTTTCATTTCCTTACTTTTCGGTCAGGTATATATCAATTGTACAATAAGCAATATCATTTTGCACTTGAAATGTGTTACACTTAGGTATATTATTGATGATCATCAGTTTATAAAAAATATGTCATAAAACATAACCTTTCCGAATGCTGTTAGGATATGACCCTTTGGAACTGTCTTATGCTGCAGTAATTATGTGTAGACTAAGAAAATATGGGGTGGATTTAATCTGTAGTAATCCATACAAATAAATAATAATTGAAGTGTCTGTTTGTAATGACAAAATAACAGCTTTTTACTAAATGCATATGAAAGTATATATGGTACCTATATAAAAAAAAACCTTTTTTTTGTTTTTGTCTGTCTGTCTGTTTGTTCCAGCTTATCTCCGAAAATGCTGAAACGATTTTGACGGGACTGTCGCTTGCAGATAGCTGATGTTATAAGGAACAACTTAGGCTACTATTATTTTAGAAAAATAATTAAGGTTCCAAACAAAAAATCAAAACCCATGAAATGTAGTATTAATCTATGGCAACTGTCTATGCCAAAGTATGTATGAATAATCGGATTTCTTTTAAATTAAACAGCGGGTGACACTCTGGAGCCCAGCTAGCCTGTAATATAATAGTAATTTGTTAGATAAGACAGTGGGTTATGTCTAGCATTAATTGTTTTAAAATCACAATGTCTGATGTACCAACACTCCCTTTTAACAAATATCAATGTTTACTCATATGCATTTCCCTTGCACAACTTTTTAGCACATCTAGTTTTTAAGCACTTATTTTAGTCACAAAGTAACATAAATAAATACATTCTAAAAATAAATAACTAATACAATATTATTAACAATAGTGTTACTAACATTACTAAAACCAGTCTGTTGTCCTCAAATAACACTCCATTCTAAAAGGTTGTATCCCGACAGCATTTGGAACGAGTAGTAAGTACAGAGTATTCTATTTTTTTGATGGGTTGAAGTTGTTGGAACATCGCTGGACTAATGGCCGGTTTCTGAGGCACTTTTGTCGGCGGTTTATCTATTCATTAGCGCTATTGGTTCGATAACTTAAGAAAATGTGTTTCTGAACAACGCAGTGTAAGATAAACTCCGTTTAAACTTAGCTTAACTTAACTGGCGAATGTGCGCCGTTTATCTCTTCGATAACTTTATAGGACGTTACGTTTTCTAGCAAACTACATCAAATTTTAGGCCAAATATTACAATAATTCAAAGGATATAATTCAATAATCATAATGAGTACCTATAAGCAGTTCATGAGTCGTATTTGGAAATACTGGAGTTTACTTCCAAAAAATCAGTACACAGAAACTTAGACATAGCAGATATCCTTGCGAAATGTTTACAGATGCAAAATTTAAATTGAGATAACGCTTTGATAAGTAGACTGTGATACACCTAAGTGATATCATGAGCCCTATTCTGGCTCCCGTTATGCATCAAAAATTATACATTGCTACTTCTCAATAAATGATTTACTTCGCTTTCCAGATTCCATTATTGCTATTTTACTAAAGCATGAGTTAAGCACAAACGATAGCAAATACCACTAAGCTTAAAATCAAACTGCAACTAAAGCACAATAGCAATAAATTAATAATACCACGACGCACGAAATGACGAAGCAGTAACAATGAGTTTGAGGACTTCTTAAAAAAAAGACGACGAGCGCGACATCTGGTCGTTCATAGATCCGCTGATAAACGACGAATTATCATAATAATGAACTAAAAGATTGCTAGGCAAGTTATATACTCTCGAAAAAAATATAAGCGTAAAGAAAACTAGTATTTAGTGATGAAATTAAATAATAAAATCAATTTTAAACTCGATATCTTAAACAGACCCATCTAGCGGCAGATTAAGAAACTGGTTATTGGTTTCATAGTTATGGAACGGTTCATTGTGTATTCAGAAACGCAGTCTCAGTTAACCTACGTTTATCTTATACATAACTTTATCGAATCAATAGCTAATGGGAACTTAACTGGGAACTTCAGAAACCGGGCATAAGTGCATAGAGTTGAAAGGAGATTATGTAGAAACATAAAACAAATGTATATGGAAAAAGAGCGTTTCTTCTTTCCAAAGTCATGGACTTATCAAACCGCCCTCGTACATTTTGGATGGTTTTACGCATCATTTTACTCAACAAATTCATTTAAATTCAGTTATTATTTTAAATGAAATCTTACACTCCCGTTATAATTTGATTGAGATACAAGATTCAGATACATATTAACTGTTGTTGTTACAATTAATTAATTACGAAAGAAAATGCCATTTGTATTCACTTAGTATATCAATAAATAAAATATTTAAGTAAAATTTTTGTTACGTCTACGTTTGCTACCGGATTATAATAACAAGAATTAACCACAAAGCGGCCGATAGTTTCATTGTCCTGATGTTATAAGGAATAACTTAGGCTAATGAATTTGGGTTCCGCGCAAAAAAAAATAAAAGAAAGAAAGAAAATATTTATTCAGCCACAACAAGAGAGACAATGTATGTATACAAACAAAAGGATAAGTGTAATTATACAAACAATAAAATAATAAAAAGTATAACAGTTGCGTGTGTCTCGCGGTTTTGCTGAATAGGGTCTAGTTCAGCGTGTGCCAGACGGAAGCCCGGCGCTGGTTTTCGACTATACCCTGTAGTGACTCACGGATGTGATACCAGCTTCTGTACCAACACTATAAAAATAATAATCAAACCAACTTTCTACCAAATAAAACAACGCCAAAGAAAGAAACAAAAATTAACAACTAAATAAAAATAAGTTACCTGAACAAAATTAGAATTAATAAGTAGGTAAGTACATTAAGGCATTTATAGAGATAAGATAAGACATACATAGCTATGGTGACACTGTAAATAATAACAAGCGGCGACGTGGATGGTCCTGAGCGGGAATCGGCGCGGCGAAATACTCATAATTTGTGCAAATCAAATAAAAGACGCGTTTGTATTCAACATGTTTAGCTTCCATTGTGAATCGATAAGATACCGCCGTAGGCGTTTTCTAAATGCATTTATCTTGGTTAGTGATCTTATTGGTGGTGGCAAGTTATTCCATATCTTAGATGCTGCATAACGGAAGCTTCCTCTAAATGCAGCTGTTTTGTGCTGTGGAACGGATCGTCGTGAGCACTGCCTACTGTCGCATTCACGTCTATCAGTCACCCAGCCGAGCCTATGGTAAAGATAAATTGGTTCCCGATATTTAATTACCCCGAACATAAGACATGCCAGGTGAAATTTGCGTCTAGATTTAATTTTTTGGATAAAGTGTTTATTTAGGTACGTAGTCACATGGTTTCTTGGTGGAATCGCAAAACAAAAGCGCGCAATGGCATTTTGGACCCTTTGAATAAGCCTATCCGTCTTTGATAGTAAGCGAGGCCCATAAACCGTATCAACGTAATTTAATTTTGATAACACCAAGGATTCGACCAGTTGCACACGTAGATCTTCTGACAGGTAGGGTCGCATTTTGTATAAGACCTTTAAGCGATAGAAGCAGTTCCGAACCGATTCTGCGACGTGTCTTACGTACCTAAGACTGGAGTCCATTATCAGACCTAAGTTTCGGGCTTCCTCTACCTTCTCAATAGCCTCCCCCATAAGTGTTATGTTAAATGAACGCAACCGGAGTGTATTGAGTATCTTTTTGGTGCCAAATAACATATATTTTGTTTTGTTAGGGTTAAGAACTAGGTAATTTTTTCTGACCAATCTGCAATTCTCATAATATCTTCGTTCAGAGCTGCAATAGCCACTTCGTACTCGCTGGGCTTAAAAGAAATATAAAGTTGTACATCATCAGCATAAATGTGATATTGACATTTTTGTACACATTTTACGATGTCCGCGCAGTACAGGACAAATAAAATAGGAGCAAGACTCGAACCCTGAGGCACCCCCCTTTTGAGAGGTAAAAGGCCAGAGACCAGCGCCTGTCCATCATTTGACTGCAGTTCAACATGCTGTTGACGATTATCAAGATAACTTTGGAACCACAGCAGTGATTTGCGATCAAATCCATAATAATTTAACTTAGATAAGAGCAGCGAGGTATTAATGCAGTCGAAGGCACGAGAAAAATCCAGCAGCACCAGCAGTGTAGACATACCCCTGTCCTGAGCAGACAAGATATTATCCGTAACGTCCAGCAGGGCAGTAGCTGTACTATGTCGCCTTCTGAAGCCTGACTGGAGCATAGGGAACATGTCATTTTTCTCGAGAAAATCAGTCAGCTGGCTACAGATCACCCTTTCCATGACCTTCGACAAACATGGTAAAATACTGATAGGTCGCAGATCTTTTAATTCATAGGGTTGCGCATTTTTAGGAAGCGGACGCACAGTGGCCACCTTCCAGGTGTCAGGAAACGTCGACGTCTGTATTGACGTATTTATAATTTCTGTTATTGCTTGCAGGGTATAAGGCAGCGTTAAAATAATCATGTTTAAACTAATTTTATCACACCCCTCAGCATTCGATTTAAGACTAAAGATGTATCTTGAGACGGCTTCCTGAGTCACTGGCATTATTGTGAACACGGCCTCGCTGTAACTGTGACATTCGAAAAACATAGATGTCGATAAGCTAATAACAGGATTACCAGGAACCCTTAAAAAGTATTGGTTAATCTGATCTGGATCGGAAAACTGGGGTGGGAGTTCCTGCAATCGCTTATCACGCAGTAGGGTAGTCTTTATGTTTTTCCACAGTAAACTGGGGTCATGAATTTTATTGTTAATGTTATATTGATAATATGCGACTTTTTCTTTATAGAGGGAGGTCACCACAAGGGATTCTAACTGTCTATAGTAATTTTTCCTAGCTTCGGATTTGGTCTTGCGATATTACTACTACTATTAATATATATATTCTATGTCAAGTGCCTATGCCGAAGTACTCTAAATGTATTTTAAATTAAACGCGGGTGAAACCGCGGGTCGCAGCTAGTCATTATTAAGTTGGCAGGTGACTTGTTTTATTCGGAGTTGCATCACTAGTCAGGATCTGACTGACTAAGTGCTAACTGCTTTCATTTCCTTACTTTTCGGTCAGGTATATATCAATTGTACAATAAGCAATATCATTTTGCACTTGAAATGTGTTACACTTAGGTATATTATTGATGATCATCAGTTTATAAAAAATATGTCATAAAACATAACCTTTCCGAATGCTGTTAGGATATGACCCTTTGGAACTGTCTTATGCTGCAGTAATTATGTGTAGACTAAGAAAATATGGGGTGGATTTAATCTGTAGTAATCCATACAAATAAATAATAATTGAAGTGTCTGTTTGTAATGACAAAATAACAGCTTTTTACTAAATGCATATGAAAGTATATATGGTACCTATATAAAAAAAAACCTTTTTTTTGTTTTTGTCTGTCTGTCTGTTTGTTCCAGCTTATCTCCGAAAATGCTGAAACGATTTTGACGGGACTGTCGCTTGCAGATAGCTGATGTTATAAGGAACAACTTAGGCTACTATTATTTTAGAAAAATAATTAAGGTTCCAAACAAAAAATCAAAACCCATGAAATGTAGTATTAATCTATGGCAACTGTCTATGCCAAAGTATGTATGAATAATCGGATTTCTTTTAAATTAAACAGCGGGTGACACTCTGGAGCCCAGCTAGCCTGTAATATAATAGTAATTTGTTAGATAAGACAGTGGGTTATGTCTAGCATTAATTGTTTTAAAATCACAATGTCTGATGTACCAACACTCCCTTTTAACAAATATCAATGTTTACTCATATGCATTTCCCTTGCACAACTTTTTAGCACATCTAGTTTTTAAGCACTTATTTTAGTCACAAAGTAACATAAATAAATACATTCTAAAAATAAATAACTAATACAATATTATTAACAATAGTGTTACTAACATTACTAAAACCAGTCTGTTGTCCTCAAATAACACTCCATTCTAAAAGGTTGTATCCCGACAGCATTTGGAACGAGTAGTAAGTACAGAGTATTCTATTTTTTTGATGGGTTGAAGTTGTTGGAACATCGCTGGACTAATGGCCGGTTTCTGAGGCACTTTTGTCGGCGGTTTATCTATTCATTAGCGCTATTGGTTCGATAACTTAAGAAAATGTGTTTCTGAACAACGCAGTGTAAGATAAACTCCGTTTAAACTTAGCTTAACTTAACTGGCGAATGTGCGCCGTTTATCTCTTCGATAACTTTATAGGACGTTACGTTTTCTAGCAAACTACATCAAATTTTAGGCCAAATATTACAATAATTCAAAGGATATAATTCAATAATCATAATGAGTACCTATAAGCAGTTCATGAGTCGTATTTGGAAATACTGGAGTTTACTTCCAAAAAATCAGTACACAGAAACTTAGACATAGCAGATATCCTTGCGAAATGTTTACAGATGCAAAATTTAAATTGAGATAACGCTTTGATAAGTAGACTGTGATACACCTAAGTGATATCATGAGCCCTATTCTGGCTCCCGTTATGCATCAAAAATTATACATTGCTACTTCTCAATAAATGATTTACTTCGCTTTCCAGATTCCATTATTGCTATTTTACTAAAGCATGAGTTAAGCACAAACGATAGCAAATACCACTAAGCTTAAAATCAAACTGCAACTAAAGCACAATAGCAATAAATTAATAATACCACGACGCACGAAATGACGAAGCAGTAACAATGAGTTTGAGGACTTCTTAAAAAAAAGACGACGAGCGCGACATCTGGTCGTTCATAGATCCGCTGATAAACGACGAATTATCATAATAATGAACTAAAAGATTGCTAGGCAAGTTATATACTCTCGAAAAAAATATAAGCGTAAAGAAAACTAGTATTTAGTGATGAAATTAAATAATAAAATCAATTTTAAACTCGATATCTTAAACAGACCCATCTAGCGGCAGATTAAGAAACTGGTTATTGGTTTCATAGTTATGGAACGGTTCATTGTGTATTCAGAAACGCAGTCTCAGTTAACCTACGTTTATCTTATACATAACTTTATCGAATCAATAGCTAATGGGAACTTAACTGGGAACTTCAGAAACCGGGCATAAGTGCATAGAGTTGAAAGGAGATTATGTAGAAACATAAAACAAATGTATATGGAAAAAGAGCGTTTCTTCTTTCCAAAGTCATGGACTTATCAAACCGCCCTCGTACATTTTGGATGGTTTTACGCATCATTTTACTCAACAAATTCATTTAAATTCAGTTATTATTTTAAATGAAATCTTACACTCCCGTTATAATTTGATTGAGATACAAGATTCAGATACATATTAACTGTTGTTGTTACAATTAATTAATTACGAAAGAAAATGCCATTTGTATTCACTTAGTATATCAATAAATAAAATATTTAAGTAAAATTTTTGTTACGTCTACGTTTGCTACCGGATTATAATAACAAGAATTAACCACAAAGCGGCCGATAGTTTCATTGTCCTGTTATTATTGCACTTCGTGCATATTGATTACAATTATGTGTAAAACGTTGTTACCTAAAATTGTATATTATAGCTACTAAGTATGACATCAAGGATTATCTACTTACTAAAAAAAAGTTTTTACTTCTGTCGGCACTCCCGGAGTGCAACCCGTATTTTTTGAACACTGGAGATTACTACATATTATATTTTAATTGTGTTATTTAAAAACATTAAATTTTAATTGTGTTATTTACTACTTAACAATTGAATGTGTTTTTTGTTAAATTCTTCCTAGGTGGTGGATTTCGGCCATCATGATATGAGCTTCATAAAGTATCTCTCTGAAGTACCTGGTATTCGTTGCATTCTTGGCGTAGATATTGAGACTATTCCTCTCAGATGTTCTTCTGACCTGCTGGGCGGTGATGAGTATAGACCAAAAAGAGAGAGCCCCTTACAAGTTACCGTAAGTCAACTTATACTATTATTATTTTTGTGAATACTATTATTATTTTTGTGAATACTATTATTGTTTTTGTGAATTTTATTTTTGTGAATACTATTATTATTTTTGTGATTGGCTTTCTGTGATCTCGCGTGGAGAGGGTGGTAAATATCATATTCATCGTATGAATCTACCATGTTTGTGCTAACGAAAAAGGATGTATGGTAAGTAATAATAAGTAGGTATGGTTGCCTTGATACTTGTGCCGGCTAAGAATACCACCACCCCATCTTATCCTGTGGGTGTCGTAAAAGGCGACTATGGAATTATCTGGAGGATGGGCAGCAGTATCCTTTAAGTACATTAATAACTCAACTGCGATCGCCAACTTGTATGTCATTATGTGAAAACCCCCCAATGAGCACACAACACAAACCCATACCGGTCATTGTTGCAATAATTGGGAGAGGTTTCTGTCCAGCAGTGGGCGTTTTTCGACTGAAATGATGATTATGGTTGAATTCTGTCTTGTACCAATAATTAATCCCAAAAATAAACTTAACATTGTAGTTGAAAAACATGTTCTGCCATACGTTCCAACTGCAAATGTAAGTTTGTACGCACAATATGTTATTTTAAAACCATCGACTTCTTATAGGTTTTCCTGTAATCTTTAAGTAAAGAAACAAAGTATTTAAGAGATAAGGAAGGAATGGTCATATTCATCTATTTTCTTATCTTAAATAAATTTAAACAATTTATTTTAAATTATAAATATGTTATGTTACATGGTACAGTTTGCACCAGTTGCAGTGTGAATCAGCAGGTATTCAAAATTCATCTATTTACACTACACGTCCTTGTTTCGGTCGCAGAAATTCATATGTACCAAATTTCAACATAATCGATCTAGTCCTGTAGATTCACAGCAAATTGGCTGTGACAGACAGATACACGAGTGATCCTATAAGAGTTCCGCCGTTTTTTCGTTCGGACGTACGGAACCCAGAAACATATTACCTATGTTTTTCTTCCTACAAACATGGGCCGTCACCACCATCCAACGTTTGTTGTTAAGCAGTACTTCTAACTCACAAAATTGTTCCACAAAAAAAAATTGCAAAGTAATTGTTTTTATTTACCATCCTAGGACTATTTTGTATCGGAGGTCGCGGGCACGCAGATTGGGGAGTCTGCGTGCTAACACCGAGCAACCCGGGGGACGGCGGCGCGCGCGTGGTGGCTTGCCGCCGTGTGCGCGGCGCGATGCGCAGCGGGGCTTGGGGGGACCCTTTACAATCCTCCCCGAGATGTGTCTGGGGGGCGAACTTTTTACAGTCGCCTTCCCTCCGTTAGAGAGGGTGACCGCTTTTCAGTCATCCCCTCCGTGATGTGCTTAAAGGCCTGGCACAAATGGGCGGCTCTAGTGTGATCTTACGAGACCTGGAGCACCCCTTCGATGCCGAAGATGACCAGTTTTTTAGAATTTCCACTGGAAACCAAAAGTACTGCTTTCTAAGGTAATTCAGATTTGTTTAGTTTTGTCATTTATTCCAGCTACTTCAAGGCAATGCTGCTGATCCAGACTACAGGCTTATTGGATGTGATGCGGTAATAGCCATAGAGATGATAGAACACATGCTTCCTCATGACCTGGAGAGACTGGTGCACACAGTTTTTGGCTTTATAAAACCCTGGGTTGTGGTGTTCACTACACCAAACGCCGATTTTAACGTCCTGTTCAAGGCTTTAGAGAAAAATGGACTCCGGCGATGGGATCATTTGTTTGAGTGGACTAGAGAACAGTTTCATGATTGGTAATCATTTTAATGTTTTTTGTGAATGTGTGAGTTTTAGCAGAAGAAAGTTCGATTTTGATTGAAGAAGGTAGTGACTTAAGAAGAAGATCAAGTGGACGCCATGTTTTAGTAAGAATAAGGTTTTTTTAATTATCCGGACGCTCTGAATAAAACGATCAGGAAAGATTGGTAAAAAAATACTTAGGTATTAATTGGACACATTTTCTTTCCTTTAAAAATCGGCCGATTTTATCAATAATTATTAAAAATAACCTTATTTTTAATAAAACATGGCGTATTATTCTGCCATATTATTCTTAAGTCACTACTTCTTCTATCAGCACAAGCTATATTTCGCATGAACTGGTGAAAAGCTTAGCCAGGCAGCAAAATTGTTAACAGGCCTGGCTACCCAGGCTAATAAACATACACATTTATTTAATCTGAGAGTTATTTTACACCTTATTATGAATTAAACCTTGTCACATAAGCATCAGCTTCCAGTGAACTAACATCTTAGCATTGCCTGGCGTATTTGCGAATTGCCCACATTTCTATCATGAAACTATCGCCTTGTTTAGTTCTGTTTTGTGATAGTTATTACTATTCTAAATATTGAAATACATATATATATGGAAATACACAATAAGAAGTAAGTACTATATTGGTAAATACAACAAACATTTAAACAAACAAGTAATGTTCTTTTACTAGTTTTAAAAAAGTAACCAACGATACCGCGTGATATGCGACGCCAGTGTGAATTAGAGTTTATATTTTGGTGGTTATGAATAATATTTTTATGTATGCTGAAATACATAGATTTTGTATAAAATTGATGGATGATTAAAAAAGCACTTCTTGTATAATACGATTCTGAATTAATGAAATAAAGATTTGGTCAATAAGGTATTTATTAGTTTTCGCTTGTGATGGCCATATACGAGAACGATTAGTTATAAATAGCTTTATTTCTCTGATTCATGTGCATGTATTGAGATTTATTATATGTCAAGTATCTACTTTTTCAGTTGGTTTAGGTACACGTGGTGGTCCACTTGCCTGATTGGTCCACACGTTCGATAGGTCCACTTGCCTGATTGGTTCACACGTTCAATGGGTCCACTTGCGGTCCACTATGCTGATCGCATCACATTTCACGATCGATGCTAAAAAAGAGGCGGGTCCGAAATGTGAATGGATACATTATTACAACTAATATATTTCACAGTAGGTTAGGTGTTAGGAGGAGTAGGTAGTAGGTAGAGATGCGGGAAAGTGTACCATACTGTAAATTGGACTAAAGAGGCCGTGGAGCAAAGAGGATAAAATGGTGTGCACAGTAAAGTAGATCAATAGGGAAACTAGAATATCTAGTAAAGTAGATGTCCTGTACCTAAACCTTTAGGTTAACGAGGGCTATCGTTTAAAATCTGGGCCTATTATCCCGTATCACTATTATAGTTCTTTTTTTTTTGGTAAATTACTGTGGTCTTCTTGTGTGTGTTGTCTCTTTGCGAATGAAATACATTTGCTTTCTTCCTTTCTTTCTTTTTAAGTTCTCTTGTTTCTCCAGGACCTCAATTTATGTTTAATGCTTCCCAGGTGCAGTAACATAATAACGAGGTATCCTCATTACACGGTGAGCTGTCAGGGCATAGGTCCAGGTCCACCAGGCACTTTGCACTACGGCTGCTGCAGCCAATTGGCGCTGTTCGTATCCAAAAAGTACCAAAAGCAGCAGAATTTAAATCTCAATAGCTTGGCGCTGGTTTCTAGTAAGTTTTGTTTATTTTATCTATTTTTTCCAATATATGAGCGGTTTGGTAAAAACACTGTAACCATATATTTATTACTAAATAAATGATAAGTTCCGTTTGGACTCTGGACTAAGAATATAGCATCAGTCCATCTCCTGGGTTGTTGTAAAAGGTGACTAAGTGACTCTATACCGAGGGCCCATCCCTCAGCAGCGTCTCGTTTTGTGGAACAGCAGTCGTACTGCGCTCACCTATAGAGTGAGAGAGTACTGGCAAATTTCCTCTAAAATGTCAACCGGACGACCGAACGTTCTATACGATATCGAGTAAAGTAACTAGTTGCTTACTCTATGGTCTGTTAGTTCCATGAAAGCCTGTGCACCTGTCTTTGGTATTGTGTAGGATCCTTCGCACTTAACTACATTCACGCATAGATCTAACGTGCGAATCACGCCCATAAATAAATCTTTCATATGAATCTCACTCTTCAGATGCACCAAATCCAAATAACTTCAATGAAGTCTTCGGAGGCTGGGACAGTTCAGATAATGGGACACATACTGAGGCTGAAAATATAGCCGTTCGACCTACTGAGTGAGTCTTACCTAGTATTAATTAGCTGTGTGGTTTACAAATATGTGCATTATTAGATGTTTTTCTTAAAACTAATCCGTCAAACAATCGGGAATCCGTCCTTTAGGACTATTCGTTGTAGCAGTCTATGAGATGTCCTAAGTCCAGCATTGTATGGCCTAACATGATGATGCAATGAGATTTATTTCTGTAATACATTTCATTACCAAGAGCTTAATGTACCTAAACAAATGTAAATAGACGACTATTTTAAAAAAGTCATTTCTCCGCCTCCTCCCGTGGATGTCGTATAAGGCGACTAAGGGACCCTAAACCAGAAAGATGGGCAACAGCGTCCGTTCTGTGGACCAGCTGCTGTTCCATTTTGCGCTTACCAACCCTACTGCTAAACGTGGTGAGTACTGGCAAATTTCCCCCAAAATTACGACACAATCATTGTGGTAATCTATCGGGGAGGCCTTTGTTAGCGGACTTCTTTTGGCTGATGTGACGATGAAGATGAAAAAAGTAAGAAATACAATACCGATCATTATAAAGTTAACGTTTAGTTATATATCCGAACAAACACGAACGAGAATTATGTAGAAGCCAATGATATTATATATTAAAAAGAAGTAGATATGTTACATGCGTGCCAAAAGTAAGAACCAAAACTCCCCCAATTGTAGCACCTCGCAATCGGTACGCCTAGATAGCTATCTCTTTTACTCTTGTTCTTTTGTATCTTCTTTTTCACGACATGGTTGTGCAAGCGAGACTGTATTTTGCGAGCCATTTAATACGGACGTAACATATCTATGGTATAATATTATTGGTAGAAGCTGATTCCACAACATTCTCTCTAACCTTCCAGCATACAATCCTTTACCGAGCTTATTTATCCTGAGAACCAGTCGCACATGACGCTAGTGATCTCCTCTACTCTATGCCCCTCCCTACCTTCATTCGATACCTCTTTCACTGTGGATACCTACACGTACCTAGACAAGACTCTTCAGTGTAACCTCGACGTTGAAATTGGAAAGAGTTTCTTGATGTTTAATTACGAACAGTACTATGATATCGTGATACCGAGGAGGAGAGTGAGTCATAGGGTGTATGAGATTGAAGATGTTTGTAGCAGGTTCAGATTGATTTGTGTTATAGTATAGTTTGTGTATCTGTAGATAGGGAATTCTTCAATTCATCATGTCTGTAAAATTGTAGTGTTTCATATTACTGTAGATTTATTAACTATCATAATCATTTGTCGTGTTTTACTGAAAGAACAACTCTCCTGTCTATATCTTAACGAGCCATAAAGTATATCCTGCGAAGGACATTGACTAGTTTATATGAGATTATATGAACACGATTTATCATATAACGACTACGACACGCCGATAACTTGGACAGAAATTTAAGTATCTTCAATAATTAATTAAATATAAATTATTGGACATATACAAGTTTATGCAAATTAATATAAAATGGTCACCAGTCACCAATCAGATGACCTGGTGAAGGTCGTTGGTAGTCGTCGGATGAGTACGGCATGTAACGAAGTAGGATAAGTAGTCATGGGATGAAGTGTCAGCTTCCCAAAAAGCTCATAAGCTGCTTTAAAACGGCAAGCTACCATGCTAACTACGCCCATACGGATGGAGGGGCATGCCGAACTCCTACCGGCTAAAACCACTGGGGTGGTCGTCTTCGGTACCTAAGGGGGCTCCAGGTCCTAGAGCCGCCCATTGGTATGGTATTAGTAAGCTGGCTTCGATACTCCATAAACAAACTGTTTTCTGTACCTTGATGACCTAAATATATATACTTTGGAGAAGTGGAATCAAATCTAGCTGCCACTTTTCACAGTTTATACACGTCCTGTTTATGCTTACTGCAAATTGGTACTTATAGCCTTGAATCATACCTGGTTAAACTATAAAACCTAAATATAATCGTCCTAAAACCCACACCGCTAGATATCCTATGCCCATTTTGTCTATAATCCATATAGAGCCTTCACAAGCCAGCTGCGATCTCTGGCTTAGGAAAAACGTTGTTCTTATCCCAGTTGTTCCACTTACCTAAGATCGCCCTGGCACGGACACAGAGCACAGTCGGCTGAGGCCTAGTTGTGTCCCTTAACAGACTCCTGAATTCAAGTCGGCTAAAGAAATAGTCCAAGTAGAGTTTTATTTGAGGCTTTGGTGCCACTTGAAAATTGTAGGCACTGATGAAAATTGGTGAAAGCAGTGTCGCAAGATATTCGGATGAATAAAATCAAAACATGCCACCAACATTATAGATGTAGAAGAAGATCATATCGTGTAAAATTATATAAGCATCCAAAGTGTTTAGAAAAAATAATATAAAATTCAATTACAGGTTGAATTGCACAACACTGCAGGTTAAGAAATTCTCAAAAACCACACTAAACTTGATGGCCAAGAATAAAATCGACTCTTTAGTTCACACTAGAGAAGTCGTTAACGAGATTCGGCACCTCACCAAGACTCTGAACTTCAACAAGAGCAGTCAGAACCAATATGAGGATGGCAGCCACATTTGGAATAATATTAATTGGGGCGACAACGCGCCGTATTGGAACCAATATTATAAGATTGTTAGAGATTACAACTATCCGTTCGAGGTAATTATTATTTTTGAAGGCTTGAGCTACAGTTGGCGAGGCACATAAATCGTAGAACTGATGGCTGTTGGGTAAGAAAGGTTCAAAACGCTGCATGGGACGGACTCCAATGAGATGGACAGACGATCTGGTAAAGGTTGCTGGGAGTCGTTGGATGCGGGCTGCGTGTAACCAGTCGTTGTGGAAATCTTAGAGGTAGGCCTTTGTTGAGCTCTAGTGTGATCGTACGAGGACATGGAGCCCCCCTTAGATGCCGAAGATGACCGCCCCAGTGGTTTTAGCCGGTTGGACTCCGGCATACCCCTCCTTCCTTCCCCGTAGCGGAGAAAGTTCATGAAGAATTTCCACTGGGCACTCTTAAAAAAAAAACAAAAAGGCCTTTGTTGATCAGTGGATGTACTTCGGTTGATATGATGTCGGGGATGTTGAGTTACAGTTAATATTTAGTTTCACAGCTGTTTTCATCATTTCGGCCGAATGAAGTCCACTGCTGGACACAGGCCTCCCCCAAAGATCACCACAACGACCGATATGGATGTGATCGCATTAGAGTTGTTAATGTACTCGAAGGACGCTGCTGCCCATCCTCCGGCTAATCCCATAGTCGCCTTTTACGACACCCACGGGATGAGATGGGATGGTGCTATTCGTAGCCGGCACCACACGGCAAGGCTATTGCAAATGGTGGATTGCAATTGAAGTTTGCAGTGGCTAGTGAAGTGATGTTCTGACTTGGAAGAGGCGAGAGCTGGGCATAGAACTTCTAAGTTTTTTTTTTGTTATTTTTTTTTTTTTTTTTAACTTTGCCCCACACTAGGATTTCTCCTGAGTCGTGGGTGCGTTTACAGACACAAATTCCACACACAATACACCCAGACCCGGAACAACTACCTGCAGATCGTACAAATATTTGTTCCGTGCGGGAATCGAACCCACGACCCGGTGCGCAGCAGCCGACTGTATCAGCCACTGCACCAACCGTGCCGACAATTGCTTTATTGCGCATGTGTTTTTTTTAATCTAGGATTTCTCGTGTGTTTTAGGTACAATTACGGGAATCGAATCGCGACACGTAGTGCAGAAAGCTAATCGCTTGGCCACTGCACCAACCTTGCCGATAATCTGTAGTCTGCTTGTATTCGTTTAACAATTTCAAAAATATTCCAGACGAAATCTGAAGAGGTCCGCATTCTCGACCTAGTGTCCGACGAGATCAACCGCCTGATAGACACGCAGTACGATGAAGAGTTCTCCGTCGATGTTAACCGGCTGGAGATACCGATGAGCCATCTCATGACCGTCGTCCAACATATTACTGATGATGTCGATAGGGTCAGGTTAGTACAACAACCCTCAGAGATCTGTTCTCCGATAGACGTTGGGCGGCTCTGGAGTGTTCGTTCTTAAGATCCCGGAGCTGATTGAATGTCGGGGTTCCTTTCCCGTGAGTGTGGCGTGGAGATAGTCCATAGGGATTTCCACGTCGATGAATAATAAATTAGGTAGCATAACACATTTTTTTTAGAGTACAATGAAGCCCCCATAACGACGAATAGTTCTTCGTTGTGTTGTTCGTTGTTGTGCTGGAGATATCTCATGAACCTCGTCGTCGTTAGTGCAGACCGCCTCAACATATAGATTAGCCGCCTTATCGATATGCAGTACGACGAATATTTCGCAGTGGATGTCGATTGGTTGGTGATATTGATGTTTGTTTTAGTAGTACTAGTAATTCCATGTGGTTATATTTATTAAATAATAAATATACCCACATACCCACAAGGAATTACTAGTTAATATCAAACGATATTAAAATCGAACCGGTAACACATTGGGGTCTCACACTATTTGGTCTGTCGGCGTTCAGAAAACAAATGAATTGACATTATACCCTATAATGTGCAAAACTTGCAAAACAATCGTACAAAAATAGCGAATTGCGTTTACTGTCTAGTATCAGGTATTTGCGTTTAAAAAATAAACAAAAAAATTGTCTGTCTTTCTGTCTGTTTGTTCTGGCTAATCTCTGAAAAGGCTAGACTGATTCTAACGGGACTTTCACTGGAAGATAGCTGATGTCATAATGAGTATTTCAGTAAAAAATATATAGGGTTCCGTGAAAAAAATAACCCATGAAATCCAATATATATACTAATTATATAATAATTATTTATAAATATTCAGATTATTTTAAATTAAACGGGGGTGAAACCGGGGTTTACAGCTAGTTAATGATAAAATTGTAATTCGAGACCTAATTTATATTACCACAGTGCGTTTATTTTATCTGTGCGCATTTACTAACAAAACGGTGAAAAAATATTTATTTTATTTATTTATTTTATAATTTATGTACACACAGAGTAAATTGGTGGTTACAATATATATTGACACTTGAGTACAAAGGTACTGCTTATTTCAAAAAGAAATTTCTGCCAGCAGACCTGCGATAGGAGACGAGAGTTTTAAAGCGTAGACAACAGTGTGTAAAGGTAGAAGAGGAGAAATAACATAATATATTGCGAATATCTTAAACTTAAGAACTATATATAATACATAGTTAAACAACGATACGATAAATAAAATAGTACATACACATAAATAAAATAGTACAATATACATACACATAAATAAAATAGTACAATATACATACACATAAATAGTTAATATATACATAATAACATAATATAGATACAAAAATATTCTTATATACAACATAAATTAGGAGGAAAGATAATGCTCTTTTACGCGTCTTTTAAAGACAGAAATAGTTTTCGAGTCGCGAATGTTATGCGGAAGTGAGTTCCACAATCTTACTGCATGGATAGAGAAAGAAAATGAATAAAAATCAGTTTTATGAGGTAGGAATTTAAGAAGCGTTTTGAGGTGGGATCTGCACGGGGCGTCAGATGGGTGAACAAAGGAAAAACGCTCTCGCAAGTAAGAGGGATATAAGGGTTACATTCCAATGTGTGCTCAAAATAGCAACTTTGTTCGTTAATTTATTTATAAAAAATAAAAGTACTTTTTTTATAAACGCTATCCCCTTAAAATAAAGTTAACAATTTTAGTAGGACCCTGTAGGATTCATAAAATATTATGGGCATCTTTTATTTATGTAACTTAAATCTTATGACATCCACAGAGACCTCCTGGAATGGAACGGATACGAGATAGTGAACGACGTGGTGATCCATTCCAGGCTGGTGGTGGACACAACATCTGTGGGAACGCATGAAGACGACTGGCAGGAAAATGAAACTTTCTCTGATGTAAATGTACCCGATTGAACTATATCACGCTCAGTAGATAGTTGTCATAAATAACAATACTGACGACATTTTGGGCATTTCCATATATTAATTATTCATGGCTGATTCACAGGCGGCCGCGTGGCGTTTGCAGTTCTATTTTAGCACTTAGCTATCATATTGCATTGCCTATCTATCATTCGATATATTTTGCTTTTCGGTGTCATGTCCAAGTATCTGACAAGTAACAACAAATTGTATGTATAATTAGTGATGTGCGGTGTTCACCCTATTGTGTTAGCTCATAATTAATTGACTGAAAAGTTACATATCATTAAAGGCCAGGTTCATCGACAAATATACACATTTAAAACAATCGTTTAACCTTCTTGGAAACCAACGCTAATCGACCGATTAGACACAAATGGGCGACTGTTACTAAAACCAACCGAAAATTTTATTGTTCCTTTTATTCGATTCTCATCGAATAACCATCGGTGTTGTTCGATTGCTGATAGAGTTTGGTCCAGCGCGTATAGCGTATGGCTCACAATTAGCGAAGCATTTTTATTTAGCCCTGGATGGAGTTCGATTTTTATTTAAGTCCGCAATCGATTGTGGAAATAGCGCAGGGCTATCGTTAGACGGTTTACTACTAAGAAAAAAATTAGAATAAGCGGGGAGCACTACAATTTATTTTTGAAACTCGATTTAACTTACAGCACTCTGCACTGCACTGAGCATTAACTATGCCAAATCTCACACACATCCTTGCGTGCAATGTGCTTAAAAAGGGGTACAACGGACGTATTAATATAGATGACTGTTGATGAAATGTTGATTTTGAGGCACTGTCTATATTTACGCTGTGCTCAACCGCCTGTTAATTTTCATTCTATTATTATTATATGTTGATGAACACGAGTAAATCGATAATCGAATACGTAATTTGTAGTGTATCGCTCATTTCTGTCAATTACAATTAATTTTTAATATATTTATTTGTTAATTGTTGTTTCTTACGTGCTCGCGTAAGGATAACGTCTTGTGACATGTTCTTATTTCCGAGAATCTATCTCGATTTAAAACCTGACGACAAGAAAGGACTCGTTTAAAGTTCCCACCTATTGTTTAAACAACTGATCATGATAACCGGGCCGATTACGAATACAGTGGTTAATATTGTTATATTGGTGGACTTGGCCTTCGATATTTATTAGATTGAGATAGAGATTGCAGTTAAAAGTTGGTCTAACTAGCTGTTTGGTAAGCCCAGTCGATTTGTTTGTCGTGTTTGGTCAGATAGACCTATTCAAAACAATGTTATTGGTTTTGTGTATTTGATATTAAATGTGCACATTTTGTTATTGTTACCTTGATCGCGGACATATTGCACGTTACATTAATTACTTAGTTTAGTATCTGTAACTTGTATTTGTTAGCGTAAGATTCAGAAACGAGTCTAAGCTTGAACTGACGCTTCCATATGTCAAAATGCACTACTTACGCCCCTAATTTTGACAGATGGAAGCGTGAACTTAGCTTAGACTCGTTTCTGAATCTTACCCTTAGTATCCAAAGCACTACACTCAGAGCGGTTACGCACTGCGACTGTTAGCAGCGCTTCTGCAACGATTCAGTCGCGACACAGTGGCGACGCAGTCACTAGCTTTCTACGTAGCTAGGCCAGTGTTGCGATGCAGTTGCGCGTTTGTATCAAAAAGTTGCCGTGCGGAACCGCCCTTAAGTAGACAATGATATGGTAATTTGTAGGAGGTATGGTCACGATTATCTATCATCATATCTATCTAAGTATTTATTCAACACATGAGTACTTACAGATGTTGCTTAAGATAATTTAACGTAACAGATTGGAACAAAAGCAGTCACATTCATAAACAATAACAAAAAACAATGATTGATTTATTGATCGAGTGATTGTGTTTTATAATAAGATATTATAACATATCTTTTTTTTAAGTTCTGCAATAAATGCAATTCCATCTAAATAAAAATAACTCATATTTAGTTTTCTGATATGATTTCAGCAGAGAGCAGATTATACCGGGTTAGTCGTAGTGTACTAAGCCGTGGCCAATTTAAAGTGTCACTGATGACTGTTTCGCAATAAATGCTTCATCTTAAGAAAAACGTATATTTTTATAAATTTCTAATTTAACAACAATGTAGTCAAAGATAGCGGTCAGAGCTTGGTTTATTATTTTAATTCCGAAATAATCCTTTCACGGAAAGTACTAGGTCTGTGAACCCAAATACCACCCATAGTATTACACCCTTTCGGCTTAGTACACCCTTTCCGACTAACCCGGTATATATACAGTGGTTAGGGAAACTGTTACAAGTCTCACTACATTACTCTTACCTTACTTTACATTTATTAAAGACCTGAAACATTTTAGTTAATAAGTGTATCATTTGTAATGTAAAGTAATAACTGCAAAATAAATTCCTATTTTATATGGCGTCGTTTCATTATAATTTTATACTTATATGCCAGGCATATTGTCACTGTCCTCAAGGATTGATTTATCATTATAGACTTTTATTTGCAGTGGGACACCACAGAGGTTCATTCCACATCGGTGTCGGACGTCAGCACAATCGTGCCGGACTTTCATGGTTTGATTTTTTCAATGTATTTCAGAATAGCGTAGCAGAGGTATTCGCACACTGATACCACTTTTTTTTAACACTTACCTAACACCATACTAGTCATCATATCAGCGAAAGGACGTCCACTGCTAAGCAACAAAGGCTTCCCCCACAGAGAACGGCTCCCAGCGACCTTCACCAGTCCTTCGTCTGTCCACCTTAGTTGGAGGTCGTCCTACGCTGCGTTTTCCGGTGCGTGGTCTCCATTCGAGAACCTTTGTGCCCCAACGGCCATCAGTTCTACGAGCAATGTGCCCCGCCCGTTGCCACTTCAGTTTACTAATCCTTTCAGCTATGTCGGCAACTTTAGTTCTTCTACGGACCTCCTCATTTCTGATTCGATCTCGTAGAGAAATACCAAGCATAGCTCTCACCATAGCTCGCTGAGAGACCTTGAGCTTTCTTATGAGGCCCATAGTGAGTGACCATGTCTCTGTTACAGTATTTATCTCATTGAGTGCTGCAAAACGAGACACAATTAAAAATCTATTGTGTTTACACGGCTGCCGGCAATTGACACGCGAGAGGACAGTAGTACAACGCCTTCGATATCGACAGGCTGGTTTTTATAGGGTCATCATTTTATGTAAATAATGCATTATTATATGTGAAACAAGGCTGTATTCAATATCAGAACGTGCTAGCCTGGATGTCACGTCCCGAGCTGTAGTAATTAGGTTTTCTGATTTTATATAGAGCTGGTCTTAGCCAGTTGCACTCAGTAATCGATAAACAGTCGGTGAGGTCAGCAAGCTGGCCGCGGTCAGTCTATGGATGGGTGACCGCAAAGTGGTATTTGAACTGAGAGTCTCCGTGAGAGGGCAAAATCTTCGGTGCGATAGATGGCAGTCGTTCAAATTTAACCTAGGGATACTTTATGTATTTCTACTACACAGGGTTAAGTAAACAGTGGTTAAAAAAAGAGAAATTGATGCGAAAAATACACTATTTACACATTATAATTTGGTGCATGAATCTAACATTTTGGGGGAATTTGCCAGTGTTTACCATGCTTGGCAGGCGCGTTAGTGAGTGCAGTATGGCTACTGATTAACAGAAAGACGCTGCTGCCTATCCCCCTCATTTAGAGTTCTTAGGCCTCGTTTATGGAGATTCGGAGTTTTGCGACCCGACCTATGATGTGTAGCTTAGAGCGTGTTATGGCCGTTTATGTAGAGGCGTATGTATGTGCGTAACGTGCATGCGGCCCGCAGCGGAATAGGCGTAGTTTCTTGCGTTCTCAGCGGCGGAACACAGCGGGATCCGCAACTAATTCTGCCTCATACCTACGGGCGACGCGAGGCGTTGCAGGCTCACATTACATCAGCATACACCTTACAAAATACGATATTTTCCAGACGCACTCAATCGCGCACTCGCGGCTGCGTAACATACTATTACACGCGTAAGCATCCGCTCAAATTTGGACAATACGGAAATCAGTGGAGCTATTTTAAACGCGTGAAAACATTCCGTGACGAGAACGTGCCTAGAGATACGATATTAAAACGTACTTATAATAAAAGGCTAGAAAACATTAATAGATAAACACAACAGTTATTGACAAGAACCTATAGTTTCCCCTTGTTGCTTGATGACGATATTTCTTTAGAGCTCATTTTAACACACTAGTATTATTAAAATAAATACTTTTGCTGTGTCGGAGTGAAAAATGTAAAATCGAATTTGTAATCTCCTAGGGCGATGCTTGCGGCGAGCTCTCGACCACAAAGTACGCCACCTTCGGAAGATTTTATCCGAAGATGAAGACATAACGACAGAGCTGGATAGGGTTGTCTGCAGGCTCATGAAGTTAGCGTTACGCACCAGTAAGGGGCGCCAGGCGCCACCTCCGACGAGGTGGATGCAGTGCAAGCTGCTTGATTTGCTGACCCTCACGGAAAAAGCTATAGGACGGCGAAAGAAGCGCTTCCTTGAGAGCTACCCATTGAATGGTTTTGAATTTGGTACGTAGTTACAGTTAAGTAAAGGAAACGTCACGAAAAGTTGTAATGATGATAACACCAACAAGTACTGCGTTACGCAGAGAAGGGTAGTTGGCGATCAATATCATCCGGCGAAATAACCATAACCAAACATATTGCCGTGTGGTGCCGGCTCAGAATGCCACCACCCCATGTCCTCCCATGGGTGTCGTAAAAGTCGACTAAGGGATTAGCCGGAGGATGGGCAGCAGCGTCCTTCGAGTACATTACCAACTCAACTGCGATCGCCAACCCGTCTGCCAAGCGTGGCGATTATGGCAAAACCCCCCAATGAGCCCACAACACATCCATATCGGTCGTTGTGGACATCTTTGTGGGAGGCCTGTGTCCAGCAGTGGACTTCATTCGGCCGAAATGATGAAATAACCATTGTCATTGTACGCAGCTCAATAGGCGAGTAACGACGCCTGTGAACGTTTCAATTTGGCGGATTTACTATGGAGCACTTGTTTAATATTATGATACAGGAACGTGTCTTACGCTGGAATATTCGCAACAGAATAAAGAAGTTAACGCTAGCAGAATGAG
This sequence comes from Diloba caeruleocephala, assembly GCA_947459985.1. Lineage (NCBI taxonomy): Eukaryota > Metazoa > Arthropoda > Insecta > Lepidoptera > Noctuidae > Diloba > Diloba caeruleocephala. The sequence goes on from OX381607.1 coordinate 6,816,749, forward strand.
CACAGATTGATAAATGTATTACGGAGTATTCTAGTGCGGCGAGTTCCTCTCGCTAGTATACTCGCCAAAGAACCAAAATATTTTTATTTCTTTGAGGACTAATAATTGGCTTTTGGTATGGGACAGGCACTATTTGCAGTGGTTTTCCGTACGAGAAATGAGGCTGCAACCGTGATGTCACGTTAGCAGACCCATCAAAAGGAGGCGGTCTCTTTTTATCTGTTTTATTTGAGTACTAGCTGGGACCCGCGGTTTCACCCGCCATTTAATTTAAAAGAAATTGTGTTATTTATAAATAATAGAATACTTCGGCATAGACACTTGACATAGAGTATATATATTTAGGATATTATGGGATTTAATTTTTTGCGCGGAATCCTAATATTTTTTCTAAAATAAAAGTAGCTTAAGTTATTCCATATAACATCAGCTATCTGCCAGTGCAAGTCCCGTCGAAATCGATCCAGTCGTTTCGGAGATTAGCGGGAACAAACAGACAGACAGGCAGACTGTTATTTTGACGTAACAAACAGACACTTTAATTTTATTTACTTGTATAGAAGATTGCATTATCGTGTGGTGCCAACTTTTTGCCGCGTGGTGCCGGCTAAGAATACCACCACCCCATCTCGTCCCGTGGGTATCGTAATAATAGGTGGCGGATTAGTCGGATGATGGGCAGCAGCGTCCTTCGAGTACATTTATAACTCAAATGCTAGCGCCAACCCGTCTGTGGCGAATATAGCAAAACCACGCAATGGGCCCACAACACAAACCCATACCGCTCGTGGCAATCTTCGGGCGAGGCTTTTGTCCAGCAGTGGACTTTTTCGGCGGAAATGATGAGTATTCCAGCGTGAGGCATACTTCAGGACCGCTACCGGGCCACGGACTGCTAACATTTGATGCGCCATTCTATAATGATCTCATGACGCCGACTAGCAATTTCATAACTAAAGTTACTAGGAAATACTATTACTTGTCAATTATAATAATGAATCAATTTAGACCTCTTAGGCACTTTTAGTTATACTTCATTGAATATTAAAAAAAATGTGTTGTTTTAAGTGAAGGCCCCCGTGAAACTTCAAACTACCAAACTAGAGGTTTTTCAATATTTATTAAAATTGTTTGTGCAAACATTCAACGGAATAACGAGTCGGTCACGAAAAAAATACTTGTCTAAGAGTTGCTTGAGAATTTGATTTTGGCTTAAAAGAGAGTTTTCATCCCCTGTATGCACTCGGCGCCCATTTTTTTTATACCTAGCTAAATACTAAATTACATAGTACCATTAAATGGACTGTATGTTTTAGTTAATAATATAAACGAGCTAGATAGCTTAGTTGGTGTTTTGTTTCCTTTTATTTTATACATTGGGTGGTTTTACACTTGGATTTCTCCTGTGTCGTAGGCACGTTTACAGAAATGAATTCCACATAAAATACACCCAGATCACCCGGATCAACAATAATAATAAAAACAACAACAGCCTGTAGATCATACAAATATTTGTTCCGTGCGTAAATCGAACCCACTACCCGGAGCGCAGCAGCCGACTGTATCAATCACTGCATCAACCGTGCCGTCAATATACATATACGAATGCACCTATACATATATGACTGACATGCTTATTTTCAGCTCTTCATGGTAACAGACAACAAGAGCTCGAGCTAGAGCAAGATATCAGAGTGTTAGTTTCATATAATATTTATCATATCAGCCAAAGGTCAGCCACGTCCGCTGCTGAACAAAATCGCCATTTTGGGAGCTATTTGCCAATACTCACCACGCTTGGCAGGCGGGTTGGTGACCGTAGTATGCCTACTGTTTTACAGAAGGGACGCTGATGTCCATACCTCTGGTTTAGGTTTCCTTAGTCGCCTTTTGCGACATCCACGGAAGAGATGGAGTGGTGCTATATTCTTTCATCCCGACACACATGGAATACATAGTAATATTGTAAAAGTTGTTATACGCAGAATACATTCCATTAATGCAGTTGGCAGTAAGCATTTTCGCTAGTCCATTTGTGGAGTTCCTTCTCTTTACTCGATTTCGCTCATTGGCAAGCTCGCAAACAACCAAATTACGGCGATTTATTGGTTTTAGCCGGATTACCTGATCACAATTATAAGAGAACCTGATTTACAAATAGACCGCTGTCAAAAATGTTGGGATCCATTACTTGTGATATCCATGAAACACGGCTCCCCTGACCTGGTTCTTCCTAGGTTTACTCCTGAGAGAGCTCATGTAGGCTCGAGCTATATTTCACATATTAAAGTACTCAATATTATGTTCCTATATAATATGTACCTATATAACTCTGCAGTCACCAAGAATAGCCAGCGTGATGCCTACAAGCGTCATCTTACTTTTTGGAAAAGACTAAAACGGTGCACTACGATAGGCTTAAAGTCTAAGAATAATGTTAGATATTAAATACTACCCGTTTTTATGTGCAGGAACGAAATTGTGGATAAGTATCGGCATCTAATTCAGCCAGTAGGTAAGCTGCGAATTAAACAATGATAAAGCTTCGTCTCATAATGCCAACATGGAAGTGCCAATATAGAGGTGGCCAAATGACATGTTCGTAGTAAAATAACAAGTTCGTAGTAAAATGATAAGTTCGTAGTAAAATGACAAGTTCGTATATTTTTTATTTTTTATTTTATTTATTTATTTCTCAGTATATGGTACATTGAGATCTTAAATTTTAACATTGATTCACATATACTACCATTACTGGTGTAGAAATATCATATGAATTAAGTACACATGCAAGTTATACATCAAAAGAAGAATTTCCAAATGATACTAAATACAATAATTAAATATGGCTCTTGGTTCTTGTTGATTACAAATTTGTCTACATATCATGATAATATTACATGGCAATGTCAATAAGTCAATAAAATGCAATGTCATTTCAATATAATAAAAACATACAATTAATGTCAGAATTTATAATTTAAAAAAATCGTTAACAGAATAGAAACATGTGTCTAAAAGCCATGAAAACATTTTACGTTTGAATTTATTAACTGGTAGCATTTTCAGGTCATGAGGTAATTTATTATAAATTTTAATTGCCATACAATAGACATTTCTACTGTATAAATGTAATCTTTGGCTAGGCACAAGCAATTTTCCATGATTTTTGTTATTGAGTCTTACAGAAGTTTGTTTATTCAACGGAAACAAATCAGGGTACTTTTTTACTAATATACAAATTTCAAAAATGTAAAGGCATGGAAGTGGAAGTATTTTTAATTCTTTAAATAATGGCGTGCAATGGTCTAAATATTCTGCTCCACTTATGGCTCTTATGCATTTTTTTTGCACAATATATGCTCTTACCACTTCCGTTGAATTACCCCATATCACTAGGCCGTATAGTTCGTAGTGAAATGACAAGGCCGTAAACCGACACTTGACACCGAAATTGAAGCTAATTCATCATCATTTCGGCCGAATGAAGTCCACTGCTGGACACAGGCCTCCCCCAAAGATCACCACAACCACCGATATGGATGTGTTGTGGGCTCATTGGGGTTTTTGCCATAATCGCCACGCTTGGCAGGCGGGTTGGCGATCGCAGTTGAGTTGTTAATGTACTCGAAGGACGCTGCTGCCCATCCTCCGGCTAATCCCATAGTCGACTTTTAGGACACCCACGGGAGGAGATGGGGTGGTGGTATTCTGAGCCGGCACCACACGGTTTGTGTGTTTTTTAATTGGTCAAGATAATAAAATTGGTTAGCACGAGAGTAATATCCATAAGCTATACCTGTGATAATAGATTAAGGTGCGGCACCATGCCTCAGTTAAAGACGGACGGAGATTCTCGCTTTGACGTTCGTCGCGTATGGACGTGTCGCACTCGCCTGTGTGTTAGTGTCGTGCTCTCGTAGTCCGTCCCGCTGGTCACTTCAGTCATTGACTGGCGTCCTGCCAACATAGCTTCGATTTTACCATTCAGCACACACACCTTGACTCTCGTAAAGTCTCGCAAAGGGCGATCACTATCGCCAAGGTTCGGGCTCACCCTTGGCACACGCACCTCCCGGCAGGGAGGGTTTTATTATACACCCCCACGCCCATTCAAGTCGGGAGGTTAGTCACAATAATCGTTTATGTTTTGTGTCTTTAAACGCACAAGCATTACATCCGCCATTTTGTTTCCGGTGATTCCGCCGTTTTGTTTACAAAGTGGCCGACGATGCGCTTTATTGCTTTTTTTAGTGATGTCCTTTTAAAGGATCCTAGTTTATTCGCTGCTTACGGCAATATCCTTCTGCTCTCAGGCAGTCCAAGCCAAACTCCGTTGCCACCTTACTCCCAACACCTTTCAAAGTCATAGTTTTTATTTCATATAGGCCCTAGTAGGCACTTAAGAAAAGTCAAAAGTTAAGATGCACGGTTCGGAAAAGTTGATCTTATGGAGAAGAGCCGGCAAGAAACTCCATAGACAATCTTTTAAAAAAGTGATAGTACAATTTAACACGTCAGGTATGTGGAATCAAAGTGATATCATCATTTCGGCCGAATGAAGTCCACTGCTGGACACAGGCCTCCCCCAAAGATGTCCACAACGACCGATATGGATGTGTTGTGGGCTCATTGGGGGGTTTTGCCATAATCGCCACGCTTGGCAGACGGGTTGGCGATCGCAGTTGAGTTGTTAATGTACTCGAAGGACGCTGCTGCCCATCCTCCGCCTAATCCCTTAGTCGACTTTTACGACACCCACGGGAGGAGATGGGGTGGTGGCATTCTGAGCCGGCACCACACGTGTGCACACAAAGTGATATACATACACACTATTGCTTCTGTAATACACAATCAAAAATTGATCATTATTAACGCTTAGGTAGCACTGGTACGAGTCAACGAAGTTCTCACATTTGCAAAATGTAGAAGATGCTAAATTATATTAAAATAAAGGGCAATATAGCCATCTCAGCTGTAAACAATGTCATATTGTGTACATTAACATATCAAAAACGACATATATAATGTCTTATTTTTAATAAGTTATGAATTCTAACAAGAATTGTATGCAAATTCATTGCAATTCAGAATAATTAATAAACACATATTTTATATAATAGATAAACACATATATAATATAAGGTACCATGGAAGCCACATGTGCAGAAAGAATCAGTGCCAAACATCCCTGTCGTCGACGTAATCTAAGCTTTTTCAATAAGAACGCGTTTAATATAGGCTTTAAACTTTCCCTCGGTAAGATCTGAATTAGATTTGGGCAGCTTGTTATAAAAACGTATACTATTCCCTAGGAATGACGTATTCGTTTTAGCTAATCTAAATTTGGGTACTACTATTTTATGTTTTTGCCGCGTATTTATGTCATGAAAATTGCTTCTTTTATAATACTTGTGCAGATTTTTGCGGACATATAAAATATTTTCAAAGATAAGTATGTTTATATCTTTAAACATGGTTCTAAGAGACTCGCGAGGGCCCATATTACACGCACCACTCACGCAGGCTTAGGCCACTACTGCTCCAACTCCACGTGGCGGTAGATGTTTTCTACGCCAAGGAAAGTTCCCAATCTACCATGACCAACAAATCGTGAACAATGATCATATGCCCTACAAATCGGTTCATTCCGCCACTGTCTCCGCATCAGAGTGTGAGGACTCACTGGAGTTGTCAAACTGCGCCGAAGTCAAAGTACGCAGGTATAAACACGTCATTCTTGTCGTTTTAAAATCTCGTGATACTCCTGATCTTGGCATTATGAGATGGACTGAGTAATAACGCATGTTTACTTAACAGTTTATCGTCTTATCTCGAATATAATAAGCATGTTTTTCTTTAATTAGAGAAAACTACGAACACTGAATACACTAATTGTCCAGTTATTGATATTGACATTGAGGACGACTTCTTGAGTACTACTAGTAATGAGTTTCTGAAAGGCAAGTATTGATAATAATTCCAATTTAATTTTTGTTCATCATCATCATTTCACCCGAAAAACGTCTACTGCTGGACAAAGGCTTCCTCAAATATCGCCACAACGACCGGTCTGGTTTTGGGTTTGTGCTCATTGTGGGGTTTGTCATAATCTCCACGCTTGGCAGGTGGGTTGGCGATCACATATGAGGTGTAAATGTACTCGTAGGAAGCTGTTGGCCCTCCTCCGGCTTATCCCATAGTAGTCTTTTACGATACCAATGGTATGAGATAGGATGGTGATATTCTTGTCAGCAAAACAGTAATATTTTTTAAGTAGGTTACATAAAATAGTTCATATATACTAGCCAAACTCTTGACGTGAGTAAAGCCATATACACTAATTATGAATATCACTATCACGACCGTTATTATGTGAAAAAGGAATATTAAATGTTACGATGATTAAAAGGTAGCTCTGTATCGTTCGTTCAATAGGAAAAGTCTAAATCAATACGGGACGTGTTTTAAAAACGACCCAGCCCTTCGACCCGCACCCTGATTTAGATTTGATTAGCTAAAAACAGTGACGGCAGATATCGCGCAGCCATGGTTCCACCGGTGGATAATCGAAGGTCATGCAATTTTTTGTTAATTGATCGTCCTACAGAGTGTTCAGAGATGAGAGATCTTCATCTGATTACTCGCTGAGATAGACCTAGTTATTTCTTGCTATGTATGATGTATTAATTATTTGCAGATTATGAATATATCAAAGGAATTTCCCCCAGTCTAGTTATTGCTCAGCCTGTATTTAGCTCAGAAACCTTCGAACCAGAAAAGTCTCCTTCAAAAGATAACCCACTGGAAAGAACAAAAGCATGGCTAGATGAAGACGTAGAAGTAGTCCCGTGTGCCAAACACGAAATTAATTTCGATAATATCAGTTCTGGGGATACTGATCACAGTATTCCTAATGCAAGACACAAACATAAGAAACCAAATAACAAACACAAGACTAACAGTAATAAGATTATCCGAAAATTAGAATCGACACTATGCAAGACATCGGAAAGCAAAATTTCCAACTCCAAAATTAAACGTGTAGACAAACATAAAAGGAAGACAAGCAGTACTCTAATTACTACAAAAGTAGCTAAAAAGAAGTCTAGTTATAATAATCTAGTTAAATATCCTGGCGGCAAGTCTTCGTCAGCTGAGTACGAAAATTATGTAGTTAGGTCGAAGAACAAAAGAAAGGAGCATCAATCCGTCAACGTGTCGGCGTCGAAACCGGCAAGTTTTTATTTATTTCAGTCTATACTTGGATAGCTCCAAGTATAGACTGAAGTAGTTTATATTTGTTCAGCCAAAATGTGTGTTTAAAGAGTAATGAATTTATAATTTTGGTATGATTTTATTATTTCAGATTCCTGAAAGTCTAATAGATCTCTGTCATCCGGAGTTAAAAGTGGAAAAATGTATCGAGGAGTTAAAGGCAACGAACAATACTGATGAAGCTAATAATATTATAATTTTCAACCAACCCAGTTGCAACATATCTGCTACCCAAGAAGATTTCTTTATAGACATAGTTATGCAAGACTTTGAGGAAACTATAGCTCTGCGTAGGACTATAGGAACGGACGCGGAAAAAGTACCTGAAATTATAGAAAAAGATCTAGTTAAAACATTTAGCAACGATATTGACGAAAATTTATGTACTAAACATCAAGTGAGCACTGAAAATGTGCAGTCGCAAACAATTTTTCTTATCGGTACCTATAGTTTGTATCGTATCTTCATGGTGTGTTTAAAAATAGATACACGTTTTAATTCAATTAAGTTATTTTTTAGATATAAACGAACCCAGTACATCAAAAGGAATTCGTCACAATTTAAGCACGGATGTACAATGTGGTCCGGATACCCTTTCGACTTACCCTATGTTATCTACGTCGACATCGTTAGTGCCTCATGTTTTTACTGCGGGAATTAAAATTCGTGATGTAGTCGTTGATACTAAAGTGAAAGGGACAGATTTTGGCACATCCACACAAGACAATAATAACTCGACAATGATCGCACCAAGGCTAAGATCGGTTGGAATCAAGATAAAAGATTCTGACGTAAATATCTGCACTAAAACGTGTTCCACAATGACCATACATGACTCCGTGGTACAGCCGACTGCGACAATCACTGACATACAAATTGCTCGCAGCCCAGCTACAAACAGTAATGTATCGTCCCCTGAAACTAAACTAATAAAGCCTATATCAAGCACATTAAAAATAGAAGATTCCGGATCAGAGTTTTGTGCACCAAGTATTGCCAGCTCGTCAAAGACTCTTTCGTATTTTATGAATATATCAAAAAATACAAGTATTGTTTTAATAGAGTCTGCAAGTAAAGAAGATGAGATGACAGAAAAAATATCAACGTCTAAATACGCTCAACGGAGACTGTGCTGTGGAGGTGTTCATGTTCACAGTTACAGAGATAAACAAGTTTCTGAGGATATCGTATACCAAGGAGAGTGGCAGCGGTACAGGCCGAAAGCTCTTGCACGTAAAAAGACTTATAACATCGTATCATCTAGAAAAAATAACGAAGCAGTTAATAGAAAGAAGAAGGAGAATTGGAAGGAAAAGAAAGGAAATTCCAAAGAAAAAATTGCGATAAGGAGACATGATAATAAAGAAATAAAGGCAGAAACTAGGAAACTTATACAAATGCAAAACGCCAAGCTGCATAAAGTGAAACAGGAAGATGTTACTAAAGACGAGACAAAGAAGCGACTTGTTACTAATAGTATTATTATAAGTCCAAAAAATGCAGTGAAAATCCCTAGGCCCATCAAAAAAGTATCTAAGGTAATACTGACAACATTATTACCTACAATATTCAAATATGAAGTTCAAGGTTTTCTATTCAATAAATTACATTTTTCAGGTGGCATCTAAGATAGCATTGAGGTATAATTTCTTATTTATTGTGTATAATATTATAATATTACGAATGTAAAAAAGATTTATTTTTTAGTGTAATTGCGTCGAAAAAATTAATTTCTACAAGTATTTTAAAAAAACCTGAAATATTACCGATAGTTACTGTTGAAAAAGACGATCATACGCCGCAGAAACTAAAGAAGAGCTATATACCATTATATTTGAAGAGAACAACACAAATATCAGCAAGTAGTAATAAAAATAATCTAAATAAAAGCATAGATTCTGCTTATGACATGAAAGAAAATATAGGTAAAATAGCAAATAACATTGCTCCCCTAGCGAGATCGAAAACAGACGAAATTAGAAAGGATTTACTCAAATTTAGCGATGAGGTGCGTGAAAATATAAGTTACGTTGTCTTCCGTAACGAGTTAGAAAAAAAAATTGAATCACCGGACGAACAAACTAGTGAAAATACTAGAAATCAAAATAAATGTACCGCCAAGCAGCTAGAATGCATGGTTAAGCGCTCACATAGTCCTCAATCTTTAAACAGTTCCACTTGCTCTTCCCCAAACAGTATAGCTACAGTTAGAGCAGCTTCCGTACGAATTAAGAATATGTCAAATAGGAGACATTCCGCATCGACTTATAAAAGTAGTTTAAATAACAGTGAGTCAGATAATACCTCACCAACCAAGAATAAGAAAAATGTCAAAAGGTCTAAAAGCGCAAAAAAGTCTGAAAGCAAAGATATTGACAATAAAGAAAATATCCCAGAGTCAACAAAAAACTTTGCTAGTAAAGATAAAGTAAGTAAATCGGCATTCTTAAGCCGACACAAGAATGTCTATATAGCCCAGCTGAAAACAGAAAGTTCGTCTACGGGAAACACTTTATCAAGAAATAAGGCGCAACTATCTAACAAATCAAATATTAAAATGCCTGCACCGAGAGACACACAAGAGCAACAAAGATCAACAACTAGTCCACCATTGTTGAGGAAGAGGTCAGTAAAATCTGGCAGCTCTTCAAATTTTGAAACCCAATCAGAATCTCACGGTAGTTCGGATTCTACAAATATGGTTCTGGTGTTGGAACCACAGCCAACCTATAAAGTGGTTTCAGGGACGCAAAACATTTCGCATATTTTACCTGATGAGTGTGCTGCTAAAAACGACAGCAGTGTGTTAGCTCAGTGGGTACAGAACTCGAGTTTACATAGTCATTCCAGCAATATTCTAAATTTCATGAGGCAGTTACTCGAAGAAACGATAGATCAAATTATTAGCACACATGCTCATAATGTACGTCATATAGATTCTAAAACTGTAATTTTAAGTAGAGAACATAACCAGAAGGCTAAAATGGATAAGATTTGGTCGCCAGGAAGTAAAACATTTGTCAGTACCGATGAAAGTTTTAATAGTAGTTTTTTAGAAAACGACATAGAAAATGCATTGGAACGAACTTTTACCAGTGTGCGCGGTGACGACTCAATTTTCAGTTTGAATGAGAATAGGATAACCGTTACTGATTTTGATTTACTTTCATTCAAATCTATTACATCGGTATCCAAATATTCCGAGTACTTTTTGGCCGATAACGAATTCAGTATCTCACAAGAGGTGGAGCCAGCACAATCGCAGAGTACAACTTCAGTGAGGGATATATTTGAACGGAAAGAACCTCATCTGGTACAGGTGCGCTTGCGACTTTTTTATGGTTTCACACAATGATTAAGTTTATTCATCATACCAGCCAAAGGAGATACACTGCTAAAAACTAAGTGTCCCCAGAAGATTTCCACAACTGTGTTCCACAACATTTTACCAGTACTCAACGCTTGGCAGGCGAGTTAGTAGAGCAGTATGTCTTTTTAAAGTTTACTATTTATTTTAGTATTGTTTAAATTTGTCGAGGCTGACCGATGTTACATACATCTCTACATTGCAGAATACAGTGGGTGCTCTCGCGGTGCAAGCATTTAGTGGCTATTCCCTTAACGCCGAGCTAGTGGCTGGCGATCAACCTGACCCGATCGCTCGCATCGACTCAGAGACAGGCAGCCTAGCTCTGGAATTTACCAGGCAAGCTGTTAGTATACTCTATTTTTCTTAATAAAGTACCACCTCTATATATTTTCTTGCTATGAGAATTGTATAAGGTGTTTAAGAGATTATATTAAAAGGACGTACAGCAGCACCTACCTTTATACCTATTATGCATATATATATATATATATATATATATATATATGCTGATATATGTTGTTATTGTGTTTTTTTTGTATTAGTCCCATGTATAATTTATGTTTATTAATTTATTTTGAAATTACTGTACATTGAATGTTATTAACAACGACACTTGCGAACAGATGTCAAGTATAAACGCGGTTCCATTATCCTTGTAAGAAGAAATATTTCAATGTTACTGTTTTGCTATTATTTGGCAGCAGGTTAATTATGTTCCCTTAGGTGTGACAGCTTACGTTTGTGTCATGGATCGGGTCATCTGCTTCACTCTATTATGCCGAGGAGGGTAATTGAGTAGACAAAAATTACATTTGGATGTTGAGAGTGGCAATAATTCTACCATTCCGAGCATGGCGATCTCAAGAATGAACGGAAAGAGTAGTTTCTACTCTTCCCTGGACAAAAGTCTTCATCGTCGAGCATGACCAACGTATTTTGTCTATCTTTGACGTTTAGGGATAGAAATATTTATTCTCAAATAGTTTACATCCCAAGAGATGAAAACAAGAGTTTCTTCGTATCTACAGGGTGTAGTACAAAACTTTAAGATAAGAAAATTGTACTGTGATAATTTAAATAATAATTGTATTTCTTGAAAACATTTTAGTTTTTAATAGAATAAAGACTTATCAATGAGTAAAGTAACTATTCACAAATAATTTGAGGTAAATAAAAACTAGAAAAGGAATTTTTCATTACGAGATGTTTAAAAATCTGTGTCAAGGTAGAGATTTTTCGATATTTTGGAAAATTTTGTACTACTGTAAATCCGTAAGATTTTGCTGAACATGTATTGTTTTTTTGCTAGGTATTGACCTAAGCTCTCACCCCCTGCAGTACGTCGTGATATTTACTGGACACCCTGTATATCGTAAGATTTTGCGTTGCGTTAAAGGATTACGGAATCTTAGCTAACACAAAATAGTAAATACGCAATGCCGGGGTCATAACGCAACTATTTAATTAGTTTTTATGCTGGCAATAACTCGAGGAAGGCGGAGAGGAACTCTGTGAGAGAGCTCACTGGGCCCTCGACCAGCCGGAGAATGAATTCCTCGAAAAATTTAAAGTTAGCAACGAAATGGTCTTCTAAAGTCTCAACTGCACTCTGCCTTAGACCGATAGCGGAAGAACTTTTCTTCCTAATAAGATATTACGTAGCAAGTGGGCTACCGTAAGTAATATGAGTTACTTCTTTGTTGCCACACTTTCACTTCACAAGAATCACAATAGAAATTGCAATATTTTCCCGGGTCTAATGAAATTTGAAACTTTAAAATAATACCACAGATAAAATTGACATTAAGCGTTTCGTTTATATATTAACGTGTAGCAACCATTTTCCATCCTAAGGTTGCCTGGAAGAGATCGCGGATGTACTTTTACTTAATTCAAAACTTTGATTATTTTTTGGTGTACAATATAGAGTAACTATATACAAACACTTTTCAACAAAGAATAAATACCGACTTCAAAAACCCTACACGATATAAAAATATTAAAATCACTAAAGAGAAAAAAAAACTTTATAACTTCTCGTTGGTCTGCATGAAATGGTTGGGGCGGGGCATACCTGGCCTCGCCCGACTTCATAAAGATTTTTTTCTTTTTATTGGTTTTGATATCGTGTAGGGTTTTTGAAGTCGGTGTTTTTTGTTAAAATGTATTGTTTATTTTTAGTGTAAATAAATGTAGGAACTTTTCCCAATTTGGTATCGGTATTTAAAACAAAAAATAAGAATGACTCAAATCGGTTCTCTAATCTCGGAGGAATCGAAACTCTTAAGACATCATCTAGATAAGCGCAGTCAAATTAAACCTGTTTATTGAAGCTGGTTAAAAACTTACCCAATGATATGTAATTAAATACCTATATGGGACCAATTCGAAAGCATTCTGCACCTATTAAAAAAATAATTGCTGAAATCGGTCTACAAATATCGGAGTAATCGGTGTACATACATAAAAAAGAAATATCGAGTTGAGAACCACCTCGTTTTTGAAGTCAGTTAATAAATACATACAACTTCTAGTATGACCGATCCTGACAAAAGTAAAATTGAAAAACAATTAGTGCACGGTCGTGTGAATTAGTGAGTCAGGCTATTGCTAATTGTTTATAATTAGTATATCAATATATATATATATATTGATATACAATATATATATATCAATGTGTGTTCTCCAGACTTCTGAAGAATTGTTTATATCGGGCAGATCGTCGGATAGTTACGAGTCCTGTCTCATAGAAGATGATGCTGTCGTACCTAATTGGTTATTTCAAATTATCAGTCGGCAACTATCAGTAAGTTTATTTTTTCCAACCTCCGTTATCTCAACGTTTTATTCTAGTTATGCAGCTACTAGTTTGCTTTACTTTAAGTAAGTATATATTCAAAAACCTATCGCTGTCTTGAGAATTGTGTGCTTTTAATTCCCCATCACCATATCAGCCGAAAGACGTCCACTGCTGAACAAAGACGTCTCCATAGACTTTAAAATTGTGTTGTAATTTTGGGGGTATTTGCCAATACTCACCACGTTTGGCAGGCGGGTTGCCATTCTGCGCTCACGAATGGCTGCTGGTCTACAAAATGGACCCTGCTACCCGTCAGTCTGGTTTAGAGTGTCTAAGTCGCCTTTTACAACATCCAAGGGAGCAGATGGAGTGGTACTCGTTCTAAATCCCGACACCACACGGTTTAAATCTATTCTAAGCTATAAAACTGGCTAGAAAATTTACAAAGTATACGGGTGACTACTACAACTACGCTACGATTCAGCAGTAAGGAGGCCTGTAGAGGAACCAAAGTTGCCTATATACCTGAAAGGACTTGTCAGCTGAAGTAGCAATGAGTGAGACACATTGGTGTGAGAGACATTGGTTGTAGAACTGATAGTCGTTGGGCCAAAAAGATGATATTCAGTTTTTTATTTCAAATATACCAAATATTGGCGCTTATAAAACGTCGGAATCTAAGTTACACGATTCGAAATAGTCGATCTCGTGGAGAAGAGCGAGCAAGAAACTCCATGGATACTCTTTTAAAATAATTGAGATTACAATGTTGATCGATACAAATAGTTGTAAAACATATACCGAGAAAAATGTAGCTTAATGTGTAAAGATGGAACATGATGTAGATGATGATGGAGATGAACATACGACCTGATGAAGGTCGCTGGGAGTTGTTGCATGTAACTGGACGTTGTGGAAATCTATGGGGGAGTACCTTGCTCAACAGTGGATGTCCATAATGATGATAATGATACGGGTGACTCCAATTTTTACAATTGTCACGCTCTTTCCACGTCTCCCTCATATAAACATTATTTTCACCTGTCGAATACGAGCACTGCTAACTACATTGTTAAGCATTAACTAGGTAGAAGAAGACCCAGAGCCTGTCCTTGGTCCCTTAGGACCACTTGCTGAACCGTTATATGACGCGAACGGCAACCTCATAGAACCGGCTCTTGTTGGCGTCGGTGCCGGTGCAGGGGACGGGCGAGGTATACACAGTAATCACTCTCAAGACAGCTCGGGGAGAGGGACATCGCTAAGTTCCAGTGATACCTCGACCGGCCCGCAGAGCGAGGTCAGTGTGAGTAAATTTGTTGGTTTAAGCCTTTTCTTACCCCAGTTACTAACATATGCACAAACGTTTACGTACCCAATATATTAAGGCTTGGGGAGAACCTTTACAATCCTCCCCGACAAGTGATTGGGGGGAGGCAGCCGATTTACAGCCGCCTTCCCTTCGCTAGAGGGGGTGACCGCTTTACAGTTATCTCCTCAGACATGTGCCTAAAGGCGTGGCACTAATGGGTGGCTCTAGTGTGATCTTACGAGGACCTGGAGCCCGAGTCAGTTCAGCTCGTTGCGGACCTGTGTTAGGGTACAATTAACATATATACATTTCACATGCATATTCACCCACACCAGAAGCAACTATCTGTAGATCATTACAAATATTTGTTCTGTGCGGATTGAACCAGTGACACGTTGCGCAGAAAGCCAATCGATTAGCCACTGCACCAACCGTATGAAATTATATACCAAAATCCAAACTATTATTACTTAACACCGACATACAAAATATACAATGAGAAAAAGAAAAGTATGTAATTATACAATATTTATTTACAAAACATGCATGTTAATAAGGAACATTATCATCATATAACATACGTTTATAACTTGAATATAACAAAAAATCATATACTGAACCGAATAGTAACAAGTGAACGTGGGCTAAATAATTGATGCCTATTCAGGATAGAATACACAGTATATGATGTGATGGATGCAACAAACTTTGTTTCGAAAATTTCATATCTTTATATTATTTATTTTATGTACATTACATTTGATTACAGAAATTGGATAATTTAATCCAATGAAATAGCGACGCTATTTATTTGATCAAAGGTGTAGACATTTTAATACTTATCGGCTATGAAAGCAGTATTTAATAAGTATGGAAGTAAGCAACGTCTTTATATTACATGTCACCGATCTTATAAAAATAAATAATGTATACGTATTGAATTTGACATTTTTCAACAAATATTGGATCAGTGGCATGACGCAGTTGCCAAAGAAATTTGGTCAAATCTTGGACAAAGAAATTCGACAAAGGTATAGAATGAGTGGCAAAACAGACTAAATCAGACAGAACACTACCATCTTCTAGTACGAGAGCCCGTGACCAAAATGTTTGCCTCATCGTTTTACGACCTAAACCGTATATAATCGATAGATTTGGTTATTTTGATTCCAAAAACACTAATTACAGAAATTTGCGCGTCATATCTGACTTGACCGCATTATCAAATATGTCAAAAAAAAACCGAACTGTTTCATAGCAATCTGTCTCATTTTTCAGAATGTAGTTGAACGATATATACCGAAAACACAATTTTAAGACACCAGTAGCGTCACAGGAGACCATTTGAGAAAATAAAAAAAGTGGAAAAAGAAACCCAAAGCAAACCGTCTGAAAATTTTGCTTGGTCAGTTGATGAGAATAAAGAATTTTTCAGAAAAAAGTGTGAGCATCTTATGTGTTGAAACTATTTTGAATGTGTTGAATGTTTTTACCGATCAGCAACATAGCATTCTGTCTGAAAACTGTTGGGCATAACGAAAAAGTTGCCCAGATGTAGAATAAAATTATATCAGGCAAATTTCATGTACCACTTTACTAATCAGACATCTTTTGAATAGTCAGAAATCATAAAACTATCGTATTGCGGCGTTTTTACGTCTATCAAGCAAATTAACAGGCAGACGTAGTTGCGTGAAAAAAATTGCCAATGTCATTACTCGAAACAGCTGATGTCGAACTATCAACGATATTCTCCTGAGAAATAGTAGAATCATTTCGAATTCTTCACGTTGAGTGGTATCCTGTGCCCGTTTCAATACCACGTGGGTAACTCGATGTCGGAGTAAATCGATTTCCTCGCAAAATGCTTTTTACTTTCATAAATCAGCTACTTCTCTACACTTTTGCAAATTTTCTTTTGTAATGTTTTTCTCTATCCCCCTTTTTTTCTCTTTGCACAATACACGGGTTAGGTTAGCCATTTTTCAAACTACACACGACAGCACATCCCATGGCAATATAATAAAGTGAGCGTCGTTACGACTGTTAGAACTACCAGCCGACGCTTGCGCTGTAGTGAACTATGAGTATGAGCGTAACAAGCACTGCGAGTTTGCCGGGCGACTCCGAAACGTTATTTTCGTTTTTGGAGTGACATTTAAAATGACCGAAAACAATTAAAAATTAAACAAGATTTAACTTTCTTTTCTTTCTGCTATGAGACAATTCAGTTAAACATTTTGTAATTTTTTTAAAAAGCACTCTGATTCATTTGATGCGCAAAATGTCTGAAAACAAATTTTTTCCTGATAAAATGACGAAACTTATGTATATTTTCAATATCAGATATATTGTAATAAAACAATAAAAAAAAAATTTAATAGCATAAATGCCTCCCGTAAAATTGTGACATTTCCGACCGGTACTATTAGTACCGGCTATTGCTTGGCAAATTAATTTTGGGTTTTTAGATACTTAAATAACATTATATAAAAAATTCAGCCATACTAAAATAGATAGTTTTTTTTTTTATTCAGAATTAACGTCTGGCACAGTTTAAACAACCATAAAAATATCTGGCAATAATAGATTCATGTTGCAAAAAGTTCAATTAAGAAAAGAAACCTCCTTAAAATAATTTGAAAAATTTATATTTAACCTGTACAGGTACGATGCGCACTGATGAACGCAACCTCTACCGCCAGCCAGATAGCCCATATGACGACCGGAAGAGTGAGAGAGATAGCATATCTAGAAACAGGCCTACCTTAAAATTCTCTCTCGAAAACGTTGCTAGCTCTTAGACTAGTAGTACCGGTCAGAAATGTCGCAATTTTACGGGAGGCCTTTATGCTATTAAAAAAAATAAGCAGACTTATATTACAATATATCTGATATTAAAAATGTACATAAGTTTCTGAGTCATCTAGTCTAACGATTTTATACAGGTTTGACCGTAAAACGATGGGACATGGTTTTGGTCGTCGGCTCTCGTACTATTCGCATGTATGCCTGGGGGGTGGCCTTTTCACTGTAGATTACAGACTCTGGTAGAGGGGGAGAGCGCTTTACAGTCATCCCCTCCGAGATGTGCTTAAAGCCGTGGCACCAATGGATGGTGATTTAGATGGATATTATTCGGGTCCCTGGAGCCTCCCTTCGATGCCGTAGATGACCACTCCAGTGGTTTTAGCTACTAAGCATACCCCTTCACCCTTCCCTGGGGTTGAGGAAGTAAATTATGTATTTCCACTGGGCTAAAATCAAAAAAATAAAAAGCTCACATTCTTACAGAGGCTTTATTTCTATTACTAATATTTTACACGCAGGCAATCTTAATCGACCCGTCAGCGTTCACAGCTCAGTTCGAACTCATGCAGGCTCCCAACGCTAGTTCCGGGTTGGCCCCGGTTGAACCGGCTTGGCCGTCGAACTCCAGCGGTTCGCAAGGCACTTACAGAATTGATGGTAAAATATTTTGCATAATCGTTTTTAGTTATAAGTTGATTTGACTTGAAGCTAAGATTCTAAATAAAATATTTTCGCATAATCGTTTTTAGTTATAAGTTGATTTGACTTGAAGCTAAGATTCTAAATAAAATATTTTCGCATAATCGTTTTTAGTTATAAGTTGATTTGACTTAAGCTAAGATTCTAAATAAAATGTTTTCGCATAATCGTTTTTAGTTATAAGTTGATTTGACTTGAAGCTAAGATTCTAAATAAAATATTTTCGCATAATCGTTTTTAGTTATAAGTTAATTTGACTTGAAGCTAAGATTCTAAAAAACCGTACGCACAAGCTTATAGGTACCTACTGTATTACAGTAATAGGAAAATCTAAAACCAAAGAAAAGGATAACTTGAAATTTCCATATTTTAATTAGTAAAATCGGGATAATCGTATTTTCACACTAAACGATTTAATGTTACCAGTACATACATATGGAACAGAGACGTGGTCACTCCCAGTGGGCTTTATAAGAAAGCTCAAGGTCATTCAGCGAGCTATGGGGAAAGTTATGGTTGGTGTTTCTCTACAAGATCGAACAGAAATGATCCGTAGAAGAACTAAAGTTGTCGACATAGCTGAAAGGATTAGTAAACTGAACTGGCAATGGGCGGGACAATGTGTGACAATGCGCTCGTAGAACTGATGGCCGTTGGGTTAAAAAGGTTCCCGAATGGAGACCGCGCACCGGAAAATGCAGCGTGGGACGACCTCCGAGGTGGACAGATGACCTGGTAAAGGTCGCTGGGAGTCATTGGATGAGAGCGGCATGTGCCCGCTCGTTGTGGAAATCTAAGGGGAGGCCTTTGTTCAGTAGTGGACGTCTTGTGGCTGATATGATGATTTAATTTTATGTAAGGGACGATTCATGGTATGAAGAAAACAAAGACTAGCTAGCGCGCATGGGTGACAATTTCGTCACTATGGATTTGTATGGAAATGTCACGTCACGTCACGTCGTAACGTGCGCACACCTCCATACATACCCAAGGACTTGATAAGAGTGACAAATGCAAAAGTGACCCGCGTGCGCGTAGGCTTATTCGAAATCAATATAATTCTATCAAATACGTACGTATTAGCGATAAAAGTCGGATACAATGTTCCACAAATCGTATGCACCATAAGTATCAAAGTATCAGCTGCGCCCACATAATATGGTGACGATCATAAGGCTACAAATATCGGTTAACGCAATAGAAATAAATTTTCTGAGCACGCTCATACTATAAATAACGGCAACTTTCGCAAAATGTTAATTCTAGCATATTTTATGATCACGGACTGTTATTGAATTGAAATGATCAGGTTATTCTATTGCATTTCAGGGATATGATATACCAACTATAAAGGGTTTATTCCCTTATGGGCAGATTTCTTAAAAGGGCCATATACAAAGACTGATTCTTAAAAGGATAGAATACACGTAACTGGAAAAAATTTATATATTTAGTCAGAGTACAAATAATTAAGTTGCATATTATGCTGCTTCTAACTTCCATATAGAATGCTAAGTTTAACAAAAACTAATTCCCGGTAAGAAGATAAATACTAAAATTAGTTGCCTTTTTTGTTCAATCGCCTCAGTTCTTTAATCCTTCGTTGCAAGCAGTCCGTCGTTGTCATCAACAATCAACATCATCATTATATCAGCCAAATGATGACCACTGCTGAACAAACGCCTCCCCCTAAGATTTCTACAACGACATGCCGCTCACATCAACAACTCAGCGACCTGGGGCGCAATTCTCTAAGCTCAAACATCCATACATCCTTGAATACAGGGGTGCAATTCCTTAAGCTCAAACATACATACATCCTTGACTACAGGATCGAAATAACGGTGTAAAACCAAGTCGGTATTCGCTAAGACATGATTGAAGCTATTCAAGGACACGTTGCAGAAGCTAAGGCATGAGGATCAGTCTTAGCGAATACCAAATTGGGTTATCTCCGTTATTTCGCTTCTGTATTCAAGGATGTACCGATGTTTGAGCTTAGAGAATTGCACCCCTGAATTGAAGTAACGGTGGTAACCGAATTTGGTTTTGCTCATGGCTCACAGTCTGCAATGTGTGCTTGAAGCTTCAATCATGTCTTAGCTTCAAATTCAAATTGGATTTTCACCGTTATTTCAGTTCTGTATTGATGTATGGTTTTTTTTTTTTTTTTTTTTTTTTTTTTTAAAACGTTGCCCCACACTAGGATTTCTCCTGTGTCGTGGGTGCGTTTACAGACATGAATTCCACATACAATACACCCAGACCCGGAACAACTATCTGCAGATCATACAAATATTTGTTCCGTGTGGGGATCGAATCCACGACCCAGAGCGCAGCAGTCGACTGTATCAGCCACTGCACCAACCGTGCCGTGTTTGAGCTTAGGGAATAGCACCCCAGGTCATCTGTCTATAGCTGAAAGGATGAGTAAGCTAAAGTGGCAATGGGCGGGGCACATATCTTGTGGAACAGGCCGTTAGAGCAGAAAGGTTTTCGAGTGGAAACCACAACATGGATTTCCAATTTTGAGAAGATTTTGTTGCAATCTTCCTGCCAGAGTAACGTGGTAATTATAAAGTTAATAAACACAACTTAATTTCATTCCAGACGACACCGGTACGTTGATTGGCGGTCGTAGCAACAGGAGAAGATCGGCCAACGGGGCCAGTGACGTAGACGCGGACATCAGCTCCATCGACACAGACGTCCCAGATTCTTCCGACAACTGAGCGAATCATGCCACACTGAAATAATATATCGTAGCGATTTTACTGTGCAAATAAGCCCACACATTGTGGACTGGAATAAGGGAATAGTTTCAATTACAAACTGTTTGCCGCTGACAGTGAGTTGTATCTGATCAGCATGAGCGTCCTATCCCAATGTTTTAGTCGCAATTACTTAGCCTGTTAAGTATCTCAAAATTTAAATGATCCTTAGATAATGTGTAATGTTCAGTGAACTGTTTCAAATCAATTTGCACAGTTAGCTCTTACGATTTATCATACTGTGTGAGACTACGTGATTCAAAGTTTTGAGTGGCAATGGATCATTTTGAGGTATCGGGCGAAATTTCACATTTTCTTGGAAATTATAGTGATGCCGCCTCGGTGCTTTGTAGATATTGGTGTTTTAATAAATTATTTGTTATCTCGGTTTTGCGTGTTTTTTTTGCCCTTGACTGAGTTATTCGTGTGTTACGAGGGCGGGTCAAAAAGGTCGCCGAATGGAGGGTTTGGAGAGGGGAGGGGTTTTTTACCTGTTGTAACAGCTTGGTGGCTCAATACAACTATAAATATCAAGTTTCACTCCGATCAGTTGAGATATCGCAGGATAAATGGAAATATAATTTAATCGAGGAAGTGAACACTAACGATGGAGAAAATTGTTTCGCGGCGTCCTTACAAAGCAAGAAAAGAAGTTGCAAATAATTATGGAAGAGATGTTATCTGTTTACGGGAACTCTTGCCCTGGAAAAACAGTGATTTATAAGTGGCATGGCCTTTTTAAGCAAGGCAGAGACTCATTTCAAGACGGTCAGCGCTCAGGCCGGCCGATACAGGCAATTTACTCAGACATTGTTAAAAAGTTGAACAACTTGTTCTTGAAGATTCTCAAGAAAAATCAAATGGCAGTAATACCTAGAGTATTGTCTTAGACCATTTTGAACATTCTCCATGAACGTAACTAGGGTTCATCACTTGGAACCGGAGTCAAAGCAGGAGTCCATGGGGAGTCGCAAAAATACGTCATGGCCACCTAAGAAGTTCAAGGTGTCACAATCGGCCGGAAAGATTATGGCTACCGTTTTCTAGGATTCAGGGGATTTTATTGATCGAATATAAAGATAAAGAGATATAATAACATGCAGACCAACGACAAATTATATTTTATAATTGGCCCCACCCGACTTCATAAATTAAGTTCATGGTATAGGGTTTTTGAAGTCGGTATTTTTTGCATTAAAAGTATTATTTATAAAAAAACTAAGGTTTAAAAATATTTGAAATTTGTCCTCGTATGATCACACCTAAATAAAATGGCTCTACTAAATAAAAACACTTATGATGCTTTGTTTGATTTAGTACAACTTCAGATAAAATACTGTCCTAAATAGCATATAACATATTTTTAACCACCTTTGTTCTATGGCAGAGCCACCATGCTATTGTTTTAATTAGGTTTAATTTACAAACTGTAAAACACGAAGGAATATAAAAAACACATATTATCGAGGAAATGTCTTTTTTGCATTTATTCATATTGTACAATCTTATAATATGATTCATTCTGCAAAATTTTACAGGCGAGCAAGAATTCATATATAAAACAGTAGCTCTTTCGTATTGTACATAACCATTTTACCAGTATAGTGAAAACATGCGTATAGTTTTTTTTAGTTTTAGGATAATAAATTACTTAAATACTAATTTTAAGTTTGGTTCTTTATTAATACAATATCAATAGGATTGCACTATCCTGTAAAGTTATTGGAACGTACCAAAAACATTCTATGGTGTTTCTCTTGACGCCGATGAACTTTCTATGCCAAATATATAATAATAATTATAACTTTTAATATAAAACATGATCGTCGTGAAGCGATTACACAGATACAAGGCAGGCATGACATATTTGGGCTCAGACTTTCTCATCTCACTTCAGTAGTTCAATTTATTCGACACAGAATACAAGAAACGAGCACACGAGCTTATTTGCATCGTACTTACTACATTATAAATTTTTGAGGCTCAACATTAAATAACGCAAATGAATGGCTCGTCTGAACGTCCTATGCGGGAAGTGAGCTAAGAGAGTTACAGGTAACAATTTATTTATTTAACAATCTCATTTCACAATATTTATTAGCTGCTGCTGTTATCTCACTGAGTGTTCGTATTATATCTATTCTGGTTCTATAACATATAACAAAGTCATATATTTTCAACCTAAACCGCTGTGTCAATTGTTTGTCAAGACTCAAGACGTCAATACGGAACAAAATAACGTATTAGAACAATTGAAATAGGTACCACTATCTCTAGCAGTTAAGTAATTATTACATCGAATTCTCATTATTATTTTAAGGCAGTGAAATACCCAACTTAAATTCAAGGACAGTTGGGGACGAGATTACCTAGCTAACATTAACTAGTAACATATAACTAGACATTTTCACAGGCTTTTTATATTTTACAATATTTACACATCTTATACACGTATGTTAGTGAAACTTCATCGTAATTGATACAGAGTCACAAACACTAAAGCGGGACGCACTCGGTACTCTATAATACCACTCAGTCATCGAAAGTCCATCGGCTTATTGTAGATATCATCCTAACACCCCGATTACAAATGACAGAACGAAAATACTCATACGTCTATACAATAACAATATAAATATTCTTCAGGAGTAAATCATGTCAAATAATAAAACTACATAGAAGAAATCTAACACTCTGAAATCGAGGGCAACAAGTTTATATTCTGTGAGAAACGCATTCCTTCGCAAACACTTTTTAAAAAACATTTTTTTTATTTGTTTCATTTATTACAACTAGATTAGCATTAAAATTATAACATTAATAATATCAAATATTTCAAACGATCGACTCACATAAATGTAGTTCAAACAGAATTATGAAAACAGGCATATTTATTAACAAAGTATAGGTACTATAATAATGGACAATACTGCACAAAAATGGCACGATTCGCGTACCAGCGTAGACACTTTGTACTAGTTACTATAACAGAGGTAAAATATAAAAGCTATCTTATAACCCGCTCCTGCCCTTCGCAACAAACAACGATGAAAATATTGAGGGAGTAATATCCGATTGAACTAAAGGTATCTACTGTTTAGACGTGCCGCGTGTTTGGATACAACTTATTTGTTCTATCTCTTTTAAAACCTCGTCCCATCCGTACCTTTCTAACACTAAAGTCAGTCGTATGTTGGTAAAGACAACTAAAGAACACACTTTGGTTATGTGCGTAGGTAAATTTTCTATCTATACAAATTACAAATAAATAAAATTGAAGTGTCTTTTTGTAATGTCAAAAAAATTTTTTGTTACTAAATGCATATGAAAGTATGTACGTTACATATAATAAAAACACTACTTTTTAATTTTTTGTCTGTCTGTCTGTCCGTCTGTATGTCTGTCTGTTTGTTCCGGGTAATCTCCGAATCGGCTGGACCGATTTTGACGGGACTTTCACTGACAGATAGCTGATGTTATAAGGAATAACTTAGGCTACTTTAATTTTAGAAAAATAATTAGGAGTCCGCGCATAAAAAAACCTTGAAATCCAATGTATATTTGTTCTATGTCAAGTGTCTATGTCGAAGGACTGTAAATGTCTTTTAAATTAAACGCGGGTGAAACCGCGGGTCCCAGCTAGTCAGTAATAAAAATACAGCAGAAATGGGTTTAAATTTTCCTTTTTGTCCATCGACGCTGAGGTGCTAATATCTGCTATGTGCGAAAATCTGGTTTTAAGGAGACGAAATAATTGGTTGTTTACTTCAAGTAATTATTATATGTACTGACCGATAAAAAATAAAATACAATCACTGAATTATGAATTTGATGGTTCTAGTAAATTCATATTTTTAAGCCTATTCTGAACTTTAATTTGATAATCATAGGAAGGGTTTCAAGATTTCCAAAATTATAGTTACAAGTTATTGGTACTTCGCCATCGCTATGCTTTACCGAGCTTTGCGTTTATTATGTAACTGACACCCTAACCCATCAAGTCGACCATCCTTAACATCTCACGGTTAAAGCCAAACACGCGTCGTCCCTTAGAAAAATGAACAACACCTCTATGCAATCACACAGTTCTAATAATAATCCTCATTTTTTCCTCATGTTATCACAGAAAATCATGTATTTACAATTTTGTCGTACTAAAGTAACCTACATCATGCTTTGCAAATGTGTTTGATAGTGTCGAACTTTCCCTCTTCATTACGACTATTGTACTTTCATCGGTGTCATGTGACGTCATTAGTTATGTTAAGTGATTTTTTTTAATGTACAAGTGAATAGTAATGATTTTACCGAATGTTATTTTACCTATATTATGTAAATCTACCTATAAGTATTTGTAAAAAATACACTCTGATGTGTATTTGCGCAGTTTGATGTTTTCAGTACAATAATCGTCTCAAAGATGATAGCTAACAAGTGACTAGTATGTATGACAATGGCATGAAGTAGTATTTTAAATAGAATTAGGACGAATATCGGGTTTGTTTTAATGGTACAGTCGTTTGCAGAATTGGTTTCACCGCTTTTGCATAGGTGTTGATCAAAATGACAATGTTGCTTATTAGATATCGGTCTTAGTTTAGGTACTTACTGTTTATTTAAAATTTTAATACTAAAGTTGTAAACCAATTCTGATGGATAGCACAAATAATATTTAGATTTTGTGCCTGGTGACGTTTGTTAGTTTTCGCTTGAAATAATAGGCCATCGACTTAATTTCTTAAGTTTCAACAACTATTGTTTTGTATCTGAATTTCCAATAAATCATTGAACCTATGTTACTTTGAACTTTTTAGTTTTAATGTCACTCATAGCATAACTAATGAGAGCTAGGTATCAGTATGTAAGTATAACTCAATAATGTCTGCTTTTTGAATAGTTACTTAACATGAAACACGACTCAGTGTCGATGGCAGATTAATTTCACAGTGGGAGTATCTTGTTTTTCCTTAATATAATAATAATTATGATCAACAAAACTTTGGCTCATCTTTAATTTACTTCCTAAATGTAGTTTGAGGTATATATCAAGAGCTAACTCACAAAGCAGTAAGATACTTCCACTTGGTACAAAACTGTGCGTTAATCATTACAATAAATTCGTAGCTTGACTGTGAAGTAACAAACATTGCACACCAGGCGACAAAATCTTTTAATCAGTACACGATTTAACAATTTGGGTATCTATTCATTTTATGCGGAAATATGTTTTCAAAGTTTACACACAATTCATCTTTATTTAGTTTAATCGTATTTAAATTTAAATAACGTAGGTATAAAGCACTTGGGGGAAGGACAGCAAATTCAATAAAAAATGTTTAATTATATTATTTAGTATATATTAACTAAGTAAAAATTATTCGCTATGTAAATATTTTATACAATATACTAGTTTTAATTTGTCTGACGATGAATCGCTAGTGTTCTCCCAACGTCTAACTTGAATACGAAACGGCGTCGGGCGGGGTCAGGCCGCGACCAGCCCACCCTCTCACCAGGCGATATAACGTAGACTTTACGTAGTGCAAATTTAATATAGAAAGTTTACTTTTACAATACAGACTAGTAATTTC
Source organism: Diloba caeruleocephala (assembly GCA_947459985.1). Lineage (NCBI taxonomy): Eukaryota > Metazoa > Arthropoda > Insecta > Lepidoptera > Noctuidae > Diloba > Diloba caeruleocephala. The sequence continues at coordinate 6,843,381 of OX381607.1, forward strand.
ATTTTATGTAAAAATCCTAGCGCAAACGAGTCGTCCGGCACCGTCTCATACCTCGATCACCCTTACCGTAATACAAATCAAGGAGTAAAATTTTAGCGAATTAAAAATTAAATTTTCCAAAACTTCGTAAATACTAGAATTCGGAGGCGAGCCGCGGCGGGCCGGGAGCGACGTCCGAACCGCTGAGCAACGGGAGTCGTCTATGTACACACGGTCGCCGAGTATAAAACGAGATCGTTCGGGGCGCGACGCGCTTGCGGGCACGTCAGAAGGAGTGCGCGCTGGGCGCGGGCGCTCCGGGCGGCGCGCGCACGTCCCGCTGCGAGCGCGCGCGGCGGCGCCGCTAGCACCAGTCGTCCTCGTCGGAGTCGGAGTGGCGCGCGCGCGGCTTGTAGCCGTTGGGCAGGCGCGGCGCGGGCGCGGGGGACGGCAGCGCGCGCGCGCCGCCGCCCCGCCCCAGCGCCAGCGCCGCCTCGTAGCTCAGCGGCGCCTCGTACGCGCGCCCGGAGACCCACTCCGCCTCGTAGCCCCGGCCGCGTCTGCACACGCCCAGCGATTAAGCCATCCTCACACGGCACTTGTTTCGATGCTATATTGCAAGCGGGGACGCCACAGTACAGTAAAAACAATACAACTAAATCGTTTGATATGGCAGCGGGTGTAAGGGAAAAGCGCACATTGCTTCATGCACATTGACCCAAGAGACAATGCTACAAAATGGCGCTTGGCGCTTTGTCGCGTCGGTTGTTTAGCTCTGACGACCATGATATGGCGGGATGATTATCCAAAGAAACTAATCTAATTCCCAAAACCGCCTTTAGTGTGGCAATTACGATCATACTTTATTTTTTGGCTGTTTGATAAAATCATACCAACTGACCAAGATGAACAAAATGAATTGATCACCTGCACTTTTGCGAGCGATGAACGTTTTATTTTTTGGTAGACAATGTTCGTATCTGTTATATCCTGAATAACGCGGTCGTAATTTAGTAATCCTAGCAATATAGCAGCAAAACAAATCCCTTGCCCGCAGGCGCTTACATTCCCATTCCTGGAACGTTACTACTACCTGGTAAAAATATCTGAAAACTCCAATTTACCTACCCACTACTCCGGTCCACCTACGGAGGATTTGGCAAAAGTGGCAGGGTACAGAGGGTACAGATCATCTAAATGGCTAACATACATTTCAACATACATACACACACATAATTATATTTCCGACAGGTAGCGATATGTTATGATCCTTACTTACCTCTCTCTAGATCTATAATCTCGGTGTATCAGTCTTTCAACTTCTCGGCCGTACTCGTACTCGTCATGTTGAGGCTCCACCGGCTCTCGGACGGTATGCCTCAGAGATAACTGCAAGAAATATTGTATCACCACTGCTTTTTCTATTAGTGTTGCCAAACTCACAAGACCAAAACCATAAGACACAAGGTCAACAAAATACGTAATCGATTTTCCTGGTCCTTCGATACGCGATCAATGTTTATAATAATAATTAGATCAGCCTGTAACGTTTTAACTGGCATATAACATACAGAGAAGAAAAATTGACTTTTACCATAAACAATAAAACATCGTACAGTATACATACATATTGTACATTGATTTATACCCAAAGAAAAACCAATCGCTGTCCAATGGTCGGAGTTAGTTTGATAATATCCATGACATGATGAGATTCAGATATTTAAAATCTGTAATGTACACTTGCTAGCATTAGCTGAGCTCTTACGTGCGAGGGGCTATGGCTGATTCTGGTGAAGGGTGGCTGCTGCTTGACCTGTAGCGTGGACGGCTTGGTGGGCGTGGGAGGAAGCTGCCGGCCGCGACCGCGCCGCGCACCCTCGCGCTCCCACGACCGGTCGCGCCACTCCCGCCACTCGCGGTCCCGCTCCCGATCCCGCTCACCTATCGGGGCCCAAACTACTCTCTGAATGATTTGATATTCTATTCCCTAACCAACAACAACGTAATCGAGCTATGCGATGATGATAAATATGATATGATATTCGATACATAACAGGACGTTCGAAGTAAATTAAGAAAAATAACAGGGGTTACAATCAAAATATATTCTTATCCAGAGTTACAATAAACAGATGTGCAAACAATTTTCTCGTGGATATCCACCATTCTCTCCGCCTACATTCACGCCGCTTTCATTCATTGACAGATGTGCAAAACCGGATCGCATCAACATCAATTAACTAATCATTTTAGACACTTTGCTATGCTAGCAAAGGGTCTTGTGGGTCTTACCAATTCAAATATATAGCTGCTAATATCGTTCAGACCCTTTGCTTTACAAATATTAGCATTGAATATAATACGAACGCTAACGTGAAAATTCATTTCCTTTTTTAAATTCGGGTAAATGATGTATTTCCTGGTCTGTTCGATGTAATCAAAGTGAGTTTGTTATGTATGTATTGCTGACAGTTGTTTTCTTTTGGCTAGCTTATACCGAGTGAAATTATAATTATATTTAACACCGGAAGAAGTTACCGTCGCGTTCCTGTTCTTATACCTAAACATTTAATGTTCGAACTAGCAAAGCATGTTCTGTCATGATAGTCAGTGTAGTATTTGAGGTCCAGAGTGTGTGGCGAGTGGATCTCACCGTAGGTGTGGTGTGGCGGGCTGGGCGATCGCGAGGGCTGGCTCAGGCTGGTTGTGGGTTGCGGCGCCCTCCACTCCTTCCCTGCTGTTAGGAATACCTTCATGTACCTTCCACCACGGTTTAGCCTAAGCCCGTCGGACTACCGACCGCATTTTCTTACTCACAAAGGTGACTCTAAAAGTTTTGGGTATCTGTTATCGGTGATTCCCGATGTAAAGGTTTCATGGATATGGATTAGGATAGACAAGGGATAGGGTTTATTGACCATTAGCTGTGTGTGCAAAATTGTATCTACAGAACAGTACAGTTGTAGGATCTGCGAGAGAATAATACTTTGATACAATAGGTACAATTTGTTCATTACAATAAAAAATAAAGTTCTTTATATTATAGCTGACTACTGCGGAGTAAGTACAAAAATAAATACAAAACCATTAAGCTTTTGCATGCTGCATGATTTATATGATTTTATTGAAGTGCATGTGGCTTAGACACCTCTGTTGCGGGGCACCCGTGATTAAAGCAGTTAAATTATGTGCAAATAGGAGCAGATATATTTGGTTGGCCACCAATGTTTTTAGCATGCAGCAAACAAATTAATATCAGTTGTTTATATTATAAATTTTATATAATGCTTCATAAGATTATATTGTGGCTGAATCTATTGCCAATATATAATGTACTTACTTACATCTACGTAACATTATGAGTGGCCTGATGATTAAACTATTTATAATACCTCTAACAATTAGGTTATGAGTATAATAATGGAGTAGTTCTGAAATCATAGCTAAATGTTACAAGACTAGCCCTGTGAAAATGTTCAATTTATAGCTAGATTTTACAATCTAATTATCTAAATTTATGAACATATAAATTTACAGCGTAACTGCTTCGCTTGCTGAAATCTTATAACTACATCTACGAAAACATGAATATCTACAACTACCATTAAGCTAGACTCCTCATCTTCTCACAAAACTTTAGAGTACCTTCATGAGAAGAAAAATGTTTGCAAAACTGTTTAAATCCATTGATTGAAGCTATATAAATTATATTTGGTATTTTACGACAAATTTTTCCGTGGAAATAAATAATACTAAAAGAAAAACGTAATAATAAATAGTTCATAGCATGTTGCTCGTATATTGGCTATTCAAATCCGATAATCAAACTATTCAAACGCCGTTATTTCATCAAAATTGCAATAGCGTTAAGCCATAAATACTTGGTAAAATGGTAAATCTGTTGATATACTATTAAACAAACTATAAACACACGACATGGTCTAGAATGAGCATCTAAGTAACTAATTAACTATTTAGAACTCGTCAGGGGTTATCACCAGATTTGCCTGTAATACACAAGTATACATTTTTGGAATACGATTATATGATAATGTTTTATTCGGGCTTATTTAGCGAAATAATCGCTTACCATGCGGGTGATAGTAGTGGGGGGCTCTGTGCGTTCGCCCGTGTCTTTGATGCTCGTGTTTTACTATCTCGACGACATTGCTGACGGTGTCGGAGAATCCGATATCGTGATGGTAACCTCCGTAGTGACCTCTTCTTCTAGGACTTGGTGTTCGTCTGCGATATGTACAATGTTTAATAAAAATATCAGTGGCATAAGTTTTTTACCATGCATGTTACCACTCATGCAACATCGAGAAAATCTGGGAATTAAATTGGTTAGTCCTGAAGAAAATACATTCGGTTAGTAGATGTGTATCATGGCACATACCATTGTTCACTACGATAACTTTGAGATCAATTGACTCTTCTTCGATGACACTATAAAAATAAAAAGGAAATAACAAACAAAACAATAAACAAACGAAAAATATTGTTTTATTGTGTTGCATAATAACCTTAAACTGGAAGATCTTCCGTGGTTGCCATTCTGGTATGTGTGAGGTGCTTGTAATCTTCCTTCGTCCAATGACTCCATTGAAGCATGTTGTGATCCTTGCAGTTCCAATACCTACAATATAATTATGTTGTATTAAAACTATAAGAGTACTAAAATATGGTAAGCTTTTAATCTACAAGCGAGCTTAGTTTTTTTTTATTAGACTTACTGTCCCATATTTACAAAACGTTTGTTCAAAATATTAAATCATGCACACAGTGGTTAACTTTGCAACCCATGCATCAGTCCGTGCTTGTGCAATATTTTATTTTATTCTACTTACCCAAACGTTTAAGACACTAACTTTTTATATCTAGAAACATGCTAGTTTTATTTTGATTTGCATGCAAAATGTAATCCGACTAGAAGTACATGTCCTGGTGTCATGTTAGATATAATGACTGTAATGTTAGTATGTTTATGTATTGATAGTGGAAGTGCTGTTTAAGAAAACTTCGAAGAGTCATCCCTAAGGATAGAAAAGTCATATAAACCATTCCCTATGTATTTCAACGAAATAGAAAACATTATCGATCTATAAGACTGACAAAAAAACAATCATCTATTACTGGAAATCTTTACCTAAACATCAACAACCATCTGTAAACTTCAAATTATACGATTAATACTTTCCAATGTACATCACATAATATAATCGATTAACTATGAGCCTAAGGCCCTAAGTTACTTTGTTTACCACATACGAGTATTACCTAGAAAAACGTTAATATCAATAACTAAGTTTTAAAAAACAAACATTTATATAATCCTATGATAGCATTGTTAGTAGACACCCAAAACAAAGCTCTCAACATAAAATAGTACAACATCGACTATCTATGACATAAGTAAATGCATCGATGTGTTGTTTTACTAAAAAGGGGACACCCATTTAGCGAATACATATATTAAACATCACATTTTCAACCAACATCACGTACGGGTAATTCTAAACAATGTCCAATGTTCATTTTAATCTTAAATTACATATAACAAAAATTTTGTTTGTGAAATGATATTGGTGAGAACATCGATAGTACTAGACAATGACTATTATGGCTTTGGTTGATCAGGTTTACAACAGTAATGAACGAGTCAACATAATCACCGTTTCACATAAGGTAGTCACCTTTTTATTGTTCCTGTAACAATAGAAAACAGACATGAACATCTGCATTTACATTTTGTAATTTGTTGTGATGTTTTTTACCTCTTTTTTTTCTAGCTGTAAAGATGAAGTTGATCGCGTGAATATCTTTATATGTATATCATAAATGTAGTTTCAAGTACCCCTTTGGAATTATGTAATTCATCATATCAGCCAATGGACGTCCACTGCTGAATAAAGTCATAATTATTCCACAATTGTGTCGTAATTTTGAGGTGAATTTGCCTGTAATCACCACGCTCGGCAGGCGGGTTGGTGAGCGTAGTATAGCTTCTGTTCCACAGGGACGCTGCAGCCCATTCCTCTGGTTAAGTGGAGGAGATTTAGTGCTACTATATTCTCAATCCACATGCAAATTTAAGCGAGATTGTATGTGTGTTAAACCTAATAATGGAGTATGAGGAGATTTTAATAATATAATAATACGTTTAATTAACCGCTAATATAAGTTTGTCTCGTAATTATTCCACACCGGATTTGAAGTTTTGTTTCAAATAATTTGTGTACTCACTTGAGCGACTTTCTGTTGCCACGTCTCGCGAGGTTGGCTAGTAGATGCGGGTCGTCCGGATGTCCATCAGCGGTGATGGGCCCATCGTGGCTGAGTGAGCCAGTCCGCGAGCCCGGGCCCAGCCCCGCCGCCACGTCCATCAAGCAGTTAAACAGTGACGCCTTCTACACAGGCACCCCACATCACGCATCACCCCACACACGCACACTTGCGCATGCTCATGTCACACAGCGTCCAAGCTCATAGGACTCAATAGTCACTAACGGCTAAAGCCTACATGAGTTTGCGCAAACATCCCATATATCATGTCCATGCTGGAGTTCTCTTTAAATTGTGTCATGTGTGTATCGCTTGTGTAAGAGATCCAACAAATGGACGTAAAACCGAATTGAGAATGTATAGTTTGTAGTGTAAATGATTCAAATTCGGCTACAGTCATCTGAGAAAACAACTCTGACACGTTAGCTGTATCATGTTGGAGTAAAGTTTGTTCAGTTTATGGCAGGTAAAACCGTGATAGAGCTGAAATTGCAAAGCATCTTGTATTCAAACGGGTGCTATATATAAAATCATGTGCAATAAAGTTGAAGCCAGGAGGGGATGCGAGTCGATGTTTGCATTTTATATATATCAGAAAATCAACATGGATTTGACAAAGTACTCCGTTCTCCAGCATGCGCAGACTTGAGAATTATGATTGTTATTGTAAAATCTCTTAAACTATATATATTAAATTACATGAGGCAAATAAGATCGTAGCAAGAAAGCGTAATATTTTGAGGTTTCTTATATCACCAGGCTTCTATAATAGATAATATCGATTGAGCCAAAATGTAATTCAAAGTAAACTTCACGATATCAAAGCGACAGAATGAAATTATAAAAATAAAACTGTTAGTCAATTAAAAACGTTTCACCATGCAAGCTATCTAAAAATAAAAATGTGGATCACAATCTTAGTAGGTATGGAAAGTGAAAAATACGTCTGTATATTTACAAGTAGCAAGAGGCAAAGGGAACTATATGAAAAATTGGTGAGACAAACAAATTTAAATTAGGATAATCTAGCTACGAGACACGGTATCAAACAATTGTACCACACACAATCCTAATACTACTACATATTTTGCAACTATAGGACAGGTAATTATTTTGTGGTTTACGAAGCCCTGACGGACACTTGATAGACAAAGGTGTGTCAGACTTGCACAAGTTTGCCTAATGCGTTATCAAGTGCGTCACTAATACTAATTCTAAATTCTTTAATAAATTTCAATCACTAAACTACGAGTATTTATTTATTGAGTTATTTCTTGACCATCCATTTAGTCTATTGGCCATCGTGTATTATTAATGTTCATATTCAAAATAAATTTATTCAAACACAATGCGAGAGGAAATTTATGATAAAGAAAAATATCTAGAATAGTGCAAGAAAAAGTAGTCAAAGTTTCGTTCCGTAAAATATTTTAATACTACCGGCTGAATGGCCGTAGGGCTATTCTCGTTGAATGCCTGAAAAGTAAACCACCAATGTAGTCGACTCGTTATGAGTCGATTTCAACTAACGTGATTCTGTATTGTTGTACTCTTTGTTATACAGAGGTTTGTCAATAGAGAGCCAATCATAAGTTATGTATGCACACAGGAACAATTAGTAATCAGTACAATTCGAATGCTTTTATATAATTATATATGGTTCTGTAAATGTACACAACAATACAACCACAGGTAGACAACACAATCAAATCTATTGAACTAACTATAATGTTCCAAATTGTAATCTAATGTGGGGAATTATAGGGGCCATCAACAAACACTACTTGTAAACGTGTAGTATTACCTACCCATATAATAGATACATTTGGCTCAAGGTGTACATAATTATATACAAACTGGCATAAGCCACACGAATTTGCTCTGGCTTCATTAGGATCTACATAAGTTACTATTATTTATATGCCACAATTTCCAATATTATACATAAATAAAGTGTTGAATACAAATTTACTCAGAGGTGCATTAATAAGACATTTTTGTACTAACCGGGACACCATTCTGCTTAAACCTGGTAGATCTCCAACTTTCGAGGATCAGCAGTCCAGCATATATCTTCCCGACAGTCAGCTTCCCTGCGTTAAGAACGTCGTTTCGAGGCACCAGCAAGTCGAGCATCTTCTTTGCTTGTAGTGGCCAAATGTGGGTTATTGTTTCCCTTAGTTCCTCATCTGCTTGGTCCATTTCCTCGGCTACAATTTTAGATTTATTTTATAAAGAAACAGTACGTGGCGTGCCGTGCTTGGAGTGCGATGGTTATCCAAAAAAGGACCTAACCATGATTAATAACCATGTTGAATACTGGCCCATCTCACTCCTTAGCCATGTATACAAGCTGTTAAGGGTCATCGGAATGATTTAATAATGTCAAAGTAGCTGAAAACTTAAAGGAAATGATGCATAGCCTAAATGGATAGTTGATAGAGTATCAACTATCGAGTTAGGTTAGTTAGGTGGTACTGCCACATGAAGTTTGAATGAATGAATATTTCATGTTGACGCGTTGACTTTCAATCTATACAAATAAATAAAATTGAAGTGTCTGTTTGTAATGTCAAAATAACAGCTTTTTACTAAATACATATGAAAGTATATACGGTACCTACAACAAAAACACTATTGTTATTTTTTTTGTCTGTCTGTCTGTCCGTCTGTCTGTTTGTTTCGGGTAATCTCCGAAACGGCTGGACCGATTTTGAGGGGATCTTCACTGGCAGAAAGCTGATGTTATAAGGAATAACTTAGGCTACTTTTATTTTAGAAAAATAATTAGGGTTCCGCGTAAAAAAATAAAACCCTTGAAATCCAATATATATAAATATATATATTCTATATCCAAGTGTCTATGTCGAAGTACTCTAAATTTCTTTTAAATTAAACGCGGGTGAAACCGGGGGCCCAGCTAGTATTTTATAAGACATAAATCCGGGGCAGGTTATTCGGATTGATATATTGATGGATACAGTTTCAAGAAAAATCCGACGAAAGGATTTAGTTGGGCTGGATGAGCAGGGGTCTTGTGACCTTAACAGACTTATGTGAACTGAGATTGAATGATTTGCAGATGTTTTTATTAATCTATGTTTCTCTATACCACTTCTGTTTGGTGACTTATTCATTTGACTTAAATTGAATAACTAGGATACCTATTCAAGGAATACTGTTTTTTCCATTACTCATCTATTTAAAACTGATAAAACCTGTTAAAAATTAGTCATTGAATCTAAATTGTAACCATCCATATTAATTCGAAATATTTATGTTTAGGTTAGATTGAGTTTCGGTGTTTAGATTATTTCTCCGCTTATACGCCTCTAGTCTCAGTTTGTTGGAATTGCTATCGCAACCAGAGCCAAACTGGATTTCCCTTACAGCTTTTTTCCCCATATCATACAATTTAGTCTATTGCAGTCCACTGGTGCACTTAGGCATATTGTAGAGCAACTGCGGAGATTTGTCAAAATAACATAATTCATTATTCCGCCAACCTGTAAATTACTTGACCTAATTGATGCATGTTAGAGCAAAAAGAGAGAGATTTTTAAATACCTTCTTTATTTTATTGATCTAACATTTATATCAAGAATAATATTTAGTTATATAGTGTACATTTTTAACTATTGCTTTCGAGAGATTAGAGTGATAAAGATAAAGAGAAGAGACTTTGATTTGAATCAGGGATTAAATCAGATCTTTAAAAATACAACGTATTTGTTGTTTATAGTACTCGTCAATGGAAAAGAAATATGTATCATATACAGTATTATTATTAACATTAAAAGATAGTAAATGTGTTAATACTTACGCGATCTCATTTTGATGTTTAAATTTTCTCGTATTAAGGCAAATAGTGTTGTTGTAAAATTAACTTTCCCCTCGTCGTCTAGCGGCATATTCATTCTAATAAGCTTCTTATATGCTAGTCTATTTGGACATTTATTACCAAACCCCAGAGGAGGATCCATATTCTTCAACATGTCATACATTTCTGTGTAATGTATCTTTCCACTGAAATACAAAAGAGGAGTTGAATATGTTCAATGGATTAAAATAATGTATCCAGAATTTCAATCATAACATTTGAGGTTTAACGAATAATATTCTCAAAAAGTTACTGACGTGGCATTTGGGTCGTATTCTGCCCATATTCTAACAAATTCATCGAGATGATGTGCGCCGAGGATGGACGAGTCCCTCGTTAGGTAGTCAAAGTTATCCATAATGACGGCAACGAACAAATTCAACATCTGAAAGAAAGTAGAATGTTTGGAAATGTATAGAAATGTCTTAATATTCGTACACATTTCAGCAAAGAACGGTATGCTTACCAGAAACGAACAGAAGAATATAAAAGATACGAAGTAAGCGTATGCAAGCGTACTTCCACATTCTTCGTTGGAGGCCTTTCCTGCTGCTAGGTCGCACTTGGCGGGTTTGCGGCAAGCCAACATTATGTTGGGCCACGACTCTCCCGTTGCGCATCTAAACATATAGTGGCTCACAGCGACCATGTCATGGACAGTAATCAATCAACAATTAAAAAACATACTTGTCAACGCAATGAAAACTTCTACTTTGCTTACAAAAAGGAACTAAAGGGCATTTCATGAATTAATTTTGATTTTGTATATCAATTTATGGGAAAATAAACATTCGGTTTGCAACTGGTCTACACGTTTTCACAACTAAGAGTGAGAATGTAAATGATAATAGTAACTCCTGATAGTTAAGTGCATGCATGAAACGTGCTTGATAATACACAAATTAAATCATTCTAAAATATTCCCATAACTCATTTGAAAGCGTATTTGTAAGGGATGTTAGCCTTCTACCTAGATTTATTTATAATTAAATTAATAGAAACAGTCTATTTGATACTCAAATGTTTTGCACGATTCCTATGTTTACAGTATATCCTCAGGCTGGAGTAAATTGTATTCAATCTTCCTTACCTGAACAGTAGCATGAGTGCTTGAATGAAGCTTCGAAAATTGTTGTGTCTGTTCATGTCAGACTCTGGTGTTAATTCTATATTGCCAAACACCTGTGTCCAAGCAAATACAACACAGAAAGTCAGCTTTGTATGCAAATCATAACAAGTAGCCCGAGTCCTATGCTTTATCCCACAAAAATAAATAGTCTACCTAATAACGTATCTATAACTAGCACTAGGGATACGACAAAACGATCATATCAAACAAAGGTACCAAACTATCTAGAGATACAAACATAAGAAGCAGTCTCAAAGTCAAGAACACCAATCAGGATTGTTATCACCACTAAGGATCGGCTAAATCTACGTTTTGATTTCATGATATTGATGATAGTATACTATATTGATGATAGTAGTATTGCCAATGATAATGATAGTAAGTACATATGTAACACTGATAGTAGACAGATTTTCGGCAGTGGCCGCAAGACTGAGCAACAACTACGCTCGTTTGTACTCTCACCGAAATAGTAGCAAGAGTGCCGCCACGAATGATTGGAAGTTGTTATGTCTGTTGATGGCATCATCTGGATCATATTGTATGTTTCCGAAAACCTGTCATTAGAAACTTATCAATACCGTTTTTCTTTATCCAATCTTAAAATGTACTCACTACTTGTGTTATGAGTCCGTCTAAGATTAATTTTACAAATTAATCTTACACTGGCTTATCAAATGAATAAATTTCTTTAAATTGGTCTACGAAACTAAATACGATCACATTTTAGTACAAAATTTTGAATAAGGCGCAAGGTTGATAATACTAGGAGAATCTAGGAATAGTTTTGTCTATTATTTATTACTGGAATATTTAATGGACTATATTTTTTCTATGTATGAAGAGGAATACTAAAAAGTACCTAATGCTTTACTGATATTGGGTTGCAAAAAATGATTTTATTTATTCTTACTAGCCCCTCAACATATAATACTAGGGTTGGGTTTACGATATTTTACAAAAGGATTAGAACTCACGATATTCCTATCGAGAGCCCATGTCCTAGCCATGACACTAATGTTACAAAGACCTATGGCTGTTAAACCCTACCACTACTAACTATAATAACAAGAAAACTTTATTATAAAAACTAGTTTTACTCGTAAACAGATCATTAGATATTTGTACATCTATAAAGACGCTAGTTGTAAGTAAAATACAAAAAAAATCCCCAAAAGTGCTTATCAAAACATATTAAATTATTATATATATTAAATTATATATATTATTATATATATATTATAATTCATTATTAGCCTTAATTTGTGCATCACTTTTTTATGTTAGAATATTGATTACGAATTTCAAGTGATAGGGAGCAACAGGAATCACAACAGACCTGCATCCCGATGATGGCGTATATGAAGAATAGCATCGCGATGAGAAGGCACACGTAGGGTAAGGCTTTGAAACTCTGCACAAATGTCCAGAGTAGTATCCGAATGGTGTATCCCTGTCGGAGCAGCTTGATCAGTCGCGCGGCTCGAAACAGGCGGAGGAAACCGACGTTAAATGTATTCTCCTGTAATATATATACACTCACATTTATATCCAGCTTTAAATTATAATCTTCAAACATTTCATTCGGTATAAAATCACACTTTCAAGATACCATTTGTTTTAAATCGTGTCTGGTACATTATTAAGCTGATGTTACAGCCAGACATAATTATAAACAAACGAAAATGCTAAAAAAAGCTAGTCGATGAGATAAAATGTAGGTACTAGGTAAAATCACAAAACCAAAAGGAAAACTGTTATTTTAAGTTAAAAGTTAAAACTATAATGTCATGAATATTTAAATTGAATCAACTACTTATTTGTACAGTATTGAAAACATTGAATACTTCTTAAAACAATATATGAAAAATCTAGCAATAATATTAAGAAAAACTCTAATAAATAAATGATCACACAAATTTTTTATTGCCATAATATCTAAAACAACCCCAAAACAATTGATCCCTAGCAAACAACCGTACCTACGTAACTACAAAACTTCTAGACATCCTAATATTCTAAAAATATTCTCTAGCACTACTAGTATTAGATCATTGTTCAATAGTATGTACACACTGTCTATAAACCATTGACCAATCTGTTACAAAAATCTAAGATTCCTAGCAATGAAATAGTTAATGTGTTACCTGCTGACAGGATATGTCAGCACAGTTTTCAGCAAGGTCGGTCTGTAATCAGGATAGATCCTTTATCTTCACTTAATTCATATTCAAAAATATAATTATAAAATTGCCAGCAGCAATGAAGGATCGAGTATGGGCGAAAAAAATTTGTAAGTGTAATAATAAATGTTAATATAGTAGCTGAGAAAGGTTTAATTAAATTCGATGTTAATTATACTTACGCCAAACTCCATAATAAGGGCGTCAATAATGCTTCCAATGACCGTTATGAAATCGAATGTATTCCAAGGGTCTTTGAAAAAGTTCTGGAAACAGACCAATATGTTAGCGAAATTTCTGTAAAAATCATAGTAACTCGGATAAGAATTTCAGTAACGAGTACAGTAATATGGTTAGGAATATTGTATACAAATGTACACTTTCCATTGAAAGACTGTTTTATTTTAGATTAAAGGACTTTATGAATCAGGAAAGGAATGAGGATATCTCTCTTGAATTTTTAATCTATGCAAATACATAAATATATTTTATTCATAAATCTAAGAAAAGTTAATGCTATTAAAAACCTAAGTATGTCATATTAAAAAAGCGTAATATCGCAACTCTCTATAAAATGAATTCTAAATTGAAATATATTCATGTCAATATTGAATATTAATATCTAGTCTAAAATATTTATAAAATAATGATAGTGTATTGTGTGGCGCACACGATTATACTATATTGCGCATTCCAAATGCATTCGTATTATATTTAATACATTTATTTGCAATACAAAGGCTATGCAGTTATCCAATATGTATTATTAAAATATTATTTCTCATATTTATATATATACCTAAAATTGTTTATTGTCTTTACATACCCATGTCTTCTCGCATATTTTAAATAAATGAGCTGTCATGTATTTGGTAAATGTTAAAATAAATTAGGTAATATAAAAATTCAAAATGTGACAAATTCTTACCGTACACCCGAAGGCGATCAGCTTCAAAACGGTCTCGAGAAGGAAGAAGATCGTAAAGACCAGATTCATGAATGTTAACATGTCCATGAGTAGTGGTGGAGCCTCGTGAAACTACCACAAAATCAATACCATTTGTTTAAACCTTATCTCAAAACATTATTAAATTAATGAAAGCTAAATGCAAGATCAGTATCTATACTGTCTGTTTCATTCAAATTTTAATTTATTTGTATTTGACAACATATAAATAGTTCCTGCATTTAACTTTAAATGTCTAAAATATTTTTATCTAACCGATATTAATATCTAATAAAATAATGTTTTGTTATGTAAACCTGTTTATGTGAATGTGTTAGTATTTGTGTTATGTTCTTTCATTGTCAACGAGTATATGTATTGAGATGTATTTGCGAGACTTGTGGCATATAGTGCACGTGCGGCATGCTGTTTCGACTGTACAAACATGCGATTAGGTGTTTATGACAGACAGCATCAGCTATTACAGAAAGTATAAAATTGTACTGACCTTTGAAACTGCAGATCTCCGCCGGATTTCAAAATATTACAGTACTTACCTCCTAGTCACGCTCGGCAAGTATTGATTAGTGAAATTGGGAAAAAAACAACATTATAATGCGTGTATCCACAAACAATAGTGCTACATGCAGCAGGAGAATAAGCCATGCTAAATACAATTATTGCAAATAAACCTTTACAATCATCATCGTCGCCAGAGAGAACTAGTACTGGATACTTGGGAAGGGATAGTTATAACACGGCTGGAAATATTCCCATACAGTCATGTAAATAGATAAAACAATCACGTTAATAGGAGAAAGAGTACATTTGTACCTATATAGTATTTTATTTATATTTCATTTTGTACTGTACTGTGTCGGTCGATACTTTGTGTTTGTGTACTTACTTTGACACCATAAGCGATGATTTTCAACACCGTTTCCACAGAAAACATTCCAGTAAACCCCATATTCGAATACTTGAGGACATCCGCGTAGATGTCATTTTGATTATAGTACTGCCATTTTGTGATGAAGTGCCGGACGTTATGGATAAACCCATGGCAATGAAAATACATAATTGTTACTTTATAAATTTACTAATCCAAAACTAGAATTATCATTTCATGTGATGTACAAATGGAAATTTGTATAGAATTAATGTAGGTTAGTGGATAAGTCATGTTACGGTTCATTTAACGTATAAAGGTTTATATTAGAAGGATAAATATATAAAGGGAATTAGTGATAAAACTTTGGTCAGGATATGTGCGAAGATCTTTTGAATATAAATTAAACTAACATAAAAATGGACGGGGTCACAGTGAAATTAAAGCTATAATATATATTATGTTATCTAGGTATATGAAAGTAAAATATATATATAAATATAGAATAACAAATAATTGGGTAAAAATAAATAAATAATTCTGTAGTGTTGTAATTTAGACCACGTAATATACTTTTAAAGTCATTTTAAAATTAGATTCAATTAGAAAATGATCAAGTTTGTCAATTTTCCAATAAATATACAAAGCGGCCCATAGCCACCCACAGATCACGCCTGGCAGTAGGCCATTCCACCAAGCATGCACAATATCCACATAAAGACAATTAGGAATAGGTCTTAAATAAGATCATGCAACACGAACAACATATATATATGGCCCATGCCACGTTCCTATCTGTACCAGAGATTGTTGTGCATTCACAAGCACGAATAACCGAATAAAATGTTGGGTGTATCATGTGCCATAAATGTGCTGGAAGGACAGGTATATCGTGCAGTAAACACCGATACATACATATTTAATTAATAGCAAGCGAGGAGTAATGAAAGGATTATTCAACGAAACACAGGAGAAAATAAAATAACATTTTGGCGGTACACTTGACGGGATAGGCTCAGAAATAGTTTTAAATACGGCGCATTCCAATGCAGTGTATACTGACGCCGAATAAGTACAGTGATATCGTAAACACTTTGTATGTTGGTTGTGTGTATATGTGTGTTGTGAATTTTGAAAACACTAAACTAGTATATAGGCAGTACTAATGTCGCGCCAATGATGGTGTAAACAATATGATGTCATCCAGGTAATGTAACATTTACTTTTATTTACCACGTATATTCAGACGTTTCACATCTAACAAATAAATTTACTAGGAAGATCTACTAGGTGCTAACATATATTAGACGCGCATTTGACATAGTTGTCTTCGTTTATATTAAGCCAAACTAGAGAACTTATCACTAACGTTGATGAGCTCTCTAGAATGGTACACTGTGCAAGCTTCAGTGAGGTCAAGGACCGGTTGCTAAACTAGCTCGTCACTGTCAGTGCCTTGTGAATCAGGCTAAGTTTCCAGCAACTACCTCAAATAAGTGACCATTTTCTAAGTTCACAATTAGTGCTTCGTTTGTAACGTATGTAGTTTGTATGATCACTTTTAGAAGAAGTGTTTGTACTTATAGTATAGGTCCTTACAGATTAATGTAGAGCTATCTTAAATAAGTTATTCTAGAAGACACAGAAGCGTTGATGATACATACCTTCATCATGAGTAACAATGTGTTGAGGACGATGAGGGTCATGATGAAGTACTCGAAGGGCGTAGAGACGACTATTCTCCACACTTTGTACTTAAAACTTGCCCGTTTACTTGGCATATACCTCTCGAGAGGTCGCGCTTCTATCGTGAAGTCTATACATGATTTCTGCAAATAAGAATCAAAATTGGATTTTTATTTTTGATTTATGTACGGGTCCACTCCCAGCCTCGATCTTTCCTGATAGGAATTGAAGGATGAAGTCAACGATAAAATGAGCGCACCCAGAAGATGCCTATTCAATCTTACTTTGAAGGTATAAGTAGTAGACAAAACAGACGTTTGAAGGGGTTCCACAATTTGGCAGCGCAAATAATGAAGGTTGAAGACAAGCGCCGAGTACGGCTTATCGGGATATCAACCTTTTAATAATATTTTCTGAAGTTCTCGCGCACAGCATCCATTGAATTGAAATACGTTGTACGTAAGTATATAGAATTAATTAATTAAACGTGATACATTTTCGTAAGTTATTTCAATTCTATATCAACATTTTTTTATTTTTTTATTGGGCCCAATGGTAATTCTTCGTGAACTTCCTCCGCCCTGAGAAAGGTTGAAGGGGCATGGCAGATAAAACCACTGGGATGGTCATCTTCAGCACCAAAGGGGGCTCCAGGACCTCGTATGATCACACTAGAGCCGCCCACTGGTGCCAAGCCCATAGGCACATCTCGGAGAGGGTGACTGTAAAGCGGTCATCCCCCGAAGCGTGTGTTGTGCGCTGTGCAACATAGCACACGGTGGCGCGTGATCACATGTGCGTGGTCTCCTCGTGGGTCACTCGGTGTGGGCCCGCAGATTCCCCAATCTGCGTGCCCAAGACCCCCGAGGCACCCCACCATATAGCGCCAACAGGGGCCTTAGGAATGTTGGACCAGAGCACCAGGGTGGTTGTTACCCCGGTGCCGTCTCGTCCTTTACCATACGGGATCGTCCCTCTCCCGAGCCCGCTTTGCAGTCTCCTTCTGGAGCATGACGATCTAACAGAAGGAGACCACAGCAATCCAAATCTCATGCTCTGCCAGCATAGCTGATACTACTGCTGGCAAAGAGATATCTTGCCCGATCCAATCGACCAGGATCCGCCACTCGGCAGCCCACGCAGGATACTCGTCGAGCGTGTGCTGTGCGGTTTCCTGGTCGCTATTACAGTGGTGGCACTGTGCCGTAACCTTGCATCCTATCACGTGCAAGTACGCATTGAAACAACCATGCCCAGTGAATACCTGCGTCAGGCGGTAGGTGACGCGCTCGCTCCTTCTGAGCCAGGCTCCGAAGAGCGGCAGGATGGCCTCGACGACGCGCTTGGTTGAGAACTTGGTTGCGCTGCCATCGGGATATCAACCTAGTGCAGATGACGACCTGCAATGCTTCTGGAAGTCTAATGGTAGAAGGGAGACGGAGGGATCTGTTCGTGTAGCTCACGCGCACAGTTCCCGAAGTACAATATATAGAATACTGACGGGCAAGCAACGATGTGCTAAGCTGTGTATCTTAGCCACCAGAGCTTCGTCACCTATTTGCTTTTCGCTCTGTCCGTCCGTCTTTAGTGTAATAATCTTAGATACTCCCTTGAGTTAGTTTTGTTTGCGACTATTACTATCACCATGTCAGCGACGAAAATTACGACAAGAGGACAAAGTTAGGTGTTACAACGGTAAGTATTTTATCATCTACCAACTACGTGTACACATGGTTTAGAACATGAACTCACCTGATTCTTATCAATTTCACCATCCTGCAACTCAGCTTCACCCTGCTCTTGAAATGTGATAATTATCAGAGCTACGAATATGTTTACAAAGAAGAAAGGAAACACCACAAAGTAAACGATGTAAAATATGGACATTTCTATTCGAAAATTTTGTATGGGTCCCCGGTCTTCGTAGGTGGCGGCCATTGAGTTTTGTAATACTCTGTGAACAAAGATTAGAATGAATATGATGGTGTGTTACAAATATGGATGCTGTAAACTGGCAGACTGGCAATATTTAGTTAAAATTAGACAAAAAGTAATCTTTTTGTAAGAGTAAAAGTAGTTTGATTAATATATTATTTTGTTTATTGGATTGATCAATATTCATGTCATCACCACCCATGATGTTTTTATCTGACTTTAGCGAAGTGAAATCTACTTTGAAAGGCATTAGTGATCGTTTTGTATTCTTAATATGGAATTCGTAGACATATCATCATATCGGCCATTTATACGTCCACTGCTGAACAAAGGCCTCCCCTATAGATTTTCACAACTGTGTCATCATTTTGGGGGGTATTTGCCAATACTCACCACGCTTGGCAGGCGGGTTGGTGAGCGCAGTATGGCTACCGTTTCACAGAAGGGACGCTGCTGCCCATCCCTCTGGTTTAGATTCCCTTAGTCGCCTTTTACGACATCCACGGGAGGAGATGGAGTGGTACTATATTCTTAATCCGGACAATTCGTAGTATTCAAACCAATATCAAACGTCATCCTGATCATCATACAAGCGGGAGGACGTGCACTTTTATCTTTGTTTTTTTTTTTTATAAATTTCGCCCCACTCTTGGATTTCTCCTGTGTCGTGGGTGCGTTTACATACAATACGACCAGACCCGGAAAAACTACCTGCAGATCATACAAATATCTGTTCTATGCGGGAATCGAACCCACGACTCGGAGCGCAGCAGCCTGTATCAGCCACTGCACCAGCCGTGCCGTCAAACTTTTAAACAAGCCTCCCCCATAGATTTAACAAAAACCGGTTACATGCTGCAGCATTCAAGTACTCCCAGCTACCTTCACCTCCATTTTCAGACGGCTTCGTTTTATTTTCACTAGATAGTAAATATGTATAGCTGCTTACTGTGGCCACCCCTCCCCGGTCTGCACCGCGAACAACGTAAGCATGGCTACTGCTACGTTGTCGTAGTGAAAGGACTGCGTTGTCCACGTGCGCTGGCTGACCTTTGGCAGCAGGCTGTTTGACTCGTACACGAAATATGACCCTCTGTTACACAAAAAAGGATCAAATTAACATATGACACTAACTGATAAATATATTAGGAATTTTCCGAGTGTACTATACTATAATTGTAAACCACACAAAAGAAAAGCAAGGTTTCCAAAACGCTAATATTTTCATAACTCAAAACGTGAGTTCCTCTAACGATAGACATATAAATACAATGGCTTTTTTGGATATTTGGTCAGGGATGAAAATTCTATCATATAATGTTATCAAACAGCAAGTATTATATTGAAATTTTCTATTATGCCTATATGTTGAATTCCATCTTGTATAGTCGTGCCATCATTCAGGTATAAGTGTGGCCTCCGTTTTTATACTGATTCATCATTTCGGCCGAATGAAGTCCACTGCTGGACACAGGCCTCCCCGAAAGATCACCACAACGACCGATATGGGTGTGTTGTGGGCTCATTGGGGGGTTTTTCCATAATCGCCACGCTTATTTTTATTAATATACTGATTAATATTGCTTAAATATCAACACGTACATTTATTTAAATTCATTTCCTTATAAATTATCATAAACTAATCCAATTGTTACTTGAAATAACCCAGTATGAACAAATCCCTATTTTTAACTAAGCGTCGTAGTATACAAAAGCTATTTGAGTTTAGTTGTGATAACAGTAAGTGAAAGTGCTTAATTTAAAACTAACAAATAAATTGTAATGATATTTATATAAATAAAAATTTATGTTGCTAAGCGTATAACTCGAGAATGGCTCAACCAATTCGGTAATTTTTTTGTATGTTCCTTAAGGCCCACGGAAGGTTTTATCAATAAAAAGAATAAAAAAAGAATTGCGTAGACAATAGTATAAACGTGGGTGAAACCGCGGGCACCAGTAAGTAGAAAATAAATATGTACTGATATTTTAAATTAAAGTGGAAGCATTATTGAAACCTATTTCCCTTAATTTACTCATACACCTCATTTGGAATGGAAAGTAGTAAAGTATTCTTCGTCACTTCTAATCTTCACATATCATATCTTACCGTCCTACATCCTCAACTCGACATACGAGAGATTAACTAATAATTAAACGATTTATACAATTAGTGTGGTGGGGAGAATGCAAATGTTGGTGAAAAAAATGTGGATGAAGGTCGAGAAATATTACATTATAAAGCATTTAAACAGATTTAACTTAGTATGAATAAAAGTTTAATAACAAAACTCAATACTCACTGGCAGTCTTCAAAAGTATTCTTACTGATATCGTTGCAGTGAAAAAATTTACCATTAAAAAGTTGTACTGCAATTACAGCGAATATGAATTGAAACAATATGTACACAATGAGAATGTTAATGACGTTTTTCAAAGAGTTCACAACACAGTCAAACACTGCTTTTAACTTTGGAACACGTTTTATAGTTTTCAATGGTCTGAGCACACGTAACACTCTTAACGATTTTATTGTGGACAGATTCTGCCCCGCCCCTTTCTTCACGCCTCTGTAACAAGGGAAATGCAATTACTAACTGTGTATGTATGATGATAAATTTTAATAGGGGTGACAAAAGTAAAACAAGCCAACATTAGGTATCAGTTATTCAAAAGGTATAATATTACACAAGTACAAGTAGGTTGTAATCTTGTATATTATCATGGACCACGCAGTGGCTGCATAATAATGTAGATAATAAGTGGTCATAACCGCCACGGGCGAATTGGTGATCGTAGTATGGAAAGAAAGAAATTCATTTATAATACATCACAAAAGCTAAGCCACTGTAAATACAGCATAATGATATGTAATTAAAAAAAAACAAAACAAGAAAAAAACAATCTAAAGAGTATAATAATAGTTACTGTAAACGAGCTAAAACATCATCTATCAAAATACCCCAACATTATGTCACTCCAAATTGATGCCTAAATCAGTTGTATCTACTCACCCAGTAATCAGTATCATCATCAACATCATCATTTCAGCCGAAAAACATCCACTGCTGGACAGAAGCCTCCCCAAAGATAGCAACACAACAGACACATAGACAACGACTGGTATAGTTTTGTGTTGTGGGCCCATTGCGGGCTTTTGCCATAATCGTCACGCTTGGCAGACTGGTTGGCGATCGCAGTTAAGTTAAAAATGTTCTCGAAGGACGCTGCTGCCCATCCTCCAGCTATTTCCATAGTCGCCTTTTACGTCACCCACGGGATGAGTTGGGGTGGTGGAATTCTTAGCCGGCACCACACGGCTATCGGGTAATCAGTATACATTATATGAATTAAATAATCGACAGTTCTGCAGTTATGGTCATCCTTGGACGCAACGTCCTCCTGTAGTTTCCTGTCTCCAAGACAGGAAACTACAGTATTTGCACATAAATTCACCACTGAAATTATCTATAGAGCTGCCTTTGCGTTCTATCTTGTTGCGGTGGTGCATAACTTACGCACGCTTCTCTGGCTGTTGATGGACCATATATAATTGCTTGGGTTCACTATAATTACTTGTTTACTGTTAACCAAATGTCAGATCTCAAACCCGTAGCCGTCGAAAGCTCATATAGCGATAGTAGTATGATGTGCCAGACGTTAGATAAATATACGCAGGAGAAACAGGATGTAGATGTCCATTACATCAAGCTGTGACCCACGGTAACGATACAAGACTTTTTGGAAGAGAAGGGACTCTTCGTGATGAACTCCTTTTTCCAAAAGCCGCCTCACAGGAAATGGACCTGGATGAGTACCCGTGATTCCATGAAGAATGAGATTGACTTCATCATGACCGATAAAAGACAAATATTCAATGATGTCATGTTGCACACAAACACGGTTGTCATCAGGTAGTGTTGTTGATCAAACTCATCCGAACTCAAGATCACACATAAAGTGGGATCAATGATAATACACATGTTGCTAAAGTACGTTTAGATGAAATAAAAATCTAAGACCACTATCTCTAGAGACATTGTCAACGTTACCATGTCACAGTAAATAGGTACAAAGAAATAAATAAAAACAGATATACTTAAAGTTTAACTTTAAGTCCGGAACTTACAAAGGTGCATATGACAAGGTAACATGATCCAAATGCAGCGTAAGTGCGTACCCGGGTATTACAGGATGTCGCAGGCAATCATTTAGAGATCCATCATCGAAGTAAACAGTATTGTTTCAGGTGTAACTGATCTCAAATCCAACGTTAGAATGACGAAGGGCTCACTCACATGACAATGGTGGTATCTGTGGTATTGCACCGATCCCATAAGTACACGCCGGGGTGAAACAGGATGTTACAGGCTATATTTTGGACAGCATCATCGAAGTATATATTATTGTTTCTAACGTACCCGATTTCAAATCCGAAGCTGACAAGGGCGCATATAACGACGGCGGCATCCATGATGTTCCACAGGTCGCGTAAGTACGCGCCCGGGTGGAACAGGACGCCGAGGTCCACTATTTTCAACAGCATCTCCACGGTAAATACGCCCGTGAACGCGTAGTCGAAGTAGTTCAGGATTTTGTTTCTGCATGATGAAAAAAAATGGAAGGATAGCTGTCTGACATTTAAAAAAAATTATATTTGTCGTAATACCACTTGCTCGTTGCTTTGCAAATTAATAATGACACACTGACAGAGTTAGCCCATGATATTTGGCTACTACTACTGAATACCTAACATACTAACGTGAAACATTTCACGAAATTTGTACTGCCACGACCACATAAAAAAAGTACAAACATTAGATTTATTTCATTAAAAATTAAAATGTACAACAAGTACAAAACATAGTATGTTTGATTACTTTCGATTCTGAGAGAACACAGTCTCAAATATTACTTATTAACATAAAGTTGTGATATAAGTTAAGAATGTATAAAGTAAACATACCTGTTACTTTCTTCCACCACGGGGTCTTCAGCCGCTAAAGCCGCAGAACTCATACATATAACTACCATGATAAAAAAATCAAAATATCTTAAATTTACGACCCAGTGTGCGCCTCGCCTAATTCTGAAACACCAAAAATATATGGAATTAAAATATGCACACAAGATAAGAAGGAACAAGCAAGAATTTTTCTTCTCTAATTTATTTCCTAACACTTATCTTAAATTTATCAGACAAATTAAATATTTGAATGCTACATATTATACGCTTTATTTATAGAATTTTTGAACCTGCTTACCAATACAGAAACTAAGGTAGTGTCTAATATCTAGATCTTAAATAAATACATAATATATAGTAACGTTATGATTACTGTTTTTCATAATAAATAATAATTTTTAATTTGTTTGTGCTGGTAACACTACCCTGGAAATGTGACATTCGAGTTTACCATAGACTATACACTAATACTGACATAGATGCGCAACTCTGAGACCACAATCATCAAATATGCGACCTTCACTACCAGATGGCGCTACGTTTGCATTTAGTACCGAAACAATCCTGCAGGTGGCGTGCCTCTCCAAACGTACTTTTAATAAAATTTGTTCATTGTATGAAAAAATCACAAGATCGTTTAAATTGCGCCGCAGACCATATATAATATATTGAAAAAAGTTTTGCAATTTAAACCGACCTAATAATTTCTCGAAACTAGAATAGTTCTACAAAAAATAAACAAGGGAAACAGTTTGATGTTTTTTTATTTCCCTTTTCATATAATAATCATATGCTTGCCATTTAACCAGCTTGTTGTCTGATAAGTGCTGGAAACTCGGAATTCGTAAAATGAGCGCAGTCGTATAATAATTCAATCCAATATTATAACACGTAAACACGAAATAAAGTTTTCAAACTTTGTAAAAAGTATGAAGGTAGTGATTAAAAACTTTTCTATTTACCAATTTGTGAAGTGTTGCAATTTTAATAATAAAAATGTTATGGTTTGTCGACATAAAATAAAATATAGCGTTTTATTCATTTACACATAAACAAGAGATTGTAAGTAACAATGTGTTCATATTCATTATTATCATAAATAATTTTATTTTGCCATTTGTTGATTAATGTACTAGATACTACTGCCATCTAGTTATATAATGAATGAAACTAAGATGAAATATGCCGACCGTCGGCAGAAGATGGCTCTAGTTTCTATGCAACTTTTTGTAGCCATCATTTGTATGAGACTTTCACCCCCCTGGAGTTTACCGCTGGTGATCGAGCAATCAGTTCCTGTTATGCATTAATTTGAAGAGACGTTCTGAGTTTGAGACATTTTATATTCTTGTGCAAGTTATTTAAACGAAGTCTGTTTAATCGAACCATGATTAAATTTAATTAGCAATAACGATTGCTAATCACCTTTGTTAATATGGATATAACATTATCCGTAATTCAGATGATAGTCAATGATAAGTTTATTTTAGGCCAGCTCATTACTTCAAAACCTTTTACTTTCCCGGTGCAAATTGCTACATCTATCTCGCAATTATTTATTATAGTAAACCTGAATATTGTAGCTTTAAATTTGCAACTGAATTCAACCATCGTAAATTTAGCTAAATCATCAAATGTATCAGTTACATTTTATGCAGCGTTTCCACATACATATATTAGGTCCTTACATATAAAATTGAGGTGTTGTCGAACTGGCCACTCTGGTCTCAAATATCTGGCGTTTGGTTAGGAATTCGAAATTCAAACTTAAGCTTGTGTATATGTGTTTCGAATTTAGTTATTCATTTGTTTTCGCGTCAAATAATTTTAATTTGTAATCTGTCTGTTCACAATATGGTAAACTTTAAATATAGCGTTATTTACGAATACGAGTTCCATCGTAGCACCAGCGCTGCAGAAACAGCTCGAAGGATTAATTATGTCTCTGGGGACAGACTGCAAAAGAAAACAAGGTACGATTTTGGTTCCAACGTTTTCGTTCAGGAAATGTTGATCTACAGAACAAGCCTCGTGGATGGCCGGAGACCTAGGTTAATAATTAAAAAGTGACCGTGGAAGCGGGTCCATTGCAAACCACTTCAGAGTTAGCGACAGGTGTTGGTGTGAGTGATAAATAGAGATGTGCGGTGTTTAAAACCCAATGTGGGTATTTACCGGGTAAATACACTAAGACTTACAATTTCTTATATATATTACATAAAATTCACAAAACGTTTACGTATAATTCTGCAGATTCTTTAAATGTATATTTAGATTAAAATACACATCAAAATTGTATAACTGTAACCGAATACGTAAACAACCACAGTATACGAGGGCAGTTTGGCAACTCAATGACTTTATGGTGAATAAAAAAAATTAATAAAAAAAAATTGTCTCATATTTGGAAACTCACTACGAAGCACATGCCGTTCTTTTTTAAAATTTGGCGAGAAAACAAGCTTTTTAGGAACAAAAAAGTTTTAAGTATTCTTTGAAAATGGAGAAAAGCGAGTTTCGAGTGCTAATTAAACACTATTTTTACGTGGTAAAACTATTAAGCAGTCCGAAGACAAATTGAAAAAGTATTATGGTGATTCTGCGCCTTCTCATGGGATGGTATATAAGTGGTTCACTGAATTTCGTTGTGGACGTACTACCACTAATGACGCGGAGCGCCCAGGAAGGCCGATTGAGGTCACCACGGAGGTACACATGGTTAATAAAATACATGAATTGTTTTGGCAGACCGTCTAGTGAAGATACGCGAAATAAGTGATGCTATGCACATCTCGACTGAACCAGTTTTTAATATTTTGCATGATATTCTGGGCATGAAAAAGCTTTGTGCAAGATGGGTGCCGCGTTTACTAACCAGAAACGAAATCGTGTAACAGCTTCTGAGGAATGCCTAGCCATGTATAATCGCAATCCGAGTGAGTTTATGCATCGGTACATAACAGTTGACGAAACTTGGGTCCATTATTATACACCAGAGACTAAGCAACAGTCGAAGCAATGGACTTCTACCGGGGAACGTGCCCCAAAGAAGGCAAAAACTGTTTGCTCGGCTGGTAAAGTGATGGCCACAGTCTTTTGGGATAGCCAAGGGGTTATTTACATCGATTTTTTGGATAAAGGTAAGACAATAACCGGAGCTTACTATGCTGCATTGTTAGATAGATTCAATAAAAAGTTGACGAAGAAACGACCGCATCTAGCAAAGAAAAAAATTCTATTTCATCAGGATAATGCACCGGCCCACTCGTCTGCAATCGCGACATGAAAAATTGTCGAATTAAGATACAAATTATTGCCGCACCCTCCGTATTCACCAGATTTTTCCCCTGTGACTTTTTCCTCTTCCCAAACATGAAGAAATGGCTTGGCGGGCAAAGATTTTCGTCAAACGAAGAGGTGGTAGCCGAAACTGAGGCCTATTTTTGAGGGTTTTTTTTTTTTTGATGTTCTGAAGAGGTTGGAACATCGCTGGACTAAGTGCGTAGAGTTGAAAGGATATAATAATCTATGTAGGAAAATAAAAAAATGTATATTCGAGCATTTAGAAATAACATCTTTTTGCCGTGTGGTGCCGGCTCAGAATGCCACCACCCCATCTCCTCCTCCTGGGTATCGTAAAAGTCGACTAAGGAATTAGCCGGAGGATGGGCAGCAGCGTCCTTCGAGTACACTAACAACTCAACTGCGATCGCCAACCCGTCTGCCAAGCGTGGCGATTATGGCAAAACCCCCCAATGAGCACACAACATACCGATGTCGGTCGTTGTGGTGATCTTTGGGGGAGGCCTGTGTCCAGCAGTGGACTTCATTCGGCCGAAATGATGATATGCTGATTTCCTACTCTCAATTAAATTAACTATTTAAAAATATGTTCACTCCTTATAACTTCTAACGATAGGTCTACTTACGGATTTGTAGGTGACAAAATAAACATGGACGAATATGGCAGCATTGGTTTTGGTCCATCTGTCACCTCATCTTCATCACCTTTTTTGGCCTCTTCTTTCTTTTTGTTCTGAAAATATACATGCTCATAATTAGAACACGTTCCTCATATTTTTCCTTTCTACATATTTTCATCTAGCTACTCATGTTATTTTATTTGGCTATAATGTTCTTTATGAATATCGAAGTTAAACTACACTATATTTGTTTCCATTAAACGATACATGATGATGTTATTTTAGCAAGTGAATTCTATTAGGAGTAATATTTAAATTAATAAGATTGATATAACTTATAACTAGAAGTTTCACAATTAGATTTAAATAAAGTAAAGATTATTACAGAAGCTATTACTGATGAATGAACACTGTTTAAACATGCTGTTAAATATATGTAAGTAGAAATAATATTCTTAACATGTTTAGAAGAAATGATACTGTAAAGCCAGAAAGAAGTATAATGTATTGAAATTAATTAACCAATATGTTTTTTTAATGAATCAAGTAGCCACCTAATTGAAGTTAACGTAAAAAGTCGGGTTGATGTTGACATCCATTAGCCATCTATAGATAAAGATCATAAAGATACAATATTATTAAAAACACCTATCATGACATTCTGCCCACAAAAGCGACATCGACCCGTCTAGCATACTTAAAATATTGTTGATATTGAAGTCATGAACGAACACACATAGGAAACAACAATACATTAGACAGCGTGCGACACATAGTCATGCAGTGTTAAGAAAAGCTGCAGAATGAAACCGTGATAGAATTCAATGGAAACAGTGAAAGTCAAAAATATCAACAATATTTTAAGTCGTCGACAATTATACATTTTTAAGCATAGCTTTGCCAATGCCGAGCTCTTTTTACCTTCCTACTCGTTGGCGAAGAGGGACTTAAGTCTACTCCTGGTGGAGTGCCGTCCACCGCGTGTAATGCACCCATCTCTTTCTCCAACTCCTAATTATCCGGAATAATGTATGAAATAAAATTTTGTTCCAATCAACAGCTTAAACCAATTAATACAACCGCTTGAGAGTAAATGCTCGTGGAAGAGTGGTTAAACATGCTATGGCTTTGAAATTGTGATACTATTAACTAAACTCGAAAGCATCGGAGGATGAATTCTAGGTACAATAAGAAAATAGAAGCTTGGAACTTACTTGGAGCTGTTTTTCTTTATCTTCCTCGACTTGTTCCTCTTCTGCCGCTGTCAATTCCTGTAAGCACAGATTTGCAACATTTACACGAGAAGCGGCGTCCGATTTACAAGAGCGCGATGACGCCAACACACATTAAATTGACAAACGTCCCGTCTGTATACACACATCTAATATATTTTGCGTTAGTTGATCTTAATACACACACACATAGTTTATTAGAATTTAAGATCAATTAACGCAAAACAACGTTGATAGCAAAACATACCTGGGCGTTAGCCAAGTTGTCGACAGCGATGGCAAGGAACACGTTCAGCAGTGTGTAGTTTCCGAACAATACGAGGATGACAAAGTACAGCGAGTAGATCATGCCTCTCTGAATGCCGCCCTGAGACTGGATACCATCATACATCACTTCGTTCCAGTCTTCACCTGTTAGGATCTGGGATGAAGAACACATTGCGATTGATGATGTTTCCTTAAGTTTGGTTATTAGCCTCACCATAACGTCAAAGATCAAATATTCAGAACTGAGGGACCCAAAGGTATGCTAGCATTAGAAAAATGTTAATGTCTCCATAACCATATTTATTTACGAGACGAGTAATTAGCTTGAATTCGTCTGCGTCTGCATTAAATTAGAATTAATTAACATGCTTTATTACCTGAAAGACAGTAAGCAACGCGATAGGAAAGGTGTTAAAGTTGGTCGGTGGCGTTCCATCCTCAAAGTTAAACTGTCCTCCAAACAGTTGCATGCCGAGCAGTGCGAAGATGAGGATGAACAGGAAGAGTAGGAACAGCAGCGAGATGATGGATCTCATTGAATTGAGGAGGGATATCACCAGGTTTCGAAGTGATGACCAGTATTTGGTGACCTGGAAAGTAATGTTTTAAATGTAAAACTAATTACTAATAATGTCATCGTCTTCGACACACTAAAGTTTTCACATGGCGAAATCGTAGAATTTGGAGACGATACTACATATGCTGAATACATGTGCATAATATTTAGGCATCCAGTCAACATTAGCTGATAGAGGTTTCGTTGGTATGAAACCCGTTTAAAACCGATTACTCTTGGTTTATGTATTGTATTGAATATAAATTTTGGTCAATACCTTGAATATCCTCAGCAGTCTTAAAGCTCTCAGGACAGATAGACCGAAGGAGCCGCCCTTGACTTCGGACCAGACCACCTCGAAGATGGAGCCGGAGATGACCACACAGTCGAATCGGTTGAAAGACGACTCGAAGTAGATCCGTGGTCCCAGCGCGTACATCTTTACCCACATCTCCATCATGAACAAACCCAGGAACACAAATTCGGCATAGTCTGTAAATAAATAAAATTAGTGAAATTATAATTACATCATGATGACTGCCTTACGATCGGAGTAGTTCACAAATACACAGTTGTACATAGACACTAAAACCAGAAATGGTTATCACTCAGTGCTACCTGTCCCTCACATAAACAATTTTTTATGATCTAGAGTGAGATCTTCCTTCTTATAATAGTAGGCAATACTGTGTGCCAGTATGAGGAGCAATGTAGCTGGAAATATTATACATATGCATTTAAGAGACTAATTTACTAATGTCCTGAGGTGACGAGATCAGTGTGGTGCCAAGCAGGAGTAGTCCTGGGTAGCATTACAATGGTTATAGGCAGGTATAACGGTTACCACCAGGCTAATGAAGTGCCCGTCACCAAGATGAATAAAAAAACCTGTCGTTTCAGTCCTTAGCTAATATTTTTTCAGATTCCGATTTATTTATTTGCTCAAACATGTGTATACATACAAAAATAAACGACATGCAAGATAACATAATTTGGACCTAACAAAACGTTCAAAACAAGTTTTCCATAGACTCATAATTTCGGCCGAATAAAGTCCATAGGCGATTATGGCAAAAAAGCGTGGCGATTATGGCAAATAAGCGTGGCGATTATGGCAAATAAGCGTGGCGATTATGGCAAGACCCCCCAATGAGCACACAACACACCCATATTGGTCGTTGTGGGGATCTTTGGGGGAGGCCTGTGTCCAGCATCATGTCATCATTTCGGCCGAATGAAGTCCACTGCTGGACACAGGCCTCCCCCAAAGATGTCAACAACGACCGATCTGGATGTGTTGTGGGCTCATTGGGGGGTCTTGCCATAATCGCCACGCTTGGCAGACGGGTTGGCGATCGCAATTGAGTTGTTAATGTACTCGAAGGACGCTGCTGCCCTTCCTCCGGTTAATCCCTTAGTCGACTTTTAGGACACCCACGGGATGAACTGGGGTGGTGGTATTCTGAGCTGGCACCGTGTAGACACAGTGTTTCCACAGACTATGGCGTGCAAATTTTATGTGATTAGCTACAATAACAATATTCATTATGTAATCAATTAAAACAAAACCAATAACTAGTACACAAATACTAATAAAATTACAATAGATAATACAATGTCGCACTGAAACTAAATAGATAATTAATACAGATTTGATTTCCGACTGTCCTGCATAATGTTTGTTTTCATTATTTTAGCGGGTAAATAAAGTGAAAATCAGTGTCGTGATCGGATTACGAATATAGCACCACTCCATCTCTTCCGGTTGGTGTCGTAAAAGGCGAAGAGGCTCTAAGCCAGAGAGATGAGCAGCAGCGTTCCTTCTGTGAAACATAAGCCATATTGTGCTCACTAACCCGCCGCCAAGCGTGGTGAGTACTAGCAAACTCCCCCCAAAATGACGACACAATTGTGTAAGTCTATGGAGGAGGCCTTTGTTTACAGTGGATATCCTTTGGCTGATTTGATGATGGTGAAATAAAGTATATTTTTAAGAAACTTACATAAAAATGAAGTCAGCCATTTAGGTTGCCTATAATGCTCCACAGCGACGCATATCGTGTTGAAGAGCACCAAGACAATGACGAACCAGTAGAACCACTGGGTCTTCACAGTGTGCCTGATCCAGAACCGAAACCTCTTCTCAGCACGCCAGAAGTCTGCACACTTGCCGGCCGAACGAGATTTACTTTTCAGAAAACCTGTTGTGATTGAATTCACGTCAGTAAATATCTTTATGTAAAGTTACCGTTGATCTTGCAATTTATTTTCAACACTCTTAATAGCATGTTATGATGTTTGTTTGCTTTACCCAGTTGCATCAAATATTGTTCAAAAATTTAAGGTGAAGCTCCTTGGATTTTGAAATACGAGCCAATACTAAGCTACTTTATATATGGGATACTCTTAACGTCCAAGTTTGTATGCTTTTTTAATAAATACATCGCGTGTAACAAATAAGGTCGTGCTCGCTACCAAATATTGGCAATGAAGAAGTTGTAATGTATATTGCACGATCAACGGCATTTGCATTTAACTAAAGGAATCGGGTGTTTAGCATTCAGCTAATTCTTAAAACTCTATAATGTACGTACGTAACGTTAGCAATCCTACTGATACTGTGTTACAGTAATTTGCGACTTAAATGCTTGTGTAGTAAGCTGAGCCCCTAGTACGAGTTTTGTACGTATCTGCAAATATTTAAATCTTTGCGAAACAGTAAACTACATGTTTACCGCGTTCTCGGTTCCGTTAGGTTGAAGAGTTTGGCCACTCCACTCAATTGTAGCGCCGAACGTAGTAAACATTTAATTTACTGTTACGTTTCAATTGTGAAAAAAACTCGTACTACTGGTTATTGATCTCTAAGTTTTATAACACGCAGTAATTGGGCGGAATGGTAACGGCATCGAAATTCAATCGGGGTCGCAATCCGATACCTCGCTCGTATAAATCACTAACAACCCTCTTCTGGGATAACTGTTATTTTATCCCCAGAAAAATATGTTACGTTTTATAGTAACTTTTTGGTGAAGCTCACGATATACAAGCCTTAGGTGAGGGTAGTGGAAATAGCAGGCCTAAAGGTAGAATGTAAGGGAGAGAAATTAGGTATTCTGACGTTTGTGCGTTTAGATCACTTTAAATAATGGAATCCTTAGATTTCTCAACTGAAACATAGATTTTCAACAAAAAATATAACAGTCATGCAAGTACAAAAGTTTTCATATTTGGACAAGATAAAAGGATACTATTCCTAAAACTATGACTAGTCTAATTATACTACTGTAGAAGATGAAAAGGAATATTCTACCAGCATCGCGTTTGATCCCATACCTTGCTTTTTCTTTGGAACTGTAAACAACCAACACACAAATAGAGTACGAATACGCAATGGCAATGAGTGAAAATAAAATAAAGAGTTATTGATAAATATCATGCAACATTCATGAATTAAGAGTCAAATTACATGAAACGAATTGGACAATGTTTTAACGTAAACAAATATGGCTAATGGACCTGAAAGTTTATATTTACCTGATCAATTTGCAACTTTAATACTATTTAAAGTAGAAAAAGGACAAAATGTAAAACAAATGAAAACATGCTTCTAAATATAGTTTTCTGCTCGAATAATGAACACGAATTATTGATTTCAATAAAAAAAAATTACATATATGTAGGGTCTTTATTATAGTAGGCACACAACACGACACTCAGGTAGCAGAAATTTGAACATTCATAAGAAAGGATAGTGAAACTGACCGTCATCACCGCAGTCTTCGTCTTGTTCTTCCTCTTCTGTGTCTGTGCTTTTACTTTTACCAAGGTTTTTTAACTTCTTTTTGGCCGCTGCTCTTCTTCGCGCTAAAAACAATTTGCATTATTTTTACATGTAGAAGAGACACATTATGATTACACAATTGTGATTCGACAAACGCCGAAGGATGGGCAGCAGCGTTCTCCGATTACATTAACAACTCAATTGCGATCACAAACCCGCCTGCAAAGCGTGGCGATTATGGTAAAATCCCCAATGAGGGCGCCACACATCCAAAACGGTCCTTCCAGTGATTTTTGGAGCAGGACTGTATCCAGCAATTTGGACTTTATTGACATTTGTTTATATAAATGATGATTATGATGATTCGACAAAAACTATGTACAAATTATCAATCAAATGAGAATTATTAACTGTCTTTCCCAACAAAACCCACTTTTGTCAACACTTTTTCACTAATATAATCATCTGTTTACCTTCTATTATGTGCATTTTTTCTTCTTCTGTGGTTCTTTCTTCTGCTAATATTACTTCCTCTGCAATTAAGATTAGTTGATTAGCAAATATATATTGTTTTATTGAACATGAAGACTGATGTCAGTCATATAACCATCTTACTAAAAATAATAAACAACTTCAACGCTTGATGTACACAGGGTTTATGTAAGTTTTGTATAAATATTTAAAAAAGCGAAATACGTTTTTATTAGGCTTAACTTCGTCGTAGTAAGATGGTGAATGTATATTTGAATTTCAGGGGTAGCCCTGTCCAGCCCAGTCACGAGCCAGCGGCGCGCTGTGTTTTACGCGCGTCTCTCTTGAGGAATGTGTATGTGTATAGAGAGAAAGCCGTAGGGTTTTAGCCCGTAAGATCCGGCGAAGTCCACTAAAAGGAAACCCCATGACAAAAAAGAGGTATCAGACAACTTTTAACAAATGTAAATCGTCAATATGAGAGCCAATTCTCGTAATAAATTTGCACTATGATTGAAAGTTGACCGAACTAAGATTAAATTACGAATAATAACAATTTATGAAAAAATATTATTAAAAATTATATGTAAAAAATTGCATTCTGCTACTCTTTAGGTTCGGTTGAATACCGAATAGAATACCGTTTTAACTTCCATCAACTTTCGATCCATTTTCTATGTTAGTTTGGAGAACTATACTAGATCGGAACAATAAATTGTACATTTTTAAATTATGAGAATCGACCTTCTGGATATATCGGATGTATTTCTTATCCACATTTCACCCACTACATTATGCAATTTTTTTGGTTTGTAACTTAATTCTTTATTTAATTTGAACCACAATTAGTCCATGGCTTTATCAGCAACTGGATTCATGTTGATTTTATCAAATTAAACATTACAAACATTGGTTGTCTTCGAAGCTTTTTAAATAAAAATTAAGACAGAGAGGTAACTAAGTGTTTATTAAAATGAAATCACCTAATTGAACCTAGGGCCTACTATACATGTAGTGTCACTTCATACGCACGTTTTCGTCATTTTACGCTTATTTGCAGCTTGCATACAAACAAAGGAATATCTGTCTACGGAGTGACAAGTCTCGCATTTGCGTGGGTGCATGCGATCTTCATGCTTCTTGAGTGACAGCATGTCAGAGCTTAGCGCACGAGAAGACGTAAATAATGCCAAATTTCCAAGCAATACAACCAAAAACATTCGGTAAAATGATAGAAATACAGAATCATCATCTGATTACTCTCTGGCAGCAACAAACAATTAACAATTGATGGTTCTTTCTATATATGGATGAAACCAACATATTCTTCGTAATATCTTACCTAATCAGACATAGAATATGTATGCGACACACTTACCAGCTTTACATATCCACTCAACGTAACCATTGAGTTCTCTCTCGAGTTGCTGCTGTCTTCTTAACTTTAGAAATTCTTGTCTATTTTCTACTTTCTCTCTTTCTTTAGCGAATTCACTGCAAACATAATTTTCCGCATAATGACCTACTCTAGCACTAATGAGAAATTATATTTACAGGAACGTACTGTTTATTTACTGTCGTAATCTAGAAAGATCTATAAAAAGTTTATAGCTCGTTAATGAATAGCATCTAAAAACGATGTTAGCTTTAACACCTACGACTACATTAAACACGCGAAAATAAATGGCAATCTAGGACAAAAAATAAGGATTGAGCGAAACGCTCATTAATTTTATAATTGTGCAAGTGATACTTGTACAAGTACGATATTCCTCCAACCAGACCACACAATTTCACACAGCCATTTCTTTAGCATTACTTTAGCACACATCATCAATATTCAAAAGACCTGCTTCAGTAATCCAGTCGAGGTAAGCATTGAAGTCCGTGTTGAACATTTGACGAGCTCTATCTTTTACGAACTGAGCCCTTCGTTCTACACGTCCTCTCTCATTAGAGAATTCTCTGAATTACAAGGTTTACAAAAACAATAATATACTTTTAGTAAAATACAGTAAAAATAGTTATCAATAAATAATGTTGACTTACCCACTAAGAACACCGAGAACTAAGTTGAGCATAAAGAATGAACCCAATACTATGAGAGGCACAAAATAAACCCAGTTGAACGCACTGCCTAGAGCATCATTCGTCTGTAACAAACAAAATCATAACCTAAGACTTCTTAAATCGATACTAGATAAGTTACGAAGGTGATTTTATCGAGTCGGCGATGAATTGGACTCAGAAGAAGAGTTTACAACATAGAATGGAATATCCTCTCGCGTGTCAATTGGCGGCAGGCGTGTAGACACAATAGATTTTAAATTGTGTCTCGTTTTACGATACCCAATGAGATATGTAGAAAATAATATTTATTTAGAAAATAAGAAAAAGAATGTCATCATCGTCATATCATCCAAAAGGAAGGTTGTTTCAACCGGTTATATGCCGTGTATCGTCATTTAGGTGCAAAATTGTAAAGCGCTGTCCCACACAAGAATTTCTCCTTAGTCGTGGGTACAGTTTACAAACATGAATCTCGCATGCACAAACACCCGAACCCGAAACAACTATCTGTAGATTCCGTGCGGGGCGTATCCTCGGAACGCAGCACAGCAAGCCAATCGCTTAGCCACTGCGCCCACCTTGCCGACAAATGTGCGCACTACGTTTGGCAGGCGCGTGGCTTGGTGGGCGCAGAACGGCTGCTGTTCTACAGAGGGGTCGTTCCTGCCCATCCTACTCTGGTTGAGTCCTTGTCCATACCTTGGGTCCCTTGAGTGATGACAACATCCACGGGAGGAGATGGAATAGCGCTATGTTCTTAATCCGGACTCCACACGGACAAAACCAGAGTAACATCATCATTTCGGCCAAATGAAGTCCACTGCTGGACACAGGCCTTCCCCAAAGATCACCACAATGACTGATATGGGTGAGTTGTGGGCTCATTGGGGGGTTTTGCCATAATCGCCACGCTTGGCAGATGGGTTGGCGATCGCAGTTGAGTTGTTAATGTACTTAAAGGACGCTGCTGCCCATCCTCCGGCTAATCCCTCAGTCGACTTTTACGACACCCACAGCAGGAAATGGGGTGGTGGTATTCATCATTCAAGCCGGCATCACACGGCAAGGTTTCAATGGTCTTTCATGTTTACTGTCCCTTTTACTTACTATAACCAAAGCTTTATATTGTAAACAAACAAAACGCAGTCGTAATCGTAATTTGTCGCAACTCCCCATTTGACTGTTCGTTGTTAGTCAGCGGACCGCTAAGCTCCATTAAACCGAAGTTTTGATCTCGTAGTATCGGAATCAGACTCTTATTCGGAGGTAACATTTGTGACCACACAATTGTAGAAATCTATAGAGGAGGCCTTTGTTAAGTATTGAACGTCTTTTGGCTCATATGGTGATGATGACTTGAACCGGAGGTTCCTACGGAAAGTTGAAGCTTCGTAACATCTCTAATGGTTACGAAGGGTGATCATAAAAGGAATGTCTTGTTCGAAGCAACAGAGTATCTAAGAGTAGATTTTTTTTCTTAAAAGCTATACTGACCATGGTGTTTCCACACACTGCGTACATAAATTAAACTTAGTATCTTACGTTAAATTCATGCTCAGTGTGTGGAAACACCGTGGTACGTATAACGTTTCAGAAAAAAAGCCGTAGTATTAATTACAATATACTTTCGCAAAATATGTATTGTCATTTTGAGAATTGCAAAACAGCACAATAACCTAAACTGAACAGGTTATAATCTCAGATTAAGCCTCAAGATCTAGAAGTAACTGTACGGGAAATAAAAGAAAATAAACTCATTTACCCAATAAAGGATGGCAGTCCAGCCCTCCATGGTGATGCACTGGAAGACCGTGAGCATAGCAAAGCCGATGTTGTCAAAGGACGTAATGCCTCTGTTCGGCCCTTCCCACTTTTCTAAGCATGTGCTCTTCTCGTAGACACACACGTTCGCACCAAATGGTGCCAGGGTCGAGTTGTCCGCGTTGCACGGCGTAGCACTATCGCCTTCGTTTACTATTTCACCTATTAGAATACAGAATCTTATTATTATGCGCTCCAAATCACATCAATTAATAGTTGTATTTTTGTTATACCCCTAATGTGGAAAACTAGCATACGGCCTGCCTGATGGTAAGCGGTTACCGTAACCTCTGAAGGCTTGCAACACCAGAGGTCTCATTCACTCGTTGCCGAACCTGTAAAGTCTCTCAGGAAAACCTCAGTATGGAGCTGATTTCACAACCTAAGCGTGCGCGGGAGAAAGTTCCTCTAAAACCGTACGGTACAAGACCATTTTGGCTCTGGGTTATGTTGGTGAATTCCACGCCGATGACGAGAGGTGCAATGGTAGTAGGTGCCGTTGGCATCATATCGAATAATTCCTTAAAAGACTGTCCGTTGCACAACCGGTTGAACAAATACAAAGAGGCAAAGTCAGACCTTAGACTTAGGGGTTCTAGATCGCTTGCGAGCTTGGGACTGTCAACAATCCTAACTGCAAGTTTCTATGCCAAGTCAAAAGGTCCAAGCTGGTATTCAGGTGCTCCCACTCATAAATGGCAGCAGTAAATTTCTGTTTCTCAAAGTCAGTTTTCTATCTTCAGTGGAGGTTAGCTGATCTGATTTTATAAGAATTGCACGACTCTAAGAATTCAAAGATTTTTCTATTAACTGATGGAAATTGTTAATTCTATTGATTAGTCACTTCACTAATAAGTATAAATATATAATAAGTCAAGTTACTCATACGCGTACTTTTAATCGAATCTGGAGGGATACTAAGTTTTAGGGAAGGCTAATACATTTTGGTGTTAATATCGGCCGGAAGGCAGAACGTACGCAGGCGTTTAGCAGAATCATAAATTATTCTTTACACGTTTATATTCAATATATATCTGTTCTATATCTGCCTTATTTACGTCAAATTACGAATTCTATAAAATATTTGAAACTTAGTAATGTTTTGCTCATTATATTGATAAAATCTAACGACTTCCTCTACGGTCTTAAAATATCAAGAATAGTTTCCAATGTAATTAACTTTTATAACCAACAATTAAAACGCGGAAAACTTATGAACTCCACTTGCTAATTACATTTTGAACTTTAGCCGGTAATTTAAATTTCCACATGCAATGGCGTTGCTTTTGGTTGTGGGTTTGCTTAGGACTGCATGTAACTGTCGTCCAAACTAAAACTGGGTTGCCATTAATT
The DNA here is from genome assembly GCA_947459985.1 of Diloba caeruleocephala. Classification (NCBI taxonomy): domain Eukaryota; kingdom Metazoa; phylum Arthropoda; class Insecta; order Lepidoptera; family Noctuidae; genus Diloba; species Diloba caeruleocephala. The sequence continues at coordinate 6,882,739 of OX381607.1, forward strand.
CATGGCAGGCATGCTAACACCGATAAAAATGGTTGTAATATATGCAATTACACTGACATTGCTTGCAAATTGTACGCTTTGTTTGAACGGCAATTTATTGTCTTAATTTTTAGTTTAGATATATACTTATTTTTTCAGTATTTAGGAAGCAAAGTAAACTGTTCCAGTGTTTGTAACTGGTACGATTAATCAAAGTAAATATATTTTTATATAATAGACATTTGTTTTCCGGCACGGCCTTTGTTCGGGCGGTGAACATATTGTGGCTGGTACATACGGTCAGTTTACCCTGATCTCTCATCATACCGAAAGCCTAAACAATGCGAGATCAGCTTATACTGGTTTTATAGCTTAATGTGTAGCCGTGTGTACGATGAAATATATTTTTATTACTGTACAGACCTTTTAACATTAACAGATAGCTCCATTGTAAAGTAGGCCAGGAGTTACGGTGTACTCTCCAATTTAATTTTGATTAATAACAAAAACATATTTGTTATATACTAGTGCTAGGTATCTTATTGCAAGCGGCCAGCTAGGTAGTTACCACCCCAGTGTCGGATGCTCGCCGCGAAGCAGAAGAGTAGACATTTATTTTTATTGGTCTCCAGTGGAAATTCTACATGGAACTTCCTTCGCCCAGGGGAAGAGCGCAGGGGTATGCCGGACTCCTACCGGCTAAAACCACTGGAACGGTCATCTTCGGCACCGAAGGGGGCTCCAAGTCCTCGTAAGATCACACTAGAGCCGCCCATTGGCGTCACGCCTTTAGGCACTTCTCGGAGAAGTGTAGACATTACTATGTTCCGGTTAGAAGGGCATTGTAACTAGTCAAAATTACTGCTCATAAGAGAGTAAATAACTAATGTCTCGAGTTAACGAGCGCAATGTGATAGTACACAGGGCTAGTCCTGGGTAGAATTACAATTTTTATTGGCAGACATGACGCTTACCATCAGGTGAAAGACTTGCCCATCACAACACCAGATTGTATACAATAAAATACTGTAGTAAAGCTAGAAAATAAATTTCAATAATTAATTAAATTGTACTCACTAATATCTTCTAAATTATAACAAGTCTTATGTAGCGCCCCCGAGTAAAACTCGAGGCCGATGATGGCGAAGATGACTATCGCGAAAAGCACCAAGAGGCCGATCTGCAGCAGCGGCGCCATTGCCTTTATGATGGACTTCAATACGACTTGCAGACCTACACGAAAATGGTATTTGTTTTTATCATGCAATAAGGCTCATTATTGCAATAGTTGCCCTGTAATTTAAAAACCTTCATCAGGCTCATTATGTCTGTTATTTTTTATATGAATATAATTAAAGGCATTTGTTAAGAACGTCGTTGCTTATTCATCTTAGTATTCTTGCATTGTATCTCAGTTTATAAGAAAAATGTTAGGAATCCAAGATGTTACATTCAAAACAAAATATCTTTATATATATATATATATTACAGCGAGGAGATGAATTTAAATTTGCCAATGCCAATGTTGCGGACCGAATATGAAATAAGTAAAGACTTATTCATTCTGGCTTTTAACAGAGTTACGAAATGTTTGAAAGTAGTCAGGAACTGAGTATTCGATTTTATATCGAGATCTGTTATCAATATACTCAATCTTTAAATTTGCTCGGGAAGGTAAGCAGCGGATGTAGTTATGCGCATAAGCATAGGTATGCATATCAAGTTCTAGCCAGATGGACCAAGTTCATGTAATTAATGTATTAATGAGACAAAATAAAAATGTATATACTCGTATATTGTGTTTTAAAATTACAGGGCAATAATATGATCAATAAAAAAAAATAAGAAGAGATTTCGACAGAATTTTCATAGTCAAATACATATAGAATTAAATAGGTAACAATTTATATAATTACCAAAATTTATGGCATTTATTTCTCGACGTTAATTTCTAATTTTATCGATGATAACATTAAAAGGAAAGTTAATAAAATTCCAATAAGAAATAGATTTTCTCACTAAATATTATCTAAAGATGAAAGTCAATAACTATTATAAAAGACATCGTAACAATGGTAACACAACATAAAATCAAAAAGTTATCGTGCAAAATGAAAGCCCTGTTGCATAATTTTAATATAAAATGGCGCCAAAGTGTTTTCTTTTTATTATATCTATCTGGCCAGAAATATTTACTAAAATAATTGTATTATCAAACTTTTAAATTCTAGTTTTCTTGCTATTCAGCCAATATTATTATTTACATAAATAAAATTATACAACAATGACAATTGTGAAACTACAATACTATTATCTAATCTATGAATGTTCTAGAACTCACTAGGAACGCCCGATACTAATTTAAGGGGCCTCAGCACCCTAATGGCACGCAAGGTCCTGAAGTCGACGTCGGCTGGCGCGATCGGCAGCTGCGTGATGATACTGCCAAACACATATCACTCGATACTATAGCTTGAACTAGCAACTAACTGAATAATAAAATGCTACTAAAGACTGTGCTTTTTGTATAAATAAATATATTAAAATAATAAGTCTGTGAAATACGACAAATTAAAACAAAACTAAACTAATTCTTGACTTCTATAACAGTAAATGAAATAGTAGTTGACATAAAATAAGTACAAAGCACAGCCTTCGTTTAATATAAAATAACTACAATCTAAATATCGTGTATCTAATTAGATAGATTGTTATACTCTGTGTAATCATGTTCATTTTTTAGTTCATTTTATTCTAAATACACCATATTTATGCACACCTAAAACCATTTCTTTATCTAATTTCTTACGTATTAGCTTTTATATTTGATGTAAACCTACTCATACACAAAATGTATAGCAAATATTTACTATTATGCAACACGTAGCTTTAAAACATTAAACATTTTCAATAAATCACATATTAATTAAAATTCACACATTTTCTAAACTATGTTAAGTTATCAATAAACATGTCGAGAATACGAGGCTACGTATTTTTTTACTAATAATATTAAAAATTCTATTTTCGATAACTAGCTGTAGTTCTACATTCAAAAAAGTTTCAAAATTCGAAAACATCTAGCGAGTAACGTCTATAACAAATAAGGTAGAGGTATTATGTGAACTTTTCGCCAATTACTGTGAATTACTTGGTATCCGCGAGACGAGCTTGAGCGGTCGTAGCACTCTGAACGAGCGCAGCATCCGCAGGTCAACATCCACGTTGTATTCGGCGAATATCGTCATCGACCTAGTTTTTGTTATCGAATATTCAATAATGTCAATCCTTCTTTGTGTTTGACAAAACCTAATGCCCTACGTTTTGTAGTATCAACCAATTGTGAGGCCTAATAGTTTGTAAATGGTAATTTGTAATTTAGAACATGGTTCACTGTAAGCAGCCTCGATGTTCGAGTAGAACTTCGAGGTTACTTTTTCGAAGTGGATAATTTCTATAATGTAATATAAAGTTATGCAAACAAAATATGTTGAACAATACATATTTTGAAAATCAGTGTTTTAAGTACCCTAATGTAACGCAATAATAAAATTTCTTTACATAACTTCCATCAACACCTCTTAGACAATAATTATTGCTAGTAAAATACGAAATAAAATAAAAAATCACTCACCCAGTTACTACAACGAAAAAATCCATAATGTTCCAAATGTTCCTAAGATAGGATTTCTTATGTAAAACAAAACCTAATGCTAAGATTTTTAATGAGGCTTCTACACAAAATATTCCTAAAAAGTACGCCTCTGTCTTTTCCTGTAACAATGAAAACGGTATTCAGTATTGCGTTTTATAGACATTTTTTATATACATAATTTTGTAACGATGATATTCCTCATTATTGTTTATTTGTATCGTGGGTACAGATCAGACATACATCTCACAAGCAAAAATCCAGACGCGAAACAACTATCTGCAGGCCATATAAATGTATGTTCCGTGCGGGAATCAAACTCGCGATTTTAACACCGCAGGCCGTTGCTTAAACATTGTGCCAGCCGTCAGACTATATAATGTTGTACAGTACATGGTAAAATGTATATAATATCAATAAAAAGACAAGGAACAAAAGCAGCAGCTTATTTCAGTGTGTTTACAAATAACAACATACTACAATCAGCACACAACACACCCAGACCAGTCGTGGTGATCTATGACCCGGTCTGTGTTCAGCAGTGGAATTTATTCGGCCGAAATCATGAAGCACCATATCAACCCGTAAACGTAGTGGGCGCTGAAGATGGAGGGCCCGTAATACTGAACAATAACCGTAATACTGAATGGTTCATCATATCATCATCGTCATATCAGCCATACAACGTCCACTACTGAACGAAGGTCTCAAGATTGTTGTCGTCAGACGGCTTTCGTTAAGCGAAGTCGGAAGATTTTGGGCGGGTTGAATAACTCTGACACATGGGCCGAAGTAAGGTGCGCCGATCCGTGTGGTTTCCAGATTTAGAATATAGTACCACACCATCTCCTCCCGTAGAAAGGTTGGCAAACTAAACCAGAAGTATTGGCGGAATTGTTCCTTCGGTGGAAAAGTAGCCAAACTGCGCTCACCAACCCGCCATGTGTGGTTCGTTAACGTTCTCCCCATAATGATGAAACAATTGCGAAAATCTATAGGGGAGGCCTTTGTTCAGCAGTCGCCGTCCTTTGGCTGATATGATGGAGGATCGCCACTAACTACACAAGAAAAATAATATAAACAAATGATTTTGTATCAGTAAATGTTGTGGCATCGAGGTGTACGGGCTTCGCTTCATAAGCACATAATATCGAGGTCAAAGCCTGGCATGATGTAAATTTGGCACTGTCATTAGTTAATCTAACACACCATTGCGTTAAAGAGAGGGAAAACATCGCGAGGAAACCTGAGGGCCAATATTCTCGTAATTGATTTACATTATAATTGAAAGTTGACCGAACTGAGATCAAATTATAATTTATGAAAAACAATAGTATTCTGCCACTCTTAAAGTTCAGTCAGATTTCAGTATGATCTCAATCTAGTCTCATTTCAATCTCCATTTTGACGTTTATTTAATGTCAATTTTAGTACCTGTGACAGTTCGAAATGTTAGCATAATACCGTTTTGACTTCGATCCATTTTCGATCTCATAACAGTGTATGTTAATTTGGAGTTTGGAGAATACCATTTGTGACATTTACGACATTGAGACTAAATAGAATATTTTGAATTTTTTTAAACTACGTGAATTGGCGTTCAGGATCTCATAGTAAGAAAACCACCACCGCATCTCATCTCGTGGGTGTCGTAAAAGGCGACTATGAGATTAGCTGGAGGATGGGCAGCAGCCTCTTTCAAGTACAAATAAAACACAACAGTGATCGCCAACCCGTCTGAACCTCCAAAACCCCCCAATGACCACACAACACAAACACATACTGGTCGTTGTGACAATATTTGGAAGAACCTTCTGTCCAGCAGTGGACGTTTTTAGGCTGAAATTATGATGATGATCTCATGGTCTCAAAATCACCAACATGTAATGAGTTAGCGTGGTGATTAATGCTCGTTCCTTCTCTGTATGAGAAGAGACCTTGCCCTGCAGTGGCATAGTTACAGGCTGATATTTATACGAATATGCAGTGATAGCCTAGTGGTTGAACGCGTGCTTTCCTTACAGGAGGGTCTAAGTTCGATTCCAGCCTGTACCTCTGTCTTTTCTGATTCATGGCGGATCAGAATCTTATTATCACTCGCGTTAACGGTAAAGTCTGCACATCATATCCTGCGGGAGTGTATTCTTTGGCGGGATGAACGCAATGTTATGTTTGACAGCTTGCAAGTTACATTCGGAGTTGTTTACTATAAAGACCTTGTTGCAACTAAGACGAATTTCCGTGCGTTCAGGCGTCTTTGCCATACCTACTATTGGAATCAGACACAATAGCTCACAACATAGAACCCGTCATTAAATAGTTATAAACATTTTTGTACCCGTGGTGCTTGGCAACTAGGCTTATCCTAGTTGTACACTCCCAATTATTGTGCCTATGGCCTCTAGTATTTTTTCTGTCTTCTGCTTGCTACGGAGGGAAGTGGAACGTGTATTCTTTCCTACTCCTCCTTTTTCTTTTCTGATTAATTTCGTTGCGGGTTCCAAGACAGTTATTCATTTCTCTGAGTTCATTGGTCGGTGTTATTTTCGGTAGTCGCAATTGTAGATCCTGGCTTACAGGAGTTGCAGTGGTTGGGAATGTGTGGCGGGTTAGCTCCAATAAAAAACAAAAAACAGGACACCTGTGAACCTGAGCGGGAACTAAAAAAGAAACTCAGTGGTGTGTGTACTTAGTCCGCCAACCCGCGCTAGGCCAGCGTGGTGGACGAAAGCCTAACCTTTCTCATCGTGAGGAAAAGGTCATAGCAGCTGTGCATAGCAGTGGGACAGTAGTGGGCTTATTATGTTATGTATTCATAGGGTTGGTGGATCGTCGAAGCGATTGGAACAAATGTTTGTATTATCTACAAATAGTTGTTCTGGATCTGTGCGTTTGTCCATGATACTTGTAAACTGTCTGTAAACTGTACCCATGACACAGGAATAATCCTAGTATAAGATAACGGAACAAAATGTATAGAAGTATAAAGTGTCGGAGAATTAAACATTGTTTAGCTAATTACAACGTTTAGATCAGATTTTACATCATTTCCCTCGATTTTAAGTAATCTTACTAACGCATTTCATGGATTCGCTAAAATGCACGTTATGTTTATGCAAATAAAGATGTAATTACCAGATTCTGTGCTAAGATGGTCTTATCGCCGTTGGGCAAATGCTCTTCCAGCGCCAGCACCACGCAGTTGGCGATGATGGTAAGCAGCACCGCGTATTCGAAGGGCGGCCACTCGATGATGAACCTTGTGTACCTGGAAATAGAATTAGTATTTCATATTTAGTAAAAGCAACATTATAAATAATTATGTTAAAAATATGCGAGTACCTAAGTGTATGAGGATAAAATAAATTACAAGCACTATTCATATTATATTCTTCAATTGTACTTATAATATGAGATTTATTATTAATAATAATAAATCCGTATGGTGTCCGAAAAATAATATAACTTCACTCCACTCCTCATGTTATAAAAGGCGACTAAGGGACTCTAAACCAGAGGGGTTGGAAGCAGCGTCCCTGCTGTGGAACATAGCCATACGGCGCTAACCAACCCACCTGCCAAGCGTTGTGAGTACTGGTAAATTCCCCCCAAAATGACGACACAATTGTGGAAATCTATGGAGGTGGCCTTTATTTAGCATCATTCGGCTTATATGATGACGATATGAGCCTTAATCATCACATCAGCCCCTACGTCCACTGCCGAACCTGTGCCCCCCAATGCTCTACAGTGTGTGATCATAGATATTGCCACAATCACCACACTTGGTAGGCGGGATGGTGATCACAGTATGTTTTTATTATATCACAAGGGAGGATGCTGTTGCCTATCATCTTGATATCAGCCCTTAGTCACTGTATATGACCACCATGGTTGGGGAGGGTTATGGTCTATTCTTAGCCAGGAACCACGCCATTCATTTAATATTCTATGTGTATACCGCTTATTAATCCGCAGGAGTAGTACGTTCGGCTACATAGCAAGCTATACATGTCCAGTATAAGCTGATCTCACATTGTATAGGCTTTCCTTACCATAAGAAATCAGCTTAAACTAGATTTGTATAGCTTGATGTGTAGCCGTGTGTACCCTAGTTGACACTTCAATTCAATTCAATGAACATTTTTTTATCAGAAATGAATTAGGTAACTATTTTCTTTGGCCTAAAAAGGCCTACAAATAAAATGCCATTGAAAACGAAGTAGTTTAAAAAAGCTTAATTATAGTAGATAAGTACTTAATGTATTCCATTGAATAACAAATTGTCGCAATAAACCAAATCAATTTTATTTAAACAAAAGATTAAATAAACCGCTTTAAAATCTGTTATAATAAACAGCTTTTTTATTCTGCAATTTATCGAAAAATAGCGGTTGCATTACATTGACACGAAAACCGTTAATGACCCACCGCTAGTTGACACCGGGGTACAAAGAACTGTTTTAGACGATTCTCCGGTAAGCACGAATATAACAACATTACAGTTTCAAAATTACCTAAGACATGTTCATAATGACAAGTTATTAATTTGCTCTTAAAACTAAGCGAGGAGCTGGTGTCATAATACGCAAAATTATCGCGTTAACAATCGATTAAAGACTATAATAGCGCAGCTATTTCACGATCCAACTAGAAGATCATTACATAATGCAGTTTACGATGAAGCTTGTAGGAAAATAATTTAACGTATGAACGTAAAATCGTTGTATGGGGTTAAGTATGTTTAATTAGTTTGTAAGTATAGATGATATGGTGTGTATTATCTTATATTATTACCTGAACACCAGATATTTAATTACCTTGTTTAGTATTAGTTACTAAAGGAAAGGAATAAAGCTTATGTAAATAAAAAGGTACGGTGTGTGTATATTGCTTCTAACGCAGGTAAAATAAAGTAAGCATACACACAAAACGTTTTTCATACAAACAGCTTCAACCAATCAAATGAAAGCATTTTGATCCCGTTCATGGCTGTATAAGCTATGATTCTTTTGTCTTCTCTGCATGGAAAAATATTATTTACAAAAAAAAAGTGATGCTAACAATTACATAGCGTTTTTCCATTTCATAGAATTAAATTACCACTTATCTTTATTTATTCGTTTTAATATTATTCTACCGTTGAGTATTCGAGTTGTTTACTTCTAAGGGATTTGATATGCTTAACATAATTTTCGTCATTAATATCCATAATCCATATCCATCCTCTTTCCCACTTTTTTCCTCATAGCGTTGAAAGCTAGAGTTGAAACCTTGAGGTTAGAATCAGAATTTGCATACAAATATATACAACACGTTGGCGTCGGGGGCCGCAGGTGCGCATATTGGGGAGTCTGCGTGCTCATACCGAGCGACCCCCAGTAGACGGTGGTGCGCACGTGGTGACGTGCCGCTGTGTGCCCAGCACAACGCACATCGAGACTTAGGGGCAATCCTATGGGAGAAGTGCCAGTGCTCCGGGGGGCGGCCTCTTTACAGTCTTCTGCCATCCGCTAGAAGGGGGGGTCGCTATACAGTCAGCCGATGTGCCTAAAGACGTGGCACCAGGGCGTTCGTTTTTGGGAACCTAAAGCTCAGGTGGTTATAGCCGGTGAGAGTTCATCAGACCCTTCCGCTATTTCCCAGGGTGAGAGAACTTAATGAGGATTTACCTACTATAATATTAGGCAACCGAGCCAAACATGTCGGTACACCTTAAATTTAAAGAATTTAAAGAAACATAAGTAGCAGTTCTTCGACTAATCAAGTATGTTACTTTCGACCTGTCCTATATACATAACTTAAAGTTATCATCATGAACTTATTCCGTGACAACATGGAAATATTTCAAATGCGGCCGGCTTCATAATTAAATGACTGATGTGTTCGAGGTTCGGGTTTGTTTCAATGGAATTGAATCGATTACTTCGAAACATTTTGTATTCCTGGTTATTTTCTTTGTTCAATAAATTGGCAGGAAAACTTTCGCGTGTAAAAAGGGTTGTTCAGGTGTGATAACGATTAGATTTTTATCTACGACTTTCGAAAAGGGGAACCAAAATATTATAATTTATGATAAACTAACTGTCGCCCGCGGCATCACCCGCGTTACAAAAAGCACGGAACAATGTATTTATTTATTTACAACCAAAAAGCTTACAAACGATTTTCATAGATTTAACTTCAAAAATAACGGATACTCCATACAAACTTTCACCCCCTCTTTTACCCGCTTAAGGATACAGTTTAGAAAAACAGTGAAACACATATTTCTTTATTTTGAACTATAAAGCCAAAAACCAAGTTTTATAGATCTAATTTATAAAATGACGGAGTTTCATACAACCTTTCAACCCCTATTCTACCACCTTAGTGTGGAATTTCTAAAATTCATTCCTTAGTGGATGCCTACATTAATAAAGGTATCAACAGCCAACATTTTAAGCTGGTAGCCCCAGCGGTTTAGGCTCTGCGTTGATGAATCAAGTTAGTCAGGACAAGTAATATGTATGTATACATAGATATTTATATATATAATAAAACGATAGAAGGCTGGGTACAAAACTAACTGACTTTGGTGGACTTGTTTATCAACGGAGTGTATTTAGTATTGTATACATACTTTTTGTATATGATTGTTTTAGTTTCTAGACTAAAACTACGAAACGCTAATAATATTGCAAGACATAGTTTTAATTTCAATTCATTCGATTCTATCAATTTTAAATCTATTTTCTAAAATAATCTAAAACACCATACAACTTGTCCCATACGAAGAAACCCTAACAGTGTCTCGTTCCCGCAATACAATTACGAATACGTAGTGTACGAACGTCCGATTGTTTACAAAATGCATAAGGGGCAAACAAGGTGTTCGTTTAATATGTATAAGGGGGGCAATAACGCTACCCCCCCCCCCCCCCCCCCACTCCATGTAAGTCCTGGCCAGATGTTGCGCTGGGATAAGTCGTAATATGAACACGATAGTGAATGCTTCTGGATGGCTGATTTTAGTTTCCTTTGCAGGGAATATGCTAGCAGGTAGTATATTTGAGTAAGTTTTAATTTGTGATTAGATTTGGGTTGTAATTGTTTAGTTTTTAAAAGTATGGACAGTAATAGTGGCGTTGGTAAGGCAAAGGGACTACTTTATATTTGCGCGGGCGTCTAGCGTCGTTTACTTAATATTAGCTATCATTAAGACATAACAAAAATATATAGATACCAATGATAAATTCATTTGTACTTGTAAATACATCTACACATCTACATCTGGCGCGAGGGATGTAGGACTATGTATGAGGTATACAACGATAAGGTCTATTGCAATGGGTGTTATATGGTCTTAAAAGAATATATATGATAGAAACTACAACGATAAGGTCTATTTGCAATGGGTATTATATGGACTAAAACTTAAAAAAATAAACGGAAACAATTACGTTTGCCTTCAATCCTGTGAATTTAATTTCTTTGGCAGACGGTGCTGGTCACCTGAATATCATAGGTAGGTAGGTTGGTTAACTCTTTAAAAAATATTTTATGAGTAACCAGCTGGTCACACGATTAGTGCTTGATTTATTCATTTAAGACAATATCGGGTAGACTACTCGTGACCTCAGTCAGTGCAACTTGATCGAAACGGTTAGTCAAAATATTGTTTTGATAATAATCTAACCGTGAACAGTTCTGTTAATGTCTTAAAATAATGTATTCAATTCGCGAAAGTATAAGAACTACTCTAAGACCAAGTATCTATAGACGGATAGTATTAAGTATAAACAAGAAATCTATTACCACCGCTTATAAGCACATGCGCAACGTCATATGAAAGAAAGAGATGTCGTTAGAGCATTGGTTATAGGAAAATAATCGAATGGCACCGTTTCGTACTAAATTAGGGTGACAAATCTTTATAACGGGAATTTTGTTCAACTTAATAGGCTTTATCTGTGTACGTAGGTAACACTATATCTTTGGAACTACTACATGATATATTTTTAAACGTGCATTTGAAAATGTTCGTCTGTGACTTTTCATATAGGCACTGGTGTCTGTAATTACAATTCTCCATTGTTCGATTAGCTTGTACAGGCGTGTGCTAATTTATTTAAATAGAAAGTATCAGCAGTAATTCAGTATCTTTTTTTAAATATCTTTGGTTTTTTGTGCAGTATTTAACAAAAGCAAACAAAAATAAAATCATTTGAAGTTGAAGTTTGCGTCATCATTTCGGCCGAATGAAGTCCACTGTTGGACACAGGCCTCCCCCAAAGATCATCACAACCACCGATATGGATGTGTTTTGAGCTCATTGGGGGGTTTTGCCATAATCGCCACGCTTGGCAGGCGAGTTGGCGATCGCAGTTGAGTTGTTAATGTACTCGAAGGACGCTGCTGCCCATCCTCCGACTAATCCCTTAGTCGACTTTTACGACACCCATGGGAGGAGATGGGGTGGTGGCATTCTGAGCCGGCAGTTTGCGTCAGTTACGTCACATTTTTATTTATTTACGTTGAGCATAAATTGCTTTTGTATGGATTACATCAGATGCCAAACGTTGTGCCCGTGAATGGCACACAATTACACATATCTTTAAACAAAATTCAGAATTTTATTCTGGCACATAAATTTCTTTACCATGTGAGTACAACAAATTGATTCACTGTATTTAACTGGCCACTTTTTCTTTTGTTCGAGATGTCATCATATCGGCCATTTATACGTCCACTGCCGAACAAAGGCCTCCCCTATAGATTTTCACAATTGTGTCGTCATTTTGGGGGAACTTGCCAGAACTTACCACGCTAGGCGTGTTGGTGAGCGCAGTATGATTCCTGTTCCACAGAATAGCCGCTGTTGCCATCCCTCTGGCTTAGAGCCCCTTAGTTGCTTTTTACGAGACCCACTGGAGGAACTGGAGTGGTGCATTATCCTTAATCCGGACACCACACGGAAAGTTCGCGATGTAACTGTATAGTATTATGTCATATTTTCCAGTTTAAATTAATTTTAAATTTAATGGTAAAAAGCTTTGAGAAACGTGTTAATTAAACCAGTTGCAAATTTGTGTTTAGGATTCAGTGAACACAATTATGATCATCATCACAGCCTCCCCCATAGATTTCCATAATACGAAGTGGAAATGAAAACTTCATGATCGGATTAGAACTAAGCATTGCAATTCATATATTTAAAAAAAAAAATCCATGGAGATTCTTTCCGGTTATTCTCCATAGGACTTATAGGACATAGGACGACTTCATCATTTCGGCCGAATGAAGTCCACTGCTGGACACAGGCCTCCCCCAAAGATCACCACAACCAACGATATGGATGTGTTGTGGGCTCATTGGGGGGTTTTGCCATAATCGCCACGCTTGGCAGACGGGTTGGCGATCGCAGTTGAGTTGTTAATGTACTCGAAGGACGCTGCTGCCCATCCTCCGGCTAATCCCTTAGTCGACTTTTACGACACCCATGGGAGGAGATGGGGTGGTGGAATTCTGAGCCGGCACTTGGCACCGTACAACTATTAAAATTCTGACTATTCGTAAGTGCCAGTAAATAGTACACATGAATAAAAAAAAACTGCCTTTGACTTTGCTACACATACTTCACATATATCACGATTATATACAGTAGTTGCTTAAATTATATTTAGACAAAACAACCACTCTATTTTAAACAGCCCAGGACTAGTCCTGGGTAGAAAACCACAGTTTGCGCATTGAGGCATTAGTTACTTAGTTTCTTATGCCCAGTAATTTCACAAGCTACAGTGCCTAACCGGGACACAGTAATGTCTAAGGTTAAAACACTACTGCTTGGCGGTGAATATATGGCACTGCGGGGGTACCTACCTAGCCGGCCTCTTGCAATAAGAGACCTACAAACAAACTAATATACAAACAAGAAAGGTATCAAGTTAACCACAGACACAAATCAATGCGCATCATTCAAATATTCTCCCCGCAAGCGCATGTTTTTTACTAACGATTTGCATTCATTGTAATAGCGTGGCGTACTTTTTAGTGGATTTTACTCATATATTACACATTTACGAAACTAAAAACTGAAACGAATTTACAATATTTGACTGTCCACTCAGGGCCCACGGTCCTGAGCACAATGGGCAATCCAATTTAATTTAATCTAATAACTGATAATGTATTTATAAAAAATTACATGTTTCTCTATTACACGGGTTTATATCCCCTGTAACCCGGTCTTTTGATAGGCTTACGCGGGGACATGGGTTTAACACGCAGAGGCCCTTTAGAGAATTTTAATCTAAACTGTAATGGGACACTAACCGGGGACTCTCCATGGCTACACTATAAAATGCAGTCTTGGATTGTCCTCGGAGGTATAAAACTATTGTATGAAATGGAAACTACAAGTGTAAGGTCTATTGCAATGGGTGCTAAATGGATTTAGTACTAAGAAAAACGGAAAAAACGGCGTCTGCCTTTCAACCTTTAAAGTGAAATTCTGTGGCAGACGGTGACTCGCCACTAACAAGATGGGCCCCCTAAATGGCCACCACTACAGGCGACAAGGAGCAACACCGGTGTGAGCGGCTAGGGGTGTAGAGAGGTGCGGCACCGGTTTCACCATCGCGCGTCTCGAAGACTCGGAGCGGGTTTCCCCGTTATTACGCCATTAGACACTTCCACCCCCGAGCATATAGCTCTGGCGGCCCCTCTCTGATCGGCCAACTAAGGTAAGCCAGAGTTGAAAATCCTACGGGCACTCATGGGGTACCACTCTAACCAACCAATAAAGGCAAGCCGGAGACGAGGCACTGACCGACTCTCTGGAGTACCCTGACCGACTCTCTGGAGCACATTATACATTATTAGAATTTGACATTGTACTAAAAATTGACATAGTACTAAAATTTACATTTATTGAATTGTTTTATTAATACTTGTAGAAATATGATTGTAGAATTTTAAAGTACGTAACGTACCTATATTTGTACGACACAAAGGCCAAAAATGACTGCTCTTTTATATACTTGTGCATCCTTTTTTTTATTGGTGCCCAGTGGAAATTCTACATGAACTTCCTTCGCCCCGGGGAAGGGCGAAGGGGTATGCCGGACTCCTACCGGCTAAAACCACTGGAGCGGTCATTTTCGGCACCGAAGAGAGCTCCAAGTCCTCGTAAGATCACACTAGAATACTTGTGCATCCTGCATGCTAATTAGGTACATGTAAACTCATGTTTTCACAAATAAAATATATATATCTCTCTCTCATTAAACTAACGGGGTCCAACAAAATAAGTCGCGGTCAAGACCTGAGAGGTTACTATGCAGGTACCACACGGCTACATATCAAGCTATACATTTCCAGTATAAGCTGATCTCGCATTGTATAAGCTTTCGTTACGAAGAGAGATCAGCTTAAAAACTAGATTTGTATAGCTTGATGTGTAGCCGTGCACGTGCCGTACGAACACGCGATTTCCACACCACCGGCGCAAGTTATGTCGAAGTACGGTACCGTTGGCGCAGTGGCTAAGCGATCGAGCGAAGCGAATCGAAGCGAACATATATTTGTATGATCAACAGATAGTTGCTTCGTGTGTGGGTGTTTGTGGATGTGAGATGTATGTCTAACTGTAGCAATGACACAGGACGAATAACAGTGCGAGTAACCGTAAAAAGAAGAAGAAACACCGTGGTTGTTTTTGCTGGTAAGAGTTAACCACACCACTTCACCTTCCCCTGGGTGAAGTCCATGATGATTGGTAACCAGTGTAGGTAAAGAAACTGTGTATTTGCCTCATCAGCTTAATATAAGCTTCCGTCAGATTTCAGTTGGTCAGATTTTTTACTTGCAGCATTGTTTTATTTTTTATTGTAGTATTATTTCATTAAGTTCATTTATAAGGAAAATAATCTGTGGTTTTGGCTTGACTGTCCATTATTAGCCGAATAAATTTGATTTACTGCATTATACACAAGAGCAACATGGACGGTTAAATATAAACTTGAATGTGATAAAGAGTTAAATGAAGCTATTATAAGATCTGATTCCGAACTGTGTGATTAGTCACCCCGACAAATGAGAGCATGCAAGGGCTTTGTTTTAAGACAATAATTTTCTAAGTTAATAATTATAAAGACATAGTGTATATCTATCTTCATCATCATATCAGCCAAAAAACGTCCACTGCTGAACAAAGGCCTCCCCATAGACGACCGGTTTCATGCCATGTGTCGTCATTTTGGGGGGCAATTGCCAGTAGTCACCACGTTTGGCAGGCGGGTTAGTGAGTGCAGAATGGCTGCTGTTTCATAGAAGGGACGCTTGTACCCTTTCCTCTAGTTATCGTGTTCCCTCAGTCGCCTTTTATGGCATCCGTGGGAGGAGATGGAGTGGTGCTCTATTCTTAATCCAGACTGCACACGGATTTATATAATTCTGTATCTATTTAAGTGTTTAGTATTGTTTAGTATATTCATGCTGTATACTTGTGTATTTCATTAATTTATCGCACTCCTAAATTAGTTGTTTTCATTACTGTATGCCGTGTGGTGCCGGCTCAGAATGCCACCACCCCATGGGTGTCGTAAAAGTCGACTAAGGGGTTAGCCGGAGGATGGGCAGCAGCGTCCTTCGAGTACATTAACAACTCAACTGCGATCGCCAACCCGCCTGCCAAGCGTGGCGATTATGGCAAAACCCCCCAATGAGCCCACAACACATCCATATCGGTGGTTGTGGTGATCTTTGGGGGTGGCCTGTGTCCAGCAGTGAACTTCATTCGGCCGAAATGATACTGTTTATTTCTTACTGTATGTGTATTACACTCAAGGGTTTGCTGGTAGATACTCTATGTTGGGTTAATCTCGCCCTTGTACTTTTTTAAAATATATTTGATAATGTATGAAAGATATATTTAACAACAGACCAACATTTGAAGTACAATATGAATTATACGACATATACTGACCTCCGAATAGGATTTTCGTTGGAAAATATAAAGAGTGAGCTGGGCCCTGGAGTAGCGGGCTGGTGCGCGCCGCCCATGGTATCAGCTGGCGCCGCGCGAGCCTGCGCCCCCGCCGCCTCCTGCGCTGCCGCCAACCTGGAACATAAAGCGACAACCTTAGTAAACATGTACCTGCTATGGTGTATGTGCTCCTAGTACATCGTGAGTTGTTTTCTTATGTTTCTATGACAACATTTTTAGAGGGACTCGGTGTGTTGCAGTGGCTACGAATAGCACAAACCCATCTCATCCTGTGAGTGTCATAAGAATACGGTGTCAGCCGGACGATGGACAGCAGCATCCTTCGAGTACATTAACAACTCAACTGCGATCACCAACCGTTTGCCAAGCATGGTAACTTTATTCGGCTGAAATAATGATGATAAATGATGATTACCCAAATATGAACAATATGGTACCACCATAGATATCCGAGATATCCGATGTACCACTAATGCAGTAGTCTAATAAGTGTTCCCTAGCTTATTCTTATACGCTTCAATTCCCCCAAGCCATCATCGAATAACCTGACGAACGACAATGCATGTAACGCGGTGAACCACATTTGGCGCACGAAACATTTGGCTTCTCATTTTTTATGGGTTTAAGCGTGCCGCTAAGGTGGATATCTCCTTGTCAGAGTTTGTGTTTCTAATTAGTTATAGCCTAAGAGTCTTCAAGCCACGAGTGAACAGGTTACTTCTAGGCAAACGTGCTCCACCGTCGACCGCATCATCGCTGAACATCAGAAGAGAAAGTAATTAAACGCATTCGCATACATTATGAAAAAAACATACATGAATAACATATGTGATTTAAAGACGTATATTTCCAAAAATGCCATTATTTTTTCTGATTTAGTCAACTTACAAACCTAAAGAATAATTTGAATGCATAACATATTAAGGCAACTATATTCACGCCGTTTTATTTTTATTTTTAACATCTCGCATGTCGTTGAATGTTTTTGGCATAATATATTAAATCATTTGAAAGAGGATATTTTGTCCTACCGGAATATATCTCTTGTTTTTTGTTTGGGTTAATTTATGTTAATTTTCAGATCATTAAAATGAAATGTCAAGTTGAAAAAAATGTCCATTTTCTCTCTTTTTGTTTTAATTAGGTTCGTATGGCTGTAAAAGTGCTCGCGATATTTGTGATGTGTATTGATTACCAATATACCAAGTTCAAACACGGAAATTTTGAACTCAAAAACGCACCTCGTACTGGACGTCCAGTTAAGTTCGATGAAGAGTGATTAAACCAACTTGTGACCAAAACTTCGCGTGAAATGATAATCCAGTTGGCAGAGAAAAACCTTCCAACACTGCGATAGAAAAAATGGCGGTAACTAAATTCCAAACCAATACATATTGTTTAAAGTAAACTAAAAGGGTGTGAATCAATTTTTAAATAGAGGAGGGCTGTAATGTAGTGGAGACATTTATGCGCCGTTCGATGTATCTGTGAGATTACGCTTTCCGAAGTATAGTATTGGATCAGTGACTAGTTTACATTGCCGAGAGACCGTCGCTCTTAAAAGCACATGAAAAGCCATCGGTCACGGTTAATATACAAAAAGGCCGCCACTGGTCTGATCAAGAGATTTTATTTATTTTACACAATATTATAGTCAAAATCAAACTATAACTTCTTCAACTATGATTGTTTACCACCGTTGGTGACCCGATGCCATACAAAGAATATTCGTTTAATCTCAAAACATTAAAATTTCGCTTTAAAATTAGCTATTTAATAAACTATTTCTGGATAAGTCGGAATTCTATTGTTGGCTCCCACGGGCTCAGCATTAGCCGAACGCACTTCGACCCTATTGGGTCCATTGTGCTGAGATGATAAGTCGGAATTAATAGATATTTGTTTAATGTGAATCGATTAAATGACTATTAGGTTAAAATTTGTATTTTTTAAATTATTATTTATCTACAATACGCTCCTTCGATTTGACTTTAGACCAGAGGGCTGGGTATCAATGTTGGATCGTTGGAAGAGGCCTTTGTTTAGCATGATGAAATTTATAACTTTATTATTTCTGGTATACAGTAGTAGCATTGATTGATTGAGACGTGAGGCTTATCATATTATTCGGAGTGGCTACAAAACGCATTCTTTGAAGCATACGGCCATAATAAACAAATCTTTATTTCGGAACAAAATCCATAGACATTACTATAACATTACAAATTTAATATAACTAAACGATAAAACACACCTTACTAAAAACTTAATTGCGCTCATAAGCAATTGGACTTTTCAACATGTTATCCCAGTGATGTTGAATGGGGCACTTAACATTTTCGATATCATTTTCAGGATCCCATTACCACTTCCATGCCACCTGTACATCAGGGAGCTGGATTTTCTGCTCATCGTGGCGTAAAAGTCGTCTGTGTGTGCTTCAGCAAACATACTTGATGCACTACAGAGGCGTGGAAGCCGCAGCAGGGCCCTGAAAATGTTATGGTATTGAACACGTAGGACGTTGAAGCACGCTGGGTGTATGATGTCCACATGCTACCCGCGTAAAAGCATTGGCAGTACGCGTTAAACAGTTGATCTTAACTGCGTTGGAACACTGAGAAAATATATGGGTACGGGAAAAGATTTTCAAACCGATGCTATTACTGGCGGGGTGTTACCTCTCCGAAGACTGATCGCTTTCAGTGTAATGACTTTTATACATGTCAATTGAGTAAACCGAGTTCACGGCACAGTTTGCGCATTGGCTCTCAACGCAGGCTCTATACCCGCACGGAATAATATATATTTTTTATTGCTTCTGCACGCTAGGATTCCTCATACGTCGTGGGTATGGTTTAAAGACATCATCCACAAACGACCAGACCCGGAGCTAGTTGCTCCGGGTCTGGTCTGTTGATCATACAAATATTTGTTCCGTGCGAGGATCGAATGCGGGTTCAGAAAGCCAATCGTTTAGCCACTGCACCGAACGTGCCGACATGTGTTTGGCCTACGGGTAGTTGTTTCGTGTCTGGGTATTTGTGCAAGTGCAATTTACGTCTGTAAACTGTACCCACAATGTAGGAAAAATACTACCCGGTCATAAACATTTATATACTTAATATAGAGATCATGGAGAGCATCACTGCTGCCGCTTCGGTACCGCTCAAAGTTTTATGTACCGTGTCGTAGAAGCCTGTTTTAGTGATGAGCGCTTGTTACTAAAACAACAGTAGATTAAATTGCCAGTTATGCAATGTCTACATTTAAAAAAGCTCGTCCGCCAACATAGCATGGTGTCAAAAATAAGAGCGATGTATAACAATCGAATAACATCGATTATAACTCGACTGTAATCGAATAAACGGCACAATTGAATAGCAATTCGAAAGTAACAATCGGCCATTGCTATGCCACATAATTAACTTCTAGAAACATGAATCATTTAATCAAGAAGCTATGTGTACAAAGGCATACGCTGGTATGGTACAATCCGTTGCGACGATAGCGTGATACAGTAACATTAAACAGCTCTGTGCATGACTAGGAAGACTCGAGCGGTTAATGATATCATTATCAATTAAATTCAAATGTCCCACTAAATATGAAACTATGTTAAAATATTAATAGTTCCGCTTAATAAATGTTTATTCCTTTCTTATATTCTATTCTATATGAACTTCTAGTTTAATTTGGATGCGAAATGCGTCGTTTATTTAAATGTTATACCTATAAGTCTTAAATTAAAAAGCGTCAAACCATATTAATAATAATATCATCAATGTGTATGTATTTTCTGAAGAAAGGAGGTAAATTTGGGTACAGCTAATGCCCGAGTGATTCAAGCTCCCCGATCGATAGGTTGGTCGAAGTTTAGCCGGTATAAGTCCGGTTCGCCCCTCCACTAGAAGGGCGGAGGAACTCCATGAGGACATCCTATGGTATGCACCGTGTATAAAATA
Source organism: Diloba caeruleocephala (assembly GCA_947459985.1). Lineage (NCBI taxonomy): Eukaryota > Metazoa > Arthropoda > Insecta > Lepidoptera > Noctuidae > Diloba > Diloba caeruleocephala. Next base: position 6,903,326 of record OX381607.1, read on the forward strand.
ACGGTAGAAATAAAGTGTCTCTAATATTTCACCGAAAACGGATACAAGGATGTACTCAGCTGCTACAGAGAATTTCCTGACGAAAATCTTAATAAAACTGCCTGATCGGGGAAAGAAACCAAAAGCCTCGCACCTAGCAATCACTCTTGGACAAATGAGCCGTTTTAGTACTTAAATTTTATACATAAAAAATATGTAATATAATCTTTCAAAACAATTTCAGTTTTTATATAAACTGACATCTTTTATTTTACATAACTTTTTATTGACATTGGATTTATATAGATTTTTTGACATAATTATGATTTATACACTTTTTGCTTTGACTTTTAATATACTTATATACATTTTTAACATTTTTTGACGCGTTGTCGTGACATTGTTAGTTTGGATTGACATTCACATTTTATTATTATTATATATAATATTTCGTGTATACATTTATTTAAAAATATTTTAAATGACAGAATAACGTGATGCTGGGGAGTTTGTTGCACCGTTTCTTCTAACATCTTAAACACAAGCGGTGAAGGATGGGCTCATATAGGTGCTGTCTAATTTTGACGTTCAAATAGAACTATTTTTTTTTAGTTTATTTGGTATAAATGATCATTGCATTTCATTTTCAAACGTCGTGAAGATAAGGGCCAAACAAATTTTAACTACAATAGGTTTACCAAAATATTAACATTTAATGAATAAGAGAGTAAAACAAAAAAGGCGTATGTAGTTTGCTAATAACAATTAGCAAAAATGGAACTCTTGATACACTAAAATGAAAGTAAATATTGATATAATACAATAACCTTAAGTCTGTTGCAACGTGCAACACATGGTAATGTAATGTTTAAATTATTTAATTTTGGAATTGGAATACCCGGAAACACGAATCTTTTCTTTAAAATAGTAATTGTATAACAACTTAAATTGACGCACAATATATTACGTGTGCAGCGAAATTGAATAGACATGCAAAATCTAGGTCAGTGTGTATCTATTCGGAGCACGAAGTAGGCACAGTGAAGGGGTGCCACGGTCTCTGTACATTAGATTAATTAATACGCCAGTTTTCTACTACTGTCAGGGTTGCCATCTGAAAGGTTAAAAATCAGTAATGAAGAAGCTTTTAAAACCAAATGATCATTGAAAACTGATTCATGAAACCCTCAAGCAGTAGTGTTTAACTTTTGATATTACTGTGATTTGGTTAGAAGGGCACTAGCCAATAGCCAAGCCTGAAATTAGCAGTGTGGCGCCACCCAAGATTATTCCTGGGTAGCATTACAATTGTTATGAGCACGCATAATGCTTACCACCAAGCGAATGATTTGCTCATCACATAGCCATTATATACAAAAAAAATTGCAAAAAGAATGCACTCATTTTCACATACCCACTTATGTCATCATAATGATAAGATAAGTTGGTATAATATATATACATACGCTACACACATCCACTGGAAGCGGGGGACCCTGTTAGAGGCAGATGCGAGATCTCAAGCAGGCCAGTGGTCGTCCTCTTTCACGCTGACATGCAGATGGTGGCGAGGTCGATGGTGAAAAATACTCGTCACTCGAGCTTGACGCGACTGCAACGGCCAGTGTTAAAGCACACATGGATGGTCTGGAATCCGACAGCTGCGAGGTGGAGCTGAACAATGAGGACGAATGTGATGGGCGTGCGCTTTTTATCAATCTGGCTTTTGTCCTTGTCAGCATTGTAATTATTTTCCTAGTGATTTAAGTTCTTCTTCTTTTCTTAGATTATGGCTTCTGTAGAGTAATCTTCACAATTTCTTCAATGTCAAGTATAGGGCAACGTTGTACGGTGTTAAGATTAATCAATCTTTACATATTATATAAAATAAAAACTACAAAACGATGTCGCCTACGCCGTACGGTTTATACTCATTTTCACATACCTACTTATCCAATTAACACAAATGATATTAGCAATCGATTATAGCATCGTGAAGAAAATTATATTTAAACAATGTAAGCCTCTACTATGGCTCATATAATAGCGAAATCGAAAAATGCAGGCTATCCCGTCGCCAGCCCTACCGACTTTTAACAGTAGACTTTATTTTAACGTGTTCCCTAGGATATTAGCGAAGCGAACCGTTTACCTCCATCATCTAATTCTAATGGTTCTTTATATATTTATGTATATACACATATGGGTGTGACCCACATGTGATTGTTTATAGATTTGGCCTGACCAAAGGACTTAGAATCCAGGCCAAACAGAATTACAAAAAAAAAGAATGGGCCAGTAAGAACTTTAGCCGATAAAAAAATTTGAATAAAGAACTCTTATGAGATGCTGTAGAAGTGTAGAGGAGAGTAGAGGTACATTGAGTTTATATGTCATTTCGTATTAAAAAATGGCGGCTATTTAAATATTTGGTGTCGTGTGTCGAAATGAATTTGACTAGAGAAAAACAATAAAATATTAACATGTTCCAACATCATTCCATTTTTGATTGTTTAAAAGCTTTTAGTGTGACCCTTGTATATAAGATTTTTTAATACAAAATATACTTATTTATATATTTCATGACTGCGAGATGTGGACGATAAAAAAAACCCTTAGGCAGTTTGATTTGGTTGTATATACAATTGGATGCTTCATGCTCTGACAGGACTGAAACGACGAGCCGGAAATATGTAATCAAATACCAAATAGTCAATAAAAACTGATTCTGATAAAAACCATCAATCAGAGAAAAGTAAGACCAAGGGTTGATATCAAGAGGATTGGCAGGAGAATCCTTATGCAAATAACAATATACTGCGATAGCGATTACGAATTTGAGGCACGATCGGTATTAACTGCTACAAGTATTCATGATGGGCAACGTAGCAGTTAAGAGAAGAATAAGCAGAAGGAAAATGTCGTAGCTATGTAATACCCTCATCATCATCATTTCGGCCGAATGAAGTCCACTGCTGGACACAGGCCTCCCCCAAAGATCACCATAATGACCGATACGGGTGTGTTGTGGGCTAATTAGGGGGGTTTTGCCATAATCGCCACGCTTGGCAGACGGGTTGGCGATCGCAGTTGAGTTGTTAATGTACTCGAAGGACGCTGCTGCCCATCCTCCGGCCAATCCCTTAGTCGACTTTTACGACACCCACGGGGGGAAATGGGGTGGTGGTATTCTGAGCCGGCACCACACGGTACAAGTATACAGATATACAGCATACAGCATGTATAAGTATACAGCATGAATATACTAAACATTTAAATAGATACATAATTATATAAATCCGTGTGCAGTCTGGATTAAGAATAGAGCACCACTCCATCTCCTCCCACGGATGCCATAAAAGGCGACTGAGGGAATATATCGGGAGTTATAGGGATATTGCCATAATCACCACGCTTGACCGGTGGATTAGTCATTGTTTTTGTTATTACTAGTGTAAGGGAAGATGCTACTGCTCATCCTCTTGATATCATCACACCTTAATAATAACTAATACTGTAGCTTCTATAATTCTTCCTCCCGTTTGAGACAAAAAAAAGGATTTAATAAGGCGATCTATTAAGAAGCTTACAGAACTCAGAGCAGTGCTTGTGGCGAGCTGAATGTGAGTGGCGACACTGCGTACCGGAATGCTCCAGAGAGTCGATCAGGGCCACATCTCCAGCTTGCCTTTATTGCTTGGCTGGAGTGGAACCCCATCAGTGCCCGCAGGATTACACATCTGGCTTGCTTTAGCTGGCCGATAAGAGAGGGCCCGCCAGAGCTGTATGTCCGGGGGTAAAAGTGTCTAACGGCGTTTTAACGGGGAAACCCACTCCGAGTCTTCGAGACACGCGATGGTGAAAGCGATGCCGCACCTCTCGACACTCCGAGCCATTCACCAGTGTTGCTCCCTGTCGCCTGTAGTGGTGGTCATTTAAGGGGCTCGTCATGTGAGTGGCAAGTCACCGCCCCCCACAGATTTTCAGTTAAAGGTGGAAAGGCAGACGCCGTTTTTTCCGGTTTTCGTAGTATTCAATCCATTTAGCACCCGTTGTAATAGACCTTATAATAGTTGTTTCCATTTCAAACAATAGTTTTACACCTCCGGGGACAATACGAGACTGCATTTTATAATGCAGCCATGGAGGGTCCCCGGATTGGGTCCCGTTACATTTTATATAAATTTCTCTGAAAGATGTCTGCGTGTTGGACCCATGTCCCCGCGTGAGCCTATCAGAAGACCAGGTTCCCCCTTACAGGGGATATGAACCCGTGAAGAGAGAGACATGTAAATAACACTGTTACTAATATGACCTAAGTACCTATACTGTTTTACCTATCTGTGAAATGATACATGAGCCAAGATGATAGATATTTTTCAATGAAATAATAACAACATCGAACGAGTCTATGTCTTTCCAGTCGAAAATAAGTTACAATAACAACAAGTTAAAGCTCTGGTACACAGAAACAGTATTTACTGACGAGATAATAGAACTTATTAAGATTTTGTGTATTCAAACACGTGGCGTATGCGGAATATAGATTTCTCAAAGAGGTAGCAAACAATCGTGATTCAATAGGTATGGCGACCTATTTTTTGTATGGGCTTCTGTCAATTGTATGTAATATACTTACATACAAGGTGTGGTGTTCCTCCATAGAAAAGGGAGGATCCTCCAGCCAGGCAGATGGTATGCCTGGCGGGCTGAAGCCCAACGGGTGATGTTGGACGACTGTATATATGCTTCGTTGCGCGAATACTCTAATAGCGTGATTCAGGATACTTTGACGTCATCGGAGAGTTGCAATTAATAGTCAAGTAGATGTCGTTGTAAGTTGTAGTTTGTATTGCTGGCGATGTAAGTGTCGCCACAATACTGTTGTTTTGATTCAGCTATAAACTTTATATCATTTTGTCAATCCTTAGCTTTTAAACTAGAAACATCAAATCAAACATGCTGTGACAGTGCATCAGTCAGAATCGCTCGTGCAAATGACATCTCTGCTAAAGCCAACGTCGAATTCGCACCAAAATCCAAAATCGAATTACACGTTTACAAGTTTACGGGTGAAAAGCTGTGTTTTAAGCAATATTGTTGAACAAAAAGAGAATCCCTTTCACCTATCGAATTGATGAATGTCACTCGAGTGATCCAATAATATGGGCCCAGTACTCTTAACACCATTTCTGATACGTTCATAATGATCCCCAAATCGGGAGTGCCCGGTGTTCCCCTAATTTTACTGACCCTTTACTTTTACAGATCTGGGTCAACAGAGCTACTATATAACTCGACAATTTCGTTTAGAAATATGTTTGTGACTCAGTAATTAATAGAGTTCGAGTACACCACATACTTTGCTAATGCCATGGACTTAGGTGACTAGAATGCTTTTAATTGGAGTGAAATATTTAAGTATGAAACATTTGTCCAGACTTAATTATACAACACCGCGATTATAATTGTGAAGCCTAGCTGTTTTTCTATTTTGGGGTGGTATTCCACTTTCCATGTGTGCCAGTTTCTAGACTGGTCTGATAGCGGTAGAATTTCTCCACCATAATGACAACACAATTGCCGAAATCTATAAGGGATGCCTTTGTTCAGCAGTGGACGTCCTGGCCAATATCATGACTAAATTTAAAGTCTATTCTAAACAAAACATGAAAAGGCATCACACTCATTCCAACCTAATGTTATGAAAACTTATTCAACATTGATACAAGAACAGGCACCCAAAAACGTTGTGAACACAATAGACCGACACGAAGTCGGAGCGGGGTGCAGGGGGAAGGGAACGAGGGGGAGGCAGGGAGGTCGAGTGATCGGCCACGACTAAGGACATTGGCGCATCTTGCCCTTCGCCCGCCTCATTAGCGGAACACTTCAGTTATTGTCGTCTGGATATGAGAATAGGGGGGAAAGTTCAGTTTTATGTTACCGGGCCGCTTGTGTTAGCATAACGGTGGAGTGTGTGCTTGTCTTATCGTACGCGCGTCTTTGGTATTCCACTGCACATTCAATTTATTTTTCGAATATTTTGGAAATTTCGAACTTATTCTAGCTAGTTCTTTATATTGAAAAAAACGTGGACACAAGCCTCCCCCAAAGATCGCCACAACGACCGGTCTGGGCGTGTGTATGTGTGTGGTTTTGTCGTAAGCGCAACGCTTGGCAGGCGGGTTGGCGATCGCAGTTGAGTTGTTAATGTACTCGAAGGACGCTGCTGCCCATCCTCCGGTTAATCCCACTGTCGTCTTTCACGACACCCATGGGATGAGATGGGTTGGTGCTATTCGTAGCCGGCACTATAGCCTGTTTAATAGTGATATATATATATATAGTGAATAGTGAGGGTTATAATATGAAATGTCGAATTGTTGTTTTACTTGATTCCATATATTAATGTCTCAGTCATGATCGGATCGGATCGGAGACTTATATTTTTCGAATAGTGCGATATATGTTAAAAAGAATGCGTGGTAGACCGTCAAAATATGTAAAAAAGTAAATATAAACGAATGGAAGATAGTTTTAAGTTTTTAGTAAGGGTTTTTTTTATCACCGTCTTGTTTCGCTGTTTAGGTTAAGGGTTGTATATTATGATGGATGTCTGTACTTATATGTTTGTAAATGAATAGTGGTTCGATGTTTACTACGCGTATAAGTAACGGGCTTAGAGTCCCTTAGCCACCTTTTCTGACATCCACGGGAGATGTGGTGCTATATTCTTAATCTGGACACCACACGGAAGTGCGGACGTAGATTGGCCAACATATGTCAATATAGTGAATCTATGAATCAAAACTTGCCCCCTTTTAAAATCACTAGTTTCAAATCTATTGTTTCTTTTGACTCGAATTAGCTTACGGGAATAATATCATGTTTATTTTATTAATTTTTAACGTGAAGCATCCATAGGTACCATATATGTGTGCTTGGTTGTATATTGCGTGTTTGAATATTCAGGTATTTATTATGAACAAACGTAAGTATTAGGTCCTTACATATGCAATTGGCGTTTTATGTGGAAAAAACAACGCAAAAAAAAACTACGATATTATGTATAATACAAAAATCATCTATCAAAGTATATACCATTACCATCTTTGCACTTTTGCCATTTTGTAGGTAGTTTATTGATTAATTTGCAGAAGAAAGTGTGGGAGCGAGAATCAATAAAATCTTTGAAGGCGGTTTGGACTGCCTCATCGGAATTGAATTTTTTTCCTTGCGGAAAAACTGGTAAGAAAAAATTATTGGAGTAAAGACCGGGGAGTATGGTGTCGGAGACATTCCATTCGCAGCTCCTCTAATTTAGCGACTGTCTGAAGTGCAGTGTGTGGTCTAACATTGTCCTGAAGCAGCAATGGGCTAGAGGAATTGACCAGCCTCGGTTGTTTAACGGCTAGCTTTTCCATCATGGTTTGCAATTGTTGACAACAGACATCTGCCATAATTTTCTGGCCCGATTTTATGTAGTGGATGACACCATCACTGGTCAACCAAACACTCACCAGTCCTTTTCCTGACTAATCTTTACCTTGGGGCAGGATTTGGCCGGTTATCCTGGATTCAACCATTGTGATGAGCATTTCCGACTTTCGTACAGTACGTATTGTGCTGGTTAAGTAATGTGCACTCGACGCGTGCTTGTTGGTGTGCTGTAAGGACCTTATACAGGATGTCCAGTAAATAGCACGACATACTGCAGGGGGTGTAGCCGTGTGGTGCCGGTTCAGAAGCCGTGTGGTGCCGGTTCAGAATGCCACCACCCCATTTCCTCATGTGGGTGTCGTAAAAGTCGACTATGGGATTAGCCGGAGGATGGGCAGCAGCTTCCTTCGAGTATATTAACAACTCAACTGTGATCGCCAACCCGCATGCTCAGCGTGGCGATTGTGGCAGAACCCCCCAATGAGCCACAATGTATTGTGTGTGTATGGGTGTACCCAAGGCCAGTCGTTGTGACGATCTTTGGGGGAGGCTTGTGTCCAGCAGTGAACTTTATTTGGCTGAAACGACGATGTGCTAGGGTTGCACATTGCAAGTCGTAAGCTATTTCGATTCATTGAATGCTATAGGTACGCGTAAATTTCAGAAAATATTGTTTCTTTGTAAAATCGACGTATATGTTTAAATTTTCACTTTAAATACTATTCGGATTAATGACCGAAATACTTACAATTGTATCTACCGCATACTTTGGTTATCGCCCTGCCCGGTTATGAGAGGATATCGCTTGTTACTTTTATGTGTAATATTGGGTACTGACCGACGGGGTCAATGAAACAGATAAATGAGTTGCAGCAGAGGTTATTGACTTTGTTGACTGTCCTACGTACATTTCTTGGTTCTGACATACATAAGTCTCATGTCGAACCACTGTATTTTTAAATCGTATGAGCCACAGGACGTCCACTGCTGAACAAAGGCCTGCCCCATAGATTTCCAAAATGGTGTCGTCATTTTGGGGGCAATTTACCAATACTCACTACGCTTGGCCCCCTGCCAAGTTGCCTGTTGGTGAGCGCCACAGAAGTGTTCCACAGAAGGGACGCTAGTTCCCATGCCTCGGGCTTAAAGCCCTTTAGTCACGTTTTATAACATCCACGGGAGGAGATGGAATGTGCTATATTCATAATCCGGACACCACATGGAATGTATAAAAATGATGCCACCTAAATTCATTTAAAAAATGACGTTATTGATATGATCAAAATTGATTATAACAGTAAATACTATAAAACATAATTAGAAAATAATTTGCAAGTATAAAATTCTTCTAGCCTTTATATAGACATATTGCAGTGTACCTATGTCGTAAAGGTAGAGACAAGAAAGATGCGAAAAATATTTTGTTAAAAATAAAATACTAGTACTCTCTCCTCCCGCGAATGTGCGCTAAACAACCCGCCAGCCAAGCGTGGTGGGTATAGCAAGTTCCCCCCAAAAATGAAGACACGCGGCATAAAGTCGGTTGTTTATGGAGGAGGCCTTTGTTCAACCCAGAATGTCTTTTGGATGATATGATGATGAAAATACAAGTTTCGAAGCATTCTATCCTTTGCTGGTACTAATGTATTTTTTACTTGGTGACGAGTCGAGCAAGTCATTCATCTGGTGGTAAGCGTCTCGCCTGTCCATAACAATTGTAGTGGTACCCAGGACAAGCCTTGCGTCGCACCATACAGCGCTAGTCACCACGAGACATTCAGTTATTTAGTCTCTTCATCATTTCGGCCGAATGAAGTCCACTGCTGGACACAGCCCTCCCCCAAAGGTCACCACAATGACCGATATGGGTGTGTTGTGTGCTCATTGGGGGGTTTTGCCATAATCGCCACGCTTGGCAGGCGGGTTGGCGATCGCAGTTGAGTTGTTAATGTTCACGAAGGACGCTGCTGCCCATCCTCCGGTTAATCCCATAGTCGCCTTTTACGACACCCACGGGATTATGGTAATACCCCCCGATTGTTATAATGATTATTGCGAAGTCCAGCTTTGGACGTTTCTGGGCTGATGTGTGTTCAATGTAATTTATTTTCAATAGTAAAGGCGCATTTTTGACTGTCATGATAATAATTCTCAAGTTGATGTATGTACAATTTGAAAAATGCGATAATTTTACAAAGGTATTACTTATAGGTTTAATATAGAGCAGGAGTGCAGAAAGTTAAAATGTATGTATAATATGTATGATACAAAAAATAAAATTGGAGTGTCTGTTTGTAATGTTAAAATCACAGCTTTTCACTTAATGCATATGAAATTTCATATACGGTACATATAACAAAAAAACAATTTTTATTTTTTGTCTGCCTGTCTGTCTGTTTGTCTGTCTGTCCGTCTGTCTGTCTGTCTGTTTGTTCCGGGTAATCTCCGAAACGGCTGGACCGATTTTGTCGGGACTTTCGCCGGCAGATAGCTGATGTTATAAGGAATAACTTAGGCTACTTTTATTTTAGAAAAATAATTAGGGTTCCGTGCAAAAAAACCAAACGCTTGAAATCCAATATATACATATTCTATGTCAAGTGTCTATGTCGAAGTACTCTAAATTTCTTTTAAATTAAACGTGGGTGAAACCGCGGGTCCCAGCTAGTATTATAATAAAATAATAAAAATGCATTACGGTCGAATTTCGAATACTGCGTGATCATCATAATACATAAAATCATCTATATATCTATACCTGAGCATACATATATGTCTAAAAAATGATAAAAGCTACTTACGACATGATCTCAGCACATTCATTTGCTGACTACCACTTATCTAACTTCACTTTGTTTACTTCATAACTCTAATTTATATTTAATTAGGAATATTCAAACACTGGTAATCACATGAAGTATTGTTTACTTTTGATAACTTGACACGAGTTAAGCTAATTATCTTGAAATACCCTCGATGTGGCGGTCACTGGTAATAACAGAAGTGTTTTTGTGAACTACCTACGCTCAAAAAAGTTTAATTGTTTTATTTAGCTATAATTATTAAAATAATTTTTACTAACCTACAGTGCCACCGAGAGAATGCCTTTCTGTCACCTGTCAGTTAGACAAGTTTATTTTATATTAATGATCAAGTTTAGCGCTATACTATTTTAGTTTATTGTAAATTGACGTTATAATACGAATTCTAATATTAAAATAACGTCAACCTACAATAAAGTACATTAGTTTAGCGCCAGATTTAAGTCTTTAATAAAAAAATTGTACCACTGACAGGTGTCAAGAATGCATTCTCTCGGTGACTGCACTGTAATATAATATATTATTTGTACCTAAAACTAGTGTTAGCGACTAATGACCGCGCCTTGTGAAGCCATCACATCATGCGTCACATGCGAATATTTATTTATATTTAGACTATGGATAATAATTATTTGGGACCTGTAATATTTCATTATTTATGTTCTAAATCAGTATCACCTATTTATTATATATTTATATCATTTACATTAATTGTCCATTTATTTAAGTTTACCAGTAGTGACGTCGTATGAGATTGTCAGATATTAAATAACATGTGTATAAAATAATCACTTAAATAATTTAGTTAATCCATTATAATTAATATTTGAATATTTAATGCTTTTACAAATAGTTTGTTTATATTTAGTCTTTCAAATAACAATAATGCAACCAGCATTTTAAAATATACCTACCTTAAGTTTTATTTTCGAATTGTATTGTAACGGCTTCTGAACCGTATAAAAGTAGGAGCATTGCACTATGAAGGATCATTCTGTAAACGAGTAGTGTAAGGTGGAAACTCTGCCCTAAAATACACCTGCAATATAATTGTGACACCGAGTTTTAATTTATCCCACGGTCTGTTACACTAGTCTATGATGCACGGTTGGTGCAGCGGCTGATACAGTCGGCTGCTGCGCTGCGGGTCGTCGGTTCGATTCCCGCACGGAACAAATACTTGCATGATCTGCAGGTAGATATTCTGGGTCTGGGTGTACTGTAAACGCACCCACGACACAGGAGAAATCCTAGTGTGGAGCAACGTTAAAAAAAGTCTACTTCGTACCTTAATGTTTTTTGTTTCTAACTTATAGCGTTATTGTTTTTACAACAAACTTAACTTCCTAAATCTAAATGGATCAGCTCAATAGTAATCGAGTCTAATATGTTCAAGAACATAATGTTCAAGATCATAATTAATGGAAGACAACGTAGGCTTTTACAAACATATTCAGAACAAAATAAACAAAACATGTATTTTAACGATCTTATACAGCAATGCGTATGATATATCATCTTAATAGAAACACTTACAAAATTTCTTCGAAAATAGAGGTCAGCAGTATATAACACACACATAAGATTTGTGCCAAGTAGTTCAGAGTCCCAGACTACCCCAGATAAAACGCGGTTATGGCATACAGAAGCCATGATTTCGCCAAGTTTTGTTTATTCAAGGACTTACAATGAGCTATATTTGGCCACTTTTCATTTTGTCCATTTTCTACGACGCAATGCCACGGTACATATTGGCATCGCGGTTACTCTGTTTAATTGAATAATTTATGTTACCGCACTGGACAGCAAAGGAAATGTATGTTTATACAGATTTGTGGCTGTACAGGGGTAAAGATAAGCTTGCTGAGCATCGCGGTTTCACCCGTCGTTTAATTTGAAAGAAATCGGATTATGTATAAATAATTTAGAGTACTTCGGCGATAGACAATATTTTTGTCATATTTTCGTGTCGTTACACTGGTTTTCTTGATATAGGCATGTATAATTAGGCTCTACTCGGTATGGCTCGGTTTTTGTCGGGCGGCCGTCTCCCGCCCGCGCAATTACTTCGTTTTCACTAAGCATTCTTTCTGGCTTTTTGTTCAGCTCCTTAGGGCCATAGCGTGATGTTAAATACCCTATAACCTTCCTCAAGAATTGGGCTATTAAATGCAAACACATTTTTTTCAAATTCGATTGGTAGTTCCAGTGAAGAGCGCGATCAAACAAAAAAACCTCTACAGCTTTATCATATTAGTACGGATGTGAAAGTTTGCGTTTGAATGTTTGAGGCTCCATCGCACTCAAACAACTCAATGGATTCAAATGAAAATTGGTATAGTAGTAGATAAGTCATGGAATAGGATAATATATACTTAAAAAAAGTTTAGTATTAAATTACGCCCAGCGAAGTGGGCTAATACTGCTCGTAATTATTAAAATAAAATAACTTGTAGTTTTGTATGATCTGCAGTAGTTGTTCCAGGTTTGGCTGTATTGTGTGTGGAATTGGTGTCTGTGCCTATTTTTTATTGATCTCCAGTAGAATAGAAATTCTATGTGAACTTCCTTCGCTCCGGGGAAGGGTGAAGGGGTATGCCACCCTAAAACCACTGGAGCGGTTATCTTCGGCACCGAAGAGTGGCTCCAGGTCCTCGTCAGATCACACTAGAGCCGCCCATTGGTGCCAAGCCTTTAGGCACATCTTGGAGGGAATTACTGTAAAGCGGTCTAGCGGAGGACAGGCGGCTGTAAAAAGGCCGCACGCCAGGCACTTCTCGGGGAAGATTGTAAAGGATACCCCCAAGGCTCGCTGTGCGTTGTGCTGCGCACCTGTAAACGCTCCTACGTCACTGGAGAAAAACTCGTGTGGGGCAAACTAATTATAAAACCTTCGGAATTGAAGTTAAAATCGTGGATACCTACACTTAAAATAATGAAAATTACAATAATGAACGACACAAATTAATTATTGTAATAAGACAATGAAGGTTAATGTGTAAAAAAAGAACATACTAGAAAAATAATTATTTAATTAGCCTTACTTATATATACTTTCGTAATAATATACAATGCTAATGGCTACATGATGTGAATGGTAAAATAATGTTAATCTGTTTCGTATAAACATCTGAATTAATCATGACATCATGTCGTCCATTCAACGGTGGAGTATTCCAGAAAAATTACAGCTAATATGAAATGTATACAGTATATCTCATAATACATAATATCTCCTCAATATTTGTTTAGACTCGGTATATTCACCCGGGACGGTTGACATTCAAAAGAGCCCTTGTCTGTGCCCTTTATACTCGAAAAAATCTTAGACAACACAAAAACTACGTAAATAGGGTGCCACTTAGCGTAGTGGCTGAGCAATTGATTTTATGCGTTACGAATTGTGGGTTCGATCCCCACAGGTAACAAATATTGTAGGATCTATAGATGGTCGTTTCGGGTTTGGGTGTAAACTAAACATACGATACAGAAGAAGTTCTATTAAAGAGTTAATCTACAAAAATGTACTCAATTTTAGTTTGGGTTTCCCATACATTTCTTTGGTCCTTTTGTGACCAGCAAGACCTGTAGCTTTAAGTGACCAAACAATAATTCTGAGTTTGTATTATATAAGATTAGTATATGTTATAATGAGTAATAATCGCGAAAATCTAAAACATTACAAGGATTAGTAAGCTGAAGTGGCAATGGGTGGGGCATAATGCTCGTAGAAGTGATATCCGTTGGGCCAAAAAGGTTCTCGAGTGGGGACCGCGCATCGGAAGAAACAGGATGGGACGACTTCCAAAGAGATGGACAGAGGACCTGGTGTAGTTAGCTGGGAGTAATTGGATGCGGGTGTCATGTAGCTGATCGTTGTGGAAATTCATGAGGGGAGGCTTTTGTTCAGCAGTGGACATCCTAAGGCTGATATGATTGTATTGAATGTGAAGCAAAAACGCACCATGATTTCTCCTGTGAACAGTTTATAGATATAAATCTTACATGCATAAACTTAAAGACTCGAAACAATTATATGAAGGACATTTTATTTTTGGAGAATCTTCTTCATCCTCATTCGCCCTTGGGAAGGTGGAAGGGCAAGAGTTTGGCGTGCTCGTACCAGCTAAAACTGCCACTAAGTTCCTTAACCCCACTGGGTGTGCAGGATTCGCTTGACCATTCACCGCACCCAATTCTCTGTAAGTCATGTAAATATTTGTTCCATATGGAGATCAATTCTACAACTTGTAACGCAGGGACTTACTCGGTTAATTATAGTGCCAAGCGTGCATTGAACGAACTGGCCATGCAGTTGCCAATATAACGCCTGAGGTTATACTATAAGAATAGTATCTTCTGTTGTAAGTAGTAAGGTTATTTTTAAATGAAATACCTATATCTGTTTTAATACCCAAAAACAAAACAGACTATAATCCGGATGCCTTGGTAATCCGCCAAATTTTAGTTTTTAGTGCATACAGATCATTTAATTCGTCATCATGTCAGTCAAAAGTACGTCCACTTCTGACCAAACCCTCCCCCATAAATTTCCACAACGCTCGATTACAAGCCGGGTGTCGTCATTTTGGGGGGGATTTGCCAGTACTCACCACGCTTGGCAGGATGGCTGTTGTACCACAGAAGAGACGCTACTGCCTCTAGTTTAGAGTCCCTAAGTCGCCTTTTACGACATCCATGGGAAGCGATGGAGTGTGTGGTGTCTGGATTAAGATTAATATCACCACTCCATATCATCTTTTCGGCCAAATTAAATCCACTGGACATAAGCCTCCCCCATAGATCACCACAATGACCGATATGACTGTGTTGTGGGCTCATTGGAGGGTTTTGCTATAATCGCCACGCTTGGCAGATGGGTTGGCGATCGCAGTTGAGTTGTTAATGTACGTGAAGGACGCTGCTGCCCATCCTTCGGCCAATCCCTTAGTCGACTTTTACGACACCCACGGAAGGATATGGGGTGGTGGTATTCTGAACTGGCACCACACGGTCCACTCCATCACCCCCCTGTCATAAAAAGCTGCTGAGGGACTCTGGAGGGATAGCCAGCGTTCCTTCTGTAGAATCTAACAGCGGGCTTATTAAACTCTGTTACATTGCGATCATCTGATAAACTGCCAACAAATTAATGTAATAGATCAATTAAATTATATAGTAGTATTCCGTGTGGTGTTCGGATTAATTGCTATATTCTTAATCCGGACACCCAAACACTCCATCTCTTCCCATGACTGTCGTAAAAGGCGACTTAGGGACTTTAAACTAGAGGCAGTAGCGTCCCTTCTGTGGTACAACAGCCATTCTGCGTCTGCCAAGCGTGGTGATTACTGGCAAATTCCCCCAAAATGACGACACCCGGCTTGTAATCGATCGTTGTGGAAATATCTGGGGGAGGATTTGGTCAGAAGTGGACGTACTTTTGACTGACATGATGTCGAATCAAATGATCCGTATGCACTAAAAACCAAAATTTGGCGGATTACCAAGGCATCCGGAATATAGTCTGTTTTGTTTTGAGTATTAAAACAGATATAGGTATTTCATTTAAAAATAACCTCATTACAATAACTCATGAACGGCCGCAAAACGAGACACAATTAAAAATCCATTGTGTCTACACGGCTGCGCCCATTGGCACGTGAGAGGATAAGATGATACTACAAAGCACGATGTGGTGAATCAATTCATCATTCACGAAGGCGTTTCAAAAAGTCAGTATTCGTTTTCGATCTTCATTTCATATGCGCGGTCTCTCACTCGGTGGAGAAATAGCTTAGCGTGATACGCATAGCTTGGTTGTCGTCAAACTAACGACCTGCCAAGTTTGGTGCAGTGGTTGATACAGTCGACTGCTGCGCTCTGGGTCGCGAGTTCGATTCCCGCACGGAACAAATATTTGTATGATCTGCAGGTAGTTGTTCCGGGTCTGGGTGTATTGTGTGTGAAATGTATGTCTGTAAACGCACCCACGTTACAGGAGAAATCCTAGTGTGGGGCGATGTTTTTTTCTTAAAAAAAAAAAGGAATAGCTTGTGAGTCGTCCACTATGGCACGCATCGGGCTGTCCGGATTATCGAGGTACTACTGCACATACGATAGGAATAGGTATGTGTATTCAAGGATATACTTATGTTAAAGTAAAAAATAACACATTGGGTACTGCTTAATAGTGCGTAGTGCGGAGCTTGAAGTCTTAGATCGTTTCATTGGTTGGATATGTTTTATTCGGGTTTCCTGCGGTTGTGGATTTGTATCTCCCTCAATTTCCTAGTTTTAATTATTGATAAGCCCGCTATCTATAGTACTTATTTCTGTCGTAAACAAACTTTGGATGTACGGTGAACCAAGAAAGTGGTTTACCACGATTTTTTTGTAATCAAAAGTATACTGTTCCGCATTTGGGTATTTATTCAGCCTAAGAATCCAACAGATATGAATCCCTAAATATAATATCTGTATGAGAGGATTTTAGCGACGTCCTATCGTTTATTCCATGGACCACAGAAAAAATTCTTTTTTATGCACATGCATGTAATGAAATGCATTAAAAGTTTCCAGTATGAACAAAAATAGAACACATGGTTTTACGTATACCTTTGATAACGTAGTAATTATGTTGCACTATAGACTGTACCATACGCGCGTATAAGAAAAAAAAATTGGAGTAATTCGCGTATAATATGTACTTAGAGGCGCTCATAGTCAGTTGCACTCACTGATCGGTAAACAATCGGATCGAATCAATCGAATGAGGTTAAGCAAGGCTCGGCGTGGTCAATCTATTGATGGGTGACCGCAATGTGGTATTTGAACTAAGCGTTTCTGTGCTCCGGAGGGGATGTAAAATCGCTGGGTCCCAGTTGTTGTTATTATACGGCAGTCGTTAAGCCAAGTTAGAGGCATTAGGGCGGCTTGAACAGCTCTGACTGAAGGCAGGCCACTGACCAAATGGATAAAAAAATTGTAGCAAATTCATGCATGGTCATAGCAGCATTTGTTGAGCTTGACTATATGCTTGTACAGTAGTAGATAGTACAGCTAGATATAGATAGTATAAAAACAATCTGAAATATAAGTTCCATATGTGTCGCACCTACACATTTATAAATACTGTATTATTTTGAAACACAATGTAACAATATAATCCTGCCTGCAATAATCTAGGGGGTAATTACCAATCTGATAAAAACTAAAACCTATATATAGCCTAAATGAACCTACACATATATAATAAAAGTTATTAAAACTATTTAAAAATCAACGAAATCTCTTTCGAATGAAGTCTTCTGTTAAAATTTAGGCATTTTTATGAACTATGTCGTTAAGCAATTGTTGATTTAACTGTTAAACAAGTAGTACTTATACGAAAACAATGTAGCCAGCCTATTTATCAACCTAAATTCAACTATTTTCAGCTACCAAATATAAATTGAAACAATTGGTTTGATAATAATAGCGCTTGCATCATAATGAAGAATAAACGCATCATTCGTTTCTACAGCCGAAAAAAAAATATCATTACCAATTTTCTCAATTTCACAGTATTCAAACTTGCAACGCTACACAACCTCGATAAAAACAAACAACAAAAACGTCCTTAACTTCAGAAAAATGACCTATCACGACACGACACTGACAAATTATAATAATTCCTACACCATAGGGTTTTCCCGGCTGCCATTAACATAACAGGCGGGCTGACCTCGAGGCCTACATCTATAGACAAAAAATCTCTGGGTGTCTTCCAAGGCGCCCGCTTATCTGGTTTTTTCGAAGATGAAGCAGACGAGACGGCGCCGCGGCCCCGCCGATCGGGCGCCTATCTGAATTAGGCCAACTCACTGAAACCGTAGCGTAGCTTTAAGTCCCCGTTTCATTTTGGCCACACCACTATTGCTTGAACCCGATTTGGAGTTGAGTTGAGTTTATAAATGGTTGTGAATCGAACTGAGTCATAATATTGTATAATATTAGCGAACTAGAATACACGCCAAAGGCTATTTACATGATTTATTTGAAACTCGAACAGAGATATGTTAGAATTAACTATGGTATCATATTTCTGTTTTAACAGTAATATTTTTTTGCTGCCGGTTTTCATGAATTATTAGCAACATGTAACACTAAATATAAACAATAACATTAAGTTTCGGGAAGCCAATTACAGATTATCACGAATAAACAGTAATTTACAATGTTGTAACCAATAATAAAATGGAATAAATCAAACAGAAAGGTAACACTACACTACTACTAGTGGTTAGAGAAAAAGTCTTGAGTAAGTAACCGTCTTACTGGTTACACTTTGATGCTAAATTATGATATCAAGCTTTACCTGTACCATTTCAACCTTATTTCAATCGGATGCTCCAGAAAATATCTTCGTGTAGCGTACATTTGCAGTTTAACAAGCTCCATTGAGCTCCTTAAAACTACGAATTTAACGCTATACCGATACACGATATTATTAAAATTAAGGATTATTTTAATATCTTAGATTGTAATGCTGCAGTGTTCGAAACGTCTGGAAAAACAATATCTATAATATCTGCATATTATTATAGCGATGGAATCCGTTTAAAAGTATTTTATTATAACAAGGGTTATTAATCAATAACTTTTAATTGCTAATATATACTGCCATAACGATAACAAAACTAATGCAATGACCGGACTTTCGAGTGCTTATTAACTAATAGTATGAATGGACATTTAATTAGTCGATCAATGGCTTATAGAGTGTGTTGGTAGTATTAATTGTGTGATATTTATCACCGGTGATATTATTGTATCTACTTTATTAGTTATTGTGCTTATATTGAACACAATTATAAACGAACAAATAATTTAAGAATGATTGAAAATTGATTACGCATATGTAAACTCTGAATTAATTAATTTAACCACCTCAATTTGTAGTTATTCAATTGAGTTTGCCTGCAAACGTGCAGTTAAGGGCAATTAGAGTACTCATTCGTGTAATAGTATCATTGATAAGTTTTTCCTTAAACTGGATTTATCGATTGTAGATAAAAATATATCTATGCATATGTTCGGTTGATACCCGATCCGTGCTTGAGCCGACCCGTGTCCCGTTGAGCTTGTACTTTATTTTTCATTTTCATTTAATCATGTACTTCCTCCACCCGTGGGATGGGCGGAGGGGCAGTCGAACTCTTGCCCGCTAAAACCACTGGATCTCCGGGGCATCCAGGTCCTCATACAATCACTGTAGAGCCGCCCATTGGTGCTACGCCTTTAGGCACATCTCGGAGGGTATGATGGAAAGTCACCTTTTCTAGCGGAGCGGAGGCGATGTCCGAGTCGCGGTAGGCGTCACTTTTTACTGCACTACTGGATCCTTTACAATCCTCCCAGAGAAGTGACTGGGGGGCGGCCTTTTTACAGCCGCCTGCCTTCCGCTAGAGGGGGTGACCGCTTTACAGTCATCTACTCCGAGATGTGCCTATAGGCGTGACACCAATGGGTGGCTCTAGTGTGATCATACGAGGACCTGGAGCCTCCCCTCGGTGCCGAAGATGACCGTTCTAGTGGTTTTAGCCGGTAGGAGCCCAGCATACCCCTTCGCCCTTCCCCGGAGCGAAGGAAGCTCATGTAGAATTTCCACTGGACACCAATTAAAAAAGAACAAATAAAAGTTATACATAAACATTTGTTACGCGCGGGAATATATCTTGATATTATAGTTGATACCTTTGCAGACAGCCAGTACATATTAATGCATATGAACACGAGTATCCATATAACTTAAATTATACTCTACGGTTTTAAAAATACTTAAACTGTCTCGTCTCGTGTCAGTTTTAACACTATTTATGAGTGTCTACGGTTTTATTCACTTGCATATCTCGAGAATGTTCAGAGTTTGAATTTGGCGATATCGCCAGGTGAGAAGCTCATTTCCAAGAGTAAATAAACTAATCAATACCTACAGTCACAAACATGAATATTTATTACTGAAAGTTGCAGTATGTAAAACTGTTTAAATCCTATTTGACAATAGGAGTGTTAGCATCAATATATAGGTACGCTCATCTTTTTTTTTCGTGGATACCCTCATGGGATTTTCCACCCGGGATAAGGGCAGGGTGGCGTCGGACTCTTACTGGCTAAAAGCCCACGGTGTACCTTATCTTTACCCATAGCCGGGTGTGCAGCTGCTTTTTTCTGGTTCGCTGGGCATTGAGCCGCACCTGCGGCAAGAATAACTAACCTAGATGGATAGTCGGGGCACGCAATGCGTAACTATTTGAACGGTGACGGATACAACAACATTTGTTTTGCAGTAATGATATACATATTACTATAGTAAATAGCAGTTAGCTGCTGCACATCTCGAATGCAGTTAACACTTCACAGCATACATACAACAGCATAATACTGTGTTGTAACGTGAGCCACAACATAGTGCTCAAATAACTATGCGCTTGTGTGTGTGATAGGGAAAGAAACGTACGCTTACATACGCACACATGAATACCGGTTAGGTTACGCATTTGCGACAGCGCTCCGTAGGAGACTAGGTAACCTTCTAAGTGTCATTATTCTATGGCGCAAACTCACTCTTTGGGGAGAGTCCCACTCATTGGGGAATTTTAATAGTTTTCACAAATGTTACTGATATGAAAGTTGTATGTAACGTTGGCAAAAACTATCAAATTCGGCAATGTGATAGATAGCCTTGTTTGTGATGCCAGTCCTGATTCATACATGAAGGCATCTATGACGCACTAGTGTGGGTGTTTCAACGTAGGCCACGTCACGCGCTGGTGCGAAACTCTTCATAGTGTCAACTTTCGTAAATATCGCGCTCGAATTTTAGGGATGTTTATTTGGATAGAAAATGCTAGGCTGATAATAATGATTTAACAATGCTGACGCCAGTTTCAAACAAAGGTGCCCAGCCATTCGTTTAATAAAAACTTGTACTAGAACATGTCTGTTTAAATGTTTGTTGTATCTATTATAAATATACTACTTTCTTCTTAGTATGTATTTTTATTATATTTATGT
Source organism: Diloba caeruleocephala (assembly GCA_947459985.1). Taxonomy (NCBI): domain Eukaryota; kingdom Metazoa; phylum Arthropoda; class Insecta; order Lepidoptera; family Noctuidae; genus Diloba; species Diloba caeruleocephala. The sequence goes on from OX381607.1 coordinate 6,924,628, forward strand.
AGAATATCCTATATTCTTATGGATTATTGCTATTGTATTATATAAAGTATAGTATACGGTTGTATATATGGATTATTTATTTTGTACTGTTTATATATATGGTCATCGAAACCATGTTTGATTAGTTTTGTACGGTAGATAAAATAACTTTTTTAAATCTGTAACGACGCTTGTAACCTTAGTCATCCTGCGACCACGAACTCTGCAAAGTGTTCCAACCGTTAGGAAAAACAAAAAACAATAATACACGCGATTTAATCCGTTTAAAATTGTTTTATTCTAATAGTTGTACATTATTTATATTAATAGTTATATATAGTATTCCATAAAATACTTAATATACACCTATTAGTATTATATTTAATTGCCTAGATATTAATATAAATAGTACACCATGGACTACCCCCTTTGTCCTTTTCCATCTCTTTCTTGTCCAATTAAAGGTTGGTTGTAAGAAATCGCTAACAGCGATAAGACCGCCCATTGTACGATTACTGTTTATAGAATTATTTCTAGTAATGAGTTTTTATATTGGTTTACAATAAAGAATATTCTATTCTATTGTTTGAGTTAGTTTACTTTGGTGTCGATAGATGGCAGTGTTCGATTTCTTAGGAATGCCTAAGTTAAGATATTACATCAATTAACTAGGTCAGTTATTTTTTTAATGTTTAACGATGCATGTCTCTCCAATACAGTGAATTGAATATTATTAAGTTTGTTTGTCTTGATATACTCATTTTTGCTACGATTGTGGTAGCTGCAAAGTGAACGTGTGTAACTATAATGAAATTAATTTATCAGAAATAAATGTGACTGCTTTATTAAATTTCGTTTAAACCATTTACAACTTTTTAGCATATTACCAAGATTAATGGCAATGGAAACGGTTTACAATTAACCGAACGACACGCAAGAATAAAATTGCCCTTCTATCTTAATACATGTATTGTAACAATTAAAATCTTTATGTTATTGGAAAGATACAGAATTATGCCTTTCAGTATTAATAAAAAGTGATATTATTACGTACCGAAATTCTTCAACTAACAATACATTATCCACCTCCCACCAAAACTAAAAGCACGATCAAAATATTTGTCCTACACAGTCTGGGAATTAATGAACGAATGTGTGATGACGTAACAGTTCTGCAGTGTCTGGAGTGTAGCCAGTTGGTTTGTCCTTCGGGTCCTTGGGCTGGGAGATAAGGCGACGGCGCGGCGCCATGGTGTTACGACGTTTTCGAGGTCACCGCCCACTCCCAGGGAACGGTACAGTACCGCATTCTGACAAATAAGTCAAGTTAGTGGGCTTAGATAGTAGATAACATATTAATGTAATGCGGATCATATGAAAGAAACAGATTAACGAAACTATGTATGAATTTTCTTTAAGTATAATATATAAAAATATTAGTTGTATTTCAGATTTTGTAAGTAAAAACTTATTTCAAGGGGACAATGAGACAGTTACAGGATCGCATTTATAAAAAATAAACAGTTATTTGCCATTTTATTTTTATCGATCAATAAATAAAATCGCTATTTAAATTATTTTATTCAAGGGGTCAATCAAGGCGTATAAGGATCGCGTCTATTAAAAAAACAAGTTAAAATAGTCATTTTTATTTGTAAAATTTAATAAATAAAGTCGCTATTTGAGCATTTATAAAATAATTACACCATTTTATAACCGGGGGACCTTGTCCTTTATTTGTGTGCGTTTTCGTAATAAAATGGTGTATTTTTACTATTTATTTAATTTAAATGTGACTTGACTTGTGATTTTTGGATTTTTTTTAAGTTAAAACTTGTTTTTTATTAAACGCAATCCCTATAGCCTCCCGATTGATTGATTATTCACGTAAGAATTTATATTTTATAGAAAATACCTTGCTAATGTCATCGTTACAAAAATATTGTACCCGTTCAGACTAACGTCTACGCTATTTTTAGTCCCCTTTTAAAGTTCATTATCAAATCTCGGGCATTCATCGACACACATATTTATGTACACTCTTTATAAAAATAGCTAAATTTAACAACCAAATAAAAAAACTAATTACCTCACAGCATTCTTAACGTAAAAAGAACACACAGAATTGGCAATACCACGCTGCGCTTCTTAATAGGGAAAAAATGCTGCCAGGCTCAAATTGGATTGGGTGGGTCTTCTCAGCCGCATGCACTCTACGCAATGCCTGAAGATGGATGGCGTCGCTGAGGCCGGCCAAGAAAGAGGTAGCGAGATGGATGCGTACTGCGAAGGTTGGTTCGAAGTGGCACAAGAAAAGAGTATCTGGATGAATTTGGGGAGTGCCTTTGTTCTGCTGTGAGAAGCGTCTCTTATAGTGATACAGGCTACAAAAATAAAAACAATTTTACAGTCATGCTATGTAATGGAGACAATGTATGTAATCATAAGGCTTGGAGCATACTGGCGAGAATTAATACACGTCGCAACAGTGTTCCTGTACCAAATGCTCCACAATATATGACCCATATTAGTAACATAATTCATAGCGAATGTTCCGTTAACAACAGTGCTAGTGAATAGGCCCATTACACATTTGCTGGAACAGCTCATTTAGTCCAATTTAAAATTTAGGGTAAACATGATTCTGGTTACTGCAGTTTGGAAGTACCTTTACGGTCTATTTTCTATCCTGAAAATATACGTTTTTGAAGGAATACAATATATTTAGTTTTGTGTGTGATGTATTGTTATTTTGATCAACAATATACTGTTTTTTCGTTTGATCATGCCTGATCAAATCCCTTTACTAAATAAAGATTATAAAAATTAAAAAAAAACAATATACTGTTTACTGCATGAATGTTTCGCGTGATGTCCGGAATATACCTCCACTACATCTCATCCCTTAGATGTTGTAAAAGGTGAATAAGGGCATCTGAACCAAAAGGATGGGCTGCAGCGCCCCTCAGTAGAACAGTAGCCATGCTGTACTCACCAACTCGCCTGCCAAGCGTGGTGAGTACTGGCACATTCTCACCAAAATGACGTCACAAAACAGAGTGGACATTCTTTGGCTGAAATCACTCATGACCTGACTGCATGATATAAAACTTAAAATTTAATATTTCTGCACACATACACGTTTGCACTAAACGATAAGTTGATGCCTTACTATCAAGAAAACTCTTAGCTATTCAAAATGGTATGTCAGAGAGAGGGACTAGGGAATGACTTAAGAGCTGCCTAAGTTTAGTGCAAACTATATAACTGCTTCAAATGCGATACTTAAAAATAAAATAATAATAAAAGGACAAATATAATTACATATAATTTCTCAACAACAAACATAATAGACGTAATCACTTAATCTTTATCATTTGTGGTGTCTAGATTCCGTGTGGTGTCTGGAGTAAGAATATACTACTCCATCTCATCCCGTGGATATCCTTAAAGGGGGCTAAGGGACTCTAAACTAGGGAGCTGGGCAGGAGCGTCCTTTCTGTGGAATACTAGCCATACTACGGTCACTGACCCGCCTGCCAAGCGTTTTGAGTACGTACTGGCAAATTCCCCCTAAAATGATGACACAATTGTTAAAGACCTTTGTTCAGATGTGGCCGTTCTTTGGCTGACATGATGATAATGATGATGCATTTTCAACATCACAAGATTCAAACTATGCTCTATTAAACTAAACTACGATGATACTGACACTAAATACCAGTCATTCGATGTGCAACGAGCTTAACAACCGCATTGATACATAGAGGTCGCTATGAAGCATTACCCAGTTAGGCGTAAGTAACTCAGTTACTATGGTTAACCGGGTTTGTCGCCGTATTTATAGGCACCGGGGAAAGCGGGGGCTCAAGCTTGAAATAATACCCGTAGATATTGTTAGAGATGCTTCGATGATATTGAGAGAGAATTTAATACGCAAACGAAGAATAGTTTAGTTAGAAGACAGAAAAAACATGTGTGTGTTCCCGCGGTACAAATTACAGGTACTTATTTAGGGTACAATACAATTTTTATTCTACTTGCCAATAATTTACGTAAGTGATATGAAAAAATTATCAAAAAGAGATATTAAATACAATTAATAGAAGTTTGAATAAATAACATAATTAAAATGATATTTAGTTTTATTATACAGACATAAATATTAAGATATATATAGTCATAGAAATGTTAGGTATTGTGTGTGGGCGTGTGTGTGGTATGTGTGTGTGCGTGGGCACGCGTGTATAACTGTAGTTTTAGTCAGTTAATAAAATAATACATTATGCTTGCTGGGCAACTTCTTACTGGCTTTACCAGTTTTACTCTCATCACACGCGGTAAAAGAAATATAATTTCTAGAAAACATTTACTCGGTTAATTATACTACAGTGATTTGAAAAAGGTATTATTAATAATCCTAGATGTGTTTAGTTGCACTATTATAGTTCTCGACCAAGTTGTCGATACTGTATGATGATTTCTAGGACTAATAAGATAACATCTAATGTGTCAAATAAAGTGAATTGCATAACAATTTTTTTTTATTTTTTTATTGGGCTTCTCGCAAGCATAACAATTATAACATCGTAACATTTTAAATATCTATGGCGTATCAGATATTAATTATTGTAGTTTATTTTTTACTTGAACTTCAACTCAAAATTTGTCGGATATGTTAGTTCATGCTAGGATCTGTTAAATGACATGAAAAACAATTTCAGTTTTGGATACAAATTAATTAATCCAAAATGGTTTTTAACCATAGCATTGTCACGAAGGCGTAATCTAGAAACAAGCGTTGCCAAAAGGAATTAGGTTCGTATATACGGTTTACAGCTACTTAACAAGTACTAAACACAAATATAACACCAACACTAAAAATTATTGTGCGAAGAAGTCTTACAAGCGAAGGCCAGATTATATGAGCCGTTGCTGAAACGGGGAGTAACGACCGCTTACCGAATGTGTAGCGGAAGACTACGCGGCGCCGATTCGGGTAACGTGGCTCGATAATATAGCACGTAGCTTGTTTTTTTGCTTGCGTGCCCAATGGGATTAGCTAAAACTTGTTCTAAACTATTTGATAATAATAAGTACTAGATCTCAATGTTATTGTTTTGAGCTAATAACATTTTGTCGACTAAAAAACTCTGACATACGAGAGATTTCATAAACAGAAAAATCTCTATGCAACAGTCCTTTCTACGGCACGTAGCAGTGCTTTTTTGGAGCGAAAGACTACGCGGCGCCGGTCTGTGTAAAACATCTCTATAATGTATCTATTCTTGTGTAGTTGTGTAGGGGGCTAACCATAATCGAGTTGATGATGTATTGACACGAATAATTAATGTTTTGTATTCTAGTATTACACCGTACCTTATACAGGATTTGCCAATCGTCCTTTATCAGGCAATACTAACCGAAATTTATCGATGAATATTAATGAAAAAATGACTTATTGTCCTCCTCTCCTCTCTATCTATACAAATATATAAAATTGAAGTGCTTGTTTGTAATGTCAAAATAACAGGTTTTTACTAAATGCATATAAAAGTATATACGGTATGTATAACAAAAAAACATTTTTTGTCTGTCTGTCCGTTTATCTGTTTGTTCCGGATAATCTCCGAAACAGCTAGATTTTGACAGAACTTTCATTGGCAAATAGCTGATGTTCTAAGGAGTAACTTAGGCTACTTTTATTTAGAAAAATCAAATGAGGCTTCCGCAAAAAAAAAAAACATGAAATCCAATATATATATACTGATTACATAATAATGATTTATAAATAATCCGATTTGTTTTAAATTAAACGGCGGGTGAAACACAGCTACACAGGACACAGCTAGTTCCTAAATAAAACGGAAGCTGGGCTTTCAAAAATGGTAGTGTTTGCATTACTTACTTTCCATAGACTGGCATGATTATTATTATAGTACTCGTAGAACAAGACTGCTTGGCACCGATCATAACAGCAAAGCAGCCCAACATTAATTTTTTCATGTAGGCTATTAATGAGGCTAATTAACATTATACTATATAATGACGACTCGTCTCGCAATTTTTGAAAATGACTAGTTAATCAGAGATGCTCTTGATTTTGAATAGGTATCTTCTCAAAATCGTTTGTATGACTAACTAATGTAACCGAATTTGAAGTTGCAGTTAATATTTTTCTTGTTCCTGCCTGGACCCAAGTTACTTGGGGTCGGCGTAATATTTTAGTCACATTACAAAGGTTTTGGCAAAAGGGTTTTACAGTCCGCCACCTGCGATACCAGCCCTTCTTGGGTATGCAAGTGTTGGTGGTTTATTGGCCACCTGCGGGTAACTCAAAGTGCACAATACTAGCACCAGGTTTCAAACTCTCTTAGTCACATTCTGGAACGCTCATTGCATGGAATGGGGTAGCCGTATTCGTAACCGGAGCTACACGGTGTTTGTAGAAAGTTTGAGTTACCTCTCTTAAACTTACTACAAATACAGTGTACGCTACATATTGAACACATAACAATGCCTGAAACATGTATTTTGATGGGTTTAATAGTTTCATGCCCACACAAATCAGTCCATAAATGTCCAATGCTGAACGTAGGCCTCCCAATCACCACTACAATGAGTGGTCATAGAGGACATTGCCAAGGCACCACGCTTGGCAGGCGGATTGGTGAACGAAGTATGTTGTTATTAGCATTTGGGAGGATGCTGCTGCCTCTTCTCTTGATATCAACCATAAGTCGCCTTTTACGACAACCATGGGTGTAGAGGAGTAGTCTATTCTTTGCTAGTAACCACACGGAATGATGTAATAGAGCTGGCATTTTATTAAATTGCAAAATAATCTGGACAGTACGATTAATAACGATTGCTGTCTAATGACAACAACCTGGACCGACGATTTAACAGTCCCTCCGAAGCACGGAGATACTCAGTTGAAATACCACTATGCGGTCACCAGTCCACAGACTAACCACGCCAAGCGCTACTTAATGTCGCCGATCGTTCACCAATCAGTGAGTGCAACTGGCTATGAGCGCCACTGCTATTTGAGGGATTAAAACAGGAAATAAAAGTTCCACAAGGACGATGATTTGCTAGATTTCACATAACAAATATTTAAGGGCAAATTTTGAAAATAGAATTAGATTATAACAAAATACTTTTAAGTTTATTATACAAAAGATTGCATCGCGGATTATTGATTTTTGTTTTTCCTAACATTTCAAACTTAGCTCGGCATAAATACATAAAAATTAAGCAACTGTAGCTAAAGGCGCACCCTGCTGGGCTCGAAACTCAGCTTGAGGCATTGCTGGGGGACCAAACTAGAGACAGCTGGGTCGGTAGATATTATTGATAGTTTTTACGGTATGTTAAAAACTACTGGCTCTTTATAAATAAGATTCCAAACGGGTGGTACGGAAAATACTAGAAATATACACGAAGTAATCCTTTCAAAAGTGTTTTGTTATTACTAAAATCATTAAAGACAGTAAGTAACGTCTATGTGACGTCGTTAGTTATACGTTAAGTTGCCATTAGAGAATGGCCGCTGGAATTGCCAGACAAATTATTGCCGGCTGGCACGCCAGTGGTGGCTTATTAACACGTCGCCATATAGGCAACAATATCTGCAATGATAACTTGTACTCTGATTGTACGAATCGGACTAGTTGTTGTCAACAATTTAGAACAAAAATATTTTAATAATCTAATACGGAGACGCGTTCAAATTGTTTTAATAGAATATGTTACCCATTATATTATTTTCAGCATCATATCAGCTAAAAGACTTTTATTTCTGAACAAAGGTCTCCCCTTAACAGAACTGATGTTGTGTATCATAATTTTGGGGGGAATTTGCCTAAACTCGCCATGGTTGGCGCCTGCCTGGGTTGGTGAGCGCAGAAGGGCTGCCGTTCTACAGAAAGAACCCTGCTGACTATTCCTCTGGTTTAGAGTCCCTTAGTCACCTTTTACTACATACACGGGAGGAGTTGTAATTGTGCTGTACTCTTAACCCGGACACCACACGGACGTATTTACAAGAAGACTTTTATTATACAAGGAAAGTAATATTTAAAGTAAGTTAAGTATACATTATACTTTTTATAAAAGAGGAAATAATGATAGTTAAGCAAACAATATTGAGTGTAACCTTCAGAGTTGTTTCAATTATTGATTTTGCAACATGCATTATAGAAAATACATTAGTATGTGAGAGCCTAGCGTGGGGTAATTTTGGTCATTACTTGACTAGAGCTCGTCAATGGGCTAGTTCAACCGCCACAGAATATCAGCATGAAGTAAGGGCGGCACTGAAAATTTCGGGAATCAAGGAAGTGACACAACATTACTATTTAAAAATGTATTTATTGCTTTTCGAAGTATTCTCCGCGAAATTTCACACATTTTTCCATACGATGGAACCAATCATTGAAGCAACCATTCCATTCGGAAGTTGGGGTCTCCAAAATGGCCGTTTTGTAGGCGTCCACAGCTTCTTTAGGTGATGAAAATCTCTGTCCACGCAATTTATTCTTTATTTTAGGGAAAGTATAGAAATCATTAGGGCTTAGGTCGGGGCTGTACGGCGGATGGTCTAATAATTCTATGTTTTCTTGCTCTAAAAACTCTTTTGTTCTGTGCGCGGTGTGAGAACTCGCATTGTCGTGATGGAGGATGATGCGGCGGTTGCAGTTCTCTCTACGGAGTTCAGAAACGACCTGTGGCAAACAAATGCTAGCATACCATTCTGCATTAACCGTTCTTTGTCCCTCAAGAGGAATAGTCGTAACATGGCCGGTTTTGGAGACAAACGTGGCCACCATTTTTTTTGCAACACTCCGTGAACGAACAATTTTTGTTGGCTTTAACTCATTTTCGAACACCCAAACTCGTGACTGGTTTTTTGTTTCGGGTTCGTACGCATATATCCAGGATTCGTCACCTGATACGATGTTGTATACAGCATTTGAGGATCCTGCGTGGAATCTTTCGAGAGTTCTGACGCACCAAGTAACGCGAGCCGCTTTTTGCTCTTCACATAGCAAATGCGGTATCCATCGGGAAAACAACTTTTTTACACCTAATTGTTCATGCAAGATTATTTGTATTTGACTCATGCCAATGTCTAAAGTTGCCTGAATTTCGCGGTATGTCACATGTCGATCTTCCTCAATCAGCTTACGCACAGCATCAACGTTTTCTTGGGTGACTGCAGTTTTTGGACGACCTTGACGAGGATCATCACTGAGCTTGACACGTCCACGTTGAAATTCAGCAAACCAGCGATAAATTGTGGTTTTAGATGGGGCTTCATCACCAAATGCAGAAATCATCCGGTCAACACACTGTTTTTGTGTTAAACCACTTCGAAAGTCATAATAAATCATCGCTCTTGAATTTTCTCGAGTCAATTCCATTTTCTCAACGACTAAACAAGTTTGACAAAACCTTGTGACAAGACCGTGAATCTTTTTTAAAATAAATAAATGGTATTCGATATGTAAAACCAAGGATTTTTCAATTAAAAAGATTTTAATATGACAGGAACAGTGGAAATATTCCATTCCCGATACTTTTAGTGCAGCCTATGTAGTAACATTTTTGGTAATAACAGCTGCGTTTCGTACTGTGATTGATGACAAAGGAAGCCCAGCCCCCAAAAATAATGTAGACATGGGGACCTTAAAGTAAAAAGTCTATATGTGCCCTAAGGGTCGGCAAAACATCAGCGGAGTCCTGGGGTTGCGGATCTTTATGGGTGGCGCGGATTGCTTAGGCGGCCCGCTTAGACGAGCTATATACAATAAAAGAAACTATGTTTGAAACCAAGTCCACTGTTGAACAAATGGGGAGGCCAGGGATTTCCACAACTGTGTCAACGTTTTTGGGGAGAATTTGCCAATACTCATAACGCTTGGTGCCTATCAAGGGTTGGTGTACGCAGTAGTTCTATTGTTCCACAGAAGGGACGCTGCTGCTCGTCCCTCTGGCTTGGCTTCATTTATACAAGTACTCTAAAGCAATGAAATAGATTATTTCAATATTAAACACACTGCTAACTGGTTGTCTACTGTATTTATATCATCATCCATCATATTGGCCATACAACGTCCACTACTGAACAAAGGCCTCCCCCATAGATTTCCAAAACTGTCATAATTTGCCAGTACTCTACATGATTGGCAGGCGGGTTGGTGAGCGCAGAATGGCTACTGTTCCACAGAAAGGGCGCTGCTGCCCATCCCTCTGGTTTAGAGTCCCTAAGTCCGGCTTTTACGACATCCACGGGAGGAGATGGAGTGGTGCTATATTTTTAATCCGGTCACCACACGGATAATTAATATATTAATAGGTACAATTAAATTGGAACTAAAACGAAGCAGTTTTATATGCAGTTGTAATTTATAATTTGTGGTGTGGGGGTGTAATACATGTTATTCAATATATATTTTTTTTTAAACCTTGCCCCACACTAGGATTTCTCCTGTGTTGTGGGTGCGTTTACAGACATGAATTCCACATACAATACACCCAGACCCGGAACAACTACCTGCAGATCATACAAATATTTATTCCGTGCGGGAATCGAACCCACGACCCGGAGCGCAGCAGTCGACTGTATCAGCCACTGCTCCAACCGTACATTTACTATAATTACGACCGAATACTGAAACGCCATTTAATATCCCGCTTTAACTATTTGAGCCACCCGGTTTCCTACTGAAAACAGGTTTCTCGAATAGTTAAAGCGGGACTTAATATTAAGTGGCGTTTCAATATTCAGCTATTAGATTAATAAAAGTAAACTATCTACTTAAAGCTTTTATGATCTCTGAATCCTGGGATTTCTTATATCTATAAATTTATTCAGAAAGGCCATTTTTAGAGTTAAAAAATAATGAAGTTTAGGTATACTTGCACCAGAATTTCCGATCACTAGATAATATTCTAATGTATAAAAAACAACTGCATGACAACGTCCACCCGGCTCAAATACAAAATCCCAGGTTAACCAAAAACATCACTAACAAACATGTCAATCACTGCACAAAATTCATAGACGCAGTGTCCAAACACAAACAGTTATGACGGACAAAACGAGTCGCGTCGAAGTATCAACGGTCGTCGGATATAGGGCAATTTCCCGCCAAAAATGACTGCCACAGAGCCGCCAGTGATATCATCAGTTCAGGGAACTGGCGCGATTGACAACGGCCTGTTGGATGGATACATAATTTGATTTTATTTAAATTTGGAATTTCATGCGGTGCTACTACAGAACATTTTCTGTTCTGTGGCCGCTACAAAGTTCAGGGTGAGAGAGACAGAAGAGAAACGAATTTGTTATTTTAGTTTTACATTGTTTATTTTAGGTTAAGGTTTCCCTTTTACTATGCAACTAGCCCTTACCTGCCCGCTTCTCTATTAATTATAAATAAATCAATCAATTATATTTATATACATATATCTTCCGAAACCTGCAAGATATCGAAATGGAAGATACATGATAAGTTATGTTAATATTCCTGTTGTAATCCTTTAATTGTTTTTATTGAATTTCGCTGAGGTGTTTCAAAGCCTATTCGAGACAACCTTTAGACAGAGACAAAAATTTAAAAATTTTGCTTGTGGGAGTAGTATTTCTGCTGTGTCGCGGGTGCGCTATAGACATAAATTTCATACACAACAGACCCGGAACAACTACTTGCGCAGATCATACAAATATTGGTTCCGTGCAGTAATCGAACTCGCGACCCGGACTGCAGCAGCCGGCTGTATCAGCCACTGCATCAACCGTGCCATCATATCATCATTCGACGTATTTATATGACATTTGATAATTTGCTAACCTAGCACCGATAGATTCGAAATAAATATTTTATAAAAACAACTCTTTCTGATCAGCCAAAGGACGTCCACTGCTGATCATAGATCTCCCCTCATATATTTCTATAATGACCAGTTACACTGAGAGCCACTTGTTTATTTGTGCCGTCATTGGGGGGAATTTGTCAGTTCCCATGACGGGTTGGTGAGCGCAGAATGGCTACTGTTCCACAGAAAGGACGCTGCTGCCCATCCCTTTGGCTTAGTCGCCTTTTACGACACACCTACACATGAGGAGATGGAGTGGTGCTATATTCTTAATCCGGACACCGCACGGAACATAAGTTTGTTTACCTTTCTTCTATAAATAAGTGATTTACATTATACATGTACACAGCTACATATTTATAATAATACAGTTTACGCTGACCTCTCATCGTACGGAAGGCCTATATAATGCGAGATCAGTTTATATTGGATAGTATAGCTTTGTAGCCGTGCGTACATTATATTAAGTACGTTGAATTTAAGTTAAACTCGAAATGAAAGTGTACATAATTATGTCGTACTCAGGAACAAGCGGAAAGGGACTTATACAATGCTTAAATTGATTTCCTTAATCCCATTTTGCTAATTACGCCTAATGCTATTACCTTTTTCTTAACATTGCTCCACACTAGGATTGCTCCTGTGTCGTGAGTGCGTTTACAGAAATAAATTCCACACACAATACACCCAGACCCGTAACAACTACCTGTAGACCATACAAATATTTGTTCCGTGCGGGAATTGACTTGGGACTGTATCAGCCACTGCACCAACCGTCCCTCTGTAAGATCTTTTGCTCCACATTGGTATTTTCTAAGAAGTCTAATAATTATGGGCAATTTGAATTGCTCGACAGCCTCCATATTTAGCACCAATATCCTCCAATTTCCTATCGTCAGTTAATTAATGGTTTGGCTTTGATGGATGCCTATGATGACGATGGTATAATGACGGCACGGTTGGTGCAGCGGCTAAGTGATTGGCTTTCTGCACTACGTTTCGAGGGATCGATTCCCACACGGAACAAATATCTGTATTCTACAGATAGTTGTTCCGGGACCGTGTGTTTGTGCATGTGAGATTTATCTATGGAAACTATACCCACGACACAGGCGATATCCTAGTGTTGGACATCGTAAAATTACGTTTGAAGGTAAAACAGTCCTGCAACGAATTTAACACTGTTATGTGAAATGCGTTAGAGATCTGCCGGGTTAGTAATTAACAGGGGAAGTAGGGCGGGTGTGACGAGTTAAAGCCATTACTTGCACGGTAGCGGGGGGTTGGGTGGGCTTCAGCTGTGTTACGGCGATTGTGTTCTATGCACCGATATAGCCTTACTTTGTAAGGTAGCGTGAGGTAAATAATTAACGACCGTGGATTGCAAAAGGTAATTTCGATTGATTGAAATATTCATATGTTTATATTATCCGATCTTACTTGAGATTAACAATCCAATGTTATGAAATCAGATGTAATCTGACATTTGATTAAGACTTCCCAATATTCTTATTCCTAGGCAAAATATATTTTATACAACCTAGAGACGCGATGAGCAAGTCGTACGCCTTTTGTTTATTTTTTTTATTGATGTCCAGTGGAAATTCTACATGGAACTTCCTTCACCCCGGGGACAAGACTTCTACCGGCTAAAACCACTGGAGCGGTCTTCTTCGGCATCAAAGGGGGGCTCCAGATCCTCGTAAGATCACACTAGAGCCGCCCATTGCTGCCACGCCTTTAGGCACATCTCGGAAAGGATGACTGTAAAATGGTCACCCCCTCTAGCGGAGAGAAGGCGACTGTAAAAAGGTCGCCCCCCCAGGCACTTCTCGGGGTGGATTGTAAAGGATCCCCCCAAGCCTCTCTTTGGGCTGTGCTGCGCACACGGCGGCACGTGATAACGTGCGCGCCACCGTCTTCCCGGGGGTCGCTCGGTGTGATTACGCAGACTCCCCAATCTGCGCACCCGCGACCCCCGAAAGTCGTACGTCTGCCCATAACAATTGTAATACTACCCAAGATTAGTCCTGCATGGCACCACATTGAGCTTGTTACCTTGAGACATAGTTATGTAGTCTTTTGTGCACAGTAATTTCCCTAGCAACAGTGTCTTTCAAACCAAAACACAGCAATGTCTAAAATTTAAAGACCTACTGCTTGTCAGCGGCATATCTGGCACTACGGTGGTACCTATCTAGCCGTACTATTGCTGTAAGAGACTTACCATCGGTAAAATTTATATATTTAAACAATTAAACACGGAAATAAAGTTTCGTATAAACTCGTAAAAAGTATGTCAGTGTTGCGCCCTCCACCTGGCCTGCCGATAGTTCAACGACCGATAAAGCACCGGCATTTAAATTATTACACACATCGCCACGGTGATGACTGAGGAAATCACAGCAGTTACTGGAAGACGCAGCTCAATTAGTAGTTTGCGATAGACGTACAATATTATTAATTACCCAATTATTAATCGATCTTATCCAAAAAACGATGGATGCGTGATTGAGTATTTTTATTATAATTTGCAAAACTGATGTACAATCAATCACTCAATAAAGAAAAAAGATAAAATACAATACACCTGATTGACATCTACTAGATGTGAATCCAGCATACACATGTTAAGTAAGACACTCATAAAGGTATATACATACATTCATCATATCTTATCTTATTCTTATATCTTTAAATGAGCAATTCTTGTATATATATAATTGGAATCTCGGAATCGGCTCCAACGATTTTCATAAAATTTAGTATATAGGGGGTTTCGGGGGCGATAAATCGATCTAGCTAGGAATCATTTTTAGAAAATGTCATTTTATAGGCGTTTGAGTAGTCTCAACTGAAAAATATGACTCTTCCTGACATCTATTGGCGAATAATAATACTATTTTTTGTGAGCAACTAATTGCTTTAACGACACAACAGCAGATGGCGTTGTTAAGTAACACGAAAATACCATCCAGGTACTTGGTAATTTATACGTCCACTGCCGAACAAAGGTCTCCCCTATGGATTTTCATAACTGTGTCATCATTTTGGGGGGTACTTGCCAATAATCACCACGCGTGGCAGGCGGATTGGTGAGCGCAGTATGGCTACCGTTTCTCAGAAGGGAAGTAGCTGCCCATCCCACTGGCTTAGATTCCCTTAGTCACCTTTTATGACATCCACGGGAGGAGATGGAGTGATGCTATTTTCTTAATCCGGACTCCACACAGAGTACTTATATTAGAGAATACTAATTAAATTAAGATTGATATTAAAAATATTACACAATTAACAGGAAAGTGTAAAAAAGTTAACGATTCCTCACTCAATCAAGTCTCGGAGTTCAGACATTAATAAGGCAACAGAACCAGTAAATACATCTATTACACTACGAATGGCGTAAGCAAAAGAAAGCATGCGGGATGTTGGTGCAAATTTATTTTATTTTTAATTTAGACAGAACGAACGATTTTCAGATTGATAAGCAGCTGCTAATACCGTGTAATGTGGTGCCGGCTACGAATAGCACCAACCCTTCTCATCCCGTGGGTGTCGTAAAAGGCGACTATGCGATTAGCGCGTGGATGGGCAGCAGCGTCCTTCGAATACATTAACAATTCAACTGCGATCGCCAATCCGCCTGCCATGCGTGGCGATTATGGGAAAACCCCCAATGAGCACACAACACACCCATATCAGTCGTTGTGGTGATCTTTGGGGGAGACCCGTGTCCAGCAGTGGACTTGATTCGGCCGAAATGAATGAATTAATTAATGTTAATACGGGGAAAACAAATTTGCACTTTTTCTAAATACTCGGGAGAATCTATTAAACCATTAATAGTTTAAACGAAAACATTATATCTAAAGTTTTTCTACGCGCGCTTAATAATTTCATTTTGTAATGATTCAGGCTAGAGTTATAAGAGTTCAAAAAACGGCCTCTATTATCGGAGGATTTGTCTGTTTTTGTGAGTATAATCTGAACACAAATATAAATCAAGGTTTTGTCCTAAATTTAAAGATTTTGGATTAGTTAGATTATTAATTTTGGCCGTTGGTGGTTTTGTTTAATCTTATGATAAACAAAAACATTTTATGTGTAAAACTACCTTACTTAACATACCAATAATTTCAACTATAGACGTATTTCTTCACAGTTTTTTTTAAATTATGCTTCAATATTTATATTTTCATTTTGAAACAGATTTTCTCGATTAATTGCTAGATTGTAGTTAGAGACACCTGTCGTCGAAAAGATGCATTCTATTCACTTCTCACCGAAAACGTGTTTTTAACATTATTAGTGCATATTTAAGAATAAAATTGTGCCGAATTTTAATTTTAATTCATAGATATTTCATAGATCATTTACATTGTTAGATGAATAGTAGGAATTTAAAATAGGAAAAATGTGCCATCTGTCGGTAAGTAGTCAGTATAACCCGATAACAAAATTTTCACTGCTAGATGGATTTATTAATAATGGGCGTGTTTACCCTAGTGATATTATTACAAATAAGGGAACCAGTACCTAAGTAATTAAATAAATGTTTATAAAAATGATGAAATTAAATACGACTGTTTTTTTGTGGTACCTACATTATCTTCAGCTTTTACTAAGACGCCATGCTAAATATCGTTGACTTTTAAAGTAAGACCTAATATATACACACACTGTTTTCTATATTACATTCGCAGATGAAATACGATGCTAAATCATTTCACACTTTGACCTTTATACGGAGGTTCTTCCCGATTCCGGAATTCAATTTTTGTCTGTATCGAAATGGTAAATGTGAATATTTCAAATGAGTGGAGCTTTGATATCCGAATGTGGACGTTCATATAGCTTGTGACATTTTAATGGGGACAGGATTTCACAATACACACTTAATGTTATATCATAATATATTTACAAATAAATTGATAAACAAATCGATATCCGATTAATAATGACAGAATAATCGCATAGGAGGAACAAGAAACTATAAAAACCAATTACCTTGGGTTTAGGCATCATATTTCTGATCGAGAAGGTAAAGTTAAAACTTAAGACCTTGCACTTATCTGGCCGAAGGGGTTTCTAAGAGTGGTCCTAGCAAAAGCGTGCCTCCTCATTATTCAGCTTCTGGCTTTAACAGGAATAGATCTTAGAGACGTTTAATAATTAGAGACGAATAACTAATGCATCGAAATATTGTTTGTAAGAAATCGCCTTGTGTCGTAAGACCGCCATTGCAGAAGTATTTCTTAAATATTTATCTTTTATGTATGTCTGCGGTGTCCTTGTAATGGTGGACAGCCTTTTGCCCTGCAGTGGGAGTAACAGGCTGATAATATATCTACCTATTATTATTATTTAGCGTTTGCCTAGCCCACGTACACTACGATGAGTCTACGCATATTCGTCATGAAGATTACCATTAGAATCGACTTAAAATAAGCTGGGGTATTCATGGGGTCAAAAATTACGGTTGATATTGAATAAAAATAATCTGGGGCATTCACGGGGTCAAAAGATTATTAGTGCAAACCTCTATAAAGTTACTGTAGAGCCACTATGGAATGAAACGCGTACCCGTATATTGCAATTAATAAAAATTACGAAATACAGATATAAATGATATGTCTACATATAAAAACAAAAGTATTGGCAGTACTACATCAGAACATCAGCATAGCCAAATTATATCTGAGAAATGACTGGCAATTTCATTAGCTATAGTGCCCTTCTAACCGAAACATACACATTGATATTTAAGGTTAAATACTGCGCGGTGGCAAATATCTGGCACAATGGTCCTACTAACCTAGCTAGCTACTCTTGAAATAACAGACAAACCACCAGTAAAACCTAATGCCTAAAAAGGGAATCCGTAAACCCATTGGTCACTATTCTCTTAATATACGAGTAGTTAAATGATGTTCAAGGTCTTCAGTAGCTACGAGTATAAAGTAGATACAAACGTTTATTCAAGGTCATTAATAGCTATGCTGACCTGCTAAGAAGGGGCGCAAATCACATATTTGGATTTTATTTCAAATTTTATACCGTTAAGGTGGCAAACTAGCTCGGCTCTAGTTTGATCATACGAGGCCCTGGAGCCTCCCTTAGGTGCCGAAGATGACCGCTCCAGTGGTTTTAGCCGGTAGGAGTCTGGCATACCCCTTCGCCCTTCCCCGGGGCGAAGGAAGTTCATGAAGAATTTCCACTGGGCACCAATAAAAAAAATAAAAAATAGGTGGCAAACTAGCTAAGGCCCGCCTGATGGTAAGCGGTTACCGTAACCTATGAACGCTTGCAACACCAGAGGTCTAACTCACGCATGGCCGACCTGTAAAATCATTTCACCCCAATTTCGAAGCTGTATATGCTATATTCTCTTAGGTAAATATCGGTAGGGAGCTAAAGAATTGGGTTAAATACATAATCTGGGCTTGGTAAAAGAAATTGATTTTGCTTTTTAAAATCATAAATTCGTATTGTACAGCACGTTGTAATGTTAAATTTTTGTCTGAGATATAAAACACCAAGGACGAATGTGAGATCTGGCAAAGTTATACCATCAGAAGTAGAAACTACTCAAGTAATAGCTTATGATTTCGATATTTTCTATTTGTACATTCCCATATTGTTTAAATTTAAATGGTTTAATATGATTTTTATCCGTAGTAATCATTCGAGAGATTATTTATTTATAATCTATATATTAATATGTGATAAAAAATCTTTGTACCGCTTTTTAAGCACATAGCACGCACGGAGGAATGTGAGATTTGGCATAGTTAAAGTTGATATGGAGGAGGAGAGCAGAAAGTAAATATGTATGTAAAAAAAAACTACGTTTGAATTGCGTTCATGGGGCGACCACTAGTACATTCCATCATATTACGTGACAATTTCAACTTCAAAATAAAGCGACTATAACATAATTTTTTATAACCAACTAATTAATTAACGAATATCAAGACCTTTCAGAGTTCAAGTCCCAAACTGTTTTATTTTTAATATACTGAGTATGAAATGATGCAGTATTAATACTGAAATGTACAGTCATGATCGTACTTTTAGTATAATTTGTACCGTATAAGTTCAAATTCAGTTAAAAATTTCAGGTACAGGCGACTCAGCTACCACGTGTATCAGCTCGGGTGGTTGCGTTAAAATAAATATTAGTAGCGTATTTCGGAACGCAGCCTTTTCACTGAGGCAAAGGCACGCGAGTGTGAGCGTGATAGCACGAGATGAGATCACGGGAGCGAGTGAGATGACACGAGCTTATCCGATCGATAGCCGCAGCCGCAGAGTGCCGCGAGTGACGTCAGACGCCCGTCTCGTCATCTTTGACTCTGTTAAAAGAATTGTCACTATATTTTTGTAAAGAATGAAATCCTTTTTTTTTATTTCGATATGAAAACGAAATAGTTACGGGTTTTAAGAAATGTGGTATTTACAGTTGAAGTACTTGCAAAAATATGTGCTTTATGGGTTACATATTCAACGGAAACATGTTATTCAGTATTAATGATCTCATATGAGTGAAAATACAATGTAGTAGTAGTATTTAGATCGCCTTTTAATACTGAACTATAGCGGAAATCGAATTTATATGATTAATCTATTGAAAATTTAGTTAACAAAAAATTATTCACTGAAAAGCAACACAGTTAAACGCTGAATGATTAATTTGTACGCTACATACTCGTAGCCAGTTTAAGAGCTACGAACTACGGCGTAGCGCTTGACTGACATGCAGCATAATTATAGTAACACCAAACCGATTACATTCACGCACATTTATATTCGAAGGCGTTTGGGAAAATGGGCATAGAAACGTCTGATGTGTATATCGAACTTGTGACCGTTATAGAAAGTGAAGGCACCGCTATTACGTCATTTAGGTCATCCGTACGATAGTTGTTTAATGGTGTGACAAGGCCGTAAGCTTTCTTTTGTATTACACGCTTCGGAAATTGGAAACAGTATTCTAACAATTTAATTAAATTGAATGCATATAGAATTGCGTTTTAGTTTCCATTTGTTTATAGTTTACGAGATGGTTGCGGATTAGAAATTGATACTTCTTCTATACATTGGTAGATATACTATTTTATTTTTTAGACACTGCTAATTTTTTAAATATATATATCGCAGGAAAATGTTGAAAATGGAGATTTGATCAAATCACTAAGGTAGATGATCAATTCGGAAATAGGGAAACCTACCCACAGAGTTGTAGTATTAATATCTGCGTGAATTGATTATTTACCTTAGGGATTTGATCAAATCTCCGTTTTATCATCTCCCTGTAACATTATATACTTTAAAGTAAGTTACAGAACTTAAAAATAGTGCACTGACCTCGCCTGGTAGCAGCCTTTATCCGTATGGAACAGTAGAGCTTCGCAACTATAAAAAAGCAGAATCGGTCCAGTTTTTTATTATTGTAGTTGTAGTGGTCCAGAATTTCCACACATTGTCACTTTATAATATAAAAATATGTTTTTTTTTCTTAAAAAAACTTTGCCCTATACTAGTGTCTCCTGTGTCGTGGGTGCGTTTACAAACAAATTTCCACACTCAATAACACCCAAACCCGGAACAACTACATGCAGATCGTACAAATATTTATTCCGTGCGGGAATCGATCCCACGACCCGATGCGCAGCAGCCGACTACATCCGCCACTGCACCAACCGTGCCGTCATTTATGATATATCAGATTATGATGATGATGAATATTTATATCAACATAGATAAAAGAAGTACTACTCTATTCATTTCGTAGACAAATTCCTAATAATCTTATCAAGAAAAAATAATCTCACCGTAGTGTTGTACAATTGGCTCATTTAACGAAGGCCCGTTTAAATTGACTACGTGTACACGTTCATGATACGTACTCATAATAGAGATTATGCCATAAGTTTAATTTTTAACGCGCGTCCGGTCCGGGCCGGCTGTAAACCTCTTAAAATACGATAGAGGGCGCCCTCACGCATTTTAATTGGACCCTGTTAATATTATAGACGATGTAATTCTGTAATTTTACTGGGCGGGTTGGCATTGTGGAGTACGGATGTCATGTTGTGTTCTGGTGTGAGCTCGTTTGTTTTGTTTTGAAATATATTGCATCTGTACATATAAAAAAATATGTTCGTTTGTTCAAAATCACAAATCTGCTAAAGTTCTTTACCGATCCTTTTGAAATTTTTACACATCGTTGTATTCTTATACGCATATGTTTTTATTATAGCATGAGACTCATAATCTATATATATAAAAAATCATGTTCGTTTGTTCAAAATCGCAAATCTCCTAAAGTTATTTACTGGTCGTTCTGAAATTTGTACATATCGTTGTATTCATATACATGCATACATATACATACAGGCATGTTTTTATTAAACCAGGAGATCCATGATTGTTTTTTTTTATTCAGCATCAAAAACGTATTGTCATTACGTGCATTTAGCCACAGCAACGCGTCGCAAGGTAAAACTAGTATGAAATAAAAGTCTTGAGAGCGATATTACTAGGAACAAATACAAGCGGTGTAATACTGACTATTTAGGGATAAGGTCTTTCTAAATAGTCATAAAAAATACAAAAGTAAATTAGCATATTTTCCACTAGATATATACCTCGTACTATTTTAAAGCCCATAAAGTAATATGGTGGGATGGTCAAATGAACAGACTGGCACAAATAAAACAAAATCGGTGATTTTAAACAGTCTCATTATTTGACGATTGACACAATTTAACTTTTATTTATTTGATATTTAATAATAACATTATTCTTTATCTACTATTGATTCATGTATTATTATGAAGTCATGATTATCCGGGGCTCCTTTTAAGCACAAGAAAATTACCCATGTAACTTCGTAACAGCTTGTGCTGAGATAACTCTATCCCTTGGTAGTTTTGCACTGTAGCATAAGAACAATGTTCACTTATACTTAAAAAAATGAATTAGTAATAACTCAATAATTGAGAGGCCAATATAAATTTCTTTTATTCCAGGATTTACTAGAATTTCGCCTGTTTTTTGGGTACAGTTTATAGACATAAATCTCACAATCACAAAAACCCAAACACGACATAGCTATCTGTAGATCATACAAATATCAAATATTTGTTCCGTGCCGGGGCCGAAGAAAGCCAATTGCTTAACCACTGCACCAATCATGCTGTCGAATTATTTCACATTATCCCACAGTTACTGCGTGGCAATCCGTGTGGTGTCGGGATTAAGAATCTAGCACCACTCCATCTCCTCTAGTGGATGTCGTAAAAGGCGACCAAGGGACTTTAAGCCAGCGTTCTTGAAACAGCAGCAATTCTGCGCTCACTAACCCGCTTGCCAAGCGTGGCGATTATGGCAAAACCCCCCAATGAGACCACAACACACCCATATCGATCGTGGTGGTTATCTTTGGGGAAGCCTGTGTCCAGCAGTGGACTTCGTTCGGCCGAAATGAAGGCATGTTCGCACACTGCAGACTTTGTGAAGCGTCTATGCTTGACGTCAGCTATGTGTTCTTTGTCACTGTGAGTGATTACTGCGAGCATCGAAATAATTTTTGATTATAATTGTACGGTAAATAAAATAAAAAAACCTTTTAAAAATCTGTATCGACGCCTGTCACCTTAGTCATCCTGCGACCACGAACCCTGCAAAGTGTTCGAAACGTCAGGAAAAACATAAATCTAAAATATACGCGATAGAATCCGTTTAAAAGTGTTTTATTATAATGTGTAATACTCGCGTAAACAAGACATTATTAAGGAACTATTGCTGTGTGTTCTTAGTATGGCGGCATATTTAAACCAGTTGCTCGAGCTCTAGCACTTGTGCTCCCGGGCAACGGTTTGTGACCGTTGCTATAGCGTGCCCAGTTTCAGAATCCGGCCTTCCTAGGATAGGGGAGGCATAAATGAGTGCTGTTTGTACAGTGATTTCATCGAATACGTGAATAAAAAAGTACACGCAATCACATGACGGAAGGCTACTAATATTTGGGCATAAAAATATCAAATAACAAGGGTAGTTAAATGTTTGTGTTAGGTCTAAAGCGAATTAAGAGAAATGCGCTTATTATAATAGTTCATAATTCATACATTTTCATGCTGTACAAAATATTGTTTTATTATTTAACTTTATTTTGGTGGTGGATTGAATTCATCTTAAAATATATTAAGTTTGGACAAAATATCGAGTTCTTTGGTACGACTCTCATACGCAATTCCCAACAGAATACTTAAAGCTGAAAATGCCAATGTATTCCACATTTTATTTATTTATTTATTTATTTCATAAGGCACATCAACAGTTTACATATGTTAAGTTTATATAGCTTATTACAATAACAAATTCCTATATGTATACCTATTATAGATGTACACAACATTTGCAAATATGATCGAATTAAATTGTAAAAATATAATCATTTAAATATTGTGTGATTGTGAATTATGTCTAATATGTAATATATATAATTAATAACAATTATGACAATTAATAAATAGAACATTTTTAATACATTTTGAACACAGTAAATTAAATAAATTGATTTGTGAAAACGACAATAGATTTGATTTGTTTATAAAATTTCTAAAATTTCTAATATTTCTAAAATTTATGGATTATTCATACATTTTATATATCATGCAAGTACTTGCAGCACCTTACTTTTGAAAAGGGCCAATGAGGTATGAAAGATATCGAGATCAGACATTTTGTAATTCAGTGTATTGTACTCATTGCACATTCTGCTTAAGGGAGAGTTTAAACCCAAGTTCGATTTCACAGTTGGTGTATAGAAGGTCCTATTTGTTGGTTGTCGCGGTATGGTACGGGGAACATTCACAAATATCCTCTCAAGGAGTTCGCTACATGTGATTTTATTGTTTAGTAGCTTATGCAGAAAGCACAAGTCGCTGACTCTTCGACGATTGCGCAAGGATTGAATTTCAAAATGGGCCAGTCGCATGTCATAACTGCATCTATGAGTAATACCAGGAGAGATAAAAGCCAAGTGTTTAGTAAATGAACGTTGAATACTTTCAATTCGCTGGGAGTGTATACTATAGAATGGACACCAAACTATAGATCCATATTCCAAATGATTACGCACCAATGCATTAAACAGAATGATCTTAGTGCTCGTATACCTGAAGCCTTTAGTGTTGCGTTTTAAGAATCCAAGCATTTGCGCCGCCTTGCTAACAATTGAACTGATATGTGCTGAGAAGCGAAGCTTATGATCGATAATTACTCCAAGGTCTCTGACTTCGTTCACTTTCTGTATCTTAGCTCCACTTAGTTCAAATTCCGTCTCCAAACACTTATTTTTTCTAGAGAATTTCATGTGGTTGCATTTGCTGATGTTTAGTACCATATTGTTAACATTGCACCAATATTCTATTCTAGCCAAATCGTCTTGCATGTCTCTGACGTCGGCACTAGAACGAATTGTTTTATATATTTTCATGTCATCAGCGAATAATAGTGTTTTGCAATGTAAGACTGCTGACGTTATATC
This sequence comes from Diloba caeruleocephala, assembly GCA_947459985.1. Taxonomy (NCBI): domain Eukaryota; kingdom Metazoa; phylum Arthropoda; class Insecta; order Lepidoptera; family Noctuidae; genus Diloba; species Diloba caeruleocephala. The sequence goes on from OX381607.1 coordinate 6,949,049, forward strand.
ATTAATAAATATAGAGAATAGTAACGGTGCTAGATGCGATCCCTGTGGTACTCCAGAAACAGCGAAATAAGGATGAGATTCATGACCGTTAACTAATACAGTTTGAAGTCTTTTTGCTAGATAGGATTGGAACCAGTGCAGTAAAGACCCATGAATGCCAAAATATTCTAGTTTTTTCAACAAGATGGAATGACTGACTTTGTCAAAGGCGCTCGAAAAATCGGTATAAATAGTGTCTATTTCTTGGCCCTGGTCAAGTTCGCGTGATAGATCCGAAACAAACGAAATCAAATTAGTCTGAGTAGAGCAACCAGCTCGAAATCCATGTTGACTTGGTGAAAGCCCAGCTTCGACATGGCTGGTCAATATAGGGCACATCAAAGATTCGAACAGTTTGGAGAAGCATGACAAGACGGCGATGGGGCGATAGTTATTGGTGTTGGAAGGATCGCCTTTCTTATGCAGCGGTATGATACGTGCCTTTTTCCATTCGTCTGGAAAGCATCCATCGCTAAGAGAGCGATTAAATATAAGTGTTAATGGTAGTGCCAATGCTGACCCGCAGCGTTGAACAAACACTGTAGGAATGTAGTCTGGACCTGCACCCTTAGATGTGTCTAGTAGTTTGATTTTTTTAAGGACTTCGCGTACTGTGAAACTGATATTACTCAAGCATTTGTCGTATACAGGTAGGCCAAAATCAACCATATCAGATGAACCTGTCGGGCTACTGTATATTGATGAAAATTGATTTGCGAAAAGATTTGCAATGTCAGGTCCTGTGCAAGCAGTTATGTTTTCTTTATGTAATTTTTCAGGAAACGCTGAGATGGAGTTTCTTTTCTCTTTAATGAAGCGCCAAAATGCCTTCGGATTCTTTTTTATGTCTGCTTCAATATGCTGTTTGTATTCAGAGTAGCACGTATGACATAGTTTGTGACAATGGCTACGGAGGCTTTCATACGACAACAGATCGCGCGGGTTTTTATACTTCCGATATCTTGTTCTCATTTTGTCTTTCTCAGATAGTCTTTTAATTAGCGCGCTGCTAAACCATGAAGGAAATTTAGATTTAACCGTTTTTCGCTTAGGCACGCACTTATCTATTAGGTCTTGTATGCTATCATAGAGTGATAAAACCATTGCATTCACATTATCGCACTCAGTAAGTTTTACAGGCCAGTTAATTGTATTCAATTGAGATACTACACATTTTGTTTTGATAACTCCATTAAAGCAGTTCGTTTATGGAATTCATTACTGGTACTAATAACACGAGCTCAGTCATGTCAGCCTTTAAGAAACTAGTAAAGGATCATTATCTTTCGCTTTAAATTCTACTATTCCATTTTGATTTGCTTTAGCTCTTTACAATCATTTTTAAAGAACTTATTCATATGTATTCATGTAGTTTCAATAGTTATTATTTATTTAATGTTCATATATTGTATACAATAATATTTATTTATATTAGTATACATAGTTACACCTCAGACTGTCCCATAATTACTTCTATCTACCATTTCATTCCACCCTAAGGCCATGAGGCCGCCTATTGAAATTTTGCTTAATTCAAAACTTCTGTGACAATTTTTTGGTGTACAATAAAGAGTATATTAATAAATAAATATTGTTTATTTCCCCATCAGTAAAACAAAATATTGACAGCATCATTAAATAGTCGTTTAGATATATTTTAATAATAACCATGCCATCGTCTTGTTCGGCAATGGTAATCTTATCGGCCAACCAATAACTAATGTTAATTTGAAAAAACATGGTTCTATGTATACTCTTAGCAGGCACTGATACGTAAGATAACGCTTTTAACTGCACTCATAGATGAAACAAATAATATTCCGTCATTGCTTATTTTATGAAATCTTACTTCTATTATAAATCATCATCATTTCAGCCGAAAAACGTCCACTGCTGGACAGAAGCCTCCCCCAAAGATTGCCACTACGGCCGGTATGGGTTTGTGTCGTATGTTCATTGGAGGTATGCCATAATCGCCACGCTTGGCAGACGGCCATTTGGTAATGTACTTGAAGAACGCTGCTGCTCATCCTCCGCCTGATATCATAATCGCTTTTTACAAAACCCACGTGACGAGGTGGGTTGGTGCTATTTGTAGCCAGCACCACATGGAATTTAAGTTGCATTGTTCTATTTAATTGGTTCTATGTAGAAATGTAGAATATAGAGTTGGCAATTAATTTCAGGGATACCTTTAAAAATACAATACACATATTTGATTTTAAACGTCGCCCAATACTAGTATTTTTTCTGTGTCGTGCCTACAGTTTACAGACATAAATTCCATATTTAATGGTGTTATAATTGTCACAGTTTACATACATAGTGGTAATAAAATATTTATTTATTATTACAAGACGTTGCCCTGACTCTGTCCTATTCCTTGGTACATATATAATATACTCAGGGATTGAAAAAGAGTGAGCTATTCTGTCATGGTCTGCACAACCAAATCAAACAGAAAATAGTATGGTATACATCTGCCCCATAATAAATTTTTCTCTAAACTTCTTGGTCCATTTTAAGGCTGTCTAGAAAAGATCGCTATATAAAGATCGATATATAAGACCGCCCATTGTATATTATTGTATTTATACATATGTTAATATATTGTCTTTCCAAATGGTGTACAATAAAGCATATTCTATTCTCTATTGTACATCTATATCCTCGAATAGCGAATAAATTAGTGTTGCATATCCATGCTTGAAAGATAAACCGCAATAAGTGACAACATTTGTTCAACATAGTTTGACCATTCGACTCTAAATAATCTAAATGATTTCAAAGATAATTCAATTTCACAAGCTATTTCCCCTATGCCTTTTAGGCGTCGAGATACTAAACCTTAAAATAGTTTTTAAACGAGTATGGACTTATATCCTCCAATATAGACGTATAGCACCGAAAAATAAAATAACAATTCAAAGTTAACACATGCAAATAGAAATATAAATTACTTGACAATAACAAATGACTGTTGTCAACAAAAATGACAGATGTGATAACGCTTGACATTGTAGTAATTGATAGATATCTACGTAATGAGCATGACGCAAGTACTCAACATCAATGGACAATAAAAATATATGAGCTTTATGTCGCCATAAAATCAATTAACATGACGGTTTTATTTGGATGTGTGGCGTATGAAATACTCTTGTTAACCTATTTATAACATACCGTGTCTTACCTATAGGTAGAGCCGTAAAGCCGTAAAGCTGACGGTAGCTTTAATTATTGCCATCATACCCATGCAGCTAAACAATGAAATCCGTAAACAGTGCACTTCATAACATTAATTAATGGAATTAATTGGCAAAAATAAAACATTTAAACCAAAAATATAATTTATTTTCGTCTGCGTGTTATTTGCGTGGCCGTGCCTGCGAGTATTTAACACTAAATTAAATAAGAATGACTCAAATCGGTTCTCTTATCTCGGAGGTATCGGCGAACTATTAAGACGTCATCTAGATAAGCGCAGTCAAATTAAACCTGTTTATTGCAGCTGGTTTAAAAACTATTCAATCAAAGAGATTAAATTTACATGACACCAATTAGAAAGCATTCTGCACCTATTAAAAAAAGAATTGCTCAAATCAGCTACAAATCTCGGAGTAATCGGCGTACATATATTAAATAAAACTTTTTAACAAAAAATATACTACTGAATGTAATACTCGTTGGTCTGCATGAACCATGGTTGGGGCATACCTGGCCCCGCGCAAATTCATAAATAAAGTTATTCTTTTCCTTTTCAGTGGTTTTAAGATTTTATATCGTGTAGGGTTTTTGAAGTCGGTAAATTTTTTGTTAAAATGTTTTATTTGTTTCTTTTTAGTGAAAATAAATGTAAGAACTTTTTCCAGTTTGGTATCAGTATTTAACACAAAAAATAAGAATGACTGAAATCGGTTCTCAGACCTCAGAGGAATCGAAACTATTAAGACATCATCTAGATAAGCGCAGTTTATTAACCCGTTTATTGAAGCCGACTAAAAAATACTCAATCAAATGTAATGAAATTTATATGGGACCAACTCGAAAGAATTTTGCACCCGTTATAAAAAGAATTGCACGCACGGCGCGGTTGGTGCAGTGGCCGATACAGTCGGCTGCTGCGCTCCGGGTCGTGGGTTCGATTCCCACACGGAACAAATATTTGTATGACCTGCAGGTAGTCTGTAAACGCACCCACGACACAGGAGAAATCCTAGTGCGGGGCTACGTTTATAAAAAAAAAAAAATGCTCAAATCGGTCTACAGATCTCGGAGTAATCGGTGAACATACATAGCAAAAAATGGACCTAGAATTAAGAACCTCCTCGTTTTTGAAGTTGGTTAATGAAAGGAGAGAACAATTTAACCAGGGTCTCCTTTAGAAGACTAAATCTATCACTAGTGTAAATGTTAGTCGAATGCAGTTTTTTTTGGGTGAGGCTTTTTATGGTGAAATAACGTCATTTACCTGATGGTGAGCGTCACGCCGTATGGTGCCGGCTCAGAATGCCACCACCCCATCTCCTCCCACGGGTGTCGTAAAAGTCGACTGAGGGATTAGTCGGAGGATGAGCAGCAGCGTCCTTCGAGTACGTTAACAACACAACTGCCATCGCCAACCCGTCTGCCAAGCGTGGCGATTATGGCAACACCCCCCAATGAGCCCACAACGCATCGGTCATTATGGTCATATTTGAGGGAGGCCTGTGTCCAGCAGTGGACCTCATTCGGCCGAAATGATGAGCGTCACGCCTGTCAATAATGATAGTGGTAACCAGGACAAGTCTTGCGTGGCACCACACTGCTAGTCACCTCGAGATATCAAGTTATTTAGTCTCTTATGTCCAGTAATTTCACTAGCTACAGTGCCTTTCTAGCCTGAACACAGTAATATTTTAAAGTTCAAACATTACTACTTGGCAGTAGAATATCTGGCACTGCGGTGGTACTTACCTAGATGGTCTCTTGCAGAAAAAGACTTACCACCTGCAACTATCCTAACTCATGCGTTACAACGCTGATGTAGTTTTTCAGTTCAGTGTATACACGCAATTGGTACGCGTATGAAAAATACATGTATGTAGAAGAAGAAAATGGCGTAATGATCATAGCACGTGTTTTTCGATAGTAGGTTCTGCGGTAATACGTTTAAGGTTTGTTTTTTCTTGCTTGTCTTACGATGCAGTTAGTAAAATAATGTGTCAATATAAAATTAATAAAACGAAAGTAAACACATACATCTGGCTCGTAAACGTCTACTGCTAAACATGGGCCTCCTATTGATCACTACAATGAGCGGTTATAGGGAATATTGCCGTAATGGCCACACTTGGCAGGCGGATTACTGATCGCGGTGTGTTATTATTAGCATACGACGGATGCTGCTTCCCATACAATTGCTCACCCTTAGTTGCCTTTAACGACACCCATGGGTGGAGACAGGTAATCTATTCTTTGCCGGAAACCATACGAAACAACGAAAAGAAAGTATCGTATAAGATAACGCATTTAAAACAATATTCAAACTTATTCGGTGTTTTTGTAAAGTTTTGTATAATCAAAGTATTTATAACGGTGGAGATATTGAAGGTCGAAAGTCTCTTTTTTTAACGAAAAAATTGTTTATTAGCCTTTTTAATGTTATTGTGTTACATCAACCTCCACCTTCCCATACAATACAACACATAATTTCAAAGTCAAAGTTGTTTCCCCGCTATTATTCTTGCCCAATGTTACCAAGTTAGAAGTACAGAATACGTAGATCAAGACTTGATGATTAAACTTCGTATGCAAAAAATGTTAAATTATAAGACAAGTAAAACAACCATAAATGCAACAGCATCGACCGGTATATGAATAACTTTATACTGCGAATACCAAGCGTAATTATTTTAAACCCAGTAACAGACAATAAACTATTTGTAGGTCAAATAGTCGGACGCTGATTCCGTCGGAATTCTGTCTCTTTCTACCTTAGGGTGGTATGGCACTCATAAAATATATTTGTCCAATCTACATTTGATCAAACAAATTAGATGATTTAGTCTGTTGAACTAGCGATACTATTTATTTGATCAAAGATTTTGTCATTTCAGTATTCTCAATCAAATCCAACACAAGTAATATTTAATGAGTATGAAAGCAACCAATGTCTGTATGAAAAAAGGCACTAATATTATAAATATAAAATGCTTTTGGAATTGAATATGACAATTTCCAAACATCACATCTTGGACAAAGATGTTGGAGGAGCGCCATGACGCAGAAAAAAACGTCAAAGAAATTTGATCAAAACCTTGGTTACGATTGACCAAGATTTGTGACAAGAAGAATGGCATGCCACCATTACAACTGGTAAGTGGAGTAGTCAAGCGAAGTATCACCAAGTTTTTAAGGAAGTGACACGAAAATTTCAAAGTTATTTTGACACCCAAAATACGCACAGCGTTAGAATTTCGCCTCTGTTCTGGCAAAGGGTTAATAATATGATGACCGTTCGTACAAGACATGGGAGGTCGGTGTTCTGTATTGAACATTCAAGAAGGTTACAGAATGCGATCAATACTTTGGCAATAAATAGGCGAAGGCTGTTGCAGAATAGACAAAGACATGAGTGATGTAATTTAATACTTAAATAAGGTTTTAATCTACTTACATCGCAATATTAGTGACCGTTTCTTTGACCCAGCGTCAGCTTACGTGGCTGCATATCTCAAGGTCCTAAGTTTGATTCATATGGTTTATGGATTTGGCTTTTTCTGTCAATAAAATTGTTTTAAATAAGAACAATGGCGGGAGGATAAAAAATAGACAAATTACAACAAGTAACAATCACAATATTCAAAGTAATACTTAAATTTAAACAGAGTTTGTACAGATCGAGACCATAGTGAAACGGCATAGCATGGTTAGTAATGTTACCAGTGTATACAAATCAAAAATAAAACGCACTACAGGCACTAATATGTTATAGCCCAAAAAGAGTTCTGAAAATCTGTTGAATCTATCTATTATGTTTAATGAACGGCAAAAATGTCGTTATTATTAATCACATAGGATCTAACCACAGATAAGAAAAGCGTTATTTGCTGGAGACATTTTTAACGAATATTATTTTTTATATCATTATTAAAAATGATTATTTGTGTATATCATTTTACTGAAGGTATTGATATAATAAAGGAAAATAGTTATGTTCTCCGTTGTGTTTTATTTATTTATCGACAAGGATCCATATTTGATGTCCCAGCACTACGGTCGGTGCATTACAATCGTGTCCTATCGCACCTGACATACTGCTCTAATACCGTGGCTTCCGCAAAAAAAATTGAACTTAAAAAAGCAAAATTACAAAATTTACATATTTTGGTATTTATAAAAACATCTGTCTATGTGTAGGATCTAGCACAATCGACGTCTTTGCCATAAACAACTTTATTCAAACTAACAATTAAATCTCTCATGTCCCACTGTGCTTTTGGCTTCCATAGACTATATATCAAGCGAAGAATAATGGTGATTAAGTTAATGTGGTTACTCATGCCTACAATGTTCTTCATAATTGAGTTTTCTGAAATCATTGAACACGGTGTTTAAGAATTCGTCCAATGACGCTCATATATGATGTGTCAAGTTTCACGAGAAGCGACTGTTATTGGATTACAACTCGTAGATCCAATTTTCTATTCATGTCCTACACGTCTATATAAATATCTATCTAATAGAGTTTGGTGAGACGTCTGAAACTCGAAGTGAATTGGCACTGCACAAACGTTTGCACAAATGTTTGTATGAACGTTGAGTCGAGTTTGGATGTTAGTGCCACATTGATAAATCGTGCTTGATCTTGGCAGCACTTAGTTCATTCGAAATTGACTAACTCTTATGAGTTGAGATGAGAGCCGAGATGTTAAACTGGTATATTTATTGTTATACGGCTTGTCTTATTTTGTATATTTGTTTAAATTGGCGATAAATTATATCAGAATGTAAGTGTTTTGCTGCTAAGTTACGCTTATACGCAGAATGAAAGAGCTTTGACCAGCATCCTTGCTCACTGCGTGTTGGCGATTTGGATCCAGGTTTCCTCCTGAAGGGGATTTTATTGCAATGGCGGCCTGTGATTGTGATTGTACTTAGCACCTATTGTTTCGTCTGATTCAAAAGTAATCAAAACATTGCCCAAGATCATAAAAAATGGTTTATAATTAATAACGTCAGCTTCAAAAACGTCTATAGGGCTTTTAGTCACATTGCATGTTACTACTGCTTGGCTATTTTGATTTATTTGATAGTATGCTAATGATATACTTGTACATTAATTAAACGATCAAAATCTTGCCTGAAATTAAACTGACACGATACTGAGAAAAAAGTGTATAGATTGTGATTTATACACAATCTATACATATACGCGTATTTCTTTTATGTATACATAATGCATAAACCAAAATTAACTCAAAGCTGCGTACTCAAAGCCGATATATCGATATTTATCGACTCTGCAAATATTTACATTAAACAATCCGGCAGAGATACTGCGTGTAGGGCCCTGCAGGCCTGCCTTGAGTAGGCCCCTTTATCAACAAAAATACGTAATATAAAATGTATTTACTAACTACTACTATCACTAACTAAACAAGTCAATTGTTCTGTTGTCTGTTGCTGTGGTCATGGCTCGCAAAACTTATTCATCCTTCACAATTGAGGTCGATTATAAAAGGTCTTAGAACTGCAGTACCCCCTGTCTACCACTTAGTACAACCCATGTAAAATATTGCAAACGTAGCTAACCAATCAATCTGTACAAATAAAATAATTAAATATATCTGTCTGTAATGTCAAAATTGTGTGTGTCTGTTTGTAACAGCTTTTTATCAATGCATGTTAGGCTTTACACTTGTCTATATTGAAATAGTCACTTTTAGTATAAACACATCATTTAAACATAATCACTTCATTCGTATACAAAACTTAAGCATTAATTATAACAAAATCGTTTGCAGAACACTCACTCTTAATTTAGTTACATAAAATGATAACACTTGTTCTCTCAACCGAAACCGAAACTCTACTGACTACTCCTTAGTCCTCATCAAACTTATAAAAACGTTCGAGTATCACCCTACCATTTTTACCGGACATGACGTTATTACAAACTATCAATAAATATTCTTAACTTAAATGACAATTACCCGTTAATATTATTACAAATTGCAAAACCCCCCAATGAGCACACAACACACCCATATCGGTCGATGTAGTGATCTTTGGGGGAGGCCTGGGTCCAGCAGTGGACTTTATTTGGCCGAAATTATGAATGATGATTATTACAATTAACACCAAACTAATAAAAATAAATAATATAAAGATGCAAGCTAATCACAGCGACAACATGCATATGAAATTATATACGGTAATTATAACAAAACACGTTTGGTTTTTTGTAATACTGTATGGAGTATCTGTTTGTTACAGCTAATCTCAGAAACGGCTGAACCGATTTTGACGGGACTTTGACTGGCATATAGCTGATGTTATAAGGAGTAACTTAAGCTATTTTTATATTTTTTATAAGAAAAACATTGGTGTGCTGTGAAAAAAGTTATAACCCATTAAACCCGATATATATTATATATGTCAACTATCTATGCCGAAGTAGACTAAATTAGTTTGCTGGTAAAACCGCGGGGTACAGCTAGTAATTAACTATAAACATACACTGGCTGGCTCGGCAGACGTTGTTTTCCCTTTTCGGTACGAGGTGACAGAGCTCTAAACCGTCATCTCGACAAAACAAATATATTGTGTAAATATGATCGCAATTGGTCTTGTCGTTCAGAAATTGCACGATCATCATTAGACGCAACAACAATTACATAGGTATGTATATACAGATATATTCACGTAGCTAAAAAGCAGGCAATACAGTAGTAAGCTTTTATCTGATCAAACATATTATTTTCACAAACATCTACTCATCTACTATAACAGAAAAGTCGGATAACATTGTGCACTGTCAACAGAACAGAAATCTATATTATAAAGAATAAAAAAAAAACATTTTTCTTTCTCGTTATTAATGACGCACACGTTATGTATATGTATGGCACTATTTTAATATTCTACCAGTGATGATACACGGAACAGAGACGTGGTCACTCACTGTGGGCCTCATAAGAAAGCTCAATGTCACTCAGCGAGCTATGGATAGAGCTATGCTCGGTATTTCTCTACGATATCGAATCAGAAATTAAGAGATCCGTAGAAGAACTAAAATTGCCGACATAGCTGAAAAGATTAGTAAACTGAAGTGGCAATGGGTGGGGCAGTGGCCTTGCTAGTAGAACTGATGACCATTGGGGTAAAAGGTTCTCGAGTGGAGCCCGCGCACCAAAAAATGCAGCGTGGGTCGTCTTCCAACGAGGTGGATAGACAACCTGGTGAAGGTCGCTGGGAGGCGTTGGATGTGCGCTCGTTGTGGAAATCTAAGGGGAGGCCTTTGTTCAGCAGTGGGCATCCTGTGGCTGATATGATGATGATGACTATTTTAAAAGCCGAGAGACCCCAAAAAGTTGTTAATTAACAGAACGTGTAAATTTTTTGTTACGAACGTGTAAAGTTTGTAAATAAATTGGAGCGTGTGCAGGTCAGGTCACGTGACATAAATGAATGTTATTTTCAGGACACCGGCTATAGCAAGGTAACACAGTACACATACAACGTTACACACGAAACTTTACATACGTCTCATTGCGCCCAAAGTAGTTTCACTTCAGAAATCAAAGAAATATAATCACGACGCACAAAGTTATTCTTTTTTCTTTTCTTTTTAAAAAAACGTTGCCCCATACTAGGATTTCTCCTGTGTCGTGGGTGCGTTTACAGACATGAATTCAACATACAATACACCCAGACCCGGAACAACTACCTGCAGATCGTACAAATATTTGTTCCGTGCGGGAATCGAACCCACGACCCGGTGCGCAGCAGCCGACTGTATCAGCCACTGCACCAACCGTGGCATTATAGATTTGTTGTGTTGCCACGTCGTCGGCGCATAATAAGGCCGCCCGAGTGTGGATACACTGGGGAAGCCTGAGAGCCCAGTAACATGTCTAATCTACCGATGCGATAACGCGCAGTCAGCTGACTGGACTATTAATGTGCCGAAATTGAAACATTTTAAAACTTTTGCAATTGTTTCTATTATTAATTCTGAAAAAACTATTTTTAGGATTCGTATAAGCTACGAGTAATAATAAGGTTGTATAAAAGGAAAACAAATACCATCAGAAAAGCAAATTTAATTGCAACACATAGAAAAGTATGAACTGTGATTGTGCGTCGTATTTATGCAAAAAAAAAAGGTTTATCATTCAGCTTATTGCTGTGACGTTAATGATGATCGTGGGTAAATAAGCTTCAGGGAAGCAATAAACAATAGGAGCTATAAATAATGCATGACGTCATCTGATCAGTTCAAACAAATTACTGTATACGTCAAGTAGTTGAGACCTTCATTGCGTAGATCAAGAGCAATCATGATATTAGTGAAACAGTGAGCTCCATCATCATCATCATCATATTAGCACAGGACGTCCACTGCTGAACAAAGGCCTCGCCTTAGATTTCCACAACGAGCGGTCACATGCCGCCTGCATCCAACGACTTCTAGCGACCTTCACCAGGTCGTCTGTCCACCACGTTGGAAGTCGTCCCACGCTGCGTTTTTTGGTGCGCGGCCTCCACTCGAGAACCTTTTTACCCCAACGGCCATCAGTTCTACGAGCAATGCCACTTCAGTTTACTAATCCTTTCCGCTATGTCGGCAACTTTCGTTATTTTATGGATCTCCTCATTTCGATCTCGTAGAGCAATAACAAGCATAGCTCTCTCCATAGCTCACTGAGTGACGTTGATCTTTCTTATGAGGCCCATTGTGAGTGACCACGTCTCTATTCTATAAATCATAACAGGTAACAGGCCACAAAAAAAAAATTGAATTGAAACTTCTATCTGCCAGTGAAAGTCCCGTCAAAATCGGTCCGGCCGTTTCGGAGATTACCCGGAACAAACAGACAGAAAGCATGCCTTACAGGTAGATGAAATACTGATTTAAACATACTGCAATACTTCACTTCCCTTTAGTTTTTTTTTTTAAAACGTGCCCCCACTATGATTTCTCCTGTGTCGTGGGTGCGTTTACAGACATGAATTCCACTTACAATACAATACACATATACCTACACCCAGACCCGGAACAACTATCTGCAGATCATACAAATATTTGTTCCGTGCGGGAATCTAACCCACGACCCGGAGCGCAGCAGTCGACTGTATCAGCAACTGCACCAACCGTGCTGTCAAAGTAGTGAGTAACTAGATATTTGCAGTCAGGCTCACAGGCTTACAGGTAGTCGGTGCGATAAGTAAGTACTGACTTGACATAGAGAAAATAGGCAAACATGTATAGTATTACTTAGTAGAAATCGTCGAGTGCGATAAGACCGCCCTTTGTACATGTCATTTTATGTTTTCGTTTTTCGTTTTATTTGTTATGTCTGGTGTACAATTAAGAGTATTGTGTACATTGTGTGAGTATTAACGACAATAAGGCGTCTAATTTATCGAAATAAGATTGATGCAATTTGTATGCAGATGTAGTTTTGGTATCGAGTCCTTTTTTTTAGGTGTGCTCCATTTAGTAAGTCTGGACTGTTTCATATGATTCCCGATAAAACAGACCACTCTCTGCACTCATGGGTATCGTAATGGGTTACTAAGAGTTGACATCGAGAGGATGGGCAGCAACTTCCTCCCGTGTGCCACTAACAAAATGCCGTTTATTCATAATCATTATCATTTCAGCCAAAAGACGTCCCGTGCCGGACATAAGCCCCTCCCCCCCCCCACCCCAAGAACCAACGACGACCCGGCTTGTGTTGTGTGCTCGTTGAGGGGTTTTGACGCTTGGCAGGCGGGTTGGCGATCGTAGTTGACTCGTATATGCACTTGAAGGACGCTGCCGCCCATCCTTCGATTAATCCCCTAGTCGCCATGTACGACACCCACGGGATGAGATGGTTTGGTGCTATTCTTAGCAGCACCGTACGGCAACAACCGCTCATTAGAGAGATTATTTACAGGCCATTATTCAGCAGTGTACATAAATTCCTAATAAATGAAACTTTTCTGTGTATAATAATAGTATTAAAATATCTGTGTGACGGCCTCACAGCCTATGCAATATCAATCACTTCCCACGACACCCGGCAAACAGACCACACAGCAGAAAGTTTCGCTATTCAATTCAATCGAGTGTAATACATCTTGCCAGGCACTCGTAACTATGCCTTTTCCGTAATGGCAAAAAGTTACATGTATACTTCGCACGATCAATGATAGTTGACGTCATTACGCTACGTAGGTAGCCATTGTCTACAACATGTGTTGGTTCTACGAAAACACGTGTATATATTTTACGGAATATGTTATGTCGAAACACAGGTTGCTTTTGAATACAAAGTGAACACCTCACCCCCAGCCAGAGTTAAGTGGAAGAACACCGTGGGGTTTTAGCCGGTAAGAGTCCATTCCCAAGGGGGAGGAAGTCCACGAGCAAAAAAGGGTTCTTTTGGATAACTCCTCTGCCGTGTAGCTCCAGTCACGAATAGGGCGACCCCATCTTATCCTATGGGTGTGGTAGAGGGTGACTAAGGGAGTTTGGAACCCGGTAAATACCATTAAGCACTTTAGGTTACTCGCAGGTGGTGGGTTAACCACCAACACTAGCAACCCAATGTGGGTTGGACTTGGATGACTGTAAAACCCTTTTACTATAAGCTTCGCAATAAGGCAACATATTGTGCCGACCTAAAGTAACTTGGGATCACGACAGGAAGATTATGATTTTGGAAAATTCCTATGCTAGACTAAGATGTTTTTATAAGTTTAGATACGTTGCCCGCACTCTACGATGGTCACATGAAAGCAAGGTAATTGCCCGGAGTTCACTTAGTCATGGACCAATCAGTGTCGTGGTTCGACGTGAATCATAAGCGTGATTCAGTAACATATTTCAGTTTTATTTAATAAATAAATAAATAAATACGTAACGTAAATCGGTATTGTAAATACTACATTGTATTTTGTTTTATTTTTTATTACGCTGTATAATAGCAGCCGGCGCGCAGTTTTGTAGTGCCATAATGTCGTGTATGGCGCGTCTCTACATGTAAAACGTCATTGATGCTAGAGCATCATTGGGCAAAATTCATTTAAAATGCCGTTAAAATGCGTAGCCTAAAATGTATAAAGCTGTCATTTTAATCAGTAAATGAAAATTTTGGCAAGCGTACAATTTCCTACAGTCAATTAGAATAGCTTTTCTAATTGATTAGTTTTCTAGAAAAAAACGATACGTATGCTGATAGCCCAGAGCCTTTTGATTAAATGAAGGGTCGTGACGGAATGTGATCGTAATTACAACGCATTCTTTATGGGACTAGCGCGCCACACCCTCCCAATTCCTGCAACTCATGTAACCTAAGATCTACAATGGACACCACTGGCAATACGATGGCAAAAACACCGATCGATGAAGCTCAATGTGTCAGGTGTGCCAGGGAATGAATAACTGTCTTGGAACACGCAACGAAATTAATCAGCAAAGAACGGAGACGATGATACGGTCCTCGTCCCTCCGTAGTAAGCAGGAGACAGGAAATATCTATAGGGGCTTGGGATTAGCACAGTTGCCAATCACCACACACACAAAAATGATTTGAATTGTTTATTAATTTATTTACGGGTCCTGTGTCGTGAGCTGCCAGGTGTTGTGAGCTTTTGTGACTGAGTCCAATACTAAGTACTCGTAGGCATACCGAGAAGACGGCGGTGTGTCACCGTTGACGAATACATACAGGCGATGATCATCAATACCCTTATGTCCTTATTATTTAAAGACTTCACTGACTACAATTACAAACATTTTAATTCCCAATAAGCATGCAGTTTTCTGTTTACACATCAATTGAATAGTTTACCTGACTGGCAGTAGGTTTCTTATTGCAAGATTTCGGTTAGGTAGTCAGTAGGTGGTATCCACCACGGTGCCAGATATTCTGCTTCTAAGCATTACAATTATCACGGGAAGGTGTGATGCATACCACCAGACGAACGACTTGCTAGTCAAATTGCCAAGTTATATTTGTAAAAAAATAATTGAAATGCTTCATAGAATGATCAAATCAAATCAAATCCTTTTATTTGCTAGAATGTTGGTACATGTTACATAAGGTGTTACGAATACTGTTGGGCCTATACATTCTGCCTTTTGGCATGCAAATTTTATTAAATACGTAGTTTATTTTATAGTTAAGAATAAAGTTACATTAGAAAGAAAAGAAAGAAAGAAAGAAACATTTATTTCTACGCACCAGACAACACACTACACCCATCATAAAACAATCAATACAGACGAGACATATTTAGAACTGAATAAAAGCAAAATGTTACTACTCCACAAACAGAGTTACAGAGGTGTAGAAAACAAGATCACAATCCCGAGCTAGGAATTAACCTGCATTACGGGCACTAGGACATTGCTTGACTATCGCACGTGCAACTTACTTACTTACTTACATCTGTCATCAATAAGGTAGAGAGTAACACGAGTAGTAGTGATTAATTATCGTAATTAACAAGATTCCCAAAGTGCATGCCTGTATGCTGCGTATGAGTATAAGATAAAATAAATCAAACTATTTTTTTATGAGTCATAGTCACATCGCATGCAAGTGAGTATGAGTGTATTTGCGTTTATAGAAAATGCATGGTCTGCACATGTGTATGTGTTTATGTGGGTGTTTGTGAGTGTGTGTGTGTGTGAGAGAGAGAGAAAGTGTGTGTGTGTTGTATGTGTGTATAGCCTTTATAATTGTGTTGCACTGGATTAAATTTGGTTCATCACAATCTGAGTCCTATTTCGATTATCCCACGGCATAGCCACTAAATTCGTCAGTGCATCAGTCATGGATCTAAGTTTAATTGAAAGCTCAATTTATGCAAATAGATTCGGCTGTGCCAACTTCATATTCCCCCGGGTCATGTAATCCGGGATATCGTTCGATAATTGTTCTCTATCCGACTCGACCATCTGCTGTTTATATTAGAATATGAAGCTTATAATGAGGAATGGGGAAATTATGGACTGTTACTTGGATAGTTTGAACAAAATATTGTAACGAAGTTAGGTGTGACGATGAAAGAGAAGCTATATTAAATTGAATAGATCTGTCTCTTTTCCGTACATATTGATATAACTCAAATTTAACCGCAGTGTTTTTTCATAATTAAAGAAATTAGTTTTAAAACCCATGAACTATCGTTGTCACATTAGTTGGCACGTTTGGCCAAGTGGCAAATTAATTGGATTTGTGCGGTACGGGTTGCGGGCTCGATTCCCGGACGGATCCAATATTTGTATGACCTAAAGGTAGTTGTTGCGGGTCCGGGTGTTTGCGCATGTAGAATTTATGTCTGTCGATGACACAGCAATGCTATTGTGGGGTACCGTTTAAAACACGAGCATGTATTATTGTATTATGTTTATGTCAGCTATGTAACGCCATGTTGAATTTTATGTGTCCAAATATAACCTATAACCTGGGGAATAGCACGACGCTTCCAACAATATCTCATTTGTCAAGATACGACGAGCAGCTTAGGTCATCTGATCGAATAGATGACCATACACATACATAACAGCGGACGTCACAATCAGTGTCATCTAGCAAAATATATATATTTAATTTAAAATGGTTACTTCACATATTTACATTCCCACGCACCGGAAATGGCAGCGTAGCCTCAATAAGATGGACAGACGACCTGGTAAAAGCTGCTGGTAGTTGTTGGATGCGGGCGGTATAACTGCGGTCGTGGAATTCTATAGAGATGCCTTTGGCCAGTGGAAGATCATAAAAAAATGACGGCACAGTTGGTGCAGTGGCTGATACAGTCGGCTGCTGCGCTCTGGGTCGTGGGTTCGATTCCCGCACGGAACCAATATTTGTATGACCTGCAGGTAGTTGTTCCGGGTCTGGGTGTATTGTGTGTGGAATATGTGTCTGTAAACGCACCCACGATACAGGAGAAATCCTAGTGTGGGCAAAGTTTAAAAAAGAAGGAAAAAAAACTCATTTTGATCTCTGGATTGAATAAGCTGTGACACTGTACTTAGGTAAAGAAAAAACAAAAATAATTTACTATAAAGTAAAGCTTACATTGTTTAATCGATAGCAACACTTGAACGAGATTAAGGTCACAGAGCAGGTTAAATAAACTCGAATATCATTCTTCCGAAACATCAGCATGATTACAAATATACTCATACAATCTACGATATCAAGCCCCTTATCAATTGACTCCCAGCTATCTAGTGACCGACAATCAGTGCAACGGGTACACCGAACGTGTACCACACTTGACTGTAAATCGATTGTTCAGTTAATATTGTCCTCAATCGGTTTGTGTTTCCGATTAATCGGATTACGTAGCACGCTTGTATCTGTAACTCGGTAAGCAGGAATCGAATGTGAACTCTTACAATTAATAGTAATGTCTTAGGTTTTCGCGATTATTACACATTATATCACACACACAGTCATCCTGCGACCACGAATGCTGCAAAGTATTCGAAACGTCAGGAAAAACAAAATCTATAATATACGCGATCTAATCCGTTAAAAATTGTCTTACAATTAATTTAATTAGCATAATATAATATTTTTGGAGATAACTAAGCGGGTTAACATGGGTGTTCATACGTGTAGTTACGACATCCATCTCGATTTTGTTTGAATTGTATGCATTGTCGTACAGAAAGTGAAGTTTTCAGATATTTGGATTAAACAACATTTTTAAAAAGTTACAGATTATTGTACAACACCTCGACATCGGTGAAACGCGTCAAATAACTGAACTTGACAGAAAAAACCCAACCAATGTAGATACACTGGATAAGGAGATCCTTAATACGTACGACAGCAGTGCGTGATACAAAAATGTACGACATCATTCGTACGAATATGTACAACACTAGTCGTACGAATACGTACGACATTATGTGGTATCCCAATAGCAACCGGCTTAAGTCACATCCCTAAACGTTGCTCTAGCTTTTATTTTTATAGTAATTAACAGCTAGCTAGCTAGAGATTTCGTACCTGCGCTTGTCACTTCGAGACTGGTTATTTTCTCTCTTATGCTCAGTAATTTCACTATTAAGTATGATCATACGAATACCTGGAGCCACCCTTAGGTGCCGAAGATGACCCCTTAGCTTAGCCCTTAGCCCCTTAAGCCCTTACCCGGGCGGAGGAAGTTCATGATGAATTTCCATTGGGATCAATTAAAAACAAACCGTGCACTAAAAGAAATACTGTCGATATTAGACTGCTTGTGGTTGTATCTTAATAATTTCTTTGTTCCCCTCAAAGAAAACCTACCTACATATGATACCGGGGCGAACTTATCGATATTGGTCACCGAGTGAATTCAGTTAAAAATAAATTACACATTTTGCAGCGTGATACCGACCAATAAAAAACGTTTTAGCTATGGGGCTAATATCAACTGCACTAAAATCTATTCCGGTATTCCATTTTAGGCTAATGGAGCGGGCACTGACAATACGCTCGTAGGCTGTAGACCAATTAGCTGATAATGACATCAATATAATCCTAACGTAATAGCAGGTTGACGATGCTAACCGGACATTCGATTTATAGTTCGGAACATGTGTATGTGGGTATATAATGGTAGATAAATTTATTAGTTTGTTAGCAGTAAAGATAAAGACAAAAATATTTTTTGTTCATGTAAAACCATTTATGA
Organism: Diloba caeruleocephala; assembly: GCA_947459985.1. Classification (NCBI taxonomy): domain Eukaryota; kingdom Metazoa; phylum Arthropoda; class Insecta; order Lepidoptera; family Noctuidae; genus Diloba; species Diloba caeruleocephala. Next base: position 6,967,991 of record OX381607.1, read on the forward strand.
ATAGTTAAGACTTCAGTTGCAGTGTTCCAAGGTGTAGATTTCCTATGGAGAAGAACGGGCAAGAAACTCCATGGTTACTCTTTTTAAATCATATTGGTACAATGTTTATTTCTTAACTACAATGTTCTCGAAATGAGGATAATGTGAGGACGATGCAGGAGAAAACAATCTAAACTTCTTAAAAAATCAACACTACACAAGCCCGATTTAAATATTTACTAGAGTTTTTGATTTAGTAGTCTTGGCAGCATTAAGATGACCAATTCCAACAGACGGCACTCGTTCACGAGCATGACGCATGCATCAGCGTCGCTCAGCTCAACCATATTGTAGGGAAACTTAGCTTAGTAGGGAAGGGGCGTCCGTGTGGTGTCCGGATTAAGATTACAGCACCACTCCATCTCCTCCCGTGGATGTCGTAAAAGGCGACTAAGGGACTCTAAACCAAAGGAATGGCGAGCAGCATCCCTTCTGTGAAACAGCAGCCATACCTACTGCGCTCACCAATCCGCCTGCCAAGCGTGAGTACTAGCTAGTTCCCCCCAAATGTAACCGGTCGTTTAGGGAGAGGCTTTTGTTTAACAGTGGACGTCTTTGGCTAATATGATGATGAGGGAAGGGCTAATTCATAGAACCCACAGCAGCTCTAGCAACACACATATTTCTAAATAGCCACTGTTAAACATGGGCTTCTCAATGATCACCATAATGGGTGGGGCATATATTCCCGTAATCACCCTGCTTGGCTGGCGGGTTGACGATGGCAGTTGAGCTTAATTAATGTATTCGAAGGGTGCTGCTGCCCATCCTCTGGCTAATTTCATAATAGCCATTTATGACACCCACGGGATGAGATGGGCTGATATTCTTAGCCAGCACCATATGGTTTTTATGAATATTTTTATTAAATATTGTTAGTTTTTGCCAAATCCTTTCCACTCTAGTAGCTTTAAGGCATCCTCCATTGCAGCAATGAACAGTTTTGGGGAAATGACGTCACCCTGTCTCACACCTCTCCGCAATGGAATTCATGTAATCGGACCGACATGGTGGCGTTTCTGTATAAGCACTTCAACATTCCTTTGGACCAATAGTCAATGTGGCACCGCTGCAGAGACTGCAGCACTGCCCAGGTTTCGATCCAATCGAAGGCTTTCTCATAGTCCACAAACGCTAAGCATAGTGGCAGATTATACTCCTCGATATTCTGTGTAACTCGCCGAAGCGTATGGATGTGGTCTATGGTACTAAAACCTTTTCGGAAACTGGATTGTTCGGGAAGCTGTAAGTCATCCAACCAGCGCTTGAGACGACTACCTTGACAATAGCTCATAAACATGGCTCAGAAGTGAGATGGGTCTATAATTCTTCAACAGGGTGTTGTCGTACTTTTCGAAGAAGAGCATCACATTGCCTATGTTTCGTACTTCCAGCGTAGTGCCCTCGAGTAAGACGGAATTGAATAGCTTCTGAAGGACTTTAAGTACCGGTGTTCCACACGCTTTTAGAATCTCTGTCGTAATTCTGTCATCACCCGGTGCCTTGTTATTAAGCTGTTTCAATCTCGTACAGGCTGATTTCCGGGACATTCTCGGTATAGTGTCGGGTTAGTTAGGCTCGCGGGTCTTTGTCATTGCCAATGGTAGGTATAGTTACCGAGGTGTTTAAAAGGCGATTAAGGGATAGTAACAAGAGGAAGGGCAGGAGCATCCTCCCATGTCGTGATAACAACATAATGCGATCATAAATTCGCCTGCCAAGTGTGGTGATAATGGCAATATAACACATAACCGCTCATGATAGTTATGGGAGGCCTAATTCATCAGTGAGCATTAATGGTTGATGTGTGTGGTGTGCAATCTGAGAGAATGTGTGAGATCTGGGATAACGGTGATAACTCAATTTGGTATTCACTAAGATTGGTCCTCAGGGCTCACAGTCTACAATGTGTCCTTGAATAGCTTCAATAATGTCTTGGGAATATCAAATTTCAATTATGTTATCAAGGATGTATGGATGATTGAGCTTAGAGAATTGTACCCCCTGAGCCTGTTGCTATCTATAGGAAACAAATAAAAACCTCAGCTATAATTGGGAAATCCCATTATCAAACATCAATAACCATTTTCCCATTATTGAGTTCCTCGAAATAAAAAGAAACGCTGTATATCTTTCTCTTTCTACTAGACTGCTATGGAAGTTACTGAACTAAAGAAGGTGAATGAAACAACGAATGACTGATCAATAGTAACGAAGTCAATGGATCAGTCAATCATTCTGAAATGTTTTAAGATATTAAACAGAATACTGAGCAATATTATAATATTTTACGACATTGCAGCTGTTTTACATTTTGTCAAAACCTTTCGAATGGACTATATGCACGATATCTATGAATGTTGATGCTCTTTTTTGTAATATCTAATATATTTATCTTCATCATCATATCAGCCAAAGGATGTCCACTAATGAACAAAGGCCTCCTCCACAGATTTCCACAATTGTGTCATAATTTTAGCGGGAATTTTGCCGAACTTACGGTGTGTTGGTGAGTGCAGAATTGCTACTATTCTAAAGAATGGATGCTACTAAATAGATTAATATATAATAGTGTTTAAAATTATACATACTACTGTTATATCAACATCAACTTTTCAAGACTGTAGGCTTTATATACAGCCTGCTCGTCGCGGTAACTTCAGAAGATATGGTCATACGCTGCTTGATAGAGTTCTTTATCTAAATAGGCTAGTTGATATTAATTTAGGGCTATGTAAGAAAAAGACTTGACAAGCGATCGACGTCCATGCGGTGTCCGGATTAAGAATATAGCACTCCATTTCCTCCTCGTGGATGTCGTAAAAGGCGACTAAGGGACTCTAAACCGAAGGGATGGGCAGCAGCGTCCTGTCTGTAGAACAGGATCATTCTGCGCCTACCAATCCGCCTGCCATGCGTGGTGAGTATTGGCAAAGCCCCAAAACGATTACACAATTTTGGAATTCTTTAGGGGACACCTTTGTTCAGCAGTGGACGACCTTTGGCTGATATAACAAAAACAAAAAACTTCTTGTCGAGTCGATTTTGTAATTTCTAAACGATGCCCCAATTTAATATAATTCTTTCTACACCGTGGGATTACTGTTTACATCTACAAAATGTACATGGCATATTATACATACTTAATCAGTCCATTACTGTCGCTCTGCTGGGAATGGGCCTTTTGTCACGATGAGAAAGGTTAGGCCTTCATCCGCCATGCAGACCCAGTGCGGTATGGTGAACTACACAAACCATTGAGAACATTTTGGAGCCTTTTCAGAAGTGCAAGCTTCATCATAATGTTTTCTCTGATCTGCACATGAATCCGAAAAGTCAGAGGTGCAGGTCGGGATCTAACTCAGACTCTCTTATACGAAAGGCAAGCGTTCAACCACTAGACTACTACTACTACTATTATGCACTTTCAGCTGGAAAACTATCTGTCATCTTACATAATACGAGTGTTGTGTTGAGCGCGGATCAAATCCTTGATAAAAAACCTAAATCGAAGTTTTTAGCCACTGCGCTCACCGCATTCTACAGATGTTTATTGCCGTGAGACCTCAGAAAACCACGGCAACGGTCTTGCTTCGCGACCATAGCCATACAATAACTTTACATTGTAAACAACATAGCAACTAACAACTATGAAAATACTACCGCTGTCAATACGTAAGTACCATGAGTTATGACTAGATAATTCAACAAAGCGGCCGACAATAAGCCAAACAACACTCACAGAACATGCGATGATCGTTCACATCCTGTGATTCACTGTCGCCCTGATTGTCACTACACGACAGGATCATTATCTCCGTGCGTTTTGTTCTAGATGATACTTCGTTCCACTTTTGACCACGTGATTCAAGTTGTCAACGGATGCCATACGCACAATTTATAACCAGCACATACCTGTGGCTACCGTCAGAAGCTTGAAAAGCGCTCCCTGGTCCGAACTTTTTTGTTGTGTGGAAAGCCTGTTGGACTTTCTCGGGTGAAGGGGCATGCTAGACTCTTACTGGCTAAAACCCCACGGTGTTCCTTCTGTCTATCCGTTAGGAATTGGGCCGCGCCCCCGGCAGGAATTGTCCCGCCACTTAGTCTAACGGGCCCCGTCGCTGTTCGACAAGGCCAGCCACACATTCCTCCAGAGAGATCCGTGCAGCGGCCGTCTTGGGTATGGTTATGTTCAGGCGATGGACTGCCCCAAGTGTGTCACCCGCAAGATGCAGCTCATGGAGGCTGGAGTTCAGTCAGCGCCCTCTGACGAAGCCCGGTGCGTTTTTTGCGGCGAGGAAGAGAGGTGGTCTCCTCCTGCACCCGTTTCACCGCCTCATTTGCGTGCATCACTTTCTTGCAAAAGGAAGCGACAGCATCACACGCGCTCTTGCTCCGGATTATAAAGTGAAGCACGACCGGAACCCCTTAAAGCGGTCACCAACCTAGTCCGACTTAAGAATTCGGTGTATCGTATGATATACTGCAATGCAATAACCTAAGCTCAAACATCCATACATCCTTGAATACAGCTTTGAAACAACGGTGAAAAACAATTTGGTATTCGCTAGGATATGATTGAAGCCATTCAACGACACTAGAACCACACCATACCATGTTGACGGTGAGTCTTTAAATTGGTTTCTCATTGTATTTTCAATGCTGTATTCAAGGATGTATGGGATGTTTGAGCTAGTGCAGTGCAGATCCTTAAGCTACTATTCTATATTTATTAATACGGCTTTAATTTACCGTTATTTCATATTGTTTCTTGTGACATTCAATTATAATCTCCATACAAAACTCTAAATGCGTCAATCCATTCAACTACATTTATTTTAACTTTACGCGGATAGCATCCATTAATTCGAAATAGCTTACGGAAATATATCGTGTTTATTTCATGCATTCTATATACCTACGTGCAGCATCCATACGTGCCGTGTAAGGGTAGCACATTGCATGTATGTATATATTTCCGTAAGTTATTTCGATTCAATTTATTCAACACAATCTATATACCTATCTACTGCGTGCGTAAGCAGAACAGCTCTATTAGTCTATTACATGATAGTCCGTGTAATCTTCATTTAAACAGCCTTTTCCCCTGTTTAAATGACAAGCAACTCGCCCACGCTTCGCTTCCGTGATGAAAATGCTCACTTTTTTTTTATGCCCAGTGGAAATTCGTCATGAACTCCCTTCGCCCCGGGGACGGACGAAGGGGCATGCCAGACTCCTACCGGCTAAAACCACTGGAGGGGTCATCTTCGGCACCTAAGGGAGGCTCCAGATCCTCGTATGATCACACTACAGCCCAGTGGTGCCACGCCTATAGGCACATCGCAGGCGTAGAGGGTGATTGCAAAGCGGTCACCACCCCGGGGGGATTGTAAAGGATCCCCCAAAGCGCGTGCCACATGCGTGGTACCGTCTTCTCTTGGGTTGCTCGGTGTGGGCACGCAGATGAAAATGCTCACCTAGACTAGTATAGTTTCAAAACGTAAAAAAATTGACGGCGCGTTCGCGCAGTAGCTTTCAAAGGGTTTCTTAATTAATTTAAGACACCACTGATTTTAAACGTGAAGGAAAAAATTTATAAAACTGACTCAATTGATCTGAAATCAAACACGAGCGTACTCTTGGTGAGCAATCCTTTCTTTGTGTGAAAGGCCTCGGCTTTTGCCCTGCAGTAGGACAGCTACAGCCTGATATTATTATTATAGAAATAGATAAAATTACTTTTAGAGAGTTCATAGAGCTAGCTAAACTAAACCTTCCCAATCTATATAAAGAAAGCGCCAAGTAAATTTTCTTTCAAATGCAAAGTTCGGGAATACATTTTTGAAATCGCTGGAATCCTAATTGACAATTACGGGCATGGATAAAATTATAAAAATTTTAACCCAACGGTTGACTGGTATAGAATGACATATGGCATTAATTACGCCTTGTGTACCATCATTGTGTACAAAAATATAAATAAATAAAGGGGTTAGACAGACACTTGTCTTCTTAATAGTTATTACAGACAAACATAATTTTTATTATTATATTGAAATTTATACATAATTGCAATAAAATAACAGTCGCTAAAGTATGTATATACGTAGTTTAACATTTTAATTAAATTCTTAATGTGGTCATTGTACTCTAAATTACGATTGCCGTTGTAAATGTATGCAGTTACGGATTATTTATTGTTTCAGAATTGAATTGGGAATGGTTAAATAGTTTTTATGTTTATAATATTATTAACAGGGAATACGTATTTTTACTTTTTTACTGTCAAAAATTGCTTTAAACTGCCGTCAGTTAGAGTTCTGCAGATCTAAGCCTCCCGTGTGGTGTCTGGATTAAGAATATAGCACCGGTCCATCTCCTCCCGTGGATGTCGTTAAAGGCGACTAAGGGACTCTTAGCCAGAGGCATGGGCAGCAGCGACCTTCTGGGGATCAGTAGCCATACTGCGCTCGCCAACCCGCCTGCCAAGCGTGGTGAGGTGAGCCAATTCCCCCAAAATGACGACACCGTTGTGGAAATCTATGGGGGAGGGCTTTGTTTAGCAGTGGACGTATAAATGGCTGATATGACTATGATGAAGCCCTGGGTTACACCATTATATGAACTATTGAAGCACGTGTATTAAAATCCAATTTAAAATATGACAAGATTTTGGTGCCTTTTGTAAGCTACATTGTGAATTAGTCCCCGAATTAGATAACGAAGTATCAATGGAAAGAAAAAATAAGAAAGAAAGATTTTATTACTAGTACACAATATATATTCTTATCGTTAATAACAAAAACGTAATGTTGAAGTGTTGTTGTGTCAATCCATTGACACCTAAAAGGTTATCGTTGCAAGAACAAAACTACACATTGTGCCAACAAAGGGTCTCCCATTCTGCTATTTGCTAAAATAATGCAAAGGCAATACCTTTATCGGTAGTACGTACTTGGTTGGTCATAATATATGTAGTAATATAATAGTAATGGCTTAGGTTTTCGTTTTAGATTAATACATGTGTTTTTTTAAACCCTTTCCCCACACTAGGATTTCTGTTGTGCCGTAAGTGCATTTACAGACACCAATTTCAATCACAACACTCACACACATTACAATAAAACACTTTTAAAAAGATTCATCATCATCATCATATCGGCCATTTATACGTCCACTGCTGAACAAAGGCCTCCCCATAGATTTTCACAACTGTGTCATCATTTTGGAGGGTATTTGCCAATACTCACCACGCTTGGCAGGCGGGTTGGTGAACGCAGTATGGCTACCGTTTTACAGAAGGTACGCTGCTGCCCATCCCTCTGGCTTAGGTTACCTTAGTCGCCTTTTACGACATCCACGGGAGGATATGGAGTGGTGCTATATTCTTAACCCGGACACCACACGGAATAACAGATTACATCGCGTTTATATAGTAGAAGTATATAAACGCGATGTAAATATGTAGAATAGTAGTAATATAATGTGAAGGCACGGTTGGTGCACATTTCTAATGACATTTGGTTGGTCGATATGTATCGTTAATATTATCAACTATTCTTAATTTTAATATTTAGCCAGAAATCTTGTTAGTTCTGCATTTGAAGAAGACCTGTGTATGAAGCTCAAAGCTACTTATTACTCTATACAAAAAAAAAACATTGTCCTCATCTTATATTTTGTTCCATATTATATGAAGAACAGAAAGCAACGCAATGACCGAATTACGGCCGAAATTAATAAGCAATCAAATCAAAAATCTTTAGTTTTAAGATTAAAAACATAAACATTAAGCATTATCTAGTCTCTTCTCTTTAGTTGACTTAAATCATCATCATTCAGTATACAATAGACTAGCTGAATTTATTTATTTCCCTACTTTTAAATCCATCCAAAGTGACAACCTTTGAAAATATCGCTTTTAGCGATAAGACTGCTCACTGTGCCACGCTAACTATTGTAAATAATCCTTCACATTATTTCAGTGTACAATAAAGTTATATTCTATTCTATTCTCAAAACAATCTAATCCCAAATCCAAAGATTTTGTGTTTGATTAATTATTAATTTAGCTGAATACTTAGTACACATACAGATAATTATTATTAAGCCAAAAACAAGAACATCATCGATGAAGCGCCAAACGAGCGTGTCTTGACATTGTCTATAGACAATATCGCACTTAACTGACCCAATTTGTAAAGGTTGCATCTTGTCCTAATTCCGTTGTGGGCTAAAATATGATTTCTGCTGGCCAGCATTCCTCAGCTCAATATCAAATTAGCTTATTGACGAGAATTTATAAAGTGGATTAAATGTTAATTGGTGATGTTAATATTGAATGAAACTTGTATCAATTTCGTTTATGCCTAATGAGCTTAGTCAACTCTTAAACATTATCTTAGCATAAAAAAAAGAATTAAAACGCGATTTTTCCGAAATCTATTTGGATCCAATGCGCAAGTATTCAGAAAATTCTTATATTACAAAAACTACGTTTATTAAATTTTTACTTTACGTTTAATTACTATACGTTTTATTAAATTTCCTTTTGTAATTTTTTATTTTATTACGTGATGGAAACATCTGTTTGTGTATGTTTCGATGGTTCATACAAAATGGCGTTTGATTACCGTAAGGTATTCACTATAGTGATTGGTAGGTGCTAAGATTAAGACTCGATTTTTTTTTACTGTGGATATTTTTCTATGAATTTTGGCTAAGAATAGCACCAACGGAACGGGAGTCCAAATCATCCCGTGGGTGTCATAAAAGGCGACTACGGCTAGACTAGCCAGAAAAAGGGCAGCAGCGTCCTTCGAGAACAGTTACGTATAACTCAACCTCGATCGCCAACCAATCTGCCAAGCGTAACGATTATGGATATTGTAAAACCCCCAATGAGCACACAACACACCCAGGGCGCTCATTATGGCGATCTTTGGGGGAGGTTTCTGTCCAGCAGTGGTCGTTTTTCGGCTGAAATGATGATGATGACGTATATAGGGATGTGTGTGTGTGTGTGTGTTTCGATGGTTCATACAAACTGGAGTTTGATTACCGTTGGGTATTCACCATGGTGATTCGTAGGTGCTACAATTAGGCCACTCAACTTTTTAGTAGAAGTGGATCGACAGATTTTTTATTTAAACTAAAATAACATACATATCATCTCAGTCTATGTGTTTTCTGAATGAAATACTTTTTAAGTGGCCTCTGAAGGACTATCGTCATCCATGTGGTCTCCGGACTAAGAATATAGCACCACTACGAGGGCGGCACTGAATATTTCGGGAATCAAGGAAGTGACACAACATTACTATTTAAAAATGTATTTATTGCTTTTCGAAGTATTCTCCGCGAAATTTGACACATTTTTCCATACGATGGAACCAATCATTGAAGCAACCATTCCATTCGGAAGTTGGGGTCTCCAAAATGGCCGTTTTGTAGGCGTCCACAGCTTCTTTAGGTGATGAAAATCTCTGTCCACGCAATTTATTCTTTATTTTAGGGAAAGTATAGAAATCATTAGGGCTTAGGTCGGGGCTGTACGGTGGATGGTCTAATAATTCTATGTTTTCTTGCTCTAAAAACTCTTTTGTTCTGTGCGCGGTGTGAGAACTCGCATTGTCGTGATGGAGGATGATGCGGCGGTTGCAGTTCTCTCTACGGAGTTCAGAAACGACCTGTGGCAAACAAATGCTAGCATACCATTCTACATTAACCGTTCTTTGTCCCTCAAGAGGAATAGTCGTAACATGGCCGGTTTTGGAGACAAACGTGGCCACCATTTTTTTTGCAACACTCCGTGAACGAACAATTTTTGTTGGCTTTAACTCATTTTCGAACACCCAAACTCGTGACTGGTTTTTTGTTTCGGGTTCGTACGCATATATCCAGGATTCATCACCTGATACGATGTTGTATACAGCATTTGAGGATCCTGCGTGGAATCTTTCGAGAGTTCTGACGCACCAAGTAACGCGAGCCGCTTTTTGCTCTTCACATAGCAAATGCGGTATCCATCGGGAAAACAACTTTTTTACACCTAATTGTTCATGCAAGATTATTTGTATTTGACTCATGCCAATGTCTAAAGTTGCCTGAATTTCGCGGTATGTCACATGTCGATCTTCCTCAATCAGCTTACGCACAGCATCAACGTTTTCTTGGGTGACTGCAGTTTTTGGACGACCTTGACGAGGATCATCACTGAGCTTGACACGTCCACGTTGAAATTCAGCAAACCAGCGATAAATTGTGGTTTTGGATGGGGCTTCATCACCAAATGCAGAAACCATCCGGTCAACACACTGTTTTTGTGTTAAACCACTTCGAAAGTCATAATAAATCATCGCTCTTGAATTTTCTCGAGTCAATTCCATTTTCTCAACGACTAAACAAGTTTGACAAAACCTTGTGACAAGACCGTGAATCTTTTTTTAAATAAATAAATGGTATTCGATTTGTAAAACCAAGGAGTTTTCAATTAAAAAGATTTTAATATGACAGGAACAGTGGAAATATTCCATTCCCGATACTTTTAGTGCAGACTATGTACATCTCCTCCAGAAGATGCCCCCCTCCCCATCTGCAAAACAGTAGTTATTCTGCGCTCACCAACCCGCCTGTCAAGCGTGGTGAGTACTAGCAATTATCCCCAAAATGACGACACACGGCGTGTATTCTAAATCGTTTGATGTGATGACAAAGTAATATGCACACAGTTATCTCGATAAGTTTATCATTTTTGACAAGTTTCTTTGTAAAAAAACTTGATGCCTCTGACCACTGTCTCGCCTGATGCTAAGCGACGATGCGGTCGACGAAACCACAAATAATAAAAATAGAAACATTAAAAAAATATCTGCTTCGAGCTTTCCCCGCCACATTATCGGATGTTACGTAATTAGTGTGTTTTATGTACTTGTTATTAATTAAGTTGTTATCTGTGTTCCGGTTTGAAGGGCACTAGTCAGTGAAATTACTGGGCATAAGAGACTAAATACTTGAGGATTAGTGTCTTGAAGCGATGAGCGCTGTATGGTTGTACAGAGGGCTCGTCCTGGGTAGCATAACAATTGTTATGGGCAGACGTGACGCTTACCATCAGGCGAATGACTTGCTCGTCTCATCTACAGGTTGCATAAAAAATACTACTGAAACTTATTACATGCCATATTTAGACCAATAATGTCTTCCTTAAACGTACAGTTATTAGCTAAGAGCACACCATTTTTTCTTCTAAAAGACTTCTAGGAGGCTAGAACGCAGGATTACCTAGTTCAGGCACAGTTGTTATATGTCTTCTTTCTTCTTTTCAGCCGAAAAACGTCCACTGCTGGACAGAAGCGTCCCCCAAAGATTGCCACAATGACCGGTATGGGTTTGTGTTGTGTGCTCATTGGGGGTTTTTGCTATAATCGCTACGCTTGTCAGAAGGGTTGGCGATCGCAGTTGAGTTATAAATGTATTTTGTTATATATATCTAAGAAACGTTGTACTTGTTAGTTTAAGTTATGTTGTTACGAAATGTTGAATAAATATTATTATTCTAAACCATTTTATTAGGTAGGAAGCACCAGCAGTGCTTTTCTGTAAGAACTCACTAACAAACTCACTTATCAATCTGCCGAGAAAAGCAGTAAAAACAATTTGAAATTAGATTATTCATTGCGGATCTAGAAGTGAGTTTGCGAGTGAAGCGGATCCACTTAAGAATGCGCGGTGAAAAGTAATAAAAACAGTGCGATAGTTGAGATTTTACTGCGGATTCAGAAGTGAGTTTGCTAGTGAGTTCTTACAGAATAGCCACGCTGATCAACGAAAGTATCATATCGTGCTCCAATTCTTCTAAAAACATCACCCCAAAATCGTCATGATTAGGTAGAGTTACCATATAACTCTAGAAACGAGATCTATGTTTAGCAGGAACTCTATACATGCTGTTGTAGAGATGTAATCATCAACACTCTACGACATTTTGCATATCGAATACTGTTATGAAATTATTTGTTATTAGGCTCTATAGAGTCAATTTTACTATTGCATTGAGTTATTTATTTACCATAATATCATCTTTCTATAGATATGTATCTAACTACTTATCCTGACTGATTCATCAACGCAGAGCCTAAGCCTCTGGGGCTACAAACTTGAAAAAAAAAAGTTAGATCTATGAAAATTGACATTTGCCTTTTTGATTCAAAATAAAGAAATACCTGTGTCAGTGCTTTTATAAACTGTACCCTTAAGGGGGTAAAAGTTTGTATTGAGTATCCGTTATTTTTAAGTTAGATCTATGAAAATTGTTATTTGGCTTTTTGGTTGAAAATAAAGAAATACGTGTTTCCGTGTTTCATGTGAGTGAAACCGCGAGCGGCAGCTAGTTATTCATATCCAAATAATCTCACCTCTTCCTATCATCATAAGAATCTACGAACATCCAGAAAATCATTCATACGCTCTATAAATTACCACAGAATAAAGGTTCTGATTGTTAAACATGTTGGTGTTTGTATAGTGATGATAACAGTATCCAGGGTTTTACCAATACGCAATGTTATACAAGTCTATTCTTAATGTAGACATCATGGCTGTCGAATAGTTTTGAATGAAGTTGTGTTTATACCTCTATATTAAACATTGAGCTACTACCAGCACACTTCATTGATATTCAGGGCTTATAGCAAAAAAAAATACATTGAAGACCTCTTACTTAACTGACAAAGAAAAAAAATGTAATTAGAAAAAGGATTTTGATACTCCATATTATAAAGTAAAGAAGCCACATACGAATCATGCTAAATAAATCGATGTAATGTAATCATTATACCAATTTCTTTTATCACATCTCGATTTTAAAATTAAAAATGTTGCACCTTAAAATAGTTTATTAAAACAGAAAATCATGGTACAATTTTTTATCTGTATTAATCTTTTTCTTTGAGTCGTGGACTGCTCTTTTCGCTACGTATTTTAGTTTACCGCCATCTTTAGCCGAAAATTGGAATTGTTTTTCGGTGAGTCGTGAAGTTAGCCCCTATTTTAAACGAAGATTATGATAATTACTGTAGACTGAGTTTTGTTTAGACTACTGTAATGAAGCTTCAATCGATTTGGATGCTATGATTATAATGTTTTCTTCATAACTTCGAAATGATTGTATCGTAGAAACGTCAAAATGTTTATTAAATCTGTTGTATTTTAATATCCTATATTATATTCGAATGAAAAACAGTGACTGAATGCTACATATTAATATCGTCGGCCTACATTGCATTGTTACAGCTCCTATTCACATGTAGACACACTGAATTAAAAATGTCATCTACTCGCAAATAATATGTGACATAAAATCCGAGCTATTTTATTACATTTCCTCAATTATGCCTTTTCCTCAGCCATGCGAGAGTTAGTATTTATAATTAAATTAATCATACGTGAAATGGTTTAATAATTATTACAGTGTTGGCATTACACACGCATCTTAGACGAACACAACATTATGTATCGATGCAGGCAATCGTGTAAATACCAAAACAGGTATCCACTTTTGTTTCGATACTTCTAAGTTATTGGCTTAAGGTAATAAAAACACCTACGCGGTATTTCTCGTGAAATAGCACGGCACGAAGCCTTATAATCTATCACTCACCAGAGTTAGGAGCATGGGCGCGGCGCGACTCAGCACTCACCGCACTCCTTTAACTAAATGAATCCACGACTATATACTGCTTCGATTCTCGCCATTTTCCCAATAAATCCACCGAACATTTAGCTAAAGATACGAGAAGATGGTCGCCTTCACTGCCACCGTTGTTGCTAGGTGCAGATCAATTGCCAACCCTTGTAGGTTACATGAATGAATCCTACACATTTTCGGTGCGTCATAGCTATCATATCGCTCGTACCCGACGCGGACCTTTTTATACACCACGATATTATTAAAATTACTGAATATTTTGTAAACGTTTTCAAAATTCAGTCGATTGAACGTGAACGTCTCGTTTTGGATTTGGCACGTAAGAGGGGCGGAGGGTTAGTGTAGAGCCTGACGTGTCAGTGTCGTGTGTCGAGCGAGTCGTAGACGGCGGTGGCGGAAGGTCGGGGAAGCCGGGCCGTCGGCTGGGGTACGAGCCCGGGCTCCGCTGACGTCAGCGACGGCTCGGCGCCACCGGCGGTGCTCACCACCGGCCTGCCAATTATTATTTTATGTACACGAACGGCGCGAAACAAAAGGCGGCGACGGCGACGGCGGGGTGCGGGCGGAAAGCGGTCGCCGCAGGAGCGACTCCCTGCGCCATCTAGCGGGGCGCGCGGCGACCACTCGCGCCTACTCCTTTCGGTCTGCGGACGATCGAAACGAGACGAAACCTCTCTCTGACCGACCCTCACTGGCTAACCGGACTGGTAACACTGTCACTGATCGGGAGTAGCGTGGAGCGAGGATGGGGTGGCGGTTACGCTGCGGGCTGGGGTAGCACGTTTTACAAAATGCGTTCACTGATGCGTACCGTCGTCAGAGCGTGGCTGCGTGTGATGGTGGCGGTCGGGTAGGCCATGCTGTCAGGCGGCGCGGAATAGGCGCGGGCCGGGCATGGCGGGCTCCTGCTCGACACTGCGGTGCGGGCGTCCGCGGCGCGCTCTGCACGCCACTGACCCGCGCACCGCCCGCGCCCGCCACCGCCGCCGCCGCTGCGCGCGCACACCCGCACCGCCGGCGGCCGCACCGCGCCGACCGAGCCTTCGGCCTCCGGCCTGCAGCCGCGTGCACCGGCACCACACCGCACACCGCCCACGCAACACAACACACGCCACCTATCGATTGTACACTTTGATTTTGCACCTTATGAAAGGTCGACACTGTGCACTCTCACTCGGAGACAGATTGACAGGTGTAAATAAACCCGACATTCAGACAATTTGACGTAACGTAACTTCATTAATCGTGTTATTGGGCTCAAGTCACCGTTCAACACGGAGTAAGAGGCATCCAGTTTACTATCGAAGTTACATTGACCCTAGGAAAAGTCGTTTGACGTTGCTAAATCATTGATTTGTAAGTTACGATTCATACACAGACTTAGGTGTTAGCGTTTAGAGCAGTTCGCTTGCAGCGAGACACTTCGTCGCCGCGTCGTCAAAATTTTATGACTTCGCTCGAGTGTGCGAACCCAAACAGATCCTATTTGACACAATACGATGCAGGATTTTCTTCCTCCTAGCTACCGAATACCTCGTCATGTAATACACATTGCCATTGAGGTATCGTGACTCGGTTATCTTCACCAAAGGATACTCTACATGTACACAAGCAAACTAATACAAAACTTAAATGACGACACGGTTGGTGCAGTAGCTAAGAGATTGGCTTTTTATGCTACGTATCACGGGTTTGATCCCCACGTAGAATAAATATTTGTATGATCTACAGCGCGGCTCATCATCATCATCGTCATCTCAGCCAAAAGAACGTCCACTGCTGAACAATGTCGTCCCCATAGATTTCCCCAACGACCGGTTAAATGTCACCCGCATCCAATGACTTCCAGCGATCTTCACCAGGTCGTCTGTCCATCTCGTTGGAGGTCGTCCCACGCAGCGCTTTCCGGTGCGCGGTCTGCAGTCGACAACCGTTTTGCCCCAACGGCCATCTATTGTACTAGCAATTTGCGTAGCTTGTATAGCATCAGCAAGCGGCCTTAGTCCACTAGCTGACGCTTCATCGTGGTGAAAATTTGCTAGATATACTCTGTACCTACAGATTCACTATTGAAAACTAACCGAGCGCCTATATTTCACTGAGCCGTTTCTGCGTAGCGCGGCGGGGTGATCAAGCGTGGTGGAGCGGTCGGTGCAACCAGTGTAACTCGCATATCTATGGTGTAACAGTTAGTTTTGCAACTCTGCTATATATAACTATGTATACTATACACTCATATATGGATATATAACTGCCTGACTGAGGAGTCTGCGTGCTCACACCGAGTGACCCCCGAGAAAATGGTGGCGTGCACGTAGCCACGTGCCACCGTGTGCGCAGCACAGCGCACGGCAAGGCTTGGGGGGGACCCTTTACAATCCTCCCTGAGAAGTGCCTGGGGTTGACCGCTTTACAGTCATCCCCTCCGTGATGTGACTAAAGGCGTGGCAACAATGGGCGGCTATAGTGTGATCTTACGAGGCCCCCCTTCTGTGCCGAAGATGACCGCTCCAGTGGTTTTAGCCGGTACGAGTCCGACATACCCCTTCGCCCTTCCCCAGGGCGAAAGAAGTTCATGTGGAATCCAACTGGTCATAAAAAAAGGAAGTCCTCTCATACTCCCATACCAACCTTATGGTGTCCGGATTAAGAATGTAGCACACAGTCTCTTTCCTTGCTTGTCGTAAAAGATGAGTAAGGGTCTCTTATCAGAGGGATGGGCAGCAGTCTCCCTGTAGATCGGTTGCCATTTTGCGCTCACCAACCTGCCTGCCAAACGTGGTTAGTACTGGTAAGTTCTACGTTCGGTCATCTATGGGGAGGTCTTTGTCCAGCAGTGAACGTTTTCTGGCTGATATGATAATGATCTAGGCTTTCAAACATTGAAGTAGCCAGTGATGAGCTATTAAGATGATGAAGTATTTATAGTACAGAAAAAAAGTCCAATCAGAATGTTAACAATTTTTACAAAGTAGGAAACAAACGGGAAAATGGACTGCAATATACCACTAAAATATGCAACGAACATTGTTGTATCATTCAGCCTCTCTTGTTTGAGTATATTCAGTTAGGTAACATTGTTTACCAGAGTTTGCGGATGACAGTTGTCTGTTTATTGCAATTGAATCGACCGTACACGTGCCTTTGGTAACTCAGTTCAATTATAAGTGTCATTATTAAAACTACAGATATTTAATGCGGATGACAGTTGTCTGTTTATTGCAATTGAATCGACCGTACACGTGCCTTTGGTAACTCAGTTCAATTATAAGGGTCATTATTAAAACTACAGATATTTAATAATGGGTGTAACTGACATCTGACATTCAGTACATGATACTGGAATTAGCAGCAACTTTCTATGTGCTAATAACAACTTACTGCGGTCGTCAATTCGCCTGCAAAGCTTGGTGATTATGGTAATATCTCTTATGACCACTCATTGCAGTGATGATTCATCATCATCATATCAGCCAGCCAAAAGACACTGCTGCTGGGTGGAATTTGCCAGTACTCGCCACGCGTGGCAGGCGGATTGGTGAGTGCAGAATGGCTGCTGTTCCACAGAAGGGAAGCTGCTGCCCGTCCCGCTGATTTAAAGCCCCATAGGCTTCTTTTACGACCTTCAGAGAGGTAGATGGAGTGGTGTTATATTCTTAATCCGGACACCACAGATAAAAAGTGATTATTGGAAGCCCCTTAATCGGCTGACGTTTACGGACTGATGCGTGTGTGTGCATAGGGGTATAATTGAAAGCCGAAAACTTTGTTAGATATATTCGAAGTGGTTTCTGTTGAGCTTGATATACTGAGTATATTATTGCATGAGCACCTTTTCGGTATGATCTTATCAATCTAATACACGCCCTACGACCTGATTTAGTATCACTACTAAATCCACAGGCAGAGAAACGAGGCCTAATATAATTCAAATTACACATGGGATAGACTCCTGCAACTATTCCAAATATGGAGTTCGAATACGGTATGCATTAAACATTGTTGCAACAGCCACTATTATATATTATGTTCGAGCTCAAGTTAACAAAGTTAGGTGACATTATGTACTGCGGTGTTCGCAGCTTCAGGTCTCTGTTTTGTACAATCTAATCTTTGTTGCGCGTGGCTTCGAAAGTTGTCTAGATTTCGCGTCGCGTGTACAGAAACAGATTTGTTTATTCGAAAGCTAGATCAATAGACTACATGAATGCCTTATAATTAAATCTAATTATATTTCTCATGGTGAAAAGGGCCCTTTCCCAGCAGTGGGGCAGTAATGGGCCGATTGTGTAGTTATGGGGAAACATGTTAAATTGAATTGTTACATTTATTTTTGCATAATTTATCTTCAATTTATCGTATGGTACAACCATTTACCGGAAATGTGTAAGGCAATTGTGCTTTAAACTTTCTATTTCCTATTTAAGTGATTCCCGGCAAAAACTACTCCACCCATGGCTGATATTGAGAGGATGGGCAGCAGTACCTTTTTATTTATATTGATCGCCAGTAGAAATTCGTCATGAACTTCCTCCTAACCCAAAGAAAGCGAAAGGGCATGCCAGACTGCTAAAACCACTGGAGTCATACGAGCCGCCTATTGGTGCTACGCCTTTAGGCATATTTCGGAGGATAGCTATAATGTGGTCACCCCCTCCAGCGGAAGGAAGGCGACTGTAGAAAGGCCGTCAATAGGAACTTCGGGGGGGATTGTAAAGGATCCCCTCCTTTACAATCCCCCCCCGAAATATGCCTAAAGGCGTGGCACCAAAAGCCTCGCTGTCCACTGTGCTGAGTACACGACCACGTGGCGACACGTGACCACGTGCTTACCGCCGTCTTTCGTCGCTCGGTATGAGCATGCAGGGGCAGCCATATCCTACCACGTTCTAATAAGAACATCTGTAATCATCAATCCATTTGCCAAACGTGGTGATTATAGTAATATACTCTAAAACCACTCATTGTAGCCCTCATTGGAGGGACAATGCGCAGCGGTAGATGATTACGGGTTGGTGTGTGTATAATTTATCTTGTATGTCGTTTCGGACCACTATTTACCAGAAATTTGGTCTGTAGGTAGCTGTGCTTCACGCTCGAGGCGTGCCCTGCGTGGGCCGCCGAGCGACGGATCCTGGTCGATCGGATCGGGCAAGGCCTCTCTCTGCCAGCAGTGGTGTCGGCTATGTTGGCAGAGCAGGAAAACTGGAATGCAGTAGTTTCCTTCTGTGAGAGCGTCATGCTCCATGAGGAGACCGCAGAGTGGGATCGGGAGAGGGCTGATCCCGCTCGAAGAAGGAGGAGACGGTGCCGGGGTAACAACCACCCTGGCGCCTAATTCCCATACGCCTGAAACCCCCTGCTATTGTTATAAGGCGGGGGACCTCTGGGTTCGCGGGTGCGTAGATTGGGGAATCTGCGTGCCCACACCGAGCGACCCAAGAGAAGACGGTAGCACGTATGTGGTCACGCGCTGCCGTGGGACGCTTTGGGGGATCCTTTACAATCCCCCCCGGGGGGTGACCGCTTTACAGTCATCCTCTCCGAGATGTGCCTATAGGCGTGGCATCAGCGGGCGGCTCTAGTGTGATCATACGAGGACCTGGAACCTCCCTTAGGTGCTGAAGATGACCGCTCCAGTGATTTAGCCGGTAGGAGTCCGGCATACCCCTTCGCCCTTCCCCGGGGAGAAGGTAGTTCTTGAAGAATTTCCACTGGGCACCAATATAAAAAAAAGGTAGCTGTGCTTGACACTAAATAAATTACTAAATATAAATATATAATACATAAATTACTAGTTGTAAGTAACTTTCTATTTATTATGTTTACTCTTTCTACTGTAGAAATTATTGTTTTTATTATAACACAGGTGAGGGATAACATACCACAATATACAACTTCACATGAACGCGTAGAAAACATACAGGACGAGAATCATAGTCGCACCCTGTGTCGCATTGAATATTGTATGACTTGGAAGACGTTCCGCAGACTGCGCCCACTAACCTAAATAAATCCCCTTCATCTTGAACAAGGATGGGCTCATTAGTATTGCAGCCGTAAGTATACCTGCAAATTGTAAGATCCTGGATACGATCCTACAACGGAAGACCCATTTTTTTGGCGAAGTTCTCTGCGTATTTCTTATAACTTACGCGGAGTTGAAAAATGGCGATAAACTTTACGTTTTCTTAAGCAATCTGGGGCTTTCATATAACCTCCACCTGCTGCTATTGAGCTCAGGTTTGACTCGGTGATACTGGAGTCTGCCTTAGTATTATTGTTTGTTATGTCTCCATCATCATCAGATAGCGAGAGACAGATAAATATGGAAATTAATAGGCGAGGCTTTTATTGAAGGACAAGCTGTTTCTAAAACGCACCGAACGCTAATAACTGAAGCAATTAAGTTTAAGTAATAATAATAAAGAACAAATTATAAAAAAATTTATATTGTTACATTTTTTATTTGATTTCGCAAGCATTGAAAAAAACAGCAATATAGGTTTTGTTTTATTTTGTGTACTGTTTCATGTATACTAATATTATGGTATATAATATAATAGTACTATAAAATTGAAGTGTCTGTCCGTGATTTCAGTATAAATGCCAAAAAAGTGAAAAGTTATATTTATACCACACCTAATCAATCATGGTGCCGGCTCAGAATGCCACCACCCCATCTCCTACCATGGGTGTCGTAAAAGTCGACTAAGGGATTAGCCGGAGGATGGGCAGCAGCGTCCTTCGAGTACATTAACAACTCAACTGCGATCGCCAACCCGCCTGCCAAACGTGGCGATTATGGCAAAACCCCCCAATGAGCTCAAAACACATCCATATCGGTGGTTGTGATGATCTTTGGGGGAGGCCTGTGTCCAACAGTGGACTTCATTAGGCCGAAATGATGAATCATAAATGACCGTTTTTAGAATTTTTGTTTGTCTGTTTGTCTCGAATAGGCTCCGAAACGGCTCAATGGATTTCAATGAAAACTACAAGGATTAAGACAGAAAATTTGCTTAAATTTTCGTGTATGTTCCATTTCGATCTCTGCAGGATTCAGAAGTTATGAACATAAATATAATTTACGCTTAGTGAAGCGGGTGGGTGACGGCTAGTAAATAATAAATTATATTAATTTGCTGCTTACTAAGGCTTACAGATGCCTTTAAAATACTGATGCATAACTTGCAGGACGATTTTGTTACTTGAAACGCGAATCAACTGTAATCATAAAGCGGCTAAAATTAACCAGACACTACTCTCTACACAATGCAAGCATTTATTATTACAATATACAGTCTGGAAAAATGGATGACAACTGGGGAAAGTACTTGAACGCAATTTCCAAAGATATAGTATTACCTACGTACATAGATAGAGCCTATTAAATTGAACAAACTTCCATTATTAAATACTTGACATCCTAATGTGAGTAATACGTGTGATAACAAGAGAAAGCACTAGCCGTTCGCGCACGTCTTGAAGCATTGCGCGCCTACAGCTATATTTACCTAAAACCATCTGGTTAGCACACGACGCTAACAGTTTTAACAGAAAGTGGATTGTTATTTTAGTACGAAACGGTGCCATTCGATTATTTTGCTGTAACCAACGCTTTATAGACATCTCTTTCTTTCATATGACGTTGCGCATGTGCTCGTAAGAGGTAGTAATAGATTTTCTGTTTATGCTTAATACTATCTGTCTATAGTTACTTGGTCTTAGGTAATTTCATATTATGTATAGACAATTTTAGTCGCTGAAGACGGTATTTTCATTTTAAACTAAAAAATACGGCTTCCAGTTGATTTTCAAATGCCGTTTGCATGCTACGATACGAACAAACACAAATACAATAAAAATAGTAAATATAGCTCCTGTATGGTGCCATGCTTACTATTATATAAGGTCAATCACAGAATGCGGCGAGTTATCTCTGGGGTCAATATTAATGAAAAAATATTTTCTTTACATTTATGGAAGGCCAAACATTAACTTTCAATAAGCAAGGAAAATTAATTTTAAAGTGTAAACATATTGATATTTTTATGTCGTACTTATTTCATAAAATGACAAGACAACTTTGAGTAAAATTTCGAATACGTTAGTATCTTCTATAACCTGTATAAACTGACAGTGTAAACTGTCCACCTATTCATACATATTAAAATATTAAAGTAGGTATGCAAACGAATATAAGCGCGAAAATACTTTATGTCGCTCCAGCACTGCTCATTTCAGTGCAACCACTACTTTATTGGCCCCGTTCCTGCTCTGGCTGGCAAAGAACTGTACTAAGTTTTGTCGACCCAGTTACACGTCGGCAGCCTCAAAACGTATGGAGCATGGATAGGCGACACGTTTTCAAAGTTATGCACGTATAAAATGAATCCAACCAAAATTTGTGCAATCGAACCTGAATCATAAATGTTGTAGCGTGAATTTGTTACAAGTCGTCAATGTTTTGCTTTTTAGGGTTCCAAGAAGGAAAAAAAGGGAAACCCAAAATACCCATTCACAACAATTTTGAATATGGGGGTCACTTTCGGGGGGCTATATTGAAAATTCAAGAACCTGTACCGTGGAACATATGAAATGGAAAAGCTTATTGTAAGAGTCTCAAATATATGTACTTAAAAATTTCAAAAGAAAATTTATTATCTTATTTATGACAGATACTGCCCAGTCTAAAATTAAAAAAAATATATGGATAATAGCTCTTTACTTATAGATTACAGGAAAACCTATAAAAAGTCTATATGGTCATAAAATAACATGGTAAATCTTTCAATAGTGTGCCTACAAACTTACCTTTGCAGTTGGAATGTATGAGAGAACATGTTTTTCAACAATGGTTAAGTTTGTTTGTTTGTGGTGAAACCCCCAATGAGCACACAATACACCCATATTGGTCGTTGCGGTGATCTTTGGGGGAGGCATGTGTCCAGCAGTGGACTTTATTCGGCCAAAATGATGATGAATGATGAAGTTTGTTCATGGGACAAATTACTAGTATTGAAATAAGACCGACACCTACAATCCGGTACCATACATACTTCTTTTTAGTCACGACAAACAAAATTTGCTCAGATAAAAAAAGACATGGTAAATAACATATGCATCGTACGGGACCCTCTCCACGTGAGTTCAATTCACACTTGACCGGTTTTTTTAATTAAGTGACGACAGTCTTATGTTTGTCCTACATATTATGCTTTAATGGTTAGAAATGAAAAATAAAATCTTGTTTCAAATCGTCTAAACTAAGTAACTTATTCGCTCCTATAACAGAAGTGTAATAATCCTGGTACTTAGTAGGTTTGCATCAATAAAATGGTTCTCTATAATCAACTTTGGGCCACCAAGATACAGGCTCTGCCTAGTTTGGGACCCACCGCCATTTCAGTAGTCTTTTTCGGTATTTCTCTTTTTAGTTCATTCTTTCATGTGTAATTATAAACTGTCTGTTTGTTAAATAAGTAAATAATTATTATTAACTAAATGCTGGTGCACAAAATGAAGGATTGACTTCTGTCAGAGACGAATAATTTGATATTGGCATTTTTTTACAAAAATGTTTTGATGGAATTAACTTAGCTCATAAATACTTCTTTACTTAAGAATAAAACGAGATTTTTTCCTATATAACAAGCACATGCCAAATGTAATAACAACTACACATATTATTAAAAAAATGCATCGGCATCGTAACAGGAAAATTTCTTGAGAAATACTTGTTTCGAACAAATTCATACCGATTTTCAGAAATTAGTAATTAATATTACTTGTTATTAACCATCAGTTTATAATTTTTTCCTATTTCATATTATTATTTATTATAAATGTCAATGTCAAAAGGTATCATTCCGGCCGAATGAAGTCCACTGCTGGACACAGGCCTCCCCCAAAGATCACCACAACGACCGATATGGATGTGTTGTGGGTTCATTTGGGGGGTTTTGCCATAATCGCCACGCTTGGCAGACGGGTCGGCGATCGCAGTTGAGTTGTTAATGTAAACGCGGGCCGCTGCTGCCCATCCTCCGGCTAATCCCTTAGTCGCCTTTTACGACACCCACGGGAGGAGATCAATGTCAAAAGGTATGATACTAGAACAAATTAACTCTAAAAGAAAAATAATATACTCAGATGTGTTCCACAATAAGTCAAACAAGAGAAACGAAACTTGCCTATATCGGAATTAATGACCAAATTGTCTGTCCTTGTTTGTACAAACATTGATAATAATCGATAAATCACATGCCTGAAGCGAAATAAACAAAACCTTACTCATTTATAGTTCAAGCTCTTCATTATCTTTACTTAACAAAACAGCTACTTCATAGGCGGCATGCAGGCATCCAAACTGCAGTTCATTCAATCAAAGAATTTCATCTTAAATCCCGAACTTCTCAAAGGTACTTGACCAGTGGAACGCTGGCCTAAAGTAGAGCGTGTCACAACCGTAGCCCGTTAGAAGCAAGCCTAGCTTGCACGATTAAAAGGGGTCCCAGTCTACATTACATGGAGCTTGAAAGAATTTTCAACGAAAAAAGACGGTTTTGAATAAATCAACTTGGCTTTTTATAAAGCTTGCAAGCCAATGTTCTGTAGAGGAACTGCTTTCGTTAATGGTTTTAACTTATTTGTAAAGCTATGAAAAGGGGAAATGTTGGCATTCTATTTTTCCTATTGACTGTCAAGACTGGGAAACAGATTATACTTGTTGTATATATTATAGACACATAACTATACGATAAGTGTATGTCAAGCACATTTCTATGATATAGTGATACTTTGGAGACACGGTAGCTGTGAGAAAAAGGTAATAACCTATTGATGGTAAAATAGCACCATTTATCCTCCCCCGTGGATGTCGTTAAAAGTGATTAAGGGACTGATCCAGAGGGATGGGCAACAGCGTCCCTTCTGTGGAACAGTAGACGTTGACCGCTCGTCAACCCACCAACCGTGAGTACTTGGATATTTTTACCAAAATGATGACACAATCGTTAAAATCTATGGGGCAGGCCTTTGTTCATTAGTGGAAGTCCCTTGGCTAATATTATGTTGATGATGAAGATGGTAATCAATTTATTATTTATATAAAAACGATTCTATTTTATATTTATACTACATTATTTCTATTATCCAGTCTAAGATAAATAAACTCGATAGTCGGCTCACGTAAATTGTGCAAGGGATACTTTGATGTTTTCATAAACGTAATTATTTTATTTCTGCAATCATTAGTTCGTGAGGCTTGAAAAGCTCAAATTAAAGATGAAAAGCCAGTTCAAAGAAATCATAATGAGTGATCACGACTAAGTCTGTAGATATTTATAAAATTACATATTTTTTTAAAGAATCTCTTGTATTCTTATAATTAAATACTCAAAAACGCTTAACTTTAAGTTATAATTTAATCCTATGTTCTGTTTGCCTCCATAGAAATTCCTAGGACTTCAAGCTTCAAAACCTTATTTTTGCATTACTCTGCGGTTTTTTTTCCTTGAGTACAGCCTTTTGCAGCCAAATTTTTTTGTTGTTTCTTTTAATTTATGCTTATAGAACATCTTCTAAGACACTCACTCTTCTTCTGTGAGCCTCAATCTGAACCATTCAACCCAATCATGTATGAATTTGCAAACAAAAGAAATAATTTCTTAGCAATTCAATTCATTGCTTCGTCATGTGTTATTTTGCAGGCAATGCATAACGGCCGATGTATTCACACACTCATGCCGATCGTAAACGTCAATATACTTAAAAAAAAATCATTTTATACTAATAAAGTAGAGAAAGTTCTTTTTGAACGTCAACATAAAACAGCACCCATATAACGTACCTACCCACGTAATGCCCGTCCGTGTGGTGCCAGCTAAGAATAGCACCAACCCATCTCATCCCATAAGTGTAGTAAAAGGCGACTATGAGATTAACTGGACGAAGGGCAGAAGCGTCCTGCGAATACATTAACAACTATACTGCCATCGCCAAACCACCAGCCAAAAATGGCGATTATGGAAAACACCCCAATTAGCACACAATACTCTGAGACCGGTCGTTGTGGCGACTTTTGGGAAAGACCTGTGTCCAGCAATGGACTTTATTTGCCTGAAATGATGATCATGATGGTTTAGCGTCCATAGCTGAACATGGGCTTGCCAATGCCACTACAGTGAGTTGTTATAGGATATTGCCATAATCACCACGCTTGGCAGGCAGGTTGGTGATTGTAATATGTTGTTATTACCACACGGGAGGATGCTGTTGCAAAAATCCTTGATATAAATGCGTAATCACCTTTAACGGTACTCATTGGTGGAGAAGGACGGTATATTTTCTGTCGGGAACCTCACAGAACTCGTTTGCATTCACAACACAATAACAAAATCTACGTATAAATATTTCCGTGGCCGCGTCCGTGTTTACGAGATCCGTGTGCAGCGAATATTGCACTTTACAGCGAACTCTTTGTTCATGTAGGCCCGCTATTGGACCGCTTTTTAGGGTCCCATACATGATGTTGCTTTGTTGTCTTGCGGTCTGCAATCTTGGAGCAAAGAGGTTTGTAAGATTTTTTTGTGAAGCATCTGTAATCTTCGTGTTAGAGTTGTTGTAGATAGAATACGGGTTTGTTTTAAGATTACACATGTTGTCTTTGTGCTCTATTAGATAATACTGGATATTAGATAATCTCAGGACTTACCCATTGTTTACCCGATTACGGCGACGCGAGGATTAAAAAGCGACCTAGAACCGCAACATTCTAAAAAATATCACTTCTTCTTATCTAGAAATTCCTAGAAACTTTAGGTATCAGTAAACCGCGAGATTTAGACCTTCCTAACACAATTGATTTAGACGATCTTAACCGGTATTTCACCACTGTTTCCACGTTAGATCGTCTTACCAAATATCAGACTCTCAACTCCATAACTGGTCTAACGCGTCCTAACATTAACCCCCTTTACTTCACCCCAGTTGACTCGGGAGAGATCAAAAAGATAATCCTGTCCATTAAATCCAAGGCGGTGGGCTATGAAATATATATATATATATAATAATCATAGATTATCTTCTTCCTGCAATGTCCCACATCATTAATTTCTCACTCCACTCCGGAGCTTTCCCTTCCCTGTGGCGTAAAGCCTACGTTCATCCAATGCCTAAGATCCCTAATCCCACTTTTTCCAGCCATTTCAGGCCCATACCCATCCTTCCCTTTCTTTCCAAAGTGCTCGAGGCCTGTGTTCATAAACAGTTATCCCACTTTATTCACCATGATATCTTATTAGTCGTCTTCAATCTTGATTCAGGTCTAGGCACAGTACCATGTCTGCTCTCTTTAAAGTGACTGGCGATATTAGGGCAGGTATGGAGGAAACTAAAGTCACTGTTCTAGTGTTGGTCGACTTTTCTAATGCTTTTAATACCGTCAGTCACGATATCTTGTTGTCCATTCTTTCCAATCTTATGGTTTCTCACAAGGTGCTAGAATGGTTTGCTTCTTACCTTCGGGAGCGCCAGCAGTCGGTTCAGGTCGGAGAGTCTTCATCGAGATGGTGTGAATTAGATGCTGGCGTTCCACAAGGTGGTATTCTTTTTCTCTTTTAAATTTTTATAAATCTCATAACCTATGAACTTCAGTGTGCGTATCATCTTTATACCGATGACTAACAATTGTACTCTCAATTGAGTGTTGATACGGTTCCTGATGCGATCAACGCGTTAAACCAGGATCTCGGAGCTATCCAGGACTGGTCTGATGGATACGGTTTGGCGGTAAACCCTGCCAAGTGCCAAGCGATCATTATTGGGAGCCCGCGTAATATGAGTAAAGCAGAAAGTTTTACTTTGCCCTCTATTATGTTTAATGGTAGGATCATCCCCTTTAACTCCTGTAAGTAAAAGTTTCCGTATGGGAATCGAATCCACGACCCGGAGCGCAGCAGCCGACTGTATCAGACACTGCACCAACCGTGCCGTCAAATCTAAATTATAATCAATAATACGAGTTTTTCCTTTATTGGTAACATGGTGAGTTTAGGCTTTATGTAGATAAATGTCTGACCTTTTGACCATAAACGTACCTAGGACTTCTCATTTTTTACCGACTTCAAAAAGTAGGAGTTCTCAATTGGATGCGTATTTTTTTTTTCTTTTTATGTTTGGACACCGATTACTCCGAGATTTATTTTTTTAACTGGTGTAAAATGCTTTCGAATTTGTCCCATATAAATTTCATTACATTTTATTATGTAGTTTTTTAACCAGCTTCAATGATGTCTTAATAGTTTTGATTCCTCTTAGATCAGAGAACCGATTTGAGTCATTGTTATTTTTAGTGTTAAATACTGATACCAAATTGGAAAATTCCTTACATTTGTTTACACTAAAAAGTAACAAATAAATCTATTTAACAAAAAACACCGACTTCAAAATCCCTACACAATTTAAAAATATTGAAACCACTGACAAGGAAAAGTTCTGCCCCAACCATGGTTCATGCAAAGCAACGAGAAGTTATATTTTATACCTGGCCCCACCCGACTTCATAAATAAATGTTTTTTTCCTTTTCTGTGGTTATAATATCTTTATATCGTGTAGGGTTTTTGAAGTCAGTATTTTATTTTTGTTAAAAAGTTTTATTTGCCTTCATATTATTCTCCAGTCAATTAAAACAACAAATAGGTTACAACTTCAAAAAAATTTAAACTGTTCGTGTAACACACCTACAGAAGAACACTTACCTACTGCAAAGTGCAAATTTTCGGTTAGCTGTTGCTGTAAGGTAAACATGGCTAAGGTTAGTCGAGATAATGATTTCAAAAATTCTAAATACTAAACCACTGTTTGAACAAACAAATGTTGACACTGCTGATTTATCTTTTGTGGTAAATATAGGTCAAGGTAATCATAATCTTATACACGTGTTTTGTTTTATTTTTGTACATAATGTAATAATAAAGTTACATGTACATATCCACAATAAAAAAAAATAAAAAAAATGAAAAAATATCCGCAATATTCAAACGTTTTCGGTCTTGACTCCTACTTTCTTTACAGTGCCTTCGCGTAAAGTATTTCAATGAACTGGTACGTCGGCTGCGGATAGTTTTTTTTATTTGCCCGGTTCATGCTGTAACGTAGTGGCAGTGAAAAATATTTTGCCAACGTTTGTTTTCCGCTCAAGTTAATTAAAATAAACCGGGCTAATGGAAATAGTAAAAACTTCAATCTCAGTTTTTGTTTGTTGGGCTTCGCGCATACATTTCTGGGAAATATGTTTGCTTAACCGGTCATTTCTGGCGAAGCCAAAAGAGGCCTCCAGCCAGGCTTAAAATTAATATTAAAAACTAAGCAACTTTCGCTAAGGGCACGGACCTCGGCTAAGGGCGTTACTGGGGATAACAAGCTATTGTTTTGGGGACAGCTGGATCGGTATTATTTATAATGTATTAGGGGACATTTAAAACTACAGGCTCAGCACGGGCCGGCGCGAGCAAGAGACGGGAAGGAGAAGTGCTAACTTGAACGGGAAGGTGACGTGGCGATAGGCCACCGCGACGTCGGTTAGGCGGGCATCCTCGGCGGCGAGGGCGGTAAAACGGTCGGGTGTTTAGTGAATGAGACAGCGCGAGTCTCTTTATGTGATCTAACGTGATTTTATCGTCTGGATCGACCAAAACGTGCCTCGGGCGGCGTACACTACTGATACGGGAGGCTTGGTAATCGGCGGCTGATACCACAAGGGGATTAGGGTGGGACAGGGCAGAATCGAGATAGTGTTTGGACGCTAATTACATAAATTGCTTGATGGTCAGCAAGTTAAGATCGAAATGGAGTTGATCATTTCGTATGTAGCAAGGCGCTCCGGTGGCCTTGCGCATGAAACGGGTTTGGAGGGTTTGGAATTTACGGAGTCAGCCGGATTCAGCGTGTGCGAATGCTGGGCTGGCATAGGTCATGAAAGGTCGAATGCATGTGGTGTAAATTCCCACCTTATTTCAAAGGGATAATTTACTTCGAGCGTTTAGGATATAGTGAAGGCGACCCACCACAAAGGCGACGCGGGCGTGCACCGTGTTTATGTGGGGAATGAAGGTCAGTTCTTTGTGCAGGATGACTCCAAGATTCTTGGCGTGCGGTTTGGAACCGATTGACCTTTTTTTTTTTTTTATTGGTGCCCAGTGGAAATTCATCATGAACTTCCTTCGCCCCGGGGAAGGGCGAAGGGGTATGCCGGACTCCTACCGGCTAAAACCACTGGAGCGGTCATCTTCGGCACGTAAGGGAGGCTCCAGGTCCTCGTATGATCACACTAGAGCCGCCCACTAGTGCCACGCCTATTGGCACATCTCGGAGAGGGTGACTGTAAAGCGGTCACCCCCCCAGGGGGATTGTAAAGGATCCCCCAAAGCGTCCCACGGCAGCGCGTGACCACATGCGTGCTACCGTCTTCTCTTGGGTCGCTTGGTGTGGGCACGCAGATTCCCCAATCTACGCACCCGCGAACCCAGAGGTCCCCCACCTTATAGCAACGGCAGGGGTTTTCAGGCGTATCGGAATTAGGCGCCAGGGCGGTTGTTACCCCGGCGCCGTCTCCTTCTTCTTCGAGCGGGATCGGCCCTCTCCCGATCCCGCTCTGCGGTCTCCTTCTGGAGCATGACGCTCTCACAGAAGGAGACCACTGCATTCCAGTTTTCGTGCTCTGCCAACATAGCCGACACTACTGCTGGCAGAGAGAGATCTTGCCCGATCCGATCGACCAGGATCCGCCGCTCGGCGGCCCACGCAGGGCACGCCTCGAGCGTGTGCTGTGCGGTGTCCTGGTCGCTATCACAATGGTGGCATTGTGCCGTGGCCTCGCGTCCTATCCTGTGTAGGTACGCACCGAAACAACCGTGCCCGGTGAGCACCTGCGTCAGGCGATAGGTGACGCGCTCGCTCCTTCTGAGCCAGGCTCCGAAGAGCGGCAGGACGGCCTCGACGACGCGCTTGGTCGCAAATTGCATCCGCAGGCGGTGACGCCACTTTACAAGTGCGCGTCGGCGAGCTAGCCGCCGCAGCCTGTCCAACGCCCCTGGAGGCGCGTTTTCGCCGCTCTGGCGGAGGGAGCGTGTCTGATCGTAGACCCACGCATCCATCTCCGCCAGGAGGGAACCGATTGACCTAGCATTGATCAATTTCAGTTTTCTTGCATAAATATAATGCAATCTCGGAAAGTACTAGACTGATCCTGAAATATCCTTTTACGTTTAGGCAGCCATACTATTCCAGATATCGCTCCCGGCTCGTCCATGGTCCGGGGAGAAATGCGGAAAAAGCCGCCACTTCCTATCGCGAGGTGATGTTAGCCAAGAAGGTCTCAGATGGCTAGGCTCTCGCTGAAAACCAGCGCTGCAGCGATTTATGCGCTGCTGCATTATGCTGAGCGAGGTACCTTATTGGCATAACGGCGACGTACACTATAATCGATTTATAAGTTAACCACTATAACTGTAGTAATTATTATACTTCCTAGTTTATTTTTTTCCGTTAGGCACCTAATTGCATTAATTTTAGTTATTTTTTGTTTTTTATATTTCCTGTGCCTGTGTGTGTGTATTTACGCTGCTGTAAGCCAATGAAATATTTTTCTTTCTTTCTTTCTTTAGATCAGCCACAAGCCTGAGACTAGCGCGTCATATTCCACGCGCACCTCTCTAGAGGACTGTTACAGTAGTGGTGTGTGAGTGGCGAGTAACGAACTGCATGGTGCGTGAGCGGATCCCGCGCTCAGTTGAAGGAAAATTGTGTTGGTTTTGGCTGAAGTCACACACTTCCACCTTTTCCAGGGCGGAGGATGCCAAAGAGGACGTCTCCATGAAAAACAATTGAGCGTATGCAGCTTAGTACAACTTAGGTAAGGTCCGTATTCAAAATATAGCACCACTCTATCTCCTCCCTTGGATGTTTAAAAGGTGAATAAGGACCTCTTAACCATAGGGATGGACACCAGTATCCCTTCTATGGAACAGCAGCATTCTGCACTCAGCAACCCACCTGCCAAGCGTGGTGATTACTGGCAAACTCTTCACAAAATGATGACACAATTGTGGAATTCTATGGGGGACGCCTTTGTTTACCAGTGGACATCTGTTCCGCAGTAGGGATGCTGCTGCCCATTGCTCTGGTTTATAGTCCCTTAGTCGCCTTTTTATACATCCACGAGAGGACATGGAGTGGATACCACATGGAGACATTAATAAACTGAAGATATTTACACTGCACACTTATTCATAGCAAACTCAATATTTACACAAAAGGCACTACACTCCTATATATTTACTCAATCATACACATAAACACACACGGGCAAACGCCCGCGCGCCCTCTTAAAGTCCCACTGAGCTGATCAGATGTCAATAAAAACTGTAAGGTAGTTACTGTACTGTAAGGTATTTTACTTATGTATCATTTATATACTTTGTTATAAAGTTTCAAGATTGTGTTTAGTTTATAAGGGACGAAACGAGCCAATACAAGTATTATTGTTACTTGGAATTGTCTCAGTTCTGTGTAAAATCTAATCTACGAGATTTAATAAAAAACATTTTGATTTAACCTGTGTCCCGTGGGTGTTGTAAAAGCCAGAGGATGGGCAGCATTATCTTTTAGTACATTTACAATACAACTACGCCAAGCGCCTAGCATAGCGATTATGGCAAACAGCCCAATCAGCACACAACATAATCCCACACCGGTCGTGTTGTGGCGATCTAAGGGGGAGGCTATGTCCAGCAGTGGACGTCTTTCAGCTGAAATAATGATGAAGTACATATTTATTGCAAAGTAATACAATGCCTACTATTACACCAACATGACACCTAGTAAACTACGCAATAATAGGCTACATTCAGTGTGTAGTGCTTGGAAAATATTAGAGAATTTGAAACTCATGTTAGTTAACTTGCACCTTAGTATAAATAATAATGATTAATATTACGTATGTTGATACTACACCATGTAGAGAAGGAATATTCTTGGTGTTGGTGCGTGATTAAAATTAATCTATACGAATAAATAAAATTGAAGTGTCTGTTTGTAATGTCGAAATAACAGCTTTTTACTAAATGCATATGAAAGTATATGCGGTACATATAACAAAAAAAAAATGTCTGTCTGTCTGTTTGTTCCGGGTAATCTCCGAAACGGCTGGACCGATTTTGACGGAACTTTCACTGGCAAATAGCTGACGTTATAAGGAATAACTTAGGCTACTTTCATTTTAGAAAAAATAATTAGGGTTCCACGCAAAAATAATAAACCCCTTGAAATCCAATATATATATTCTATGTCAAGTGTCTGTGTCGGAGTACTCTAAATTTCTTTTAAATTAAACACGGGTGAAACCGCGAATCCCAGCTAGTTTCAAATAAAATAGGCGTTGGCGTTGGCGTAGGTTGCCTTCTTGTCGAGTCCAATACAATACATAAAAATAGGTGGTTTCAAAAGTGGGATGCGCGTTTAGTTGTAAATTTATTTGAAGAACGCTGCTCTTTCTCCGGCTAATTCCTCAGTCGGTGTCATTCTTAGCCGGCACTACACGGTCGTAGTCCATGTGGTGTGCGTATTAAGAATATAGCACCACTCCATCTCTTCCCGTGGATGTCGTAAAAAATGATTAAGGGACTCTAAGCCAAAGGGATGGCAAGCAACTCCCCTTTTTAACAGTAGCCATACTACGCTCACTAACCCGCCTGGCATGCGAGTGAGTACTGGCAAATTCCCCTCGAAATGACGACACAATTTGTAGAAATCTACGGGGGATGCCATTTTTCAGCGGTAGACGTTTTATCGTTGATATGTGACCACACGCTAGCAATGGGATACGCTAGGTAAAACTGATCGATCTCGCCTGAAACTTGTGTAAAAATAACTATCAACATTTTTTCATATCATATAACTTCGACCAAAGTAAAATGAATGGACGGGCCTAAACGTACAGATTTTTGAAGTCAATAAAGTAAGCGCCGGCTCTCACTTCGTCTCAGTGGGTCTCCGTCCTTTAACAGTGTGACACGTACGGTTATTACTACATGCAATCCAAATAACTTACAAAAATATGCCTTCATGTGCATTTGCAAAGTGCAAAAAACACAAAAAAGAACCAAAATAAAAGTTCAGGTATCACATTCCACGCGTAAGTACATTATTATTATTTTATTTTGTCATAAATGTGTTTAATTTCAATTACATCGTTTAGTAGTCTCCATTTTATTTTTATTTAAATGCACGAAGTAGTAGAACAGGACAGAAATATTCGCACATACTAAGTGCGACAAGGAAAGCCCGAACTGTTCGACAAT
Source organism: Diloba caeruleocephala (assembly GCA_947459985.1). Classification (NCBI taxonomy): domain Eukaryota; kingdom Metazoa; phylum Arthropoda; class Insecta; order Lepidoptera; family Noctuidae; genus Diloba; species Diloba caeruleocephala. The sequence continues at coordinate 7,002,105 of OX381607.1, forward strand.
TCCGACGCGTACCGATCTTTACCCAATGTACCGACAGCAAACTAGTTTTCTTAATACCAAATTATATGGTATAAGTTGGTATTGGTACAAAATGTTATGCTAATAAAAAAATTAAACTTTCTATACTATAGATGCCCAAGGTAACAGTGCCATTCAACAAAAATGGGTGGAAATAGTACGGACAGCGAGATGAGATGGAGAATGGACCTCAAATACATACAGCCGCGTATGTTCCGACCCCTTTGCACCCGGTGAAACGTACATGACGAAAAAAGGAATGCGCAAAATAAATAAAACTGCTATACCTCATTCTCAGGTAAAGATTATGTTAAATACTGAGCCAGTTGTTGAGTATTCCTACCGGCCCCACCTCTTTTTTTACGTTGACTTCGAAATTAGGTTATATCTGACAATTTTATGGGTAATAATTTTGACATGGGTGTCGTTTTCGAGGTACTTTAGCATTTGACTGATTACAAATTTAAGGTCAATTTTAAAATTCAAGATGGCGGACACTACATTTATCATTAAAACTGACATTGATAACGACATTAACATAACACGATTTCGAGATACATTAGTATATTAAATTATATTAATAAATTTTAGTTACAAACTTTTGTTTCTATTTACCTTTTTTCTGCTAACAGATTAAATTCTATAAAGTAATCTGTGGAAAATGTAGTGGGTAGTATATTTATTTAGTCTAGTTTTAAAACCATTGTATTAGACTTTATATACTACTGTTTGTTTTCCCTTAAAATAAATAAATAAATTAAGATGCCGATTATAAAAATGGAGTTTCTTGTATGATAACAAAATTTTTATCACTGCTAACTAAGCTAATCTAATAATCTAATCTAATCGTCTAATTCTTAATGGTTTCGCAGTGATATAATCTGAATATTTTCTCTGGATTATTAAGTATCACAGTGTCTCCGTTTACAGATACAACGAGAAGAAATTACTGTTGTTTCGCCTGATTCTCCAAGACTTACTTCACCCACTACTGCTGTAGATGCTCCTGCTACACCAAGTAGCAGCGTTATTCTAATTTTATTAAATCTTTTTCCTACAAAATATTTATTTGAAATTTGCTTAAAAGCTGAAAGTATATATAAAGTGCATTAAACAAAAAGATAGTTATCCTTTATTTCGGAGAGTAAGCCAAAATACATAATGGCAGAGATCCTTAAATGTTTTGTGAACAGTTTCGTTTTAAACCTAATTACTGTACACTCATTTGAACAACATCCTACATTAAACCACCGCACTCTCCTGTTGAAAGCAATAATAGAAAATTATATAAAAGTTCGTTTCCATCATTTGCACAAGCACGATCCTGGGATTAAAATCCATACAAAGCGCCAAAAAGTAAATAAATTTGTTTTGTTTGAAGGCAAGTAAATGTTATTTTAAAATAATAGCAAAGTATTTAATAAAGATTTTGATATGCTGATTAAATGTGTTTTCTTTTTTATTTTACCTTTACCTCAAGGCTGATGTTTATTTTGTAACAAGTACATACATTGTAATTTAATTGTTAGGAAATAATGATTATTATCAAATTCTAATTTATTACCAATACAAAATACACATTAGAACATTAAAAAAAAATATAAACATAATATTAATATTATACAACCCAACATATTAACTTACTTTATTCAAATAACACTATCAACATTTCTTCAAAATATTGTACCAAAAAAAAAGCTCGGTACTAATTATGAATTTGTACCATGTGGGTTTTGCTAACGCTACTGTCTTCAAATGTCAGACGGTTCGAGAGTAACAGACAAACACAGATATTCTCTTTTTCTCACGTAGTTATTATATTCGTTATCTCTTTTTTTGTAATAAACACTTATAATAGGTATTAAAGTATAGGTCTGACAGTTTTGACTCATTATTAATGAGCTAGTTGTATGGATAGGGCCCGTCCATTCATTTTACTTTGGTCGAAGCATATATAACACACCTCATTTCAAGAAATGCCGTACAATCAACGTTGTTTCACCAATTCACAAAAGTTTCGACCTCATCGATGCTAATCCATTACAGTGACATGAGTTAACAACTATTCTGCAATCCTTCGGGACCTCGGACAGTGAGCTGTCACGCAATCCTGCTGCGTATTTGCTCCATTACGCAAATTGTTCATAATTATTAGTTGGCATAAGCAAGTGGGTATAAGTGTATACATATACCTAATTAGAGGAAAGATTTGTATTTTTGTATGTTTGTAACGAATAAACTTAAAAACTACAGGTCCGATTTCAAAATTTCTTTCACCATTAGAATGTCACATTATCTTTGAGTAACAAAGGCTATATTTATTACTAGCAAAATTTTTGAATCTCTAGTAAAACTTCAATAATGGAACCCAAGGTGTAAAAAAATTCGCTATAAAGTGTCTTTCATCGCATGCGCTGCGGTAACTATTCATGATAGAATAAAAAACTGTTCTACAATATTAAAGAACATATAATTTGCTGAAAATACCAATGCATTCCACCAAATTTTTAGACAAATCCTTTATGATCCAAGCTGCTCGTTTGTGGAATGCATTACCAGTAACGATAAAATGTGCTCAGTCTTTGCCAACCTTTAAAAGATTGGTAAAAAAACATTATTTGTTGCTCTAAAATTTGTGCTACTCCTTTGCTTTTGCTTTGAGTTGCTTCGGCTCTAATCTTTAATAATATGTATTCTTGTTTATATTTAATATTCATGTAATATAGTTACATTTATTCATGTACGTATGTAATTATATATATATTTTTTTATAATTTTATATTTACAGAAATGGTTACGCCTCAGACTGCCTGATAACTTTTCCATTTCCTATTTTCCATCCAAAGGTTGCCTGGATGAGATCGCGGATAGCGATAAAGCCGCCTATTGTACTGTATTTTTTATTACGCTTCTGTTTATAATATGTTTTGGTGTACAATAAAGAGTATTTAAATAAAGAAATAAATATCTACAAAAAAAATCCCGATATGTCCAACCATTGTAGTTATGTAACTATAACTTACTTTTTACATTTTAAAAGTTGATAGATATGTCGGCCAAAATCAGACCATGTTTACATTTACTCTACGTTTATCCCAAAATGTTTAAAAAATAAATGTCCTCCCGTGCGAAGCCGGGACGGGTCGCTAGTATTACATAATAGCTGCTACTCGAAGCTCACAATAGTATAAAAAATATGCAAATAGATTAAATGATGTACAATAGTATATTACCAATCCAAGCAAATGAACTTATTGTTGCAATATCCACACCACAAGGGGCGTAAGGTGCATGGCACGTTATTAAATATGTACGAGGCTCACACTGAATGTTTTTTTAATTGTGACCAATTGGCCAAGAAAACTTGTCGAAAGAAACATTTATTTAAATTTCGAATAAATGTTTGGGAAGCTGTTGATTTACCCACATTGGATTTATATGTAATTTGTTTTTACAAATTGGCGGCAATTTAGAAGTGCGTTTTGTGCATCGATATGAATTTGCCGAGAGAAAGTTTTCGATTTATTAAGACTTTCGTTGCGGTCCTTATCAACATCTATGTTATGATAGACTTCGATTCGTATTTCATGATGAAATCCTATCTCGTGTCACTATTAATGACTGCATTAACGAGTTTCAACGTGGTCGAAGGAATCTCACTGATGATTTGCGCGAAGGACGTCATTCTACGACGACCACTGAAGAAAACGTGAATGCTGTGTGTGCGGCTAATGATAGAAGCTGATAAAAGAGTGACATATCAACAGATCCGAACAAGTTTAGGAATAGGTATGAGTCAAGTGCAAAAAGTCTTACACGAATATTTAGGCGTCAGAATGCTTTGTACCAGATGGATTGCTCATAATTTGATGGATGATCAAAAACGTCGTCGGTCGTATTTGACATTGTCACAGGTGATGAAAGCTGGATATAAGGTTACGAAACCGCAACCAAAAGACAATCTGCCCAGTGGATGGTCTCCATTAGAAGATGTGCAGTAAAGAAGGACAGAATTCAAGGAAAAGAGATGATTGCCTCATTCTTTGGACGGACGGGTCATTTTGTAACATTTGGTCTAGAAGATAAAAGGATTTTACTTTGGAATTACTGCAGATTGGTATATTAATCATTGTTTATCGGTTGTCTTGGAAAATGTTCGACAGCAGCGCCCAAGAAGCAGGATCCTCCTCCATCACGATAACGCTCCAGCTCACTGCGGCAGACGGATAATATTTATCTATGGAAGGTGTGGAATTAATGAGTCATCCTTCTTAAAGTCCGGACCTGGCACCTTACGTATTTCCCAAAATAAAATATAAACTCAGTGAAATTCGCTTTATGAACCATGAACTCCGAAGATGCTGTGGCTGTGTTCGAAATAAATATGGAAGAGAACCATAAAGACGAGTGGGCTCACTGCTTGAATCAGTGGTTCCATCACATGTAACGGTGCTTAGAATGGAGCGAAAACTACTTCGAAAAACAATAAAAATATTAACAGGTACAAAATTGCGCTAGAGGACAAAAGTACTACAGAATTCCGTTTTTGATTTTCTAAAACTTTCACTGTGATTCCCGTTGGTAATATGTATATTTAGCCATACGACATGCGCATTAATCCTTGGAGGCGAATATCTGACACTGCGGTGGCACCTACCAAGCCGGACTCTTGCAATAAGGGACCTCCCACGAGTAATTAATTAATTCAAGTAAAAGTTACCCTAATCCACGACATAATCTAAATAATTATAAATGACTGGTAGACAATGCCTAAGGCATTCAATTCGTGCTAAACCACAAATTAAATAAATGAATAAATCGACCTCTATGCCAAATATTAGAATCCTTTCAGCCCTCCGAGCGCGATGGAGCCTCCACAACTCAATCGTACAAACTTACACATTTATTATGATGATAAAAATCCTACAAAACTAGTGTACTTTATTTCAAGGGGATATAATCAGAATATTATAAAGCTCGAGTTTATTAACAACGAAACAAAAAGCAATCAAATTAGGAACACGTACCGCCTGTTACAAAATTGTGTTTTTAATTGATTAACTACAGAAAAATGAACCATCTATTATAGCTTGCTTTTTAATAAACGCGATCCCTTATTATAATAAATACTTCTGTCAAATGTAGAACACTACTGTTGACCAATGCGATTTCGATTATTTTCACTCGATGAGTGATCGATATCGGAATAGACGCAGCGAATGAAAATTTGCTGATGGCTAATATTTGCTATATTATTCCATCGACATATTGTTATCTATTCATAGATTATTAAAATAACATTACTGTATAATAATTTTGCTGATATTCTCGTGAAATTTAATTTCATTCTGCTGTCTATTTTATCATGTCTCTATTATAATCGATTACAGAGTCGACAGGTAAATAATAGATTAGCGGTGACGCCTTTAAATCGACTGAAAGCGGTATGTACGGGTCCCAACACTAAATTGTTATCGTGGTGTCATAATAGATACAAAAAATGCTGGGTTTTCATAGAAATTGACGCACTAATCTAGTTCAGTCTATGTCTGTGGTGCCTAGTCAGTTCTGTTTCGCTGCGTTTGTAACTCATACAATATATACATACATCAATAGAAGCATTTTTTATATAAATTATTCATTACATTTTTATTCAACTTCGGCTAATGAATAAAATCTAGAACATACTATACAGTATTCAGAATGTGTTCGATTGTTATTTTAGTCGCAAAATTGCAAATCGTATCGCTAATGTTGGCAATCTCTCATTTTTTTTATAACGAGTTACTCATGCTATCGTCGAAGTACGCATGATATCAGCCAAAAGACGTCCACTGCTGCACAAAAGCCTGCCCCATAAACGATCAGTCATATGCCGTCTGTCGTCATTTTGGGGGGCAGAAATAAGAAGAAGAATGGCTGCTGTTCCACCGAAGGGACGTTGCTGTCCATCCCTCTGGTTTCGAGTCCTTTAGTTGCCTTAAAATCCACGGGGGATATGGAGTGGTGGTATATTTTTAATCACTACATGGATAACGTCTTTATACGCAACATGAATCGATTAATTGATACTTCTTGATCATATTATCTTATAAACGGCATTCTGAAGATGGGCCTTCTAATGATTGCTACAGTAAACTATCTCTGCCGTAGTCAACACAATAGGCATCAATAAGAATTAATATTCTAATATACTATAGTCAAAGGCATATTTGAGATAGTGGCTCGATGCTTGGCTCTCTGCCTCGCGTATCTCGGGTTCGATCCCCACACGGAAAAAATATTAATATGATTTACAGTATTGAGGTTACGGCTGAGGATTTTTGTCAAAAAAAAAACACGTGCCTTCCTCAAAGCTCCAACAATATGGTCCTCTTCTTTTCAGCCTATCATTAAAAAACACGAATACACTTACCTGTCAGACTCAAATCTCAACTCATGACCGTCCTGCATTCTATTACATACGCATAGCTACATGACCTGGTTATAAATTTCCCTCCCAATTATTCCTGTTTGCCAGCATACAATTTCAAACGCTCACCCAGTCAATCGCAAAGTTCAAGTACGGAAGGGGGTTGCAGTTGTGGGTCCTGCGGCGGCGGCGGCGACCTACTGACCGAGGTCAACGACCGGTGCATCGCACCCCGTGCAACTGTGCGGCGCGTAGCGCGTAGCGGCGAACACAATTTTGTTTAGACTCTACTGCGACTATGGTGCCGTGAGAAGGACCTGTTTGAGGTCAAAATCTTTGTCTTTATATAAGGTTTTAATAAAATATATAAATGCTTCGTCTTTCTGCCCTGTTCCCAAGTTCAATCCGGTAAGTGCAATAAGAAATATTGCAAAGGTATTGGCAAAAGGGTTTTTAGTCAGTTGCCTGCCTGACACCAACCCGGTGAATAACCAACACTTTGGTTTACCCGCCACCTGCGTATAACCTAAAGTGCTTCAAAATCAAAGTTTTTATTTCAAATAAACCAAATATTAATACAATAAATGCTCAATGATACGCACCAGGATCCAAGGTCCGTAGTCGCCTTCTACACTTTATTTGTTATTTGTTGGTGTCTTATAAAAGACACCAACAAATATCTTTAAATATAAATAAATTTCCTTTCAAAAGTAACAAATATGTCTGTAAAAGCAGAAATCAACTGAAGTATTATTTATTAATGACGGTAAATTCCGTAAGTGTTCGGATTAAGAACATAACACCACTCCATCTCCTCCAGTGGATGTCTTGAAAAGCTACTAAGGGACTATATACCAGAGGACGGGAAATAGCGTCCCATCTGGGGAACAGTTGCCATACTGCGCACCAACCCGCCTGCCAAGTGTGGTATGTCCTCGCAAATTTCCCTCCAAAATGACGACAGACGGCATATGACCGGTCGTTTATGGGGTAGGATTTAGTTCAGCAGTGGACTTATTTTGGCTGATATCATGCGTACATCGATGTTAGCATATGAGTAACTCGTTATAAAGAATGATTGAATGAATATGAATGAATTGTGGAAATTCATGGGGGAGGCCTTTGTTCAGCAGTGGACTACCTTTGGCGGATGTGATGACGATTCGCGTAAGTATCAACAAAACAATAAGTACAAATATTTAGTTTCTTTGTTTAATGTGACTATTCAAAAACTAAATGAAGGTGCGAACTATGCAAACTGATTATTCGGATAAAAATGAATGAATTTGACGCATATAAAAATCGATTTTCTTAATTCAAAATGCTTGCATAATATGTAGTCGTTTAAATCAATTTAAATCTAAAATACTGAATATAGCTGCCAGGTCAAATGTAATTGAATTTGCGAAGAATATAGGTCACCGGTCGGTGACTAGTTAGCTGCTACTTGTATCAGACTTTGGATGTCCACGTTTGTACTTAACTTTGCTTAATCGATTCTTATGTACCTTTACTTAATGGATTTCGTCTTGTATGTAGGTACGAGAGTTTTTCGATTTTTCCTTAAAACAGCAAACATTACCCTGAAACACTAACAAAAATATAGTGATTTTCACTGCTGCAACAAAATGCATGCATCATGCTTGTGAACGAGTGCCATCTGTTGGGATTGGTCATCTTACTACTGTCATGATAATTGTATCAAAAACTTCAGTGGAAGATGCCCGATTATTATTGTAAATTGAATTTTAAATTTTCTAATTTTTTCTGATTTTGGCCAAAGCATTGAAAGGTGCCGTGGACGGACTGATACCGCTGCAATTGGAACGTGAACCCAGAAATTGACCATCAAACAAAAGACGGTTCTGAGTTTCTTTTGGCACTTCTTTTCAGAGGTTGTTATGTAGCGAAATGGCCTCCGTTGTTTCAATATGATGTATAAAAATATCTGTTAGGATCTAATTACTGAATTGATAATTGATTGAAAGTTGAATTGTTGATAATATGAAATTAACTTGACACAAATTCTATTATTCAATTTACTATAAAAGTCAGGTTACGATTGAGGCCGTTAATCTGGTGGTAACTGTACAGTAGCCCTGGCACGAACAACTTGCGAGAAAGTATTCGTATCGTTTTGTGGGTGAATGTTGAATTGAAAATATTTCAATTCAAAATTCACTTTGATTTGATTCGTTATGATAGATGAACTGTACTTCTATTTTTGGTAATAAATATTTTGTTATTATGTCTCTCTTTTCACGGGTTTATATCCCCTGTAAGGGGAACCCGGTCTTTTGATAGGCTTACGCAGGGACATGGGTCCAACACGCAGAGGCCCTTTAGAGAATTTTAATCTAAAATGTAATGGGATACTAACCGGGGACTCTCCATGGCTGCACTATAAAATGCAGTTTCGGATTGTCCCCAGAGGTATAAAACTATTGTATGAAATGGAAACTACAAGTAAAAGGTCTATTGCAATGGGTGCTAAATGGATTTAATACTAAGAAAAACGGAAAAAACGGCGTCTGCCTTTCAACCTTTAAAGTGAAATTCTGTGGCAGATGGCGACTCGCCACTCACAAAGATGGGCCCCTAAATGGCCACCACTACAGGCGACAAGGAGCATCACTGGTGTGAGCGGCTAGGGGTGTAGAGAGGTGCAGCACCGGTTTTACCATCGTGCGTCTCGAAGACTCGGAGCGGGTTTCCCCGTTATTACGCCATTAAATACTTTCGCCCCCGATCATACAGCTCTGGCGGCCCCCCTCTGATCGGCCAACTAAGGCAAGCCAGAGTTGAAAATCCTACGGGCACTCATGGGGTACCACTCCAACCAACCAATAAAGGCAAGCCGGAGACGAGGCCCTGACCGACTCTCTGGAGCATTCGGGTACGCAGTGTCGCCACTCACATTCAGCTCGCCACAAACTGCCCTGCGTTCTGTAAGCTACTTAATATACTTTTATTTTTCTTGTTATATACTTTATTTTTTATCATAAGGTAGGAAGGAATCAAGCAGCTACTTTAATCTGACCTGATCCAATGTTGAAATAACGACTGCCCAGAGGGGTATATATTATTATTATTATTACTGCTGAACATGGGCCTCCTAATGATCACTACAATAAGCAGTTTTATTGCCATAATCTGATGATATACATTATGATAAGAAAGAAAGTAAGATTTTTTTTTTACACAAACATAGAATCATAGACAATAGTGATAATATCATATATCATATAATATCATATAGTGATATTATAATATCATAAACGTAAATATAAAAACTACATGATTTAAACATCAATTAAATAAATAAACAGGCCAAATTGGCCAGACAGGTTTGTCCCACCTATATATATAAGCGCAGATTGCGGTAGAACGAAAAACATGCGAGCGTGCGAGTGTACCATGCACATTGCACCCAGCTAAGACAAAAAGATAAAACCAAATTAATAAAAATAAATACCATTAAGTTCACTGGTGTTTATCTATATACGAGAGTATGTAAAAAAGGGTTGCAGCTCAGCATGTAGCTGCGATATTGTGACAAGGCAACACCGACAGCGCCGGTTTTTAGTCACAACGCCTTATATATTTACTATAATTTATTATCATCAATCACCGATAATTAATTATAAAATTACTTTCTATCTAAATAGTCTATACTAGGAGGGATCAAAAAGTATTGAGAACGACATACTCATGGTAAGAAAAAAATGGTAAAAAAAACTGCCTATGCCTGGCAGTTTTTCATCAGCTCAGGCTCAGATACATATTTGTAATATTAATAAAGAAAAAAATCTTCAATACTCTTTTGTTTTTTCTGAATGTAATGTTGTTTACATCGTGTCGGAACGTGTTCTCGAAAATTAAATACCTCTGTTTAAAAAATTTAACGACGCAAGAGATTCATTGCGATTTGGAGCCAACATTAGGAGAGTCTGCTCCGCCGTATTTCACTGTCGCAAGGTGGGCTTTTCAATTTTGAGTAGGGAGAACGAGCACGGAAGACGAACATCACTGCGGCCGTCCATCGACGTCAGTCACCCAAGAAAATGTTGCGAAAGTCGTGAAAATTGTATTGAGCGATCGAAAAGTTACCATCCGATACTTAATTCAAGAAACGGGCCCTTTCATGTGGAAGTATTCAATCCATATTGAAACAATCTTTGAATATGAGAAAAGTCTCCGCAAGATGGGTGCACAAGTTTCAAGAAGATTCTGAAAACTTTTTGTCTCGTTTTGTAACAATGGACGAAACATGGGTCCATCATTTTGATTCCTAGACAAAACAGCAATCTTCGCAACGGAAACGGCCATCATCACCGACCCCGAAGAAGTTTCGTGTCGTGGCATCGGCTGGCAAGGCTATGGCCTCAATATTTTGGGACTCAGATGGGATATTGTTGATTGATTACCTGGAGCGTGGAACCACTATTACAGGCCAATATTATGCAGCTTTAATTCCCAAGTTGAGGAATGCCATCAAAGAGAAAAGGAGAGGGAAACTTCGAAGGGATGTGCTGTTTCATCACGACAACGCACCCGCGCACAGGTCGGCAGTTGCGATGGCTGCCATTCAGCAAGCTGGCTTCGAATTGGTTGACCACCCTTATTCACCAGATCTGGCGGCTAGCGATTTTTATCTGTTCCCCAAATTGAAAAAACACTTAAGGGGAAACGGGTACGAAGACTATAACGAGGTGATGGATGCCGTGGAGAGTTTTTTGCAGGACCCAGACAAATCTTTTTTTGTGAAAGGGATTGAAGCCTTGGAAAAGCACTGGACTCGGTGTGTAGAGAGACTCGGAAACTATGTAGAAAAATAAATTATTAAGTTATCAATAGTCTTTATATCTCATTATCACTACTTTTTGATCCCTCCTCGTATATATAAAAATCTATGTGTATATGTATGTTCCCTATGGACTCGAAAACCGGCTGGAACAATTTTGGTGATTTGAATTTTCAGGCAATCTTCAGATTACAGCGGGTTATCCACGGGCGGATCCAGGATTTTAATCAAGATTTTCAGAGACCTTTTTGCTACTAGGTCTAAGGTCAACTGCACCCTACAGTTGGGGGATGCATGGCCCCCTGACCCCTGGATCCACCGTTGGGGTGATAATGTGAAGTTTGGTAGTGATCACTTAGCAGGGGCATTCCCGCGGCACACAGAAGCATACTGCTACCTATCTTCTTGATATAGTTAATCCTTAGTAGCCTTTGCGACACCCCCCTTAGTAGCCTTTGTGACACCCATAGGTGAAGAAGGGTGGTATATTTTTGCCGGGAAGTGGCTCATCGCGTTTATCGAAATCGCGATAAAACCGCATTGGATAATCGCATAGCTTTTTATTTTCCTGTGCGTTATTATAAATATAACGCGACCATTAAATCTCCTCCCGTAGATGTCATAAAAGACGACTAAAGGATTCTAAACCAGAGGGATGGGCAGCATCCCATCAGCGGAACAGACATACTGCGCTTACCAACCCGCCTGCCAAGTGTGGTGAGTATTGGCAAATTCCCTCCAAATTGACACAATTGTGGAAATTTATGTTGGAGGCCTTAGGTAGCGGACCTATAAACGGCTGATATGATGATAATGATTCTTTTGCCAAGTATAGTGATTATGTAAACAACACTTTTAACTTAACTAGGCGCTTCTATTTTCATTCCTGCATTTTCTCGACGAGAAAATGTTAATAAAATTTTCAGTGCATCACATATTCTTCCCACACATTACAATACATACAAGTTAGAAACTGTCAGCTCCGGAAATAGATTGTAGTGCTTGTAAGTGATTGGCTGGTCACTGCATACGTACATACGGGTACATATCAACCTATGAATTTCCAGTATAAGCTGACCTCTCACTATACAAAAAGCATATACAATGTAAGAATTAGCTAATACTGGTATTTTAAAGCTTGATATTCAACAAGATTGCTTTTATAAAGTTTGAGGTAGCTACAAAATGCTAAGCTATAATTTATGTATATATTTACATCAGCCCATCAACGTCCACTGCTGAACATGGGCCTCCGAATGATCACTACAATGACCGGTCATAGGAGAATAATATTGCCATAATCAATGACATTTTACATATAGACGCGCCACACATGAACATTATGGCACTATAAAAGGACGCGCCGGCCGCCATTAGACCGCGTAATAAAAAATAAAACTAAATATTCGTTTTTATTTACAATATCGATTTACGTTATGTATTTATTTATTTATGCAATAAAACGTCTTTTTCTCTCACAATGGCAGTATACTTCGTGCATCGTTTATAAATACAGGATGGCATAATTTATTCGTAACATGTTACGGAATTTCGCTGATGATTCACGTCAAGCCACGACACTGCTCGGAGCATGACTAAGTGAACTCCGGGCAAGTACCTTGCTTTCATGTGACCATCGTTGAGCGCGGGCAACGCATCTACACTTATAAAAACATCCTAGGCCATAATTACCACGCTTGGCAGGCGGATTGGTGATCATGGTGTGTTGTTATTAGCACACGGTAGGATGCTGCTACTAGATGATGTTCATGCTCCTGATACCACTTTAGTTCTGTGGAATTCATGTGAATTTCACAATGCACATATAATTAGTATCATATTTAATGCCTTGGTTTGCAGCAAACTCGAGTCCAGTTCATGTGCCTAGAATCCTCATGAAAATACCTTTATTTTATTTTATTGGGCCCAGTGGACATTTACCGTGTGGTACCGGCTCAGAATGCCACCACCCCATTTCATCCCGTGGGTGTCGTAAAAGTCGACTAAGGGATTAACTGGAAGATGGGCAGCAGCGTCCTTCGAGTACATTAACAACTTAACTGCGATCGCCAACCCGTCTGCCAAGCGTGGCGATTATAGCAAGACTTATTGGGGGCACACAATACACCAAATCGGTCGTTGTGGCGATCTTTGGATGAGGCCTGTGTCCAGCAGTGGATTTCATTCGGCCGAAATGAAGTGGAAAACTTCAACCGCCCCGGGGAAGGACGGACTCCTACGAGCTAAAACCACTAGGGTGGTCATATTCGGCACCTAAGGGGTGCTCCAGGTCCTCGTATGACGGTAGCACGCATGTGGTCACGCTTGGGGGATCCTTTACAATCCCCCTCTCCGAGATGTGCCTATAGGCTTGGCACCAGTGGCCAGGCATACGAGGACCTGGAGCCTCCCTTAGGTGCCGAAGATGACCGCTCCAGCAGTTTTAGCCGGTATGAGTCCAGCATACCCCTTCGCCCATCCCCGGGCGAAGGAAGTTCATGAAGAATTTCCACTGGGCACCAATAAAAATAAAAGGTCCTCGTATGATCACACTATGAAAGTGCCTACACACTCATGTTAGAAAAGATTACCTGCTTATAAACGCTTAAACGGCTATTATGCATACATCTACCCAGTTAAGTTTCTTCTTGGGTGCCTCACTTGAGGTCTACTTACTTGTGCCCAGCTTACAACCGTTTGTAAAGCTCTTCTTGGATCAATTGATGCACCAGACCTGCATAACTAACTGGTTCCATTCTTTGGTCCAACAATTTTCGCAACAGGAATCACAAGCTCTTTCCTATCCCTTCATGTCGCACGGCAGCACGAGTTAACTCGCCAATACCTCGTACTCTCGCTGTACTCAATTAACTCTTGGATTCTGTGAGCTTAAAGATTCTTGGAGTTGTGATTTTTTTGCGAATGTTTGGTAGAAGATATTGTTAGTCATCATCATTTCGGCCGAATGAAGTCCACTGCTAGACACGGGCCTCCCCCAAAGATCACCACAATGACCGATATGGGTGTGTTGTGGGCTCATTGGGGGGTTTTGCCATAATCGCCACGCTTGGCAGACGGGTTGGCGATCGCAGTTGAGTTATTAATGTAATCGAAGGACGCTGCTGCCCATCCTCCATATTGTTAGTACCTATGTCAAAAGCATTGTGAGTGGAATTTATGAATGACGAGTCCTTCGTAATTTTATATTCTATATTTTACATTGTACCTGTGTCTTCTATCTTTGATTATTGTAATTGATCCAAGGCCGTTGTAATTAAAGTAAAAAATAAATTAATCAACCCTTAGTTGCCTTTTACGACGAAGAGCGGTGATATATTCTTTACTTGGAACGATTACGCATATTTGTTCATGGAAAAATAGAAGTCAGTAAAAATAAGTGAGTCTTTTTTTTATTTATTGATTGAGATTAGAACTTTTTAAGTTCACCAACAAAAGACATGCTCTATCCACTCAAACTTCACGGCTGTATTCTCAGGTACGTTGAAGCACGTTTTAAGTAGAAATCTTATAAATGGGGAACCATGGTTGGATTTTATGCAATTCTAGTCCTACCAGGAAATAATATTAATTTTATTTACTAAAATATTCACCGAAAAAACATTGCTTTGCTTTGCTCATTAAAATTATAACTTTAATATGCCTAGCGCAGAGTACATTCATAAAGAAGTTATATAATTGAAGTTTTGTGCTGTGATAGCCTGGTGGTTGAACGCTTGCCATTCACACAGAAGGGTCTGAGTTTGATCCCGGCCCGCACCTCTGACTTTTCAGATTCATGTGCGGATCAGAATTTGATTATCACTTGCTTTAACGGTGTAGGAAAAGATCGTGAGGAAACTAGCACACTTGAGAGGGCTCCAAAATGTTCTCAATGGTGTGTGTAGTCTGCCAACCCGCATTAGGCCAGCGTGGTGGACCTAAGGCCTAACCTTCCTCATCGTGAGAAAAGGGCCATGCCCAGCAGTGGGACAGTATTGTGCTGATTATGAATGAATGAATGAAGTTATAATAGGAATCTATATGCTGTAGATGGTTTGGATGAAAATCATATAATTTATATACGTTGCTCCACATTAAGGTTTTAACTGTGTCATGGGTTAATTCAGAGGGTTCAACATTCAGACCCGAAACAACTCAGTACGCAGTTCAAAAATTTGTTTCGTGCGGGAATCGAACCCGCGACTTATAGCGCAGAAAGCCAATGGCTTAGCCAACCGTGCCATCTAACTTGTTGTTGTTTATCATGTCTAGTAATGTTTGACATGGAATGTGCCGTATGAGTAGGTATGTCACTGGGTGACATGTGACGCTATCGAAGCTTTTTAATTACATGCCACTGTGTGTATGTGTCGCTAACCATCATTTTTACGTGTCACTAAGTAGCATGTGACGAAGAAATCAAAACCCATTCACACAAATCAACCTTTTTTTTTATTGTTGCACAGTGGAAATTCTTCATGAACTTCCTTCGCCCCGGGGATGGGCGAAGGGGTATGCTGGACTTATACCGGCTAAAACTGCTGGAGCGGTCATCTTCGGTACCTAAGGGAGACTCCAGGTCCTCGTATGATCACACTGGAGCCGCCCACTGGTGCCACGCCTATAGGCACATCTCAGAGAGGGTGACTGTAAAGCGATCACCCCCCCGGGGGGATTGTAAAGGATCCCCCAAAGCGTCCAACGGCGACCACATGCGTGCTACCGTCTTCTCTTGGGTTGCTTGGTGTGAGAACGCAGATTCCCCAATCTACGCACCCGCGAACCCAGAGGTCCCCCGCCTTGTAGCTACTGCAGGGGGTTTCAGGTGTATGGGAATTAGGTGCCAGGGCGGTTGTTACCCCGGCGCCGTCTCCTCCTTCTTCGAGCGGGATCGGCCCTCTCCCGATCCCGCTCTTCACACAAATCAACCTATTGCATCAAAGTATTTATATTACCCATTTGCTCCTCTTTTGGGTACATGACATGCATTGTGCGATCCTTGAACTCTCCTGTCACCTCGACACGATACCCACTGACGCCTGCTTACTGACATTTGAGGTACGAAGCAATTGAATTTGTTGCCAATCAAATAGCGCGCATGAAATATTGGTGTAAGTTAGTTAACGCTGTATTACATTAGTACCTACATCAATTGTTATTTAACTCCATATTAATGAAAACCTGCCTAATCAGTATCGAGCCGCCTAAAAAGCAGGGTTTCGTATATATTCGTATATTCAATTATAGATGGTGATATATCTATTTGTGTTTATAGTTATATATTTCGTAAACAAGTTCATTGACAGATAAGTTAGTGCACTATATTTCCAACACTTATTTTAGAGAAGAAAAAAGCAGAGCTCATACGATTATTTTAGCATCGGCGATTGGTGATTAGATCGCTTTTGGGAAGCTCAATGCTACGATTGAACTCTAAACTCTGCATGCATTTGATCGTTAGTTTCGAAAGCAAGATATAGCGACTGTATGTTACACTCCACACGAGAAAGGGACACACCGTCAAAAATCCCCTGCGTTCAAATAAACAGTCAGAATAAGCGCATGCTACCAACCTGTTCCCCCTCGCTTCAGCTCTCCAGCAGTCGATATGATTGCTAACGGCTGAACACTAAACCGACACATTATTTAAGACCTGCTAAACTATCTGAGACGCCCGTTTTCGGTAGGATAGCGAGCGTCTCAAACAGTTGAGCGGTATTTAAACATCAAGTTCCGTTTAAGTACTCGGCCGTAAGAGCACAGCTTTGATATGCATTGATGCAGCTGCGAAATCGCTGAGTGCTGATGCTAAAATTATCGTGTGTGCTTTGGCCCTAAGTTTGTAATTTCTTGACACATTTTCATTATACATGATGGATAAGGTAACTGGAACGACATATTTCTATGACAGACGAATATGACTTAATTATAACCACTCATTTGCCGTGTGGTGCCGGCTCAGAATGCCACCACCCCATTTCCTCCCATGGGTGTCGTAAAAGTCGACTAAGGGATTAGCTGGAGGATGGGCAGCAGCGTCCTTCGAGTGCATTAACAGCTCAACTGCGATCGCCAACCCGCCTGCCAAGCGTGGCGATTATGGCAAAACCCCCCAATGAGCTCACAACACATCCATATCGGTGGTTGTGGTGATCTTTGGGGGAGGCCTGTGTCCAGCAGTGGACTTCATTCGGCCGAAATGATGACTCATTTTTAACTGCAAAATTCTATGTTCTATATTACAGAACAAGAATCAAAACTTAAGTTAAACTCGAGATTTCTCTAGATTGCGTTAATCAAATAGGAATCCTAAATAATACTCAAGCTCTACTTGAGTTTTGTTTCTCGATCTTGTAATACGGGACTAACGGCCGCATACTGAAACGTCATATAATATTAAGTCCCGCTTAAACTATTTGAGTTGCCCAGTTTTGTACTGAAAACAGGTTTCTCGAATAGCTAAAGCAGGTTATAACATTACCTGGCGTTTCAGTATTCGGCCGTAAGAATCTTAGATGGAGGGAATGCTCTGGTGAAACACAAGGCGAGCGAAATAAAGTGCAGAGACGAGAACAGCACAATAATTTCACACGTCGTACACACAGTACTACCGCTGCCGCAAGATAAAAGTGTGTTTGGTCTTGTTTACGTTTGTCTTTTCAGTGTACTTTGTTTTAAACATTTATTGTTTATAAGTCTATGTACGAATTTTCATGTGGTGTCTAGATTTGATTGTAACACCACTCTTCCTCCCGTGGATTAAAGGGCTTAACTAGAGAGATCGCCAGCCACCTCTACAATACCGACCAAAGTGGCCATAAACTCCACCTGAGGGCCATTAGCATTCGCCACAACAATTAGCACACATATTGGCCACTGTGAAGGGGTCAGAACAGCCGCAAAATTGATTGTTCATGAGAAATTCATGTACATAAATTCATGTACATACATTCATGTACATATATTTTGCGATAATTACTTAAGTGTCTCGAAATGTGCTCATTCGCGTAAACTTAAGAAAATATAATATCGATCCCAAGCCCTTTTATCGTTTCGGCCGAATGATGTCCATTGCTGGACACAGGCCTCCCCCAAGTCTCCCCAGCCATTGTGGTGATCTCACATCAGGTGTGTTGTGTGCTCATTGGGGGGGTATTTCCATAATCGCCACCACGCTTGGCAGGCGGGTTGTCGATCGCAGTTGAGTTATGAATGTACTCGAAGGACGCTGCTGCCCATCCTCCAGCTAATCCCATAGCCGCTTTTTACGACACCCACGGGATGAAATGGGGTGGTGGTATTCTTAACCGGCACCACACGGTACAAATATAGAAGATAATAAGAGAAGATATATGAAATAGAAAATATAACATGCTTGTTATTAACTCCAACGGTCAGTCGACGTGCATTATCACTTCAATCGCGAAATCCGTTTCATATGCATGCAAAATTCAACACAATGTCACGCGTGTTTGTTTTTAAATCCGTATAACAAAATAGGTAGTTGGCTGTGCTGTGCCAGGAATTGTAACCGTACCTTTTTCTTGGTCTCCAGTGGAAATTCATCACGAACTTTCTCCGCCCCGGAGTAGGGCGAAGGGTCATGCGGACTCCTACCAGCTGATACCACTGGAGCGGTCATGTTCGGCACCTAAGGGGGGCTCCAGGTCCTCGTAAGATCACACTAGAGCTGCCCATTAGTGCTACGCCTATAGGCACATCTTGGGGGGGATGACTGTAAAGCGGTCACCCCATCTAGCATAGCCTTTCCTAGAAGGGGATCGTAAAAAGGTCACCTGGCACTTCTCGGGAAGGATTGTAAAGAATATGCTACAGTCACGAAAAGTGTTTTATAGTGCTCATTTAAAGAAATGCTTAGCATGTAAACTAAAAACCGACCGTGTGGTGCTGGTTATGAATAGCATCAACCCTTATCATCCCTTAGGCTGTGGTAAAAGCTCCAGTGTGATCTTACGAGGACCTGGAGCCCCCCTTCGGTGCCGAAGATGACCGCTCCAGTGGTTTTAGCCGGTAGGAGTCCGGCATGCCCCTTCGCCCTTCCCCGGGGCGAAGGAAGTTCCATGTAGAATTTCCAGTGGACACCAATAAAAAATAAAAATAAATAAGGCTGTGGTAAAAGGCGATATTGAATCAGCCGGAGTATGGGCAGCAGCGTCCTTAGCATAGTACATTAACAACTCAACTGCGATCACCAACCCGCCTGCCAAGTGTAGCGATTATAGCAACCCCCCAATGAGGACACAACATGTCCAGGCTGGTCGTTGTGGCGATCTATGGGGGAGGCCTGTGTCCAGCAGTGGACTTTGTTTGGCTGAATAAAAGCCAATACTACGTTATTGCAATGTAATTAAAATTCCTACATGAGATATGCGAGCATTCATTAACACATACTTAATTAACCTAGTAGGTAGTAACATCATTTGACCTTGACCTTGACCTTTTTCTTGACCAAGCCTCGTCATGATGTGTTCATGGACGCCCGTAAACACTATGGTATGAGCCAGTGTTGGACCTCCGAGGGCAAAGTGATAGTTCAGCTTCCAGGGTCAAGTAAAGTACGCCGGAAGATAGAGACAGCAGCTGATCTTCGTAAGCTGCTAGTGGAATTCCCGGTGGCTGCGTCGACACTTAGTGACACTGCTGTAGGAGCCACCAAGGAAGTAGCTTCGCCAACAAAACCAACAAATACAGTTCCAGATAAGAGGCAGCGTAAACCAGCGAAATGATGGTACAGGATATGTTCACAATTCTTTTCTTTCTATTTCACTTTACTTTTTATCTTATTTTATCTCTTGGTCAATAGTGATTTAATTGTGATTTTATAAATTTTTAATGTGTTCTATGTTTTGACGTTTGCCTATTTTTTTTTTTCATTTATTACGGGCATTGGTCTTACCATCAACCCAACAAAAAATTAACAATTCGGATTATTTTTACATGTTATCTTAAAATCTTTTATGTCAAAGTTATACTTAACATTATCTATTTATTATATATGACAAAACTAATATCTATATATAATATCGTATTTCAGCCGGGTAATTTTACTAGTTTGCATCCCTAGTACATAGTATAGTCTTATAACTAATTCATATAGATCTAACAGAAGTTAGGATGAATATAAAATTGAAAATTTTAATAAATCGCAAATATTTTTTCTTACATATCAAAATAAAACAAAACACATTTTTAGGTATGTCACATTTCGCCAGTATGTGTTGGCATAGGTTGACAAATTGACAATTGATGAATTGACATTGCTAAATCAATCACAGTCACCGAGTAGGTTTATAAAATCAATAATCAGAGGTTTTATTTCGACTACGTTATCAACAATGTACATTATTTAAATATTTACAATTCCCTATTAGCCCAAAAGTAAATTAATCTGTGTATTATGTTGCGCTGCACCGAAAACTACTTACAATCAAAGAACATCATAAAAATTGTTATTTTACACTTTGCAAAGAACAATTAGCAATAGCTTTCCTATTTACAATATATTTAACATTTATTATCCGGAGAGTTTTAAACTATACAAATGACAAGATGTTTTACAATGTCCAAATCTTAACCTATGACTACTGGAACTGAAAGATTGAGAAACAAAAACTAAATCTAACATTTACTCCTATTGTCTATAGGGGCTAAATTACAATATTAAGATCATTAAAACGAATGCAGTTTTTATCAATCATGAAATTGCCTCCAAAATTATTCATTTTAGCACCCCAAAAACAGAAGAAGAGCATTAAATTAAAGTATGCAATGAATAAGAAATTATGTTTTTATTTTATTAAATGTTTCTTTCAGAATATTAATATAAAATTTACCATTAGGTGGAGAAGGACAATATACACACAAAATAATAGAGAAAATACAAGAAACTAATTCAATTTGATATAGAATATTTTGAAAATTGTAATCTTATATCAATAATAGTGAATTTAAAATATAAATTTAATAGCAATGGCTCTGAGAGGTTGATCAGAGCCTCTTGCAAATATAACCCATATGCTTATTTTTTTATTAAAACAAAGTCAGGTTCCATTTATTAATTAAAATAAAGTTGATGCTATCAATACTATTATCAATAAAATTATTTAAAAAACATCAAGTTTAGGGGAAATATATCTAGGATTCCAGTGTGAAATTTAGTTCCATTACATTAATATACTTTAAATAACTTTATCCATATAATATTATATATTGCTTAAATTGTGTATTAACAATTCTTTTATTATCCTGGATGTAATTGGTGCTCCATCTTTCTTGGAAATCAAATCTACAACTGTTTTTATAATACCATTTAATGTTGAATCACAGTTCAATATGTCGCTTATAACGTTTGCCTACTAAGTAATCGTAATTCGTTCGAAAACAATCTAAACTTTTAAACGTCAAAATAGAGTCGAACACTTGTAAGATTAATATTTTCTATCTAGTTTGGCCTCTTGGATTTTCATCCATTACTTGTCGATGCGGCTTGTGTGTGCATCGGGGATTATTAGACATTTTTTTTTTTGCTCATTTAATTTGTTTTGATTAAGTATTGTATTTTATCTATATAGTTTTTTTTATTTTTTTTTATTTATTTATTTATTATAATTATATATTTAAGTATAACTATGTTAGATGATATAAACGAAAGTTTTGCTTCATGTTCGTCTTCTTCCGCGTCTGATGAGAGCTTCGCTAGTGCGTTAAGCGATGATTCCTTGCATCTGCACGATAAACTTCTTTCCACTTTTTCCTGTTACCGCAATTTTTTTAACGCTGTACATATAAATGCTCAAAGTATTCCCGCTCACTATTCTGATTTGCTGTCATCCTTTGACTCCGAACTTATTCATGCTGTCCTTGTCTCCGAATCTTTTCTTAAACCAGCACTCCCTTCCACGCAATATTCTCTCCCTGGTTACAAGATTGTGCGTAATGACAGAACAGGCAAGGGATGCGGAGGTGTCGCTATCTACCTTCGTGGGGACCTCACTTATAAATTAGTAGATCAGTCTCCGAGTGATTATTCCAAATTCGCAGAGCACCTTTTTATTGAAGTCGACTTCCAACACACTAAGCTGCTTTTAGGTGTTTACTATAGCCCTTCATGTCATATTGATTATTTCTCCACCTTTGAACACAAATTAGAATATCTCTCCTCAGTATATGACCATTTAATTATCCTCGGAGACTTCAACACTTGCCTACTTAGAGATGATTTGCGCAGCCGTAAACTACTCTCACTTGTCTCATCTGTCAACATGCAAATCCTTCCCTTAAATGCTACTCATCGGGCTCCTCACTGTACTCCTTCACTCTTAGATCTAATTATTGTTTCTGACCCTAACAGAGTAGCTTTACATGGACAGCTCCCTGCTTCTTTTTCCTATCATGATCTTATATTTCTCTCCTACAAAATTCGCTCTCCAAAACGCAAGGCAAAATTTCTGTTGCTTCGTAGTTTCAAAAACATTGATTCTGAGCGTCTGAGGACTGAAGTGGGTAGAATTGACTGGTCTTCTATTTACAGTTGTAATCAATTGGACTCTAAGGTGTCTACCTTTAACAAGATTGTGTTGGCTATTTACGATGCGCATGCTCCTTTAAAAAAAGTGAAAGTGAAACACCACCCAGCACCATGGTTATCTGATGATATTAAAATACTTATGTCTAAGCGTGATAAGATCAAGAGAAAGTACAGAAAATACCCTACGGATGAAAACTGGACTCAGTACAAACAGCTGCGAAATCGCTGCAGTCGTATGTGTAGGGATGCTAAAAGGCGCCACATCCATAACTCAATTCAAAATTTCAACACATCACAAGTATGGCAATTTCTGAAGTCTTTTGGTATCGGAAAATCTTCCGATGACAGCACCACCGTAATGGACCTAAATGCACTTAACGCACATTTCTCCAAATCTCCGGTTACTCTAGATGACAATATTAAATCTTCTACACTAAATTATCTTTCTAATCTTTCTCTGCCAGTATGTACTTCTTTCTCTTTTCAACCAATTTCAGAACGAGATATAAAACAATACATCCTTTCCATTTCCACGAAAGCAGTAGGTGATGATGGCATTCAGCTGCAAATGCTTCTCCCCGTCCTAAATGAACTCGTACCCGTCATTGCCCATATTATTAACTACTCTCTCGAGACAAGCTCCTTTCCCATAGCATGGAAAAGGGCTCACGTCCTGTCAATTCCCAAAGTTCCTAATCCCTCTTCGGTATCCCAGCTACGACCCATATCCATTCTTCCTATCCTGTCTAAGGTCCTTGAGAGCGTTGTTCAAAATCAACTGTCATCTTATCTCTCTTCTAATAGCCTGTTAAGTCCTTATCAATCTGGATTTCGACCTGGCCACAGTACTGCAACGGCACTAGTTCAAATAACTGACGACATCCGACTGGCCATGGAAAACAAAATGCTAACGGTACTAGTCCTGTTGGACTTTAGCAGTGCTTTTAATTCAGTTGATTTTGACATCCTCTTAGGTATTCTATCCTCTCTTAATATCTCGTCTTCTGCAATTGCATGGTTTAACTCTTATCTTCGGGGTCGCTCGCAGTCGGTTCGCTCTCATGAGGCCTCCTCTGAGTGGTATGATTTGGCTGTGGGTGTTCCACAAGGTGGCGTCCTCTCACCTCTTCTCTTCTCTGTTTTTATAAATGCCATCACAAAGGTCCTAACTTCTCATTATCATCTCTATGCAGACGATTTGCAGTTATACCGACATTTTAAAGTTGAGGAGTACGCTACAGCTATTAATGCCATCAATAATGACCTTGAGAATATTAACAAGTGGGCTAAATCTTTTGGCCTTTTAGTCAATCCCACAAAATCGCAAGCTCTCATTATTGGTGGTAGATACATGTCTAACCTCTTGAATTCTCAGTGTCTCCCGCCTATCGTGTATGATAGCGTTTCTATAGCCAGTTCGATAAGCGCAAAAAACTTGGGTGTCCTCTTTGATTCCAACCTCTCCTGGAATGTTCACGTTGCAGAAGTTAGTAGGAGGGTTTTCTGCTCATTTCAGTCCCTCAAACGTCTTCAGAAGTTCCTCCCATTTCAAACTAAAGTAATTCTTGCACAATCTCTTCTTCTGCCTCACTTAGACTACGCTGATGTATGTTTTTTGGACGCGTCGGAGGAACTCCTAAACAAACTAGAACGTCTCCAGAATTTGTGTATTCGCTTCATTTTCGGTCTCCGTAAATATGACCATGTGTCAGAATTTCGAACCAGATTGAAGTGGCTACCTATTCGGAGGCGCCGTGATTGTCATATACTTTCTCTTCTCTACTCTATTCTCCATAATCCGAATTCTCCTGTCTATCTTCGTGAGCGCTTTGAGTATCTTGTGCCTAGAGGCAAACCCTGTCGCTCAGCTTCTTCTCTACTCCTTAGAACTCCTCGCCACACTTCCAGTCGTTATGACAATTCTTTCACCATACGTGCAGTACGTCTATGGAATTCGCTACCTCATTCTTTGCGTGACACCCGTACTCTGAACACCTTTAAGACAAAAGTTAAGAAGCATTTCCTTTCTATATGACTTTTAAGTATATTATGTATGTATTTCAGTCTATATATACATATTTATATATATATATGCATATTTATATATCATATTTATAAATTTGAATTTATTTATGTACTTATAAGCATATTATATGGTATCATATTTGTATGATATAAGGCTTTTTTTTTATTTTTTTATTTGGTTTTTGTATAACTGTAACTTTGATTTCTTACTACGTACACGTGTCTTGGCCCTCATAAACGACACAATCTCTCTAAAAATCAAAGGGTTTGCTGGTAGAAAACTCAATTCTGAGTTAAGCTCGCCTTTGTACATAAAAGTTTGTATTTATTGTTTAAATTAAAATACTTGTGTACAATAAAGAATTAATTAATCATTTGCCTTTGTAATAATTGAAATCAAACGCACACCAGGCTGGCTGCAGCTAACTGCATTATAGTTGCCAGGACTTCAGGAGTAATAATTATGCCAATATCCTCCCACATAATGGAATCCCGGTCTATTTATTTTCAATGTTTTGAGTGATGTATAGTCTACATAAAGTACGTTTGTTCCCAGCCCTTATTAGTTAAATAATAAAGTTTCAGGGTCCGCGAGCATGGGAGGCTGGCGGCGTCCACTTGCGCGTCACAGTGCACAGCAAACCGTCGGGAGATTCTTTAAAATCCACACACCTCCTTTCCACTAGAGGGGCTAACCACTTTACAGTTATCCCCTCCAAGATGTACCTAAAGATGTGGCAGCACTAATGAGCAATTCTGAATGGTAATTTGTCAAGTTATTTGAGCCCACATTCTGTGCTAAAGACGGTCAGTTGGAGGAAGTGTCGGACACGATTACTTTCACCAGGTCCAAATAAAAATAGAGTATAATACCCGGATGGCAAAACGTGGATGTATGATGGTACATTTGCATACCTCTTCGCGTGATAAGGCGTTGCAATAAGTATGTTATGGGAAATTACTCTTATCAAGCATTTAAGTTACATAAAAAGTATAAGATGTATCAAATGTAATATCAGTTTGCACTAACCGGTAAATTGTTGTCTGTCTAGGAAATTCTATGCGATTCAAAATCGTATAACAGAAAGAGACTTGTTGGCAAAGAGAGAGTTGAGGGTCAAAGTTTAGTGCAAACGAGCGTAAATCTTTCTTTGACGGTTAACTTACCAAATGTACGAAAAAATCTAGTCTCTATTAAAAGGATTCCATGGGAAAATAGGCCTAAAATCTTTTAGTGAATTTTAATCCAGGGGTTTGTCTACGGCTGCGCTACAGTCTATGACACCCATAAAATTTAGGACTATTGTATGAAACGAAGTATAAAAAAATACTTCTATGGCTAGTGAGAGGCCGACTATGAGTGAAGTTCTCTTCGCGTGTGTAATATCCTCTGCAAGATGGAGTCCGGTCTATTCATGGGTTTACGCGGGGACATGGGTTCAACACGCAGAGGCACTTTAGATAATTTAAAATTAAATTTAATCTGAAATATAAATATATACTACATACAGGCTGCTACAAAATACAGTATCGGATTGTTCCCGGATGTGTAAGACTATTTGTATGAGATGGACAATATAACGATGAGATTGCAATGTTATATGGAATGAAACCTTAAAGAGAAAAGGTGCGAACTAAATAACGGCGTGTGCCTTTCACCCTTTAAGTAAAACTCTGTGGTAGACGGTGACTCACCGCCCACTACAAGGTTCCCTTGAGAGTGAATGACATTACTGTTAAATAAATGCATTCAATACATTACCAATTTTAAAGATTCTTAATGTTCAGCTATTTTACCACTCTTGGATGCATAAGCATGTATAGGACGTAAGTGTATAGAATCAGTCTTATTTAGTGAGTGTCCATGTTGTTTGATTTAGCGCATTGTAGCACCAGAAGACAAGTACTCTGCCATTTTTCCTTAAAATGAAGTAAAAAAAGTTTATGTTTTAATCCATTATGCTGCTGTATGCATCTAGCAGTTCTCGAGTTTTCCACAGGAAAAGGCCTTATAGCGGCACTTTATATTATTTACTGGAGTCCTAATTCGGGTAGAATCGATCATCATTTTGTTCCGATATCGTAAAATTTTAAATACCTACGCTGCCTTTATATTATATCTTATTATCAATCGAGTTTCCTCCATAGTAATCGTCTCACTCCGAAGTTGTGTATAACTAGTGCACAATATGAAGTGTGGATTTAAACTCTACGCCGCGCCAATAAAAGCAAAAACTAGATGACCCACAAAACTTGGTCTGTTTTGGTTTTTTGTTGCATTGTTTTGGGGCTATCAATTATTTTAAGTTCCATTGACATTACAGAACTCCTTCGTTATCGTGGAGAGGAGCCCCTCTGATCGGTCAACGATCGGTGTGGTTAAGCAACGCTCGGGGTGGTCAGTCTATTATCATGTGATCGCATAGAGGCATCTGAACTGAGCGTATCCGTGCTTCGAGTACGTGAAATCGTAGCTACCGATTGTTCCCCCGGGAAGACAGCGGTGTGCATGTGGTCACATACCGCTGTGTGCGCAGCACAGCGCATAGTGAGGCCTCGGGGGAATCTTTTACAATCCCCACGAGAGATGCCTGGGGGGGTTCTTTACAGTCGCTTTCCCTCCACTAGATGGGATGACCGCTTTACAGTCATCCCCTCCAAGATGTGCCTAAAGGCGTGGCACCAACGGGTGACCCTAGATGGAGATTATTCGAGTTCCTGGAGCCTCCCTTCGGTGCCGACGATGATCACTCCGGTGGTTTTAGCCAGTAGGAGTCCGGCATGCCCCTTCACCCTTTCCCGGGGCGAAGGAAGTACATGAGGTATTTCCACCGGATCAATAAAAAAAACCCTGTTGTTGTCAATAGTTAGTAAACAAGATTAAAAACAAATCTAGAAGTTTATTATGACCAGGGCATCACAATCTACTACTAGACACAGTCCTTTCTCTATTTGTGCTGTATCACCCGGTCCTCAGGTTTTCAGATTATACCAGCTTCTTTAAGTCGTCGAGCCATCTGGCTTGGGGACATTTTACGATATATTTTGCAGTTTCTGTTTCAAGGACTCGTCTTCTCCAAGGCCAAGTAGGCCTTTGATAGGTATGGTTAGCCCTGTTCCACATAATTCTGCAAACTATGTGAGTGACTCAGTAACATGATGATACTAATTCTTAAGCTTTCGCGAATTGAATACATGGTTTTAAGACATAATCGACATATCGGGTGTATTCGGGCATAAATTAATATCTAAATAATATTTATTTACCTCGTCGTTTTGGCCGTGGTCAATACGACTTAAGTCATGGTATCATGATGATGATGATTTTAAGCCTGGGAACAAGGGCACATGGAGAAACATACAGACAGACAACAAAGTTGATCCTATAAGCGCATGTTCCAGGATAGGTCTATTATAAGGAGTCCTAAAAAGAATTAGCTACGCTTAGTAATTCCCGTATTAAGAAGACACCAGAAATAAACAAACAGCTGTGATATTAAACAAATATAATGATACGAGTACGTATAAAGCGGGTCCAACTAACGTGGTGTTAATCCCCGGTATTTATTGCCTTAAGCCGTGAAGTGCAGGTGCGTCCAACCACTAGCCTGGTAATTTGTTGATTTACTGAACACTCGATAATTGTTACTCACTTTGGTGATTATTGAGGCACAAGTAATTGTTGTGCAAGGTTTTAGGGTGTTAAGATGTGTTTATCACATAAATAAAAAAATTAAGATATTCTAGGGTTGTGGTCATTCTACTTCTGTGAGAGCGTCATGCTCCAGAAGGAGACTGCAGAGTGGGATCGGGAGAGGGCCAATCCTGCTCGAAGAAGGAGGAGACAACCGCCCTGGCGCCTAAATCTCATACGCCTGAAACCCCCTGCTATTGCTATAAGGCGGGGGACCTCTGGGTTCGCAGGTGCGTAGATTGGGGAATATGCGTGCCTACACCGAGCGATCAAGAGAAGACGGTAGCATGCATGTGGTCACGTGCTGCCGTGGCACGCTTTGGGGGATCCTTTACAATCCCCCTATAGGCGTGGCACCAGTGGACGGCTCTAGTGTGATCATACGAGGACCTGGAGGCTCCCTTAGGTGCCGAAGATGACCGCCTCAGTGGTTTTAGCCGGTAGGAGTCCGCCATACTCGCCCTTTCCCGGGGCGAAGGAAGTTCATGAAGAATTTCCACTCACTGGGCACTAAAAAAATAGAAGTCCAGTATACCCTTCCGCCCTGGGGTGGAGGAGGTACATGATGTATTTCCACCAGATTAATAAAAAATAAAAAGGCAGGCATGCACGATTCATACGCGGCCGGGAACAAGGGCGAGACCTGCGATTATAAAATGACATGCGTAGAAATAAATTTTACGTATGAAAATTACGAAGTCAATTTTTTATACTTACATAGAATCGTTATTTTTTGCAATTTACATGCATTTGCAAAGATAGTCACAACAACTGGTCTGGATAAGTTGCTTGATGCGATTATTTGGGGGTTTCGCCATAATCGCTATACTTGGCAGGCTGGTTGGTGATCGCAGTTCAGTTGTTAATGTACTCGAAACCCGCTGCTCCCATCCTCCGGCTAATCAAATAGTCGCCTTTTACGACAACAGGATGAGATGGGTTGGTGTTATTCTTAGCCGGCACCACGAAGCCGCAACAGACTATCCTGCCACTAATAAAGTGACCGCATATACCGGGCGCGTTTCCTCTAAGCGGTAAAATATCTACAACTACAGGTAAATAAAAATAATGGGTTTCATTCAAACTGTACTTAATATTATTGCATGAAAATATTTGTATTAATTAATTTGGAATGTAAATAAAAGGTCAAAAACACTTTAGTACCTTTCAAAATAGAAAGAACCTAAACACGAAAAGTGATTTTGATGTTAAAGATACCTTATATAGGGTCTTGCTTTAATCATGGAAAATATTTTAGGAGGTAAATCTATAGGTAGCAAAATAAATAAACGTAACATCCACCTTTATTTTATCAAATAGTACAGAGTAAGTAAATCTTTCGCTAGTCGAATGTTTGAATATTGATTTATTTATTATCAGTAAAACCGATACTTGACATTTGAAATGAATTCTATACCATTCATAGAGCCTATCCTTAAAATATTTTCCATTATTTATGTAAGACCCTATATATTCAGTTACTCAATCTACAATATCAAGCCTAATTGATATTTCTTGCACACCCAACTCAATGACGCGAACTGTTTAACATAACAAGTTACAGTACAAGTAAATCAAACAAAACAAACATAAAATTATAACTGAACCACTGTTTAGCTTACAGCACGCCTACCGAACTTTCTACCTAATTACTTAGGCTGTATTAATATAGGGAAAGCGGCATAAAAATAGGTCATATATTGGCGAAAGAGCGGGACGGAAAATAGTGCAACAAATGTGGTATCGCGCTATCTCGCTTTCGCGCCGGAAATCAATAATGGCATCTCGCCACGTGGAGGCAGGAAGCGAGTCTGCTCCATTTACAATGGCCGAATGTGGTGAACGGACGACTACACGGGGCTCCATGTATACAGAATTGAATCCGGCCGTCTTCTGTTTTGGACTTCGAATGGAAATTGAATTTCTAATCGATAAGATCGAATGGAATGTTTCGATGGATAGACCTTTGCTGGTATGCGGCATTCACTCGAATGTTGATTCAAATATTGAACAACAGTTCGGCACTAGATTAGATCTAATCTGTTTAAGGTTAGCTATGCTATAACTTAATTAGATGAAAATAATATCGAACTTAATTTATTAGTATTTAATTAACGAAATTGTTTGATAAGACGTGTACCACCTAACTTTTAAAACATAATTGGCCATGCCCAAGTAACCGACACAGCCGATGTCAACCCATGTATATTTGTGACTCAAGTCGACATCTATCGGCAGTAAATGAAAACAAATGTTCAGCTAACAGAGCTCAAACCTGCCCTCTGAAAATTGTGAAGATACGAAAACGTTTCCCGGAAAAGCTTTGCAGCTAGATGGCTCTAGCGTTCCAAAATTGTCGTGACAGACTTTCCCGCCACCAGCGCTAGCAGAGCGATATGATATACAAGTTAGTGAAACTACTAACTGCAGTCGGGACGCTAGATGGCGTGAGATAAGTTCTGTTTGTGTTTTTCCAGTCATAGCCAACAGAATACTCTGGCGTCGCGTAGAAGTATCATTTTAGTTCCAGCATTTCCCGCTGCCATGCATAGCTACAAAGTGGCGCTGCGTACGTACTGAAAACTAAAAGCTTCTGTAACGAATCGGTAGAGAGCGACAGATGTCTATTAATAATTAACTTTTTAACAAAACTTTGTTGAAGAAGAATTAGATACTTTAAAAGTTTAAGATCATTTTCATGTACAGATATCGAGCGAAAATAATATACTTATTGTGACTTTGACAAAGTATGTTTCAAGAAGAATCCAATTATTGTTTTTTTTACTTTATGGGACGCGTCTTTGTAGCTATAGCAAATGGGAAACATCCCGTTAAAAATAAATTAAGTTTATCGTTCAATCAATCAAAGGTTTGTAAGAAAAATGTCAGTTTCGTTTAGTAATGTATTCTCCAATTTGGTTTTGCATTGAATTTGTTCGTTTTATATAATTTTGAGTTGATATCTTTGAGGCGCTCATAGCCACTTGCACTCACTGGTTGATAAACGATCGGTTGGGTTAAGCAACGCTTGACGCGGTCAGTCTATGGATGGGTGATCGTATATAGCGATATTTGAACTGAACGAAATCGCGCTCCTAAAATCGTCAGTCACGGTAGTTGTCATTAGACGCCAGTCGTTAAGCAAAGTCGGACTTATGGCAGCTTGAACAAATTTGACACATGATCGGCCACGAAGCAAACGAAGGAAGTAAATAAAGCAATTTGTTTGTTTAATATACGTCTAATTATTAGTATTAACCGTAAGCAAATGTAGGATGGGAATGCAGATGTTATCTTAGAGTTTTGAAACGAATTGATATTTATTTTTGAGAAAGGTTTCCTAGTATTTCCATGCACTAATTAGATTTTGGACTGTGAGAAAGCCTTCGATTCGATTGAAACCTGGGTGGTGCTGCAAACTGCGACTCTGCAATGATCTCAAATGCGTTTTCATGAACTTGTCGGAAAACCAGTGACAGACAGTGAAGTGAGAAGTACTGTAGTAAGTAAATAACATCATTTGTCTAGTCCAAGCCTCCAATGCCGCTTAAAACATGATTTGTAGGAACTTTTCTGAGTAGTAAACTTCAGTATCATCCAAAGGAAGTCCACTGCTGTACAAAGGCCTAGCCCATAGAATTCCACCATAATTCTGTCTTCATTTTGGGTGGGATTGGCCAATACTTACCACGCTTGGCAGGCGGGTTGGTGAGCACAGCGGCTTTTGTTCAGCAGTGGACTTTGATGTTATAGATGTGCTGCGGCTGACATTGTGACTACATCCCATGATAGTTATTTCAAAATTCCAAACAACTCATTAGCCTATGATAATTACTGTACTAATCATCTTTAAAACTACAAGTTTCAGCAATTCCAAATAAAAACCCTGAAGAGTGACACCTTTTATTTGAAAACAGGCAACTCCTCATGGACCTCCAACACCCCTGGGAGGATGGAGAGGTGTACCGGACTCTTGCCAGCTATAACGCATTAATCAGCGATCCTGGTAAAGAGTGACAGTTGTCGTATCCCAAAGCAACCTAAACATTTTATAATTCAACATTTTAACCGAATTTCATGGATAAATTAAGTATATAATTGGCACGTAGAAGCGTCAAATCTTGTATTCTTATAAAGTAAGCTTTTAAACTAGCTTCGAAACAGGTAATATTTAGCAGCACATGTTTTATAACCCATCCTATTATCAAGCATATTGCTTACCTTGGATAAAGAGTCAGTAAGCGTCAAAATATAATTTTGCTATCCTAATTTAAGAAGTAATAATAATAACTCACATAATGTCCCCCAATTTGAGCCTGGTATGTATAAGCGCGCAGGTCTTGTGATCCTGTGCGGCGAGTGCAGCCCGGCGCCGGCGCACGGGCCGTGGCGACGCCGACGGCGAATCGTCGGCCGCAGCCGCAGCCGCGCCTGCCGCATAACGGCGCACGCCCGGGGAGCTGCCGCGCCGGCGCACGGACGCGTGCCGCCCGCCCACGCCGCCCAGCATCCTGGAACAATAGAAAAGACTTTAAATTTAAAGATTTGGTATTTAAGCTCAGAAGATTGGTCTGCATTTAAGTGCATGAACAGAATAAGTTGTAAAATTTATATATTAATTTTATTTATAATTAATTTATAAATATTTTATACACAACTAGCTGCCCGCCCCGGCTTCGCACGGGCAGGTACATGCAAACCCGATTTCAGTGACACCTACTGGTTCAAATCAATTCAATTGACTACTTACGACTAAGATTAAAACTAAAAATTTATTTAGATACTACACAATGTAACAAAACAGTTTTTTTAAATAAATAAATCTAGAAGCCTTTAGGCGTCACAGTACTCCTCCACATCGCTGTCAACTGTTATGATACCCAGAAGACTATCAGCATTACAACGTTGAATGGCAATGCTAATACTGTGCCCCAAAAAATAAACCAAGCGAAGAGTCTACCAAACGTCTAGCAATATCTTTAATAAGCGGACGTTCACTCGGACCTTTGACCCAAGCGTTTCGAACCCAAACGGCTCAAACAGTTGTAAAATAATTAATTTACAAATTAAAATGCACAGTCAATGACATTCATACGTGGCAGTGGACTCGTTTAATATAAGTTTGTTTTATTTTTATAAAACGTTGCCCCACACTATGATTTCTCGTGTGTCGTGGGTGCATTTACAGACATGAATTCCACACACAATACACCCAGATCCGGAACAACAACAACAACCTGCAGATCATAAAAATATTTGTCCCGTGCGGGAATCGAACCAACGACCCGGAGCGCAGCAGCCGACTGCATCAGCCACTGGACCAACCGTGCCGTCAATCTTAATATATTTTCCGTAAAATCATCAATATCACTTGGACAATGTAATTTGGGACAGTTGTTGCCAAGCAGGTTATCTTATCTCATACATTTGTTTTTATTGAGTGCTATTATGTTCGCTCCCATAACAACGTTCCTAATGTAACCGAATACAAGGATAAGCACGAAAGAGATATTATATTGTCTAGATAACATTAAAATCTAGGTACTCAGTAAAATATAAGGCTCTTTATGTGAATATTGGTGCTAACCATCATCGGCCTACGAAGCCTCAATAATGCTTGTAGCTTAGATAATTTGTGTACAGTGATTAAAGAATTCAAGTACTAGTTCTTCCTTCAATTCATTTTTAACCCTTTATCGATCAGCTGACAAAGTAAGACTTAAAATAATGAACCTTATTCATAATCCGTACCAGTGCCACTTGGCACTGGTATGGATTATGAATAAGGTTCATTATTTTAAGTCTTATGACAATAATACAAGTAGTATGAGTTTCTTTTAGAATCGAAACGTAATAGTAAACTACACGTTTACCGTGTTTGGCGCTCCAATTGGTTGAAGAGTTTAGAGCGGGCCAATTGCAGCGCTGAACGCAATAAACGTGTAGTTTACTATTACGTTTTGATTAATCTACATTATACTCGTTATATGTTTTACCATCATTTGTATCAACCAACATTGTAATCTCAATTATTTTAAAAGAGTATCCACTGAGTTACTTGCGGCTCTTCTCCATAGATAAACTAATTGGAACTGTGCAACCTAAATTCTGACGTTTTATAAGTTCCAGTAATTGGTTTAATTGAAATAAAAATATTTTACTTTGACTTGACCAGCAGTCGAAATTCTTCGGCTGAGAATATGAACTAACAACATTGAGTTAATTATCCCGAAACATTTCCAGCTCGTCCGTTTAGGTACTATCTTTGATTCTAACGGAAGCCGTCAAACACTAATTAAAGTGACCACATTCTACTATGGAGTCCTTAGAATCGAGAAGCCTTACCGCATAATTTCAAGGGTAATGGAAATACCTTTGATGCTTTTAAGCTTAAAATTTATTTATGTTTCAGATTTGAACGCACCGAGATACCCAGCTGGCTTCGAGACGCTCATGGCCAGCTACATTCACTGACAGGTAAACCATCCATGAGGTTAAGCAATGCTTAGCGCGGGCATTTTATGTAAGTTTGACTGTATAGTGGTTTATAATATATAATAATTAAATAGTTTTTTAAATAGTTTACTTATGGAATGCAATAAATAATTGAATTGAATTGAATATATAGGCGTCTCCGTGCACGTAGAATCGTCGGTCACGGTGGTTGTCATTAGACAGAAGTCGTTAAGCCAAGTCGGAGGCCTTTGCGCAGCTTGAAGAGCTCTGGGACAAGCCTGGCCGATAACTAAATGAAAAAGAAAGAAAAGAAGATACATGATTGGATGTTCATCTTATCAGCTTCATCATTCCCAGCTCATAAACATGTAATATTAAATACTACTTAATAATAAACTAGCATGAAAGTCTGAAGAAATATTACTATGGCACTATAATTAAATATTAAATATTAGAAACCATGTGTTGTCTCGATTAAGAATATAGCACCTCTCTATCTCCTCCCATGGATGTCGTAAAAGACGACTAAAGGACTCCAAGCAATATAAATGATTCGCAATAGCGTCCCTTTCTTTAAAACAGCCATACTGGCAAATTCCCCCAAAATTATGACACAATTGTGGAAATCTATGGTGGAGGTCTTTGTTCAACAGTGGACATCCTTTGGCTGATACGAGGATGATGACGACTATTATAAATCAGAAAGTTTGAGACACTACCAACCTCAAATGATTGAACCGGTTCTAATGAAATTTGGTATAGAGGTACATTATGTTGTGGAATAGTATACTTTTTATTCAAATTAATACGGTTGGCAAAAATTTGATCTAGAATATTCCAATAAAAGCGTAATATACTGGTACCTATTGCCATCGTTATCACACCGATAGGCACCCGGCGCCACGTGACCATGTGCGTGGCGCCGAACCCAAACACTTGGTGTGCTCACCGCCTTAGTCCTCAATGCTTATTTAATGACACTGATTATGCGTAAGAAGCGACGAGTTCCTAACCCTTCGCCTAAAAGTACCACAGTATCTCATTTCCCTTAATTCACATTTACAGATTTCGTTTATTCTCTCAGATCAGAACAGAAAGCTATTTACTATGTCAAACAATAAATGAGATTCAGATTATAACAGTGATAAATGTAAAATGATGTATTTCATTTCAGTATCTATACATCTATACAAATAAATAAAATTGAAGTGTAATAAATAATTAATACAAATATTATAATAAGTAATACAAATATTAGTTCCGTGCGGGGATCGAACCCGTGCCATCTAGCGCTGCAGCCAATCGCTGTCACTAATCGTCCTATCAATAAATAATGCTAGCTAATGCCAGGCATGCATCCACTGCTGAACAAAGGCCTCCCCCACAGATTTACACAGTTGTGTCATCAGTTTGGCGGGAATTTGCGATTACCACGCTTGGCGTAGCAACGGCAAATTCATGGGATGGAGAGCGCAGAATGGCTGCTGTTTCACAGAAGGGTGCTGTCCATCCCTCTTATTTAGATTCCCTTAGTCGCATTTTACGACATCCACGGGAGGACACCATACGGATGGATAAAGAAAATATGTTCGTAATAAACGAACAAAGATAAAAATTTGGTAATCAACGCAGGCATTTTCCGAACGAGGTGTTATAAATCTCGTCGATAAAGTAACTCCAAAACAGGCTACAGTTACAAATCAACCTCCGGCATTTATTAATAACCAGCTCCACCTCGCGGTTTTACCTGCTATTCCACAGGAACTGTTCATTTATTAGGGATAAAAAGTAGTCTACGTCACTCTCTGGCGCATTAAACTATCTCTATTCAAATCAAGTCGATCCATTACTCCGTTGCAGCGTGAAAGATAGACAAACCAACAAACACTTTCACATTTATAATAGTAGTAGGAATTGAATCTTCTGAAGCATCAGCGTTTTATTAGTCTTAAAATTAGAAACATTTGTGGTAATTGCGTGCTCATGTTAGGAAAGTAGTACTGAGTGCGTAATATCGCGAGAATAATATGACGGCAGGAATTATAATATAAACGATTTGTTTTGATCTTTTATGATTTGCAAAGGTGAACTTTACGTGTTTATGAAAAGAGTCACCTTTTTAGAGCTTCTCGCAGACAGCTCGGGAGAGATGTAGCTGCTTAGCCGGATAAAATCGGAGAAGCTATAAAAGTCTCCAGCCGGACTATAAACTTAATCCGCCTCACCGACGCCGCGAAGGCCTATCGCTGCGTCACCATCCCGTTCAAGTTAGTACTCCCCCCCCCCCCCCCCCCGTCTCTTGCTCGCGCCGGCCCGTGCCGAGCCTGTAGTTTACATTTTAAATAATACCGATCCAGCTGTCCCCAAAGCAATAGCTTGTAATCCCCTTGTGAGGGTTGCAAAGAAGGAAATCCACCGTTATTTCATTTTTGCATGTTCACACATGCAGGTTCTTTTTTATGTTATTTAAATTATTAGCTATAAAAAAACGACTAAAGTTATCGATATAGGTACATAGGATTTTGAGAAATCAAAATGGCTTTACTTTGACTAAAACTACTAAACTAAAAGCCTCGGCCATAAGATGACCGATTATATGCCGTGTCATTTTGGGGGGAACTTGCCAGTACACACCGTGCTTAGCAGGCAGGTTGGTGAGCGGAGAATGGCTTCTGTTCAATAGAAGGTGCTGCTGCCCATCCTTCCGATTTAGAGTCCCTTAGTCACCTTTTATGACATCCACGGGAGGAGATGGAGTGGTGCTATATTCTTAATTCAGACACCACATGGATTTCCGATACGGATTAATACTCTATAAGTATTGCGTTATGTAATGACACTCCTGATTTTGTTAATTTGACTGAAGAAACAGAAACTGTAACCTGTTAACATCTTACCAATAATAAAAAATACTACTATCTGTTTAATTATTGTTCTATTCATCAAACTAACGGCCGAAATAAATAACCAATCCAATCCAAAATCTTTGGATTTGGTATTTAGGACTTGTCTGTTTTGTGGTTAATGTGATCCTAATACAAGAACGTATGAATTTCAAAACCTAAAATCTAAAGATTAGATTGACCATTTATTTCCACCTTATAATTTCGGTCGAATAAAGTCCATTGCTTAATACTCTGTTAAACCCCAACGACCCATAGATACACGACAATGACCGGTCTTGGTGTGTTGTGTGTGCATTAGGGGGTTTTTCC
This sequence comes from Diloba caeruleocephala, assembly GCA_947459985.1. Lineage (NCBI taxonomy): Eukaryota > Metazoa > Arthropoda > Insecta > Lepidoptera > Noctuidae > Diloba > Diloba caeruleocephala. The sequence continues at coordinate 7,040,277 of OX381607.1, forward strand.
AATGTCTCCACGCTTGGCAGGCGAGTAGGCGATCGCAGTTGAGTTGTTAATGTACCCGAAGAACACTGATGCCTATCCTCCAGCTAATCCGATAGTCACCTTTTACGACCCATGGTATGAGAGGGGTTGGTGCTATTCATAGCCACACCACACGGCAACGGCCGTAAATTCATACAATTAAGTCGATCCCAGGAGGTCAGGGTTTTACCTAGACTAGTGGTCATCCCTGGTATATTAAAAAAGGACGTTTTCTATCTAGAAGGTAGGATTCTCCTTTTATGGATTCAATTTAGACTATCATTAGAACTATCTCTAAACACGTAATTCTTCTAGAACGCAACAGATAGTATTTTGAATCCACATATTATATCGCACAAATCTCATATAAGGCGGTGAACGATTTGAATCAACAGGTAGATCAATTTTGGTTGAGTTCTGCGGATCGGGGCTTAGTGTCAGACACGCGGTTGCCAACTTTATCTATATACTGCTATGCAATAACATAGACGGAGGTGACAACTGGGTAGGTATGGATTATTTTACTTTACTGCGATGGATGTAAAATAATCTCAAAAGCAATAAAACTCAAAACGGACATGTTGTTTTGCAAAGAAGAGAGACGAAATACATCCATCTGAAAAATTATAGTTTCAAACAACTTAAAAACAGGGTTTTGTAGATAACCGAACCAAAATTTTGAAAATAATTTTCAATAAGTTTAAAATAATAATAAAAAAATTTTTGTAAGAAAACTTGGGTGGGGTGTTTGATGTCAATTGTGGTATTTTTATGAATATTTGTAAAAGTAGCATCATCATGAAAATATCTGATAAAGCACCCCACGCTTTTCAACAATAAAATGTATCTTGAAGGGGATGAAAATCGAGTTCAAAAATCTGTTACATAGATACATACCAAGCTAATAAAAGCGTGTTAAAAACACAATATTGTAACGCTAGATGTTGCTAGCGAGTCGTTCAGCCTGCCAAGCCAGCCATGCCTCGCCACTACGTCACTTCCTACTACCCACTTTTCTTTCTACCACCTTCCTGCCAAGCCAAGCTGTGTCATTTAAGCGCGGCCTGTCTATCAAGCCCGCCAGCCAAGGCTGGTGCCTAAACTAGGCTGCCTGTATTTCAGGTCACCAGACCTTCCACCCCAGAAGTCCAATTTTGCTCTTTCATCATATCTTTCTTCGTGTATTTATCTATATTTTATCATCATTCCATCAAGTTGTTTCCTCTTGTTAATATTCTCATAATGAATACTCTCCAATAGGTTGATATAACTTTATCAGGCCCCGATACTGTTGATTTTGTCCTTTATAATCCAGTTATCATCTTGCATCCAAAGATTTAAATCTCTTTGCTTGCATCCCATGAATGCGCTGCAGACAACATCTTGATAACAATAAACTCGCTGTTCTAATAAAATGTGTATATTATGGCTTTGATATACCCAATATAAATATTCATTTGCCACAAACAGACACATAAAAGTAATACCGAAAAATAAAAATATCAAATAAGTGTAAAAAAAATACTTTCACACAGAGCAACACATTGTGTCCCGAGTTTACGCCAAAAGGGTGACCAGCTCAGCATAAGCCAGACGAGTACTGCCCGACGCTGGTTCTCAGTTAGTCCGATATAAAGTGGATCAACGTATGCCAAACAGATACAAATACGTATACATATATAAATTTAGTATAATATATAAAGACATGGGATTTGTTATATGTATCCAGATTAAATTACTGTTGCAGTAAAGAAAAGACGTTGAGATTCTAGTCAAATCAAATAGTTCTAGTCAAATTGCTATTAGTTTTTGCATTGTCATTTCATTTGATTGGCGGGGTCGTTCGTCACCGCGCCTCGCCTGAGCGAGCGCACGCAGCGATTACAGCCATAAACCGAGCAATGAGGATTAGCATTGGTATTAGCTGTTTTAGATTCAGCTGCGACATTCATGTTTGTAAAATTAATTATGAACGACACAATATTCACTGAAGTGTATTTATTTCTCTTATTAAAACATCAGCCTGTTATTGTCCCACTGCAAGACAAACGCCTCTTCTTATATAGGGAAGTCACGCTCATAGCACAGTTGAACTCACTGATCGGTAAACGAACGGCGAGGTTAAGCAACGCTTGGTTCGGTCCGCCTATGGATGGGTGGCCGCATAGTGGTATTTGAACCGAGCATCACCGTGCTTCGGAGGGCACGTAAATACGTCGATTCCGGTTCATAAGACGGCAGTCGCTAAGCCAAGTTGGAGGCCTTTGGGCGACCAACTCTGACACAAGGTTGGTCACTAACCACACGAAAGAAGAAAGAAGAAGAATATAGAGAAGGAACGAACATTCATCACTACGCTCGCTCATTGCGTGCTGCCGATTTTAGACCTAGATCCTGATTCCCTTACGATATTTTCCTTCATCTAAAGTCCACTGACTTTGGGTTTTAGATTGATAAGAAAGTACGTAATTATGATATTGTAAAAGTCACACTGGTACATGCCAGATTTTGAACCCGTAGCCTTATGCTTCAGAAGTGAGCTCGAAGACCTCCAGGCCACCAGAACATTAACATTGTGTCGAAGTAGGTATATGACAAAATGTAAACAAAACAAACCCTTGAAAATGGTCAAATTAGTAACGTACGAACGGTATACTAAATTTTATATTAAATAAAAAAATACGTACTTTCATACTACAAAATTCAAATACAATATTTGTTACCGGCATTAAAAGATACTTTAAAGACATTTCTTACGGTTTATTTACTTTTTTAACAGAGTTCTATAATACCCTTTATCTGTTTCTCCCGTAATTTTGTATGTTTTGTATTTAAACTACCCAACAGATTTTATAATTCTTTTACTGGGGTAATTATATATATATATGTTCTAGTATATAAAATAATAAGGTACCATTCTTATGTACATACTTTCAGATTTAATAATTGTGTTTGTTTGAAGTCGGTTCTACTTATTCTTGAAAAAATATTTTAATGTCATGTTTTAGTAACATGATAAAGCCGGAGCGGCTTAATTCACGTGAATATTTATTGTTTTAGAATAAAAAGTGCCATATTTACTAAGCAAAAACATATTCTGCCTCTGAACGGAATTATATCCAATTTATTCAGAGTAAGATATCGTGGCTTCCAAAATGCTAAATCACAAGAAGAGTGTATCGTCTCAGAACATCAAACAAGTGATATATTCTACAGAAAGAAGGGTGAGGGTGTAGGTAAATCGTTTCTGTCCCTAATTCTACAGAAATTGCTAAAGCTAACGATTTTATTTTTACGTTATAATTTCTCATCAGACTTTTCGAAACCATGGTGTATTAGGGTAAATTTTGTCTGGCTTAGTTTTTTTTTTTGTTGGGCTTCTCGCATACATTTCAGGGAAATGTGGTTGCTTAGCCGGTCATTTCTTGCGAAGCCAAAAGAGGCCTCCAGCCAGGCTTCAATTTAAGATTAAAAACTAAGCAACTTTCGCTGAGGGCGCCCCCTGCGGGACACGGACCTCGGCTTAGGGCGTTGCTGGGGATAATAAGCTATTGTTTTGGGGACAGCTGGATCGGTATTATTCAAAATGTATTAAGGGACATTCCGTGTGGTGTCCGGATTAAGAATATAGCACCACTCCATCTCCTCCCGTGGATGTCGTAAAAGGCGACTAAGGGAATCTAAACCAGAGGGATGGGCAGCAGCGTCCCTTCTGTGAAACGGTAGCCATACTGCGCTCACCAACCCACCTGCCAAGCGTGGTGAGTATTGGCAAATACCCCCCAAAATGATGACACAGTTGTGAAAATCTATGGGAGAGGCCTTTGTTCAGCAGTGGACGTATAAATGGCCGATGTGAATGAAGGGACATTGTCGTGTGTGCCGTGTGGTGCCGGCTCAGAATGTCACCACCTCAATTCATCCCGTAGGTGTCGTAAAAGTAGACTAAAGGATTAACCGGAGGATGGGCAGCAGCATCCTTCGAGTACATTAACAACTCAACTGCGATCGCCAACCCGCCTGCCAAGCGTGGTGATTATGGCAAAACCCCTAATGAGCCCACAACACATCCATATCGGTGGTTGTGGTGATCTTTGGGGGAGGTATGTGTCCAGCAGTGGACTTCATTCGGCCGAAATGATGATGATGATGCCCCTTCGTCGCCGCTCGCCGCATCGAGGATTCAAGTCGATGGAGTGGTGCTATATATTCCAAATCCGGACACCACACGGAACGTAAATAAAAATGTTTTAATTAAAATGATGGTGTTTTATTCGCAACCCTTTTGTAATCAGATATTGTGTAGTATAAATTGAAAGTCCACAAAATATCATTACTTATTTGAAATTTTGGGAGAAAATAAAAATGCCCTAATTTTGCCCTATTTGTATCAAATATAATTTTGTAAATTATTAATGAATGTGTGTGTTGTGTGTGTGAAAATCTACGCCTCCCGCATTTGCTTAGTAGTGGGCGTTCTTTGGCCGGCATAATTAATTTTGTAATATCCAATTACCTACATGAAAAATAAGGTTCAATCATGGAACTGTGAATTTTGATTACAAACTAGAATTTTAAAAAAACGTGGTTCCGTAATTGTAACTACATTGTTATGGCCGACATAGCTCGTAGAACTATTTCCCGTTTAGGTAAAGGTTCTCGAGTGGAGACCATGTGCACCGGAAAAGGCAACATGAGATAGACATAGACACGGACATGGAGATGAACAGATGATCTGCTGAAGGTAGCTGGGAGTCGATACATGCGGGCGACATGTAACCAGTCGTTGTGGAAATCTATAGGGTAAGCCTTTGTTTGTAAGCCTCAGCTGTGGACTTGTCTCCAGTTTCCTTTTTAGACCTTGCGCCACTCTAGTATTTCTCCTGTGTCGTGGGTGCGTTTACAGACATATATTTCACACACAATACACCCAGAACCGGAACAACTACCTGCAGATCATACAAATATTTGTTCCGTGCGGGAATCGAACCCGCGACTCGGAGTGCAGCAGTCGACTGTATTAACCACTGAACCAACCGTCTAAAAAATATGATGATGATAATGAGGTCAGTATCTTACGCTGGCAAAATCATAAAATTTGTCGGAGCAACACATTGCCAACACATTCTACCAAACATGCCAGTTTGGACAGGGTCCAACACGTGGTCACGATCAAGGAATCTGTTGTAGTTAACTCGAATGATAATGACACATGATAAACCACGTAGCTGCAGTATTTGCCATTTTTGTGTGGCTAAGATGCAGACGCAAAATTTCGTTGCGGTTGCCAACCGTAAAAAAGTAAAGCCAAAGTAATTCTTTACTTAAACTCCACAATGTTTGTCTATCTTTAAACATCTCGTTGCTGGAAATGCACGAGGTTGTAGGGACGTTGTAGACAACGAGCGAAAACTAGAGCTCTACAAAGGAAAAATAAACCATTTTTTTTTAAATATACTTAGATTTACACTGCATTTTGGTGTAAATACATTTACCTACCTAAATTGCCTAGTGTTCATTCACCGTGTCTGCAAAAGATTAGTTAGAATAAATAAATTGGGAACAAGAAGTAGGGACTCGAACAATTCGAAGTTTCAAAAACTTTCCTACTTTGTCTCAAATAGTGTTGCTAAAGATAAAATATTTTGACTACAAAGGATCATATCGGGATGTTACGACGATCGCCTAATTCGAATATCAATCTTTCAATAATATTGTTGAGGTACGGGGCTTGAACCACTTCTACTTATCGAACTATCCATATTCGAACAATATGCACACACATTCAGTATTTTTTTTGTTTTTTTTTCATGAGGTAATCAGTAATTAGCATAAAAGAAAGTGCCCAGGGAACGTCTGTTAGTGTTTCGGTCTGTATGAATGCGCTAGTCTCAAAAACTACCGAACAGATTTTGGTCCAATCGTTAACAATAGATTAGATTATTCTCTAGCGGCTATTTGGCTAAAAACAAGAAAAGCTATTGCACCTTCGTTGATCTAGAAAAGGCCTATGATAGAGTGGTGAGAAATGAATTGTGGTCAGCATTGTCCGTGAACGGTGTGAGCAGTATCCTCATACGAGCACTGCAATCTCTTTATAGGGATTCTAGTGCTTGTGTAAGGATAAACGGGGCGTACACTGAATGGTTTAGTATCGAAAAAGGTGTTAGACAGGGATGTGTAGCGTCACCGTGGCTGTTTAATCTGTTCATGAACAATTGCTTGACAGATTTAAAAGAGAATGAAAGTGGGTTGAGAATGAATGAGTTACTCGTCAAATGTTTTCTCTATGCTGATGACCAAGTATTACTTGCGTCCTCGGCAGAGGAGTTGCAGGAGATGGTAACTGCTATGAGTGGAGCTCTTGTTAGAAAGGGAATGAAGATAAATGTAAAGAAGACGAAAGTGATGGTGTTTGAAAGAGATGAGGCAGTGACAGACTGCAATATCGTGATTGGAGATGAACAAATTGAACAGGTGAATGAGTTTGTGTATCTGGGTTCAAAGTTTACAAGAGATGGAAAGTGTGAGAGTGATATTGAAAGAAGAGTGAATGCAGGAAACATGGTGATTGGAGCTTTGCACTCCTTTATGAACAGTCGGAAGGTGTCTTACAAGGCTCGTTTGGCTGTGCATGAGGGGGTGTTGGTTCCGACACTCATGTACGGAAGTGAAAGTTGGGTATGGCAGAAGAAACATGAAAGCAGAATAAATGCAGTTGAGATGAGAGCGTTAAGAAGTATGATAGGAGTTAAACTGAGTGACAGGATAAGGAATAGTGAGATAAGAAAACGTTGTGGTCTGAAAGAAGATGTAGTGACAAAAATTGAGAAAGGTATGCTGAGATGGTTTGGCCATGTTGAGAGAATGAATGAAGAACGATTGACGAAAAAAGTGTATAAGGCGAGTGTGAATGAAAGTGCTGGAAGGGGTAGACCTAGGCGGACGTTTCAAGACCAAATCAGGGACGTCTTGGAAAAAGGCCAGGTCAAGAGTACCCTAAACCGAAGAGCATGTATGAAGGGAATTATGAAAGTGGACGAAGCGAAATAAGTATGTAAGGATCGTAGCAAGTGGAAAGAAGTGGTCTCTGCCTACCCCTACGGGAGAGAGGCGTGATTATATGTATGTATGTATGTATTCTCTAGCAAAGCTCTGCTCTGCGGTCTCTTTCTGGAGCATGATGCTCTCACAGAAGGAGACCACTGCATACTAGTTTTCATGCTCTGACAACATAGTTGACACCATCATATTAGCCTACGGACGTCCCCTCCCTCTGAGATTTCTACAATCAACGGGTACATGCCACCCGCATCCAACCAGGTGATCCACCCATCTCACCAGAGGTCATCCCACACTGCATATTCCGGTGCGCGGTCTTTACTCGGGAACAGTTTCTCCCCAGCGGCCATCAACTACGACTTCGAAAAACTACTTACTGATAATTTCCGCTATGTCGGCAACTTTAGTGCATAATATTGCATTAGTCTATTAATTAAATCAGTTTAAATTGAATAACGTACGACGATTTTCTCAATCGGAGGCGAAGTTTTTGGCCGATCGAGTCTGACACCAGAGTGAAACGGGGGCTTATTGTTAGTGACTGATAAACAAGGTGCTTACTTAAACACCTGCAAGCGTTTAGAAGATAAAATGTACCTTTTCTCTTCTTCTTTACGATGTCCCACAATAAGAATTCACCTGTGTCATGAGTACAGTTTACAGATATAAATCTCACGTGTACAAACACCCAAAACTGCTGGATCATACAAATACTTATCGGGTCACGTAGAGCAGAAAGCTCGATCTGGACGACACAATCACAGTGACGTGACTAAAACACATGAACAGATGACTCACGCAGTCTCGTTCACTTAACAGACCGTCATAATGCCCTCGCCGCCGGGGACGCCCGTCTCACCGACGCCGCGGCGACCTGTCGCCGCGACACCAGCCCGTTCAATCATCAATCCTACCCCTGTTCCTTGCACACGCTGGTCCGTGCCAAGCCTGTAGTTTTATATATTTAAATAATACCGATCCAGCTCGAATACCGCAGGCGGCGCTAACTTAGTAAAAAATTTATTTTAAGCCGGGTCTCCAGCCTTTCTTTGCTTCGCCAGAATCGCCTAATCAGCCACATTTCTATGATGTCTGCGAAAGGCCAACAAAAAAAGGCAATTGCAAAACCACTGAGCTGACCATGTCATCACCGTCAAGTGTCTCTACCCGAATCAGTAAATAATATGTAAGTTATGTTTTACCAAAATAGTTAAATATTTTCTAACAGAGTTAATTCAAAACAGTTGACGATCAAAAGCTATAGCGACCAATAGCAATAGCTTCATGCGCCTATCATATTATGTTCAAGTGGTAGGTATCATACATTTCTGCAGTCTTCGTGCTCGGCCATTGTACGAAACGGGTGCTTTTGAAGCTGCAAGTGTTTTAGATAAGATTCTAATTATATTACGCCTGCTTTTTATGGTATGAATTTAAAACAAATCGTATCAGTACATCACCGCACTGGAGTGTTGCAAGTGATATAATCGGTTTCCTGTTTAATGCTATTACCCATTTTCAACTAGCATTTTGCATTGTCTTTGAATATAGAATATGAAAACAATACAGTAAAAAGAACCAGATGTTTACCAACATTCCACATTTTTAGTTTAGCTTCAGTAACAATCTCAAAAAGGTGCCGATACCGACTATTCCAAAAAAATCCAAAAGTGTTACAACCCTAGTAACACATTGTAAGGAATGTCCGGGAACGGGAATGGAACATCTCTGGACATGTGAGTCGTAGATACTTCCGCAGGATTTCCGAAAAGAGCCCACATTATCATTTTATTGTAAATACCGCGATAAGTGTTACAAAGGAATGTATAAACACAAGTGTTTGTTGAATTCTCAATTGTTTGGAGCCTGCGTGTTTACTAAGTGTTGTATTGAATAGCCTTTTAAAAATGAATCACATTTAATAAACTTGATCTATTTTGATACAAAATATATAATATACACATATATATTTTGTTTGGTTAGTGGCCACCCTTGTGTCAGAGTTGTTCAAGCCGCCCAAAGGCCTCCGACTTGGCTTAACGACTGCTGTCTAATGACTACAACCGGGACCGACGATTTAACGTGCCCTCCGAAGCACGGAGACGCTCAGTTGAAATACCACTATGCGGTCACCCATCCAGAGACTGACCGCGCCAAGCGTTGCTTAACCTCGCCAATCGTTTACCGATTAGTGATTGCAACTGGCTATATATATATCACACAAGTCCCAATCTTTATAGGATTCTTAATATTTTTACACATGATTTGTAAAGGTGATAAGCCTCACAATTACCGACTCAATGTGTTACAAACATTTATTCATATGAAAGAAAGAAAGAAAGAAAGAAAAATATTTATTTCTTATCTGACACGGACATGACGCATAGCCGAACAATAAAAGATATATAAAACAAAATCAATGACAATGCAAAAGTGTGCGTCCCGTCCGCACAAACAGAAATCGGTATATCGCTCAGCTTGATGCAGTGGCGTCGCAAAACCACTGCGCTGATATTCTGCGACATCCTGGTATATGACGTATTGACGTCGTTCGGTATTACATAAAACCATAAAATCTTAAAATAAAATAAAAACATTACTTATACTAGCGCTAAGGGTAACAGTTGTATAAACCGAATAAAATGTGTGATTTATGAGTATAATAATAAATAAATGTATATTGTTTTTTGTATATTGTGTAAGTTTAAATGGAACGCTATCGACTCATACGCATTCGTGCTGTCAAACTCACACAAATGTCAGATAATCTAGCACCGAAACGAGCGGCCATTTTCTTTTTATTTGTTGTTGTTGTGGTCTGATGTTAAATTAAATAAACAAAACTACCATAACAATTTGCTTAAGGAGTCTTATCTACATCTGACTCGTGATACAATTTGACGGCACGGTTGGTGTAGTGGCTGACACAGTCGACTGCTGCGCTTCAGGTCGCGTGTTCGATTCCCGTACGGAACAAATATTTGTATGATCTGCAGGTAGTTGTTCCGCGTCTGGGTGTATTGTGTGTGGAATTTGTGTGGGGCAACGTTTAAAAAAACAAAAAAAAAGAACTGTGGTAGGCCTCATATGGGTGGGAGAGGGCTGATCCTGGTCGAAGAAGGAAGAGACGGCGCCGGGGTAAGAACCACCCTGGTGCCTAATTCCTATACGCTTGAAACCCCCTGTCGTCGCTATAAGGCGGGGGGCCTCTGGGTTTGCGGGTGCGTAGATTAGGGAATCTGCGTGCCTACACCAAGCGACCCATGAGAAGATGGTGGTGCGCAGGTGGTCACGCACCGCCGTGTGCGCAGCACAGCACGGTATACAGGGACGCTTCAGGGGATACTTTACAATCCCTCTGGAGCGGTGACACCCTCTCCGAGATGTGCCTATGGGCGTGGCATCAGTGGGCGGCTCTAGTGTGATCATACGAGGACCTGGAGCCCCCTTAGGTGCCGAAGATGACCACCCCAGTGGTATTAGCCGGTAGGAGTCCGGATTTCATCCTTCCCCGAGGCAGAGGAAGTCCATGAAGAACTTCCACTGGGCCCAATAAAAAAAGCCTCTTAGGGGTCTTCACCTAAGGTTGCAGTTCGCAACCAACTGCGTCATTGAGGCCATCCTGCTGCTCTTCGGAGCCTGGCCCAGAGGGAGCAAGCACGTCAACTACCGCCTGACGCAGGTGTTCACCGGTCACGATTGTTTCGGTGCGTACCAGCACATAATAAGATGCGAGGTCACGGCACAGTGCCACCATTGTGTGGCTCACGCTCGAGAAATGCCCTGCGTGAGCTACCCAGGTCCAACACGCCTGATCCATCGCTGTATGGCGGAGGGCCTCGGGGGTCACGGGCGTGCAGATCAGGGTTTCTGCGTACTCATACCGAGTGACCCACGGAAAGATGGCGGCCCCAGATGGTCGCGTGTGGCCGTGTGCGCAGCACAGCGCACAGTGACGCTTGGGCGGATCCTTTAGAATCCTCCCCGAGAACTGCCTGGGGGCGGCCTTTTTACAGTCGCCTTCCCTTCGCTAGAGGGGGTGACCCTCCGAGATGTGCCTAAAGGCGTGGCATCAATGGGCTACTCTAGTTTGATCTTACTAGGATCTGGAGCTCCTTTAGTTCCGAAGATAACCTCTCAGCCGGTCGGAGTCCAGCATGCCCCTTTGGCCTTCCTTGGAGGAAATTCATGATGATTTCCACTGGAGAACAATAATAAAAAAGGTCTCTTATGGGTTACCACCGCAGTGCCACATATTCAGTTGCCAAGCAGTAGCGCTTCAACTATAGTCATTACTGTGATCCTGTTAGTAATGCCCTTCATTGTAGCTAGTAAAATGTATGGACATTAAAAAACTAATTAACTAATGTCTCAAAGTGACAAGTGCAATGTGGTAACACGCAGGACTATCCCTGGGTAGCATCACAATTGTTATGGGCCTTGATATTCTCGTGACAAGGAGTATAACAAGAAAATATATGTAGGATATACAAATATTTGTTCCGTGTATAAAACCCGAGGCGCGAAACACACACAATGTGTATTTGCAGATAGGAAGCCGCTGCTGCCGATTCTCAATGTAAGCTCTTAGTTAGTTTTTAAGGTACCATCGGGTTCAGAGAGATTTTAGATCTACTCTTACATTCCATGATAAAAACTTTATGGTGAGACAGCTGCTATACTTGAAACATCCCAAGATCAAAAAAATTGCATACACTATTCTTTGGAGACTCGTTGGTCATCATTATTATCAGCATATCAGCTGAAGGGCGTCCGCTGCTGAACAAAGACCTCCTCCCTTATTATAAGCACACATAACCAGTTGCACACACAGTTTGCAGTTGCATAACCAGCTGCACTTATCGGTAAACGATCGGTGAGGGAAGCAGTGCTTGGTGCGATCACTCTATGGATGACCGACCTGATAGTGGAATTTGAACTTAGCGTTGCCGTACTTCAGAGAGCACCTAAAATAGTCGTTCCCAATTGTTGCCAGTAGACGCCAGTCATTAAGCCAAGTCAGAGGCCTTCTTTTCTGCCGAAGTTTCTAAATTAAGAACATCATATCAGTCAGAAGACGTCCACTTCACACAAAAGGCTTCCCCAATTAACGACTGGTTACTTGCCGTGAGTCATCATTTTGGGGGGAATTTGCCAGTACTCACCACGCCTCGCAGGCGGGTTGGTGAGCACAGAATAGCTGCTGTACATCACCCTGGTTTACAGTTCTGAGTCGCCATTTACGACACCCACGGGAGGTGGAGTGGTGCTATATTCTTAATCCGGCCACCGCACGGCCCATATGTAGAGAAAATCTTTAGTTTATTCATCATAAGATGTATCAGCCAAAATATCAGCTATAAAAGCCTCCACACAGATTTAAAAATACAGTCGTCATTTAAACGGGGATTTTCCAGAACTCACCACACCTCGCAGGCGGGTTAGTGAGCACATAATTTTTTTTTTGTTTCAGGCATCAAGGCCCATAAAAGAAAATACAATACAAGTCTTATAACTAACATAAAATACTATAAATTGACAAAAAATATACATTATGGCTACTGTTACACAGAAAGGACGCTGCTTCCCATCCTTCTGGTTAAGAGTTTCGAGTCGCCTTTTACGTCATCCACGGGAGGAGATGGAGTGTTGCTATATTCTTAATCCGGATACCATACGGATGCGTACATTATCATCTTTCTATACTGTGTCAATAAATCTAAGTGTTGCTTATTTTATCGGATTCGATCCTACGAGCTAATAGTGCCCTAAGGTGATGAATTCTGTCGGTGATTTATAACCAAGCGAGATAAATAAATAACCGTTATTCCTTCTCTTAGTTCAAGGAAAACGTGGAAGCGTATTTAATTCCACGTTATAAAAAGACAGATTAGCTTGTCTGGCGGTTCGAGTGGCCTTCTCGAATATCTTTCTAATTGGTGGCGTTGTGGGTGGGAGCTGCCTAGAGGGCTCAACTTCATGAAACTGAGATATGCGTGCTTATAACTACTTGACTATCACAACGATGTATGAAAAACAATATTTTAAAACGGTAATAGTTAAGAAATTACGCATGGAACCACTGGACGACTATTTTTAATTACGGTGTAACATGGCAAATAAAGACCTCTACACCAAATGGATGAGCATTTCTGGGCCAGTCTGTATAAGGGAATCGAAAAGGTGGTTTTTTATTCGAAATCTTTTTTTAATTACATCATCTGTTCTTAGAACACAAGGTTTGTCGTATATCCACAAAATTTCTACAAAAAGCAAAGCTTAAATATTAATCGCTTCAAATTAGATTATTTCTAAATAATTTATATTACTTACTTATAGACACTTGACATAGAGTATATGATGTTGATATATGTAGGTAATTACTTAACAAACAACCATGTAATTTTTATTGATCCTCTTATAAAAGTTTACATACAAATATTTAAACTTGAGCTGACAATGCTGTCAGCTCTTTTGTTCGGTTCCTTTAGAACATTAAAAACCAATAAAATAATAATTCCTTTTCAGAAGCATCAAATTTCTTTCTGCCACCAGTATAAATCGTAGTCTCGTCGGAATTATTAACTTAGATACGATATTGTTACACACATTGTACCTTCATAATATCAGCGGTGGACGTACACAGCTGAACAAAGGCCTCCCCCATAGATTTCCACAACGAGCGGTTATATGCTACCCTCATCCAACGACTCCCAGAGACCTTTACCTGGTCGTCTGTCCACCTCGTTGGAGGTCGTCCCACGCTGCATTTTCCGGTACGCGGTCTCCACTCGAGAACCTTTTTACCCCAACGGCCATTAGTTCTACGAGCAATGTGCATCCACCCATTGCTACTTGGGTTTACTAATCCTTTCAGCTATGTCGGCAACTTTAGTATTTCTACGGATTGCTTTATTTCTGATTCGATGTCGTAGAGAAATACCAAGCATAGCTCTCTCCATAGCTCGCTGTATGTATGTACCTTAGCATATTATTATTTTCAAAAGATTCGACGACTTCGGTGAGATTTTATTAAGAAAGTCATATTTAGAATTAAGAACTCATTATTAGTTTAATAGTTGAAAAAAGTAAGGAAAAAGAGGCCAAAAATCGATTGTTAAAATTTTGAAACATGATGTATTTATTGATACATTATTTTTTGCTTACTCTTCTGCTTTGCACATTTATAATCAAAATATTAAGTAAGTACAAAAAAATAAAATTGAAGTAAATAATACATGTTTATTTTAATAAATTTACAGCCTCAGCCGCGGCAAACTTACAAACCACAACTTGAAAAATACACAAAATTATCGGTAACCCCAAAACGACTAGTTACTAACCGACTACGACCGACTAACCCACTAATGCCCACGTTATTTTTCTAATGAAACATTGTTCAGACCAAACTGTTCCAGCAACAAAGTATCGGACACAATCCCAGAGGATCAAAGTCCATCAGAGGGAAACTTATTTAATTTGCAGCCTGTATCCACAAGCTGATTACAGTTTAGTCGCGTCATGTTTACGTCTTTTTAGTTACGGGCCGTTAACTTTTGAAGAAAGAACGAGGATTTCATACGCTGTTTGCAGGAAAAGGGTTATAGGACAATGTCATGTAAAAATGTTCTTATTTACAAGTTATTTATCATTTCAGCCGAAAAACATCCACTGGTAGACAGAAGCTTCCCCCAAAGATTTGCCCAACGACCGGTATGGGTTTGTGTTGTGTGCTCAGTCATACATCGATCGATCGCAGTTGAGTTATAAACGTTTTACGCTGCTACCTATCCTCCGTCTAATGCCATAGGCACCTTCACGACAACCACGGGATAAGTTAGGGTGCACAACAAGTTATTATTCAGAATGTACGACTTTTCATAAATATGCTTGAATAATATATTGAATTCTTTTCACGACCAGTGTAGCAGCAGGGCCACCCGTCCACCATTAATGGTCCAAACTAACTCAAATTTAGAGTTTAGTGAATTACTTGAAATAACTGTTTAGATAAGACTATGTTAAGAATATATTTCTCTAAGAACAGCATTCATATCCAGTCGATTCATAAAATTATTTAATGCATAAAGGTCCACATCTAACGATATTATACTTCCCCGCTATAAATGGCATGAATTTAAGTCGTTGTTTTTTGTTAAATCTGTAGAACCTAATTGCTATGAAAGCAGGTAAAAACGTTTTGAAGAACTTGCAGTAACCCATTTGCAGCTTTTAAAATGGTAAGAAATGTATATTAACGAAGTGAAATTACGGTGCAGAATTAATGAACACTATAAAATATCCATATGGTGTTCGAATTAAGAATAAAGCACCACTCTATCTCCTCCTGCGGACATCCTAAAAGGTGACTAAGGGACTCTAAGCCAGGGCATGGACAGTAGCGTCCCTTCTGTGGAACAGCAACCATTCTGCACTATCAACCAAGCGTGGCCAAGCGTGATGTGTAGTGGCAAATTTCCCCCTCAATGACGATGCACTGCATTTACCCGGTCATATATGGGGAAGCTTTGTTCAGCGGTGGACTTTTGGCTAGTATGATGATGATGATGATAAACTAAAACATAACAAGCCGTGAACAGCCCGCTTCGTTCGGCTTAAATAAAAAAGTTGGTTAATCATTAACATAAACGGTATATGCCATGACATAATATACCTCTACGCCCAATTTCATTAAAATCTGTATAGCCATTTAGGCGTGATGGAGCTTCAAAAATATTTAATCGGACAAATATTCATATTTATAACAATAGTAACATATTTGAGGTATGTGTTTATCTTGTCCATATCTATATAAGTTAAGTTAGCTGGTTCTTTGTCACAGTCTGACAAAGGTAACCACCCCGTATTCCTAGATGGTTCCCGGGAAGTATAACAGAAATCTCTGACGAAATTTATTAAGATGACTAGCTGGGACCCGCGGCTTCACCCGCGTTTAATTTAAAATAAATTTAGAGTACTTCGACATAGACACTTGTCATAGAACATATATATTGGATTTCAAGGGTTTTATATTTTATTATATACACAAATTATTTATCTAAAGTTATTTCTTATAACATCAGCTATCTGAAAGTGAAAGTCCCGTCAAAATTGGTCCAGCCGTTTCGGAGATTACCCGAAACAAACAGACAGACAGACACAAAAAATGTAAAAAATGATTTTTTTGTTGTATGGACCGTATATACTTTCACATGCATTTAGTAAAAAGCTGTTATTTTGACATTACAAACAGACACTTCAATTTTATTTATTTGTAAGAATAAAGATATGCCAAATTTAGTATGAAATGTGATAACATTTTCTGTCACTGTGACAGTAAGTCGCAATTGTCAGAATGTAATAGAATTTTGAAGTTTATGCTTTCTGTATTAATGTGCGTTGAAAAAGATGGACTTTCTAATTTGACATACAATCAAATGAACAAGTCTCACATGGTTCGCGTAGGAACATGGAGGAAACTACCCAGCAGTAGGCAAATAGATCGATTTTTATTTATATTAATTAATCGGTCCGCTCTTTACCTAAATCTCGCCTCGTGGAAAGTGAAGGGAATTCCTCCAACGAGGATAAAAAAAGTGAAGGGAAGAATGAAGAAGAAAGAAATATTGATTTGCCTCAAACAGAGATACATTAATTAATACAGAAAATAAAAAGTTATGGATATAATAAAATGATAAGGATGAGGTCTATAGTGTAAACACACTTATGAATGATGATGCTGAAGGTTATTAAACATATAAAATAGGTACATCAAACCTTCAATTTATATACCCAAGCGTGCAAGTGCGGTTCCTAAGTTGAACCTAGTTTTAACTGCATTTCGGCACTTAGCTAGGAACAAGGAACTTAGCGCTAACTAATAACTACTTAACTAGACAGCTTTTGTTAGGCAGTTGCTAGCACGTTCAAATTCGAGTTTATATTAAGCTAATTTTGGACTGAACAACAGTGCCATGCATGCTGCCCGGCGTGGGAGACTCGAGACATACATGGTTATGAGTTCTAAGTTCTGTGTGGTTCCGCGAAAGAACAGATCACCCCTGTCTACCCATGGGTATCATAAAAGGCCTAGGTGTTGACATCAAGGCAGTAGCGTCCTCGCGTGTGCTAATAATAATATTCTGCGATCACCAATCCGCCTACCAAGCATGGTGATGATGGCAAATTTCCTGATGAATGCACTAACTTCTATTTTAGGGTTTCGATCGTCCGAAGGAAAAAACGCGGAACCCTTATGGGAGAACATGTTTTTCAACTACGATGTGAAGTTTGTTCTTACGATAAGTTATTAGAACAAGACTGAATTCAACAATAGACAATATATTTTAGTTACAACAAACAAAACTGGGCCAGATTAAAAACAATACACGGTGGATAACATATTCATCGTTCGGAACATTCTCCACGCGAGTTCAACTACAATAAAAAGAATTGAAGAATACGAGAACCAGATGATTTGATGATTTAATTAATCATATCAAATAAATATAATCAAAATAAATGCATCTATTAGAATCTATACAAATAAATAAAATTGAAGTGTCTGTTTGTAATGTCAAAATAACAGCTTTTTACTAAATGCATATGGAAGTATTTACGGTACCTATAGCAAAAAATCAATTTTTACATTTTTTGTCTATCTGTCTGTCTGTCTGTTTGTTCCTGGTAATCTCCGAAACGGCTGGACCGATTTTGACGGGACTGTCACTGGCAGATAGCTGACGTTATAAGGAATAACTTAGGCTACTTTTTTTTAGAAAAATGATTAGGGTTCCGCGCGAAAATTATAAATCCCTTGAAATCCAACATATATAGGTATTCTATGTCAATTGTCTATGTCGAAGAAATTTCTATTAAAATAAACGCGGGCGAAACCGCGGGTCCCAGCTAGTTATTACATATAACATAAAAAACGTCTATTTATTTAAGGGATATCTTAAAATTGGTTTACATTGTCAAATTAATTAGTTTACCCCGTAACTGTAGTTTTTTTACTGTGGTCTGTGCTACTGACATTTGATGCATTTGATAGTTTTACGTAGTATTTATATACTCTTTGTTTCATAGCTCCAGATAAAATATTTAACACGTTTCGTATCGTTTTGTGCATCACCGTTTTGGCGCATTCTCCATTGTTAGTAAATTCCTCAAAAAGTCATTTTATTCTACTGTCTTACTGATCTTGCTTAAATTCCGGACTACCAGTTAAATTAGGCGTTGAAGCACGGCTCAATAGTACGCCCTTTCTTGTTTTAAGTATATATTAACAATTTACCGTATTATTAAGGGTTATTTGTGACGGTGCAATGTTTGCAGATGTAACATCTCTAATTTTCGAGGTAGAGAGAAATATACATAATTTTGGCAAAGTAATCTAAGACAGAGCACTACTCGCTCTGTCTTAGATTACGTATTAGTTTACGGTAAATAACCTAGTACTGAATGCCAATAAAACCAAGTATATTAAATTCACAAAGCCAAATGTAACAGTGTTGCCGTGTGGTGCCGGCTCAGAATACCACCACCCTATCTCCTCCCGTGGGTGTCGTAAAAGGCGAATAAGGGATTAGCCGGAGGATGAGCAGCAGCGTCCTTCGAGTACATTAACAACTCAACTGCGTTCGCCAACCCGATTATGGTAAATCCCCCCAATGAGCCCACAACACACCCATATCAGTTATTGTAGTGATCTTTGGGGGTGGCCTGTGTCCAGCAGTTGACTTCATTCGGCCGAAATGATGAAATGTAAATATTCTAGGACCCAACATTGTTCTAAATAACGAGATACTCGAAAATGTAGATACCACAATGTTCTTAGGTATTACAATAGATAAAAGGTTCCAGTGGGGCGCTCACGTGTCTTGCCTCGCAGGACGGCTATGCTGTGCTATTCAAAAAGTTAGACAACTTACTGACGTGGATGCAGCTCGGTTGGTGTATTGCAGCTATTTTCATAGTATTATCTTGTCTTACGAAATCTTGATAAGTGCTAAGATATACAGCATGTCATTTTGATTTTCTTACTTTTACAGCTGTCCAGCTATGTAGCAAATTTCAATTCAGTATATTTTCCTTGCCAGTAATATAATAGGACAATATTACCCAGTTGATGTAAAGTCGTATGTGAACAACAATAGATTTGCATAGTCGTCGTAATTGGTCGACAGATCTAACAAGCCTAGTCCTAATGACTAAACAAATAAGTGGCGGGTCAGTTGATCTCAAAGTTTGGTAAGGCCCGTATTTGTTAAAACTATCTAAACTATTATACATAGGTCGTGGTGGTCCTCGTAGCTCTCTGGGTTCGCGGGTGCGTAGATTGGGGAATCTGCGTGCCCACTCCGAGCGATCCAAGAGAAGACGGTAGCCTGCATGTCGTCACGCGCTGCCATGAAACGCTTTGGGGGATCCTTTACAATGCCCCGGGGGTGTGACCGCTTTACAGTCCCCCTCTCCGAGATGTGCCTATAGGCGTGGCACCAGTGGGCGGCTCTATTGTGATCATACGAGGACTTGGAGCCTCCCTTAGGTACCAAAGATGACCGCTCTAGTGGTTTTAGCCGGTAGGAGTCCGGCGTACCCCTTCGCCCTTCCCTGGGGCGAAGGAAGTTCATGAAGAATTTCCACTGGGCAACAATAAAAAAAATAAAAACGGTCGTGGTGGTTGTGAGGTTTATAGTTTATGGTTTTTTTATCATTTGAATAAAAACATCATCATCATCTTCATTTCAAGTGAAAGACGTCCACTCTGGACATCAGCCTCCGCCAAAGATCGCCACAACGACTGGTGTCGCTACTCGCATCCAGCGGATTCCCTCAACCTTTACCAGGTCCCGGTCCACCCTGCTTCCGTTGCATCTTCCAGTACGCGGTCACCACTCGAGAACTTTTACGGTTCCATCGGCCATCCGTTCTATGAGCAATGAGACCCGTCCACAATAAAAAATATGTTTCAGTTATATTGCGTCGTTTATTCAAAATGCAGTTTCGTTAGCGGGGATGTAATTGTAAGTCTCTACTCGAATATGTACCTTTTAATGAGATCATGCTGCCACATTATTTTATCGTTTAAATGCTTCTTATACTATAAACTAGCAGCAGGTATAGTTTTATCAGGTAGTTGATACTACCAAATTTTTAGGGTACCGAACGTCCGAAGGAAAAAACGGCGGTACCCTTATAGGATTACTCGTGTGTTTCTCTGTCTGTCCGTCTCTTACAGCCAATTTGCTCTGAATCTACTGAACCGACCAAATTGAAAGGGGAATGGCGAGATTGCATGTAATATGGGACCCAGCCTTCGGGATAGCGTCGACTAAGGAAACTTATTAATACTTGTAAAACTATATAAAACTAAGCAATTAGCTAATTGAAAGTGATTTGAAAGACCTGGGAGAAACAATATATGAAAGCTAGAAGATTATAACATAAAATATAAAAATAAACACGATGATGTATTTTGTTTCATTTGTGATGTATTTGAATATCGAAATGATTCTGATTAGATTTAATATTTATATACACAACATCTCCCTAGACTGATAATCCTGCACAACGCCGTAAGAATGACTTTACAGATCAGGTAGCGTGGCTGTGCTATAGATTGGGGTGCACTGACTTGCATGTTTTCTGTAATATGCAACCCCTGCTGCACGATTCATGCACTGCTGTCCCGTTAATACTGCTTAATAATGCCTATGCGTCGAGAAGACGTAGGGATAAATGGCGCTAAGACTTATTTTTGATTGATATTAATATAAATATTATTTCATAACATTTCAACTTCTGAACCCGGGCTTCTAAAAACTCAATGTTTTTTTAAATTAAAGCCTAATAAATATGAACGTAAATTCATACTGCAACATAGCTTCATTATTATTGGGTCCAATATCGCCATTCTCCTTTGGTACACATGGATTTCTGAGACCCAAACATGTACGTGTAACGTAAATTAACGAATTTTGAATATGGGGGGCAATATAGAAAATTTAAGAATAAAGTTTTGTGAAATATTGTGATGGTCTCAAATGTATTTACTTTATATGTTTTAAATATATTGTTTCAAAGTTATTTAAGAAAATAGCCGAAAATTGACCATTCCCCTCATTTATCTCCGACACTACTAAGCCTAAAATTCTGAAAAAAATTAAGGTAGTACTTCTTTCTTACCTATAGATTACAAAAAAACTTATGGTCTTAAAATAACATGGTAAATCTTTCAATATTGTGCGTACAAACTTACGTTTGCGGTTGGAATGTATGGGAAAACATGTATTTCAACTACGATGTTAAGTTTGTTCTTGGGATAAGTTAATGGTACAAGACCGAATCCAACAATAGACAATATATTCAGCAATTTCAGAACCTTCTCCACGCGAGTTCAACTGGCACTTGACCGGATTTTTACATTACTTTCGATAGCATGTTGAAAAATAATACAAAAATATGTAAATCTCTGCGGGAGGTCTTTGTTTAGCATTTGACGTCCCTTGGCTGATATGTAATACGGACAGTCCAACTTGCACTAAGCGTACTAGAATAAAATTTGCTAAGCATAAAACTAAAACGCACAAAGTTCAGTCACTACTTGAATCAATTAAAACAATCGTACATAATTGAAGAACATAAACAAGTAAGAACCTAAGATTTTCCAAAATGTAAGGACAACTGAATCTAAATTTAACAATAATAAGACGCAAAGCAACGTAAATTTTACTGGTAAAAAATATTTTTCATTTCTCATTAGAACTTTTACAAGTGCCGAAACAAATCTAAATGAAAAACAAAATTCTACGAAAGTTGACGTTTAGAAAGTTGTGAAAGTACGCACAATTAAGAGAACATTGAATAATATTGTACCCGAGCCAGACTCAAGTTCAGCACATACAAAACAAAAACTTGAGTAAAATCTACAGTGCGGAGGCGGCCGTTAACAATACTGTTTATAGTTGATTTGTGCTACACTAACAATTAAAATCTACATCATCATTACCACCATCATAAATATCACCCTCATCATTATCATCATCATAATTGGCTTTTCCCCTTCTCTGTTAGGTGAATGGCTATCAGTATTTAATATGGATGACTACCATCTGACCATCACAACCCAATTACTGGGTAATATCGATTACCTTAGGTCCGAACGGTTCTTAGACTTTTAGTTTACTCCAAGTTTCAAGGATTTCTCCTGTTTTTTGGGGGTGCGTTTACGGAGACAAATTTCACATACAATACACCTAGACCTGGAACAACTACCTACAGATCATACAAGTATTTGTTCCGTGCGGGAATCGAACCCGCGACCCGGTGCGCAGCAGCCAACTGTATCAGCCACCGCACCAACCGTGTCGTCATATAGCATTATAGCAGCACTCCAACTCCATAAAAGGTGACTAAGGGACTATACTGCCCTCACTAACCCGCCTGCCAAACGTGGTGAGTACTGGCAAACTGGCCCTTGGCCTTTGTTCAGCAGTGGACATCCATTGACTGATATGATGAATGCCTATCATAAGAACTCGTATGACAACCAGGTCCGATGGCTTAACATGTTCTTTAAGTCACGGAGGAGTTTCGACGTGTAAAGAGTTGTTACTCATCCAAAACGAAATGGCGTCAAGCGCGGTTTAACTTCGCACAACAGTTGGTGTGTGCAGTAGCCATTTACCAACAAGTTCCTTAACCTACAGAATCCACATATAACTGAAACATTAACTGAATTAAGTATACTCAGACTTAGATGTCATGAAGATTTTAGACTACATTATGTCAAAGGTAAAAACCTCCTTTTTACCGCCACATGTAGTTGACGGGGTGTTTGGCGCCTTGGCTAGCTGATAGCTGTTTTGGATTTGGGTGTTTGTGGATGTGAGATAAAAGTCTTTAAGCCGCACCCACGACACTGGACAAAGATTAGTGTGACACATCTTTAAAAAAAGTGTTTGTAAGACAATCTTTGATGACAAAAAAAGTTATTACGTTTTACTTTCATTCTCATTTATATTATCACTTCATCATCATCATCATCATCATATTAGCCACAGGACGTCCACTGCTGAACAAAGTTCGGGGAGGCTTACGTCATATTGAGGGGGGGGGGGGTTTCGGATGCTCACCATGCTTGGCAAGCGGGTTGGTGAGAATTGATTGATACGAATTATATATATAATAGAATTGATACTGGTCATCAAAAGAGACGCTGCTGCCCATCCCTCTGGTTAAGAGTCCCTTAGTCGATTTTTCCGACCTCCACGGGAGGAGATATAGTGGTGCTATATTCTTAGTCCGGACACTAACTCTTTTATTTATATAAAAACATGAGCTCAATTTGTCATCTTGGATTTGGATACGCTGTTTTCACCTCATAGAAAGCCCTGGAAAATAGGATAGCTGTCGTGATAGATGCGGCCCTCCGCCCTGACAAGGGTCCATCTACTATTGTAATTTCAGAAGAGGCTGCTCGATATCGTCGATAATACTGGGAATGGCAGTATCTGCATTAATTTTGTGATAAATGATATTTATCTAGCAATTTCATTTCATTTTCTACTGACTGCTTTCGGAGAAGTAAAAACAAAACAAATCCAAAGGTTAGGTCCAGACATATTACATAGGCTGCACTAAAAGTATCGGGAATGGAATATTTCCACTGTTCCTGTCATATTAAAATCTTTTTAATTGAAAACTTTATTTATTTAAAAAAAGATTCACGGTCTTGTCACAAGGTTTTGTCAAACTTGTTTAGTCGTTGAGAAAATGGAATTGACTCGAGAAAATTCAAGAGCGATGATTTATTATGACTTTCGAAGTGGTTTAACACAAAAACAGTGTGTTGACCGGATGATTTCTGCATTTGGTGATGAAGCCCCATCCAAAACCACAATTTATCGCTGGTTTGCTGAATTTCAACGTGGACGTGTCAAGCTCAGTGATGATCCTCGTCAAGGTCGTCCAAAAACTGCAGTCACCCAAGAAAACGTTGATGCTGTGCGTAAGCTGATTGAGGAAGATCGACATGTGACATACCGCGAAATTCAGGCAACTTTAGACATTGGCATGAGTCAAATACAAATAATCTTGCATGAACAATTAGGTGTAAAAAAGTTGTTTTCCCGATGGATACCGCATTTGCTATGTGAAGAGCAAAAAGCGGCTCGCGTTACTTGGTGCGTCAGAACTCTCGAAAGATTCCACGCAGGATCCTCAAATGCTGTATACAACATCGTATCAGGTGACGAATCCTGGATATATGCGTACGAACCCGAAACAAAAAACCAGTCACGAGTTTGGGTGTTCGAAAATGAGTTAAAGCCAACAAAAATTGTTCGTTCACGGAGTGTTGCAAAAAAAAATGGTGGCCACGTTTGTCTCCAAAACCGGCCATGTTACGACTATTCCTCTTGAGGGACAAAGAACGGTTAATGCAGAATGGTATGCTAGCCTTTGTTTGCCACAGGTCGTTTCTGAACTCCGTAGAGAGAACTGCAACCGCCGCATCATCCTCCATCACGACAATGCGAGTTCTCACACCGCGCACAGAACAAAAGAGTTTTTAGAGCAAGAAAACATAGAATTATTAGACCATCCGCCGTACAGCCCCGACCTAAGCCCTAATGATTTCTATACTTTCCCTAAAATAAAGAATAAATTGCGTGGACAGAGATTTTCATCACCTAAAGAAGCTGTGGACGCCTACAAAACGGCCATTTTGGAGACCCCAACTTCCGAATGGAATGGTTGCTTCAATGATTGGTTCCATCGTATGGAAAAAGGTGTCAAATTTCGCGGAGAATACTTCGAAAAGCAATAAATACATTTTTAAATAGTAATGTTGTGTCACTTCCTTGATTCCCGAAATTTTCAGTGCCGCCCTCGTACAATACAATATTATATGAGACAAATGTAGGACAACGTCCGAAATGGCCTTTTGAAACAAAGTCTTATAGCCATTTTGGGATGGCCTGTCCTGCATGGGAGCATGAGCGGTCAAATAATAAAGTCCTAAACCAAATACCACACTAAAAACATCAAGACACTGTGAGTGATTACTGCGTGCATCGAAATAATTTTTGATTATAATTGTATGGTAGATAAAATAAAATAACTTTTTAAAATCTGTAACGACGCCTGTCACCTTAGTCATCCTGCGACCACGAACCCTGGAAAGTGTTCGAAACGTCAGGAAAAACAAAAATCTAAAATATACGCGATAGAATCCATTTAAAAGTGTTTTATTACAAATATTTTGGATTAGATTGATCATAAATTTCGGCCGATAAAGAGTAAGCGTTTCAACTTTACCATCGAAATTTCTTAGTAATTTGATGTTGAATTGCGAAGCCGTTTTGCTAGTTAGCTAATTGGAGTTTAGAGTAAAGACAGTATTAAGCGTTATCTTTGTAGCTTAGTACTAAAGATAATGCTAAGTGTTTTTAGACATACAGATACGGTATCGCCTTATATGGTATAGGTATACTCGCATAGTAACTCATAAAATGGGTAAAAAATTATTTTAAGTTAAACGGTTTTATTGAAAGGGAAGATAATAACGATGTTGATAATCTAAAACTTGAAACATAATAAGATAGCTACTAGGTACCAGGTTGACTGCGCGGTTGCTCATATCGTTGTAAATGCTTTTTACATATTCACTCAAGATACGCTACTACTATATTTCTCATTCTATTTAGTTAATTAGTTGCCTCATTATTACGAGGTTTCTATCCTGTGAATTTGATGCAGTCTAATCATCATTTCGGCCGAATGAAGTCCACTGCTGGACACAGGCCTTCCCCAAAGATCACCACAACGATCGATATAGGTGTGTTGTGGGCTCATGGGGGGTTTTGCCATAATCGCCATGCTTGGCAGATGGATTGGCGATCGCAGTTGAGTTATTAATGTACTCGAAGGACGCTGCTGCCCATCCTCCGGCTAATCCCTTAGTCGACTTTTACAACACCCACGGGAGGAAATGGGGTGGTAGTATTCTGAGCCGGCTAATCCCTCAATACATAATCCTTCGAAAGACTCTACTCGACTCAGTGCCAGCCAGCTTTATAATTTCATTTTAATGTAAAGACTGTTTAAACTCTATGATCCCCCATGTACTGTGTTCTACTTGTAAAGCCCTTTCATTTGATACTCATTACCCATATTAAGAGGAATGAAATAAATATGAAATCAACCATTTGTACCGGCGGCCATCTTAGATTTAGAATTTTTCATGGTATACTGTATTCTACTAGTCAAGCCTTTTCATTTGATACCCATATTGAGGAGGTTGTGAAAAAACATGCAATCTGCCATTTTGTGGCGACGGCCATCTCATAATTACAATGATATTAAATATAATCAATTGTATTGTCATCAAAAAATGTACCAAATTGAAGATCAATCTATCAAAACGAAAGGGGTAAAATATAAATTACGAAGTTTGATCCAAAAAATAAACAGGGCAAGCTAAAGAAAACCATTATAAAAAGCGGTAGTGTAGTAAGCTCTTATTAATTTATACTACGCAAAAATAACATATACGAGTCATAAACTCGGTTTATCAAACGAAGACGCGTACCCAAATTTATGATGTACAGTTACCGTCTCTACTAACCGACAAGTGTACAAATTCGTGGAGTGGTTTCATGTTTAGAAATATTTTAGTGTGAAACTTTTTCCGTATTTTTGTTATTGTACTACTTTGAGACTAGACGAGCAAGTCATTCGCATGGTGGTAAGCTTCGTGCCTGCCCATGTCAATTGTAATGCTACCCCAAGACTGGTCCTGCGAGCCATCACAGGCGCTCGTCCCCTCGACACGTAAAGTTTTTTAGTGTCTTATGCTCAGTAGTTTCACTAGCTACAGTGGCCTTCTAACCGAAGCACAGTAATGTCTAAAGTTGTAAACACTACTGCTTAATGGCGTAGCGGGGTGATACCTGCCTAGCCAGCCTCTTGCAATTGATTTACCACCAGCAAAAGTGTGGTTCCCAGCAAAGAATAGACTATCTCCCCTGTGGTGTCCGGATTAAGAATATAGCTCCACTGCATTCAGACGCAGACGGGGCGGTTATGGGCTTCTGTATTAAGAACAGATAATAAATATATCTGTCAAGATAAAAATATTATCATTATAATATCCTGAGCAAGCCAACACAAAGATCCCGAGTACGTTACAATACTTGCTTGTTGAAATGTCTCCGAAAACACTGACTGTAATATGACATAATACACGTGTACATGAGATCGAAAGTGATTACCATATAATATTAGCAATTAAATATACAGTAAGTAGCACCTATCATATTTCTACTCTAAGGCAGCTTATACACTATCGACAGATTTATCTTAATAGAATATTTACATTTTTAAATATGTGTAATTCACTTATTTATTGAGTCGTTCATAGCCATTTGCACTAATTGATCGATAAACGATCAGTGAGGTTAAGCAGCGTTTGGCACGCTCAGTCTATAGATGGGTGACTGAATAGTGTTATTTGACCTGACCATCTCCTTGCTTCGGTGGACACTCAAAATCATCAATCCCGGTTGTTGTCATAACACGACAGTCGTTAAACTAAGTTGGAGGCCTTTAATCGGCTTGAACAACTATGACACTAAGTTGGCAGCGAAGAAGAAAAGAAAGAATAATACTTATTTATTGTATTATATTGTTGGCGCAGTGGCTAAACGATAGGCTTTCTGCGCTCCGTGTTACTGGTTTGATCACTGTACGGAACAAATATTTGAGTGACCTACAGATAGTTGTTTCGGGTCTGTGGGATTTATATCTGTAATTGTACCTGTGGGTATATAGGTGACGTCCTAGACACAGAAATTAGGAAAACCTTTACAGTAAGTTGTGTATATATATAAAATGTCGACTAGAAATATTATCACAATTTCATAATAAAAAATAACTGAAAGAACGGTAATAAAATTAAACATTGTTCGCAGTTTTTAGACATTCTTTTTAGCAGAATTAACTATCTCAGTAATGCTTCTTCAGACAGAAAGAATTTACTCTGGAATAACTGCGATCAAAAACATAATTACGCCGCACGTTCTTATTTTTTTCTCATATAATAAACATTCCCCTTTACGTATAAGGTGAAACCTAATATCGTTTCGTTTATGTTCGTATCATATAACACTTAAACAATATTAACGTCGCAGGTGTGCTGAGGTAATCAAAGGGCAGGGGTGCTCCACTCACTCTCTCTCACTACAAATAATTTGAGTATTATTAGGTTCCCAATTCGCTGCGGTTGTAATAATGACAAAATGTTGACGACACGCGACAATTTGGGGTGACGAAGGCTTATATTACAGTATCTCTAATATGATATTAAGTATCAATCTCTCGAAACTTTCCCTTATTTGAATTTAAGATAAGATTATTTCCAGTGTCAAAGAAACCTTTACGTGTAGATAATTTTATATTCTTTTCTGCACACAATATTTACAGATTGTAACAATACAAAAAAAAGTTGATGTAGATAGGCGAGCTTAACTCAATATTGAGTTCTCTTACAGCAAACCTTTGAGTGATAGAGTAATGTGTTATTTGTGTTATATGAGGATCGAATTAAGTGTACATCAAGAACGAAGCATAACTAAGTATGAATACATTTAAAGTAACATTAACATACATAACATATTAGGTATATGAATAAAGACGTACTCAGAAAATATGAACATACAAAACAAAATAATACATACTTAGTTATAGAAATATATACAACAATACATACATACTATTAAGTCATTTTGAGAGGAAAATTCAGTACGGGAAAATCAATCTGTGAATAGCAATGCATAACATGTGATGGCATGATTTAGCTATTGGCTATCTACGCCAAGGAATGTAGATTCGATTTGAACACGAATCAAATATTTGTATGGCCTACTTCTTGGTGTTCAATGTGTCCAACTTAGAAACAAAACACTAGTACACATTATAAAACAACACTTTTAAACGTGTTTTACTATGATGAGTAATAATCACGAAAACCTAAGACTAATATGTGAACCAGTACGGACTGGAATTCGCTGAAAGAGTTCGCCGAGTGGAGTGCCTAATGATTAAGCGTGCCCGGCTTCTAACATCGACGAATTTTCTGAAGAGGTAGGAGGCTAACAACATCATTCCAGTATGTGTACGGATATCACCGGAGTAAGACATACTTGAAAGCGCAGGCATTCTACATCAGGCAAGTTTAATGTCTTTGAACAATTAATTCTAAATACGCGTTGTATACCGTTTAAAAGTGTTTTATTATAATGTGTGATAATCGCGAAAACCTAAGACATTACTACGCTAGTACACGCTAGACCATAAATTCTCTATAATTGGTATAACGGGAGCTTTTTACCGTTAAATGCTTCCATATTAAGTTGTAGAAAATCCTGTTTAAAAAAACTGTGTTCCAGGTTTTTTTTTATATAACTTGGAGACGAGACGAGCAAGTCGTTCCCCTGGTGGTAAGCGACATGCCTGCTCGCTGCTACGCAGGACTAGTCTTGCGAGGCATCATACTGCGCTCGTCACCTACAGATGTAAAGTTATTTAGTCTCTTATACCAAATAACTTTTTATAATACCTTTCTCTCTAATTTTCTTTATCCTTACCCCGTTATATTTGATGTTTATTCGTATATTTTATCATCGTTTTATATATGTAATATTTATTGTTATGTATTTTATATTATTATGTCTAAGTAATATTGTGTATGATATATTGTACACTTGACAGCCCAATATCTTTCTCCTTTCTTCCTGTCCATCCAAAGGTTGTCTGGAAGAGATCGCCCTGTGCGATAAGACCGCCCATTGTACATGTAACTTTAAAAATATTTATCTCTATGTACTATGTGGTGTACAATAAAGAGTATATAAATAAATAAATAATTTCACTAGTAGTAGTGCCCTTCTAACCGAAGCACAGTAATGTCTAAAGTTTAAACACTACTGCTAAGCGGCGGATATCTAAAATATACTGTAATTTTAATACTTCTTTTCTTTATTCTTTCTTTCTTTTTTAAAAACGTTGCCCCCCATCTAGGATTTCTCCTACGACACAGGAGTTGCGTTTACAGACATAAATTACACATACAATACACCCAGACCCGGAACAACTACCTGCAGATCATACAAATATTTGTTCCGTGTGGGAATCGAACCCACCACCCCGGAGCACAGCAGCCAACTGTATCAGCCACTGCACCAACCGTGCCGTCTATATTTCGGACACACATCAGCCCATAAATGTCCACTTCTGGACACGAGCCTCCCAATCGTAACTACAATGAGCGGATACTGCCATGATCACAACTCTTGGCAGATTGGTGATCGCAGTATGTTGTTATTACCACACGGGCGCACGCTACTGCACATCCTCTTGATATCAACACTTAGTCGCATTTTACAACGGACAGGGATTTATTTATTTGTTTGTCTAACTGTACAATTAAAATAACATTCTAAAGATAAACATAAACTCGTTCAGTTTTACCGTACATCAGTATTATGGACTATACATTAAAGAAACCAAAACATAAAAGTATATTATGTATGATGATTAGTACAACGAAGATAGATGCCAAATAATAATTACGAGCATGTAAATGAGCGAACATAGGTAACCGCGCTGTACGTTTGTGTGACAAAGTGTGGTGGAAAGAATTGAAGTTGATACAGGTTGTTCCTTTATGTACGATTTATTTATTTATTTATTTTACTGTGATTTACTTATATGTTAGGCTACTTGGGTATTTTTATTGTTTAATATTAACATATTGTAAAAAAAATTGTCTTAACAAAAATTTATGTTCTTACGAGTTATTTTGTCTCTTAAAGATTTTGGTAGATGGTTAATAAGGTAGGGTACTATGTATTTTAATGTTCTCTTACCGTGTAAATTGGTATATTTTGGAAGTAACAGCTTCGCATTAGTAAACACTACGGGTCCTATTGTCTATCGATGGTCTATTCTTTGTCGGGAAGCACACGGAACTATATATAATCCAAAAGAAGATTAATATAATCGGCTAAGGTTATTTAACCGAGTGTTTCTTGCTTTCTTCTTACAGCTTTTGGCTTGTAATTAAGTAAGTCCGGAATTTGTTTCAATATTTAATTATCAGTCCAATCAAATCGGCCCAAGATTAAACTAAGCATTTCGCTTAAAACTAATTATTGGATCCACGAAGGGTTACATAATTCCTGTTATAAATGTTTTTCAATTATTTCCCTTACTTAATATATCAAATGTTTTATTTGTGTCAATTTTAATCCGTGGCCAAGTTGAAGGAATACAATGAAAGGAGGACAAACAATGCAGCTACCTATATAACAATACAATATAGAAAATGTAAAGGGTATTTCATTATTGGGCTTTTTCGTGTGGCTAACAATATCACCACCCCATCTCATCCCACGGGTGTCGTAAAAGGCGACTATGGGATTAGCCAGAGGTTAGGCAACAGCGTCTTTCAAGTAGATTTATAACTCAACTGCGATCGCCAACCCGTTTGCCATTTGCTAAGCGTGGCGATTATGGCAAAATCCCCCAATGAGCATACAAAACAAACACATACCAGTCGTTGTGGCAATCTTTGGACGGCTTCTGTCCAGCAGTGGACACTATTTGGCTAAAATGAATGAATAGTTCAAAAAAAATCTTTCTTTCCTTCCTGGTACCTCTTGTATTCGTATTGTGGGAGTTCGCTACCAGTATAAGCAGCCCGAGTAGAGCGCATTAAGAGTAGCATTTGATTTTACATATGTATCGCACTGCATTTATGTTCCACTAGACATAATTATGTGCTTGATTGCATATTGCACATATGATGTTTCAGATATTTCTTGAACGAATGCAAGTAGAATATTGATACTGTTTTATTTAATATATTAGTGTATTAATAGGTAATATAATAATAGTAATCCGTGTGGTGTCCGGATTAAGAATATAGCACCACTCCATCTCCTCCCGTGGATGTCGTAAAAGCCGACTAAGGACTCTAAACCAGAGGGATGGGCAGCAGCATCCCTTCTGTGAAATAGTAGTCATTCTGCGCTCATCAACCTGTCCGCCAAGCGTAGTGAGTGTTGGCAAATACCCTCCAAACTCATGACACAATTGTGGAAATCTGTGAGGGAGGCCTTTGTTCAGCAGTGGACGTATGGCCGATATGATGATAATAATAGTATGTGCTAAGGTTGCATGCACGTTGCACGTATGTATACCACACTTATGGACTCTGCACGTAGCACGTTATTTTCTTAGATAGAATTGTTCAAATAAACGCAATACATTCGATTCAATAAATGGTATTCGCGTAAACTTCAGAAAATATTATATAAGCACTTAAGGTCCCATATCAAAGCTGACTTCAAATATAGATGGGTGACGAAAAGTTAGGTCGATAATTATGTTCTGTTGACCAATTTAGTCCGTGTTTAGCAAGTAGTAGAAAATTTTGAAATGCTTAAAACTGACATTGTCGCTAACACTATTATTGGAACTGAAAATGGGATATTTACCATGCTAGTTTACCCGTGAACATCAGCGCCGAAATTTTAGAAACTCATATTAAATAAAGAAAATGGTAAATATTTAGTTTTCAGCTCTAATTAATAATGACTGTGTATGTGAATTTAAAACTTATAACGTAGAAATGGAAAACATATTCTGTAGACTAGCGTGTACTGAATACCGTGTATTGGATACCGTGTACAGAATTCAGCTGACCAGAACTTATGGGGAGTAAATTTCTCGACTTTTGGGAGACAGACAGACGTCCTTTGGGAGATGCAGAGAAGAGACAATAAGGTGCATCAACAAAATAAAAGTAAGACTTCATCATTCATGAATGAAGCCCACTGCTGGACACAGGCCTCCCCCAAAGATCTCCACAACGACCAATATGGCTGTGTTGTGGGCTCATTGGGGGGTTTTGCCATAATCGCCACGCTTGGCAGACGGGTTGGCGATCGCAGTTGAGTTGTTAATGTACTCGAAGGACGCTGCTGCCCATCCTCCGGCTAATCCCTTAGTCGACTTTTACGACACCCACGGGAGGAGATGGGGTGGTGGTATTCTGAGCCGGCACCACACGGTATATATGCTAATATGTATACTCACATAAATATTGCATGTACATATTTACATTTACTGAATAAACATATATGCATATATAATAAATATGTGTAACTAGAAAAAAAAGAAACAAAATCCGAGCCGAGATGCATCTTGAAAACTTGTGAAAATTCTAAGTTTTGGACTTTCCCTCACTTACACCTTTAAATTTTGTTCCTCATCCACCAAAAGCATACTTCCGGCTTTTTGTATCACTTGACCCAGTTTACGCCATCTTGATTGGTCCAACGATTGAACTATGGTTGTAACATTCGATGTTTTATTCGCCTGTATTTTATCATCAATCACCATGCATCGCGTTCCAGTGCATAAAAAAGCTTTTAGCGGTAACAAAGGTGGACACGAAGTTGATATAAATATGTAATGGTCAGGTCAGGTCAGCGATTTTAGCGACGTATTCTTCAATGACAGTAATGAATTAATTATAATGTAAGAGGTGCGATGCAAATATTGTTAACAAGGGAGGCTTTATAATGAAGTAACCTCATTGGTTAGATAGATTAAATAATGTGGGTGTAGCGTGTTGATGTAGATAGTTCGTTTGGGTGAAATCTTCCAAGCCAAATATGAACCACTTCCTCTAAACTTAGGTCTTTGAAATTTTTCATGTGTTCTTCTTGTGATAAATATAAACTAAAATGATAAAAATAACCTGATGCTGCAACCGGGATTGTCTCATCATAAGGGCACTCATCAACGGTTAGTAGTACAAACACGGAACTTTGCGTATACTTTTAATTTTGGTAGCTTAACATGGTCTCTTCCACGATCTGATGCTGCAACCAGGATTGTCTCCTCAGGTAACTCGTCAACGATTAGTAGCATGGTTATGAAACTTTGCAAGTTTATTCAGTTCTGATGACAATACACTAAAATTATAGAAGTTACCTGATGCTATAGTAGCCAGGATTGTTTCCTCATGAGGGCACTCCTCAACGGTTAGTAGTACAGACACGAAACTTTGCATATACTTTTAATTTTAATAGTTAAATATGATCTCTACCATGAACTGACGCTGCAGCCAGGGTTATCTTCTCACGAGGAAACTCCTAAACTACCAGTAGCATGGACATGAAACTTTGCATATACGTTTAATTTTGATAGCTTAACATGATCTCCATCATCAACTGATGCTACAGCCAGGATTGTCTTCTCACGAGGACACTACTCAACGGCTAGTAGCATGGACGTGAACCTTTGCAAAACTAAATATGAACTTTTTACCGTATGTAGTTCGGTAAGATCTAGAAAAACATGGTAGAATAATGCAGATGCCTATTCTTACTGGCAATTACTTGCAATTGTTGCGGCAACACATAGAATCTTCATTGAGGCAAATGACCAGACTTGGAAACATCTCCATCGAAAACGTAAACACTAATAAATAAATTAATAGTACAGTTTTTTTTTAAATCTATCTAGTATTTAAATGCTCGGAAAAGAAGAAAATAAGCTTTGTAATAAATCAAAGCAAGCCCATATTTTATGCTGAATTATTATTATTTCCAAAAGCTTGTCGCGCGATGTGTAAGCAAAATGTAATTTAGCAAGTTGTTACCTACTCAAATGTAAACCGCACGTTGTTCAATCAAATAATATTGTTGCCATAACATATCGCGTGACAAGCTTTTGGAAAGCAAATAATTCAACATAAGATATGGGTTTGCTTTGGTTTATTACTATGCTTATTTTCTTTTTTTCAGAGCATTTAAATAAAATCTTGTTTTAAAAAAATATTTTTGAACGATAAATTTATTTTAACGTTACCTCACACTCGGATTTATTTTGTGTCGCGAGGCGTTTATAGACAACTACCTGCAGATCATACAAATATTTGTTCCTTGTGGGAATCGAACCCACGACCCGGAGCGCAGCAGCCGACTGTATCAGCCACTGCACCAACCGTGCCGCCCATTTATTTCATGTATCAGCCGAAGGACGTCCACTGCTGAACAAAAGCCTGCCCATAAATCTCTACAGCGACCGGTTGCATGCCAGCCGCACTGCCATCATTAACCTAAAAAGGCGTTAACCCTCAGGTGGTCCTTGACTTTTTAATGCAAAGTGATAAAGTTTAAAATTCTCTGTCTTCCTGTCTAAGAACCATAATTACATTAGTGATAGTTCCAGAGTTAAAACACTATAAAAGCCGTCGAGGTAAGGTTAGCGACCTTTAGCTAAATAAATTACTGAATAATGATTGAAAATAGTTTTCTGAATTATTTTTCGGCTGTTACTTGAAAACTACTTTTTGGGCTTAACAGCCTTCTAGTTATAGGACGGCAGCGCGTCTAACGACTCCGAAATATCTTTACCAGGTCTTCTGTTCATCTCGTTGGAGGCTCTTATTATCATTATCTTACGCAAAATTATTGAAGTCAAAAGATCCATTGGCTGATATGATGATGATGATGACCAGTAAAGACTAAGTCAACCTCGAAGTATTCACAAATCATACACACAATTACCCTAAATAATATTGTATGTACTTACAGCATTTACATATTCTGTTCAGGTTCAGATCCAACGGGGGACGCTCAGTACGATCGGCCATAACTATTCATTATTTCAGCCGATAAACGTCCACTGCTGGACAGAAGCCTCCCCCAAATATTGCTACAACGACCGACTTATTGCGGGGTTTAGCCATAATCGCCACGCTTGGCAGACGGGTTGGCGATCGCAATTGAGTTATAAACGTACTCGAAGGACGCTGCTGCCCATCCTCCGGCTGATCCCAAATACGACTTTTACAACACCCACGGGATGAGATGAGGTAATGGTATTCTTAGTCGGCACCACACGGCACGCCATTACTATTGCCATAATTGATTTGTCATCTTTGAGTGCCAAATTATTGTTTATCGAACTTTCAGTCCAGATAATCAATCATTAGCTCATTAAAATCTCGTATTCAATTTCGAATCAAAATAATGAGATAACTGTATTGAAGCTTACTGATTTGTCCAAAAACGGTTTATCAAGTTTTGCCATCTGGGACTCAGCGGCCAAGGAGAATAATTAATTCACGACAGAACCACAGCGCGTGAAATTTATTTCGGGCCACGTTGGATTTTATGAAACGAATCCTGTCATATTATGGCGTTTCGGTGTAATATAAAATTGAGGGCAAGATCAACACGGTCTGATTGTTTTATATTGCGTTTCGCTTAGATGTTTGAATTTTTATTCATCATCACGGCCGAATGAAGTCCACTGCTGGACACAGGCCTCCCCCAAAGATCTCCACAACGACCGATATGGCTGTGCTGTGGGCTCAATGGGGGGTTTTGCCATAATCGCCACGTTTGACAGATGGGTTGGCGATCGCAGTTGAGTTGTTAATGTATTCGAAGGACGCTGCTGCCCATCCTCCGGCTAATCCCTTAGTCGACTTTTACGACACCCACGGGAGGAGATGTGGTGGTGGTATTCTGAGCCGGCACCACACGACACGTTGGGGGGGATTTTTATTAAGAAAATCTAATGTGTTTGTACCGTCAACAACACTTCTACAACAGCCTTTAACTTACTTCTTAAATGCATTAGTGTAATAATAACTTATTGCTATTAAAAAGCAAATATTTTTGGATATATGGTGATTATTTGCATTATGGGGATGTGAAACATCTTATCATAATGGATGCAGACGGACCAAGCGGTATACAGAAAAACCTAAACTGGTAAATTTTCTACAATATGGCACTTTTCTACAATTGTAGCTCGGGCACTTGACATGTTTACAAATCTGCACACTTGCGCATAAGTCGCTATATCCGCCAAATATAAGTTATTATTGCTGAAAAAATCTCTCCGCAATGTAATCGTGCGCAATTTGCGCTTGAAAATGGTGAAACAGTCTTGAGCTGCCGTACTGTAAGTACGACCAATAGGTCGGGACATAACATTTGGGCACTTGGATTTTAATTCCAGTTTATCATTTAACGTTAAGCTTAAGAGTCTTTAATATATTATTTGTATCATGTCCATATGTGAAAGACGACGATTCATGTAGATCACTGGAGGATGCTGTTAGATTTTTTATTTGAACTAGACGAAACATACACCGTAGAATTCAATCCCAAGCTCCTTTTTAATAATATAATAATAAATTCCTTATAATGAAGAAACTACCACAAATATCCCCACAGCTCTCGTGAAAGCAAGTAAGCAGCATTCGCCCATATGCTGATAATCTCCGACTGCAAAAATTTGATTTCCCTGGGGTAGCTGAACCATTCTTGTAGCCATTGTGAATACTAGCAATCTTTTAAGGACGTCATCGTCATCACGTATCACAAATAAAATAAAATAGTAGATTTTTTTTTTAAACTTTACCCCACTCTTGGTTTTCTCCTGTGTCGTGGGTGCGTTTGCATACACAAATTTCATATACAATAACACCCAGAGCCGGAACAACTACCTGTAGAGCATATAAATATTTGTTCCGTGCGGGAATCGAACCCGCGCCCCGGAGCGCAGCAGTCGACTGTATCAGCCACTGCGCCAACCGTGCCGTCGTTAGTGATATAGGTAGATTCTGTTATTCTCTCTGATCTCATAGATAAAAATACAAGTTCAATATTTTTGTAATGCATTGTACTTTTGATATCTACTATACCTATTTTAAATGTATGCCGCAAAGGTTATAGAGAAGGAATCAATTCAAACTTATATATATATTACTACAGATCTATACTCGTACAACATAGACAGTAGGTACCTAAGTAAATTGGCATCACTCGAAGCTAGGTACAATAGGATACAACGTTGTTCGCAGTTACAAGTGATGAGTCCATCAAAAATAAACAATAATTCTAAACACTATATTTTCCATCAAACGAAATTTTGTCCGTGTAAAATTACTAGAAAATTGAAATTCACATTAAAATTTACCGTAAAGCTTGCTGCTACTGGTCTATATGCTTGGATTACCAAAGCTTCCGAGTAATATGTAAACAAAAGGGCTTTCAAACAACTTTCAATGAATTTCTCCCGTGCAGTTTTTGATGCCAAAATTTCTCTGGAAATTCTTTAGTTGGCTCAGTTCTAACGGAGCACCAGGATATTTTTCAAGAACATCCTATATATAATATTCCGGCGAAGAAATATCTGCGCATCGATCGAAATAAATATTCCAGTTTTCGTTCAAGGAGTTCAAATATTTTAATAATTAAGCTGGGTTCTACGAATCGACGTGATGGAGTTAAATTAATTATAAAATATGGAAGGCAAAAGGGTGTTACTACACCCTTCGGAATTTCTCCTATTACATACTAATAAAATAAATTAATTTATTGACCGCTTTATTATGTCCTATTAGACAAAATAATAAAGTTATAGTTATCCCATAATGTACATTTTCTTTGATTCCGTGTTCTGACGGCATGGTTGGCAGGGACTGATACAGTCGGCTTCTGCCCACCGAGTTGTGGGCTCGATTCCCGCATGGTACAAATATTTGTACGATCTGCAGGTAGTTGTTCCGGGTCTGGGTGTATTGTGTGTGGAATTTGTATTTGTAAACACAGGAGAAATACTAGTGTGGTGCAAAGTACTAAAAAAATATACAGAAGATATAGCACCAACCTATCTACATCCGTAGAAGTCGTAATAGGCGAATAATGGAATCTGGACAGCAGCATCCCTTTTGTAGAACAGCAGCCTTTCTGCGCTCACTAGCCCACATGCGTAGCGCGGTGAGTACAGTACGTTTATGGAGTTGGCCTTTGTTCTGGACGTGTTTTGACTGATGTGATGCATATTTCTTACATGT
Source organism: Diloba caeruleocephala (assembly GCA_947459985.1). Taxonomy (NCBI): domain Eukaryota; kingdom Metazoa; phylum Arthropoda; class Insecta; order Lepidoptera; family Noctuidae; genus Diloba; species Diloba caeruleocephala. The sequence continues at coordinate 7,079,314 of OX381607.1, forward strand.
TGAAATATTAACTTGAGAGATCGTAAACACTTTCGTCGTACGCCGTACTTGTCGTATACAGAACTTTTGTTAAAAGGTTTAAATTAAACCAATAATTAGTAGTCAAAATAAAACTCTAGATACACTGAGTACTTTAATTCCAGAGCGGGCACTCGATGTTATGCCACAAAGTTGCCCGCAAACTTTTGATGAGGAGAACTTTCAGCAAGTCTAGAAATACGGCGTTTTATTTTTGTTTCTTGTGAATACATATTGTAATGTCGAGTCTCAAGTTGCAGGCTGCAATATGTAGGTATATTTCTAGTTGGAGCTTTAGATCAGTATATTTATTCCTGTTAAGCGGCAGACTTTAATTTTAGTTGCCGCGTTTCAAGATGTAGATTGCTTTTGGATAAAAATGATTAAGAAACTCTGTGGTTACTCGTTTTAAATCATTATATGTTACCATATTCAAGACTATATTGTTCTCGAAATATAGGTTATGTGAGGAGGATGAACATTACAATGACAGTGCAGAAAAAAGAGTTAACTTTCTAAAAAGTCTACACTAAACTAGATTATTCAAGCTTATGATTAAATTGTCACGACAACATTAGGCTGCAGAATCCTAACAGATGGCACTCCTTCAAGAGCATGACGCATTCATTATAATAATTTATTAGTGATGATATTATTATTAACGCTTATCGTACCGTATCGAACACAATCTTCTAAACTCAAACTCAAAGGTTTTATTTCATATAGGCCCTAATAGGCACTTAAAAAAGTCAACAGTTAAGTAGCACAGTTCGGAAAAGTCGATCTTAAGGAGAAGTGCTGGCTTAAGAACTAGGGTAGTACTAATATTGCTACTACATCAATTTACAATTCGGCTACTCACAGCTTTTAGTTGCTGTAGGAGGCGCGACGTATCCTTTTCAAAATAAGAAAACAAAATGATATCCTTCGTTAACTGAAACCTCTTTTCCCAAAGTCCATATTTCAGTTGCTGATGAGCGAAGAACATAAACCTGCACTGCTTTCATTGTATTTTATTTTATTTTAAATAAAAATCATGAGTAAAATACGGAGCAAACACACGCTGTAACAACGTGGACAGGAACAAACGATCCGCAATCATGTACTTGTCTCTCAACTGCTGCACAAACTGTAATTTTCACTCGTGAAATATCAACGTGTCTGCATGACTATATAGTACATATAATAATAATATCATTTTATTTTCTCCTCACAAAAACTACTGTTAACATCTACTACATTATGTGCGATCAGCACAAGGGGTAAAAACTTCCCCGCTTTTTGATCCAGTATTTGTGAGGAGCTGGTGTCTGATGTAGGTAAAGACCCGTATTACAGATCACCAGGTCCCCACCCCATTTATACAAAGTACATAATCAAAAGTTAATATTAAACAATTTTAAATAATACAACATAAGTTATACAGAGAAAATACAAATAAAAGAGGTAATGTGTGTTGCGTGTACATATATGTTTAAACGTAATGAGAGTTTATTTGAATGTATGTGTATTCTAAGAGCGTTTGTGTATAGTATGCGTGTATGGTGTGAGTTCTGTGTGTATTCGTGTGTATGTGAAAAACAAAGCCAGCATCTATATAAGTAGATTTTCAGTAGTTATATAATCTTGTTTTTGCAACCAATCTCTGACAACCAACTTACATTTAAATTTTGGAATTGAGTGATTGGACAAAATTCTGTTTACTTTATTATAGAGATTACAACTCTGGTAGCAAAAAAAGTGATGGGAGAAGCTTGTATTTAGTGCAGGTTTTGTACAAACTCTGTCTTTTCTACGTTTTTTAGAAATATTATCTAGCTCATATACCAGCAGAGAATGTTGTTTGATGACAGTATTCAATACAAAAAGCTGGCGAACAGTCAACACATCCCACCTTTGGTATACGTCGAAAGTGGGATGGAAAAAAGGTAGAAAGTGACCTACCTTAAGGAGGGCTCGCTGCGCTCTTTCGAGTTTTAAAAAGTGTGTTTTAGGAGTGCCTCCCCAAGAGGTAATGCAGTATGTGAGTTGAGACTGACAAAGTGCAAAATACACAGTTCTTATCAGTTTCCTGTCTGCAACATGGCGTAAATTTTTGAATACTGCAATCAGTTTGCGTGTTCTTGCAGCAAGCATATCAATGTGAGCATGGAAGCTTAACTTATTGTCAATCACAACGCCTAGATATTTTATTGAGGTTGTGCTTAAGAGCCTGGGACATAAACAGCTGGAGGCATGAGGGTTAGTGCAAGAGTGGGAAATTAAGTTACGTGATGAGTGATCAGTATCCGTATTCTTTAAGGAGAAGGTAACGTATTTGGTTTTGTCAAGATTTAAGGTCAAAAAGTTTTCACGTAACCATCCAGTAACAATATTTAAGCCTCTCTGAGCACTCAAAAACACTTCGTCCCAAGTATCTCCACTAAAGAGCAGAGCAGTGTCATCAGCAAAAGTGACTATTTTGCCCTTAGTCAGTTTTAGCAGACATAAATCGTTTATATAGGCAAGGAACAAGGTGGGACCCAAAATACTACCTTGTGGAACTCCAAATTGTACATCTACTTCATCACTGATTAAGTGTTCAATTTTAACACACTGGACCCTATTTTTTAAATAATCTTTAAATAATCTCAGCTGGATGCCCCTAATACCGAGATTCCAGAGTTTTTTCACCATGAGTGAGACAGAAACTGTGTCAAATGCTTTGGCCAGATCTAGGAATATTGCTATAGTTTTCTTCTTTCTATCCATATTAGTTACAATATAGTCCGTTAACACATGAACCGCATCCATAGTAGATTTTTTTGATCTAAAACCATACTGTGCATGGGACAACAGATCTCTACCTTCCAAATAATTGACTAATCTTTTATTAATAATGCGCTCCAAAATTTTCGATACAGTAGGAAGAATAGATATGGGTCTATAATTGTTGACACAGTCTCTGTCACCATTCTTATAGACCGGGTGAATTCTAGACTTTTTAAGAGCAGCTGGGAAGGTTCCAGTTGAAAGCGACAAATTACAGATATAAGTAATTAGTGGAGTTAAAACATCCCTGTTTAATTTTAAAGCGTCAGCTGGTATCATGTCCAGCCCTACAGCACAATCACTTTTCAGGCCCGCTATCAGTGTTCCGACTTCGTCATGATCTGTAGGTAACAATACAAAAGAATGTAAGCAACGTGTTATCGTGCATGTTTTCTCCTGGGTGTAATTTGTATTTATCTGTTCTGCTAAGGTTCTCCCAACATTGGCAAAGAAAATGTTAACATTATTTATCGATTGCTGAGGATTATTAACACAAATTAATTCTGATGGCGACTCTTTCTGTTTAACCGTATAAGTTATCTCTTTGACAGCTTTCCACAGTTTTTTGTTATTCTTACCAGCACTACTTAGTTGAAGTTTCTCGTAATCCCTTTTTACCTTCCTCAGAATAGATGAGCAAAAATTTCTATACCTTCTATACGTTATCTTGAGTGTATCATTATCAGGTTCCTTTTTTAGTTTTTTGTATAGATTATCTCGGTTTCTAAGGCATTTTAGAATACCCGTGGTTATCCAAGGCTTTAGTATCCTCATTCGCCGAGATGTCTTAACTACTTTAGTGTTCGTTCTTATTATTGAGCGAAGTGTGTTTAAAAGAAAATTTGTTGCTTCGTTGGCGTCTTTGATCGTATATAACTGGTCAAAATCCAATTCATTTAAAACTTTGGTTACTTCTGTATGATTAACGTGACTTATAATTTTTCTAGGTTTAGATAGTTTAGATACTTGTTGAACAGTAGTTATATAAAGTGCAATACTGTAATGATACGTGAGTGTTGTTTGAATAACAAGGCAACGTGCTATCAACTTAGTCCTTAGTAACACGTGGTCTAGACACGTTTTACTATGTGTGGGGAGAGTATGGGCAGGTAGAATGCCATGAAAGGCTAGCATGTCTAAGTAGGTCGAGAGGTTTACATCTGTACTATTTTTTCCAATATCAATATTAATATCACCTAGCACAATTATATTTTGCACTGAGGTATAATTAAGTAACTGATTGTTTAGGGATTGAAAAAAGTTATTTAGGTTTTTGTATCCAGGGGGCCGATAAATTGCGAAAACTACTGTATTATTATTAGGTTTTATAATTAAACAATTTGCATCTGTTAATTGGGCTTCCTCAACCAAGATTACTAGGTCCTGTCTAAAATAGGCAACAACCCCTTCATTTTGTGTGATATTTTTGGTTGTGGCAAAATGATCATAGCCGTTCATGGCAGGCACAATATTTGTGGATGGCAGCCAGCACTCAGTCAAAACTATACAGTCCCAATTTACACCAGTTCTCTCGAGAAGCGGTAATAATGCTGAGATATTACATTTTACGCTTCTGATATTTTGTTGTAATATTTTGAAACATCTTCCAGAGTCAGGTACCAAAGTTTGGCAATCTTCCGCGTTACAAAGTACCGATTCAGCTATATCAAAACTGTCAATTTCATCTTGTATATCATTTACTTCACTGAATTTTATTCAAGAGGTTATTGGCAGGGTAGACTAGAGTGAACAACTTCATAAAGGTTTTATAAGATGCCAATGTGACTGCATTAGAGTTAGGATAGGAATCAATTTTAATGTAACTAGAAAGTACTATATTTTCTTTTGTAAAAGGTAATGTAAAACGTAGGGCTAATCTGAGTATACTAAAAGGGTGTGTGTAAGGTTTGTTTGTATGAGAAATGATTGTGGTGTAATATGGTTGGTAGAATAAACCGGTTTTCCGGATAATATGAAGTTTGCTTACTAACGAGTGACAAGTAAAAATTATATCTGAGAATAATAGAAAGTGACAAATGCTTAACAAATAGAAAATTACATTAAAATTAAAATTAAGACAGGCCCTGCAGGGCCTACGTGCGACACAGGTAGTTAGGCATGCAACTAACTTAAGATGAAAAAACAATACGTTTAATTTATCTAGTCAGATACATATTTTTAGATTTTCCAAGTCCTCCTCATTATTGATGCGCAGGCGAGGATCGTTGGTTTTACGTCGAAGGAACACTTTTCCATAAGATGTCCAACAGCTATCAAAGTTATTGTTCTTTGCAAAGATTCTAGTCAAGTAGTGTAGCCGTCTGGTTTTTGATGTCAGAGATTCGTCGACATAAATTGGCTTTATTGATCCATCTAATTTCAAACTTGCTGTACTTAACCGTTGTTCAAATCCTTTATCCTTATTATAAGACCTGGTAGATTTTATCAGATTTTCCTTCTTCATTACTGAGTTGAACTCTACTATAATCGGACCACATGGCTTATTGTTTAATTTCAATCTGAATACATCACGTATATCCGAATCTTGTATAGGCTCGTTGATTATTGTACCAATTATTTTCGTGAACTCGACCAAACTTTGCTTGCTTTCCGATTCCATCGCAGGTACATTTCTGAACTCAACAGAGGTCGCTCGCGAGTTTTTTTCGAATTGTTCTACTTTCGACTCTAATGACTTTATGCGATTTTTGTAAAAGTTATTTTCCTGTTGAAGCTTGTTAATGTTACTCAAGATATCATCATATTTGTCGGAAAGTACACTCATCGAGCTTTTGATGTCATTATTTTGTCCTGCTATGGCGTCCATGGCTGACTTTAGAGAATCGAACTTAGCGTCTTGTTGAGTTTTCAGCTCGTCAAACATGCATATATATGATGCATGCATATCATGAGTAAATATTTGTTTATTTCCAGTTTTAAATAGAATCATGCCCTTGTAATTTTCGGCATAGAACTCGTGACCACGGTCAATGCAACTTGATCGAAACGTCGAGGTTAGTCAAAATATTATTTTGATATTAATCTGTGCGCGAATAAACCCGATTTTTATCTTAAAATAATGTATTCAATTTGCGAAAGTTTAAGAAATCACTATTGCCAGTATCACCACCATTGGCAATTTGATGAGACCGGTAAGTTATTACTAGCGAAGAAGAAGAGTCTAGGGAGTAGTCCACTCGTGACCAGGGTCAATGCAACTTAATCGAAACATCGAGGTTAGTCAAAATATTATTTGGATATTGATCTGTTCGCGAATAGACCCAATATTATCTTAAAATCATATAATGGCAATATTATTTATACTAAAACTACTAAAATTACTGGGCATAAGAAACTCAATAGCTAATGTCTCGAGGTGCGGAGTGTGGTGCCACGTAGGCCAGGTTCTGGGTAGTATTCAATTCAGTTTAATTCAGTTCAATTCAGTTCAATTCAATTCAATTTGTTTTATTTGCTTAATATGGGTAGGTACAAAAGGTGATACAAATATAAAATAATAATAATCATCGCCATATTACGGCCCGCGCCATGCAACATTTTAGAACAATTATGTTAAATTAATTATTACATATTTAATTATATTACATTTATAATTTACATATTGTCAGCCTTACTATACTTGAAGTACAGGAAAACGAGCCTTAAAGTTAAAAACTGTCATCAAGATTCAATGTATTTTCCATGAGCAATTTCTTGAGTTTACTCTTGAACATATTATTATTAGAAGAATTATAAATTCGGAGTATTGCAGTTGTAGTAGGCCTCTAGTCTCATCACTGGGTAAAATATGTTTTAAAAAACACTATAAGTACAAGCTGGTATGCAACTACTATATAGATCTATACTGGTTGAGTTATCGTACCAAATGCGTAAATTTATCTTTATTATATACCTTAAATATTACTCCCTCCTAAAAAATAAAATTACACTCAACAAGCATATTCCTTATTGAAACAAAAGATGCTGAAGCACATACAAACAGCATTTATCCTCATGAATATATGTATGTGTTCGCTCCACTTGCGAACACTGTTTAATATACTAATAATATACATCTTTTGAATAGAATAAAACCAGAAATATTGTGCACCACTTTTGCTAAAAACATTTCAGAAATTTTTCTGCTGCAGCACTTGATCGTTCATGTCTCTGTTAGACTCCTCTTTATGGAAGCTATTGATTTAAAAGAGGGTCATTTTCACAATGAAATTGTATTGGTATGATAGCTCAACCAGTATAGATCTAGATAGTAGTTGCATACCAGCCTGTACTTATAGTGTTTTTTTAAATTATATTTTACCCAGTGATGAGACCAGACGCCCACTACAACTGTAATACTCCTAATTTCTAATTCTTGTAATAATAATTTGTTAAAGAGTAAACTCAAGAAATTGCTCATGGAAAATAAAATGTATGAATATATTGATGACAGTTTTTAACTTTAAGACTCATTTTCCTGTTGTTTAAGGATAGTAAGTTTGACAATATGTAAATTATAAATGTAATATAATTAAATATGTACTAATTAATTTAACATAATTGTTCTAAAATGCTGCATGGCGTAAGCCGTAATATGGCGATGATTATTATTATTTTATATTTGTATCATCTTTTGTACCTACCCATATTAAGCAAATAAAATAAATTGAATCACTAAAGTGGCAACGAAACAAACGGCGTAACCTATGAACGCTTTCATCACCAGAGGCCTCACTCGTGTACTGCCGTCCATGTAAAAATCTTTTCACATCCTTTTTGACGAACCCCATGCTGTAGTATCTCGGGAAAACCTGGGTCGGGAGCTGATTCCAACGCCTAATAGTGTGCGTGAGGAAGTTCCTTTGAAACCGTATGGTACGAGACCATTTAGGTTTTACCATTTTAGTTTAGTTGGCATGATATCAAACAATTCCTTAGAACACTGTCCGTTGTACAAGCCGTTGAACACACTTAATCACTTTTGAAACATTGCGGCAAGTCACAAGATATTCTAGTTTGATATACAAAAAAAAATGAGATCAATGTCGTTGTTTGTATTTGTTTTGTCGTCTGTGCTCTACCTTATATGTATACCTTTGCCAGATCTATACAAATTTAACATAGGTGCTTAACCTAACAAACTCCATATAAGTGTTGAGGGTAAACTCAGCGCCCTTTCCGTATAAAGCGACATCAATCACAGCTGTCAAAGGCTCAAGGTCAACGCCAAAGGTGTTCAGATGACGTCATATGAAACGTATCACATCAGGGTTGTCGACCTTTTTATGGAGTCTTGTGAAAGGAACCTTTGGAATGTGCACTTATTTTTTTCGATCGTTTCCATTTTACGCGTGAGTGAACATAGCTAGAATAAAAACTAAATTCTGTCTATAAATTTGTAACATGGCCTTGGATTTTAAAGTCGCTTTGTTGAATCAACAAAAACATAATTTCAGCTCAATAAAATTGAATTCTGGGCACAGGCATCGCAAAGATCGCCACATCATTCGCCGCCAAGCAATAATGTTTAAACATAATTGTGTTGCGGTTTAAAGGGCAGCTAGTGAAATTAATGCGCATAAGAGACTAAATAACTAGCGTCTCAAGGTGACGAGCGCATTGTGGTGACATGCAGGCCTAGATCTGGGTAGCACTACGTTGTTATGAGCAGGAATGACGCTTACCACAAGGCGAATAACCAGCTCATCTCTACATTAAGTAGTGTGAAAAAATCTTTGCTCTTTATTTATTTATTTTGTTTATTTAATACTTTATCCACTAAAACTGTACAAAGGCGGACCTATGCCATTAGACATTTTATACCAGTCGAAATTAGTGTGATGGAGCGACAAAACATGGTAGATGCACAGACAGTGTAATATGTGTGTGTAGTTGTGTCATGAACGTTCATGGTTGTGGTCTAAACAATATGAATATTCAGCAAATATTCTATTTATTTATTTATTTCTCACCACAATAATGATAAAGTTATAGTATTATATAAAAATATAAATTTACTGTGGGAGAAAATAAATAAACAAACTATAAATAATAATAATAATAAATAAACTATATCATCATGTCTGCCGAATGAAGTCCACTGCTGGACACAGGCCTCCCCCAAAGATCACCACAACGACCGATATGGGTGTGTTGTGTGCTCATTGGGGGGTTTTGCCATAATCGCCACGCTTGGCAGACGGGTTGGCGATCGAAGTTGGGTTGTTAATGTACTCGAAGGACGCTGCTACCCATTCTCCAGCTAATCCCTTAGTCGAGTTTAACGACACCCATAGGATGAGATGCCATTAGATGGTATTCTGAGCCAGCACCACATGGCATTATATATGGATAGTGATAATAATGGAGAGGCTTTTATTATGGACATATTATATACCTAAAAAGCCTGAGCCGATAACGAGTAGATTTAATCGATCTTCCATCCATTTGTCTTGTTAATTGAAGTGCAGTGTAACTTGTCCGACAATGATTGCTCTTGTGGATATCATGTTGGCAATAGCTAAGCGGAAATCGGAATATCGGAAATGGAGCTACCTTATCAACATTATTATCATCATCATATCAGTATTGTCTTAGGTTTTCGCGATTATTACACATTATAATAAAACAATGACATGACAGTCATCCTGCGACCACGAACCCTGCAAAGTGTTCGAAACGTCAGGAAAAACAAAAATCAATAATACACGCGATTTAATCCGTTTAAAATTGTTTTATTATAATATCATCATATCAGCCAAAGGATGCCCACTTCTCCTCTATCCACTTCGTTGGAGGTCGTCCCATGCTGCGTTTTCCGGTGCGTGGTCTCTATTTGAGAACTACAGTGAGCTATGGAGGGAGCTATGCTTGGTATTTCTCTACAAGATCGAATCAGAAATGAGGAGATCCGTAGAAGAACTAAAGTTGCCAACAAAGCTGACAGGATTAGTAAACTGAAGTGGCAATGGGCGGGGCACAGTGCTCGTAGAACTGATGGCCATTGGAGCTAACGTAGACTAATGGCAACTATTAATTAATCGAATGGGCGTTTAGCTTTATTATTATGTAAAGTAACGCTTTTGTTTTTTATTGGTTTTATAAAAAGTATTCCTTTTGGTGTCCGGATTAAGAATATAGCGCCGGTTATATCAACCTAAACCTTATTTTGCCTTTGTCATTTGCGCTACTCACAAAACCTTCATGAATTTATATCACATGTATAGATGTCATGTTAATATTTTAGAGGACAATTTTATACATATAAGTACGCATTTGTCTCTATTCTAACTCAAAGGCCCTTTACAACGCTTTATCGTGCGCTCAATGCAAACTGCACAGTAACGGTTGAATCCGATACCAAACAAAGGCATCTAGGTTCTTACGAGTGACAATGCTCTCGAATGCTTTGTTAAGTGTGTAACACTGGCCTCGTGCATAAGTAAAGCTATTTATAAAACTCAATAATAATAACCCCATGCATTAAACTATATCAGTTTGAAAAACATTGCTTGTTGTGTTATTTTCTGAGTAACAAAGATATGAACAGTAAAGACAATATTCTTAAGTTAAATTGAAGTGAAATATACTTTGGGCGTGATAAGAATAAAATTAGAACGTCAAAATTGAGTACAACGTTTTATGTGTAATGTTACTGACGCAAAAAGGATGGAAAATATGTACTTGGCCAGAGAGAGAAAGAGATAACTATATATTAGAAAGGGACAAAGTGTGTGCGCGTATATGCGCTCGGCCTTAAGCATGATCGACGAATCAATGTGCTGTACATATTTCAGCAGCGAGTATTATTTTTGTTTTTTAATATCTATTGGCAAGCATAGCCTAGTGGTAAAACGCTTGCCTTCTATAGAGGAGGACCGAGTTCGATCCCGGCCCGCAACTCTGACTTTTCGGAATCATGTGCGGATCAGAATTTGATTTATCATCTGCGGTAAGGAAAACATCATGCAGAAATCGGCACACCTGAGAGGGCTTCAAAGTGTTCTCAATTGTGTGTGTAGTCCGCCAACCCGTACTAGACCAGCATGGTGGTCTAAGGCCTTACCTTTCTCAATTTAAGAAAAGACCCGCGCCCAGCATTCGCGCAGTAATATTATGTTACGAATAGGTATATTCAAGCATTAAAAAAATTGAACCCCTGCAGGTCAGTACATCAAAAGATCCACAAGGGTCGAGGTGTGTTCGGCAACAGCTGATCCCGACACTGCAAACCAGAAGGATCGGCAGCAGAATCGTTTTTGTGGAACAATAGCTACACTCACCAAACGCCTAGCCAAGCGTGGTGAGTACTGGCAAATTCACCCTAAAATGTCGACACAAATTGCACTTGAATCCGTTCAAACGTTTGACCGTGATTGGGAATCGAACAAACAAACTTGACTTTAGTGTGTCATAATACTTCGGAGTACATAATAAAACTACTGGCGAAATTTGGGGGAGACTGGTTCTGGTTGATTTTTGGGAACAAACAGACCAACAATTACTCTTTATATAATAGTAAGGTAAGATACATTTTACACCGGTTTCAAAATTACACAAAAATTTACTTGCGAGTACTACTCGTATAGTCTGGCAAAGCTACCGTCCTCCACCGGTGTAGGAATAATGGTAACACCGCAAACAATCACTAATAACATCTGCAATGTTCATAAATGCCACGGCAGAGTAAGTTTTGTCAGACTAAGCAAGTAAGCACAGACCAAACACAGAAGGTAGCTCTGCATTGGAATAATAAGAACACTGCAGTGATTTTGATACTTATTGTTTGACAGACTAAAATTTTATCCATTGTATAAAACAAATCAAGAATCAATAAAATTATTCGACAGGTAAAATAAGCTCTATGTCCTCTTCAAACTTCTTGCGCTGACTGCTTCTTTTCAGTTTTCATTAGACTTTTTAAACGTTTGTATGTAAAGTGTAAAGACTTTGGATATTTATTACTTCTTTTCCATTTTCGCTATCTCTTATGGCTGTATGACTCACTTTAATTTAAGGTATGCACACACCAACACCACTATGTATATGTCAATCAAGTCACCAACAGATAGCATGCAGCTTACAAGTCTCTGAGCCTAAAGCCTTTGTTACAGCTACCAATTGTCTCAGTAGCTACAATGAAATATTGAATTGCATCAATAAGGTTTTGTGATGAGAAGTTTATAATAGAGGTGTAGACTATAAATAATTTCAACTTAATAATAGTTATAAAACATTTGGAGGGGAGGCTTCTGTCCAGCAGTGGGTGTTTTTCGGCTGAAATGATGAGATGGCTAAATAAATAATCAATTATATAAGTAGGAAAACTCAGGGGGAAGACTTTGCTCAACAATGAGACAATCGGCGCTAAATATAATATTGTTATCGTTGAATTTTGTGGAAGAGGGGTACAATAGGCGTGGCTATCCCCACGCGATGCAGTCCTCACCCGAACCGAGGAGGGCAGCGCACACGCCACGAAGAGCTCACTTTGTACCGGGCACGCGCAGCGTTAACTTGTAAGGCGAAACTCTTGTCAGTTTAATTAAAATTGAATACCTACATGCTTTGATTTAATAAAGTTCTTAAATACTTAGTTAATATTAATTGTAATTGTTAATGCAAATAAATCTTGTCGTTTCGATTGTTTTTTTAAATAAAAAGTTAGGACATCGCTAAAATCAGAAGTGGGATAGGGCTCTGTAGCCTGTCCGCATTTGGTTGTGCCGGTGATAGTTAGATTAACCTTCTGTTTATCTTCAACAAGTAATTTTCCGTTGCTATTTAAATATGGCCGACAGACGCTTGACAAGTTTCGGAGATCAGCTCGGGATGATTCTGACGCGTCTAACTGCACTAGAAAGCACCGCTAATGTTAACGCTGCACGTGGTACGGAGATATTGGCACCGCTTTATGCTGGCGCGGAGGCTGGCCACGAGCTGGACACTGGTGCTGTGGTGGCGACAAGCACCTCAGCAACCGCCACTTCGCTGTCGCCGCCGCCACCGCCACCAGGGTCCACGCGAGTACAAGTAGCACCGGGGCTACCACGTCTAGCCTGGATACTACAGACAGGATCATTGTAGCGTTAAGTGCACTATCTAAAGTAAGATCTAACCATTTTTACATCTCTAACTTTGATCCGAATGTGAACGATATCGATTCTTGGTGCGATGAAGTGGATAGAGCTCGCGATTTAAATGGCTGGGACGATAATGAGTGCCTATCTAGGATTGCCAACTGTCTTAAGGGTGACGCCAAGTCTTGGCTCCAAGAGTGGGTGACTAATGACCGCAGCTGGTCAAATTTTAAGATCGAATTTAAACCTTTGTGCTCACGACGAATCGATATCGCGAGTATTCTGTTTAATGTGATGAGCACGAATTCAGACTGTTATCCCACGTATGCCGATTATGCAAGGCGTTCGTTATTACGCTTAAATATTGTTAAAGGTCTGAGCAATGAATTAATAGTTTCAATCGTTATACGTGGCATGACCGACCCTCACATTCGTGCAGTAGCAGCAAATTCTAAACTGTTGCCCAAAGATTTGGTAGAATTCTTTTCAAATTATGTGAAATCTAGCTCCTCCCGTGATCCTGTGCGTAATGCGCGTAATTATGTTGATCGAAATTCGCAAAAACGACCATTTAATAATCTCTGTTCCAAAAACAATGTTTTTCATGCGGTGAGGTAGGTCATGCTCAAAGATCGTATCCTAAGCGTTCGAAAGACGATAATTCGTGCAATAGCAGTAGTACAAATGACGATACTAGTAGCACCAGTGCGCAACGAGTAACTAAGATGTGTTCCTTTTGTAAGAAACTCGGGCATGATGCAAGTGCGTGTTTCGCAAAGCAACGAACAAGTATGTAGCAAAAAGAAAAGTGGATTTTTGTCGTGAATTAAAGGGTAGTTCCACGCATAAATGTTATCAGAGCGTACCTACTGATGTTTTAATAGATAGTGGATCACGTATTTCTTTAATATCTGCGACAATGCTAAAGCCTTTTAATTGTCACCAAATACCGACATATCTATTGCGTGTCATAGGTAGTGTGAAGGTCAGAATGTAGAATCTACTAGCTTGTTACCTTGATTATTGAATTCGATGACATTTCTTTAGAAATACTTTCTTATTGCTACTTGTATGAACGTAACCGTGATCATGAACGGACTTGTTAAATCAAAGGGTTGCGTATGTGTATAGGGTTAACAAACTACTCTTGACGGCGTACAGACAAGTCCTCTAATGCGAAAGGTGTGTTGCAACTTGCATGTCCAATTGAGTGAGCAACCGTTCATTTGTACATCACCTACGGGTGCACAGCGCAAAAAATATTATTAATGATTAATGAATTTAAAGATTTTCTGATAACTGGTACTGCCTTGTCAACCATTAATACGGGAGCAACATACCGGTTCACTACAGACCGTACAAAGTATTGTCTAGAAGATTGGCTATTAGATACAGATGCATAGATACATAGAGCACATTTGTGGCTACAGAAGTAGAGTATCTAGGTCGAATAAAATACTCAAGGTCAGGTCAGGCCGAGTGATGGAAAGGTGCAGGCTCTGGTTCTCTTGTGTCCACAAATGTGAAGCAAGTCCGACGATTGTTAGGGTTTCAATTAAAATAGTTAGTTAGTTAGTAATACCGTAGGTTTCTTTAATGTCACACGCTGATTGCTTTAATAGAAACCCCATTGATGTTTGTATTATTGATAAGCCAAAAATTAATCCAAATTGCAGTCTGCCGATGAAGAGGCTCTCACATTGATAGATAGGTTAAATAACAATGGGTTAGATCAGTCTCGCTATGTAATTGCCAATGTTTTGTTATATCACAAATGCACTACCATCAGTCAAGAAAGAGACCAAGTTACTTGGTTTTACTCATAAAGGGCATACGTTAAGTTTACTGCGCATTTTTGATGATTAACATGATCATATTAGCTTTGACAAGACTATTTACCTCGTATTAGACACCTACGTCATTTTTGGTTTCCCGTGTTACGAACTTTGGTAACAAAGTATATTGGGCACTGTTGAATTTGTATTTCATCGAAAAGTGTACCAAGGGCACCCCATGAAACCAATATCGTCATTGATAGAACCCAACTCCCCATTTTAGTACTGTTAATTTAGATGTGCTGGGCATACTGCCAGAATCCAATATCTTTAAATTTGTCCATAATTCTAGATGCCTATTCAAAATTTTGCCTACTTTATGCAATCAAACGACGGAATTCTGATGAACTGCCATGAGTGATGAAAAATGCCCTCTCCTTATTCGGGATGCCTAAACTAATAGTATGTAACCGTGGCCGCACGTTTGAAAGTACTCTCTGATATGGGTAGTCAAATCCATTATTATTTTATGCGCTTTAAAATAATTCTTGGTGTTTGTCGCTAAAGCGGCTCAGATCAGTGGCAAATTAGACTCCGGGATGCGTGGCCCATACCATACCGCGTAATAAAATTGTTGCCCCATAATCGCTATGCGTGGTTCTTATATATATATGGCAAAACCACTCTGGTCGCGTCAATATGGTAGCGTGGCGCAGGGAGAACCACATGAGTCGTGCGCAGCATTTTTCAACAGTTAGTAGAAGTTTGCTTATTGTCCTGTAATGCTACGCGTTGTAGTATGTATGTGATGTCACATCACCCTTGTTTACATGTTAACTGAGTCATGTAAATTATTGTTGCCGATATGTTAACTGGGTCATATCGCGCTTGTTTACATGTTAACTGAGTCATGTAAGCTGTTGTTGCCGATATGTTAACTGGGTCATATCGCGCTCGTTTACATGTTAACTGAGTCATGTAAGCTGTTGTTGCAGATATGTTAACTGGGTCATATCTTGCTTGGGTGCATGTTAACAGTCGTGTAACCTGTTGTTGCCGACATTTTAACTGGGTCATGTCGTTGTTTTGGTAGGCATGATAACTTGGCCATGTCAACCATACTATACTCTGACACCACACACACCGACATGATAACTTGGCCATGTCGTTTGACCTGTATAACCTAGCTTAACAAGTGACACTTCACAAAGAACACACAGGAATGCTTCACTATAACATTATTTATGCAACTAATTGCTTGTATACTTGGCCGTTTTAGTTCAAAGTTGCCCCTTAAGTCAGTAACCTTAAGATACTTTCGTTATTTAATTTGCAGCTGATGACGAGAATGGCTATGAAGTTCCGAATGAAAAAATCTCGTTGAACATCCTCAAGCTGGACCCTGCGGCAGTAGCAGTAGATGCTGCATGTTGCACCAACATTGAGGCGGACGCGGACGTCCACCTGTCAGGAGAGGCCGTGTTATCGTTGAATTTTGTGGAAGAGGGGTACAATAGGCGTGGCTATCCCCACGCGATGCAGTCCTCACCCGAACCGAGGAGGGCAGCGCACACGCCACGAAGAGCTCACTTTGTACCGGGCACGCGCAGCGTTAACTTGTTAGGCGAAACTCTTGTCAGTTTAATTAAAATTGAATACCTACATGCTTTGATTTAATAAAGTTCTTAAATACTTAGTTAATATTAATTGTAATTGTTAATGCAAATAAATCTTGTCGTTTCGATTGTTTTTTTAAATAAAAAGTTAGGACATCGCTAAAAATATAATAATTAATTACAAAACGTTCACGACCTACAGATAGCTAAATATACTCGTATATTCAATTATATAAGTGTTAAAACTCAGGGGGAGGTCACCATATCAGCTAAAGGACAGCCACTGCTGAATAAAGGCCACACATAGATTTCCACAACCATTTGTTGTATCGTATTTGAGGGGGCGGGGGGGAGGTATGACTTACTAGTACTCTCTGTGCACTTCGCAGGCCAAATGGTGAGCGTAGAATGATTACAGTTGTACAAATGAGACGCTGCTGGCCATCTCTAGAGTATCTTAGTCGCCTTTAACGACGTCCATGGGAGGAGATAAAATGAAGCTATATTCTTAATTCTGACATCACACGAAATCTATATTTTACGTATTTACAAGACGTTATATACAAGACGGCTTTAAGGTATGGGGCACCAATTTTTTAAAGAAACCTTAGTATAATTTTTTTGTAGCATCACAATTGTTATACTGACGCTTGACGCTTGCTACCAGGCGAACGACTTGCTCGTCTCATCACCAAGATGGATAAAAAAAACATTAAAAGGAATGAAACCTTGAGACTATCAAAATTGTATTATTTCATAGATTTTAAAAAATGATAAGTTTTGAAAAAAAAAACCTTTTGAAAACCAGGCTTAAACATTTTGAGCGTATTATCACGGCATGTTATCGCGGTTCTGGCAGTTCTTTAACTATAGTTCCAACTTTCCCAACTTCCCGCATTATTTAGATGAAAAGTTTAGCTGGTTTCATTATTAAGTAGCGAGATAAGAAAGTGACTCATATACTTGTTGTTTCTATGCAATGTAAACCTATAAGCTCAGAGGTAAGTAGTAAATTTTAATTGCTATTTGTTACCTACGAAATATTGTGCGATAATCTATATAAATAAATAAAATTGAAGTGTCTGTTTATAATGTAAAAATAACAGCTTTTGACTGAATACATGTGAAAGTATATACAGTACCTACAACAAAAAAAGCCTTCCTTAATTTTTTTGTTTGTCCATCTGTCTGTTGGCCTGTCTGTCTGTCTGTTTTTTTTGTTGCTAATCTCCAAAATGGCTAGACCGATTTCTACGGGAGTTTCAGATAACTGATGCTATAGGGAATAAATTAGGCTACTTTAATTTCAGAAATATAATTAGAGTTCCGCGCAAAAAGAATGCCATGAAATCCAATATATATACATGTCAAGTGTCTGCGCCTAAGTACTCTCAAATTCAACTTCTTTTAAATTAAACGGCGGGTGAAACCGCGGGTCCCAGCTAGTTTTGTAATAAAAAGGATTCAATTGATTTTGCTGTACTTAGAAGCAGAGAGCATAGCAGAAATTGGCAACACGGTGACGTCTCCGTGAGATGACGTGAGCAAAGTTGTTATCCGGGAGAATTTAAAGATTAGCGAAGCAATCTGTTTTGTGGTCTCAAACATTTTAAACCAGCACAACAAGTCTGTCGGTTGTCAATTATTAGTGATCTTATTAATTATAGTCCAAACCTTAGGAGTGAACACTAGATTGCCATGAAACCATTACCATGTTTCATGTTCTCGGGGATCTGCGGATAGTTGTCGGTACGAATCATGTACCATGAAGCTACGTTGTAGGCTAGGCTTGTGCAAATCCATCTTATATATATTATAGCTACTAAAATGCTATGAAAGCACAAAAATAAATCTTTTATTTTTATTAATAACTATAGTGATTGAAATTTGAATAAAATAGAAAACACTTACTAATTACATAATTACCAAACTAACTGAAAGCATTAACGGAAAATTATAAAAAAAATAATTATAAATTTCCTACACATGTTAACTTAAACTTATCTAAATCCACAATGTTTTACGAACGCTACGGGCTACGGTGTATCTACGACACGCTACGAATAAGTGCTACATGAAATGTGTTCACGACCTGCTTTCACTGATTTTCCTACAGTAAACTTTAATTTTAATAGTTTTGTTAACCGTGGCACAATACTTCGCTCCCTTAGTAGTGAAACAAGGTAAGCATTCTTAACAGTTCATTCGATACACTCTGAATAAATATTATTTACATAAATGTAGTATAATCTGGGAAATATAGGCAGAAATAGTTATAGTATAAAATGTTGCATCTGTTGTACTACTATTCTTTTTTTGCTACCCACACCCCTCCGCCCCGCGTGTGGTGCATGGCATTTGTTTGCCGTGTCGCCTCTAGTACGTAGTGCATTATACCTCAATGATAACAAAGTGATCTTATAAGAAATCCGTATTTCCATTATGCGGTACGAAAGGCTAAAATATAAATGAACGTTATACAGGTCCTACAAAACAGTGAACTTTATTTTAAGGGGACAATCAGTTGGTTATAGGGATCGCTTGTATTGAACAATGTTGTAATTTTTTTATATTTTTATTTCTCTCTCTCTCTCTCTCTCATCAGCCATACATCGTCCACTGCTGAACACAGGCCTCCCCCATAGATTTCCACAACTGTGTCATCATATTGGGGGGAAATTGCCAGTACTCACCACGGTTGGCAGGCGGGTTGGCGAGCGCAGAAAATCTACTGTTCCACAGAAGGGACGCTGCTGCCCATCCCGCTGGTTGAGAGTCTCTTAGTGGCCTTATACGACATCCATGGGAGGAAATGGAGTGGTGCTATATTCTTAATCCGGACACCACACGGACAATATTTATATATTTAATTTAATTATTACAATATATATGTTCCACTATTTATTTATAGCAACGCGTATTCTTTATTTATGTGCGCATTAGTTATAAAAATGTGACAAAGGGATTTTTGTGAATAATGTTGTGTTTCAGACAATTAACAATATATATCTATCCCTATTACCTTTTTTATATTAAACTGGTGTAAATACGTCATGTACTTCCTCTACCCCGAGGAAAGGGTGGAAGGGCATGCCGGAATCCTACCGGCTAAAATCACCGGAGCGGTCATCGTCAGCACCAAAGGGGCTCTAGATCCATAGTAAAATCAGACTATTATCAGCCTTTAGGTACATTTCGGTGGGAATGACTGCAAGGCGGTCACCCTCTCTAGCGGTGGGAAGACGACTGTAAAAAGGCCGCCCTCCAGGCATATCTCAAGGGGGATTGTAAAGGATCCCCTCGGACCCTCAAATAAACGCTATCCCTATAACCTACTGATTTTATCCCCTTCAAGTAAAGTTCACTATTTTTGTAGGACCCTGCATAGTAATAATAGTTTAAAACTACAAACCACGCTTTACAAACCGCCTCCATCACAAGATCAGTTTTAAGGTATCAGATTATTATATTGACATCCGGATTACATATACTTGCAAAGTTTCAAATTAATGCGACAATCAGAAGAAGGTTAAAATCGACTTCTAATATTTGTTTGCATAGTTTGTTAGAAGTGAAGCTAACAAAAGCGTGTTAAACAAGAGGTAGATCCAGGTCTAATATGAAATTAACCCATTTTCAGCATATTAGAAGTTACGTAGTTGTACATAATATTTTTAATGTATTGTAGTTATGATTCGACTCAACCTGATATAGCATGACAACTACCAGCTTTATATTTCTCACTACACCTCCTCAAAATAACATAATGATCCCGAAGTTTGAAGTTGATTGGAATACCGCTATGCATTTCTCCGCACACATTCCTCTTCGTGCCGGGATTAGCGATACGTGACATACACCACGTAGTCACCTATATAATAATATACGGCGACATAGCCTTTAGATTATTTGAATATGTTATCACGCACAGTCTTGCTTGCTTTTCGTTGTTCATTAACTATAATAAGATAATAAATTATTATTATTAAGGGCCGAAGTAGAAAAATTAGGTACTCAAAGAGAATAAAACATCTGTACAAAAGTCTGCGAGATTAAGTCGCGTTTGTGGTGGCATACCTTCGATGGGTAACCGTTCTTTACACGTCAAAAAACCCTTCGTTTCGTTAAGTTAGGTTAGATTGTTGATTATCGGCTCTAGTGTGATCGTACGAGGACCTGAGGTGACCCCCCTTGGGTGCCGAAGATGACCGCCCCAGTTGTTATAGCTGGTAGGAGTCCGGCATGCCCTTTCGTCCTTCCCCGGGGCGGAGAACGTTCATGTAGAATTTCCACTGGAGATTATTAAAAAAAGGTTGTTGATGATAATGATGGTGATGTACTTCACGATATACACATACGCTGTAGACGGCTACAGCAACACCCTAGCGAATGGCTTCCGAAGCCGAACTTGGGTCTAAACGTTTAATCACAGAGACACCTGTAATTGTCCGCTTATTATTATTATATATAGTGCTAGCAGAACCGTAGGACTGTAGACCGTAGAACAGAAGTATGGGTGGTAGAACTTGCGCTGGATAACCATGACATTAGTACATTTTTGCTTAAAATGGTAAAACTAACCAATATACCATGCAGGGCAACCTAATATGTTAAGGGGAAATCTATTAACAATACTCTCTCCAAGTTTAGAAAAATGTTTTGCCGAAAAACGGTACTTGCCTATAGCCTATAGAGTAACTCCACCGATATGAACAAAGCCTTTGATGCACAAAATAAATGCGTCCGAGCAATCTGTGGGGTAGCTCCTTGGATATCATGTAAAGTTCCTGTTCTAACGATTAGGACTACTAACACTACCCTGCATGTACTTATTAGAAATAGTAACATTTGTAAAAATAAATCGCAACCTTTTCACAACTGCTAGTGACATGTATCCTAGAAACTCGTGAATTGTACTACCGAAAGTTCCAAAAACAATGTTTAAAAGAAATTGCTTTGCAATGTGTGGAAGTGTTTATCACACAATACCCAACCACATGAAAGAACTACCATGTAAACAATTTATCAAGAAACTGAAAATGTTTTGGTAGAAACAGAGCTTTATTCTGATACAGATTTATTAAAAATGGGTAATCATCACCAATTACTTAATTTCAGACAGTTCAAGTTAGTTACATGACATTATTAAACTACAAATACAATTGACATTAAAAGTTATATATAATTAGGTTGGCAATGTGCGAGTGATATCTCTGGTGTTGCAAGCGTTCATAGGTTACGGCACTGACTAGATAGGGATACTGAGGTTACGGTAACCACAAAAAAGTTATTGAAACATGATATGACATAATAAATAAAATGGACGTAAGTATATAAAATTTAATAAGTAACTAATGTTAAAAGATAAATTACAATATTACAATAATATCAGCTATGTAGAAGTATAAATTAAAAGTTCCATATTCTCGTGTAGTATAGTAGAATTTATACCGTGACTAGACTATGACTGCGGGATTTTTCGCGCACGGATAAATCAAAACAATATTATTACCAGAACAAAAAAATGTGGTGCTGGTTTAACTACTCGCTCCCAGCGAAGCTAAATATCCATACGGGAGCTGCCAGTAGATACCAACTCTGAACAGATCGAAGAGGAGCTAAGGGTGAGGGAGTACGAGCTGTGCTTCGTGAATTTACCTACCAGTACTTTATATTGCAAACGAGTTGCATTCATTTGCGCAACTATGGTATTCTATTTGGAGTCATCTGAGCACTTGGTCATGGTACTCGCTGATAGTGTTATCACTCCTATCGGTACACTATGCTTCCTCTTTGACTACTGTCAAGGTTACTCTTCGTCAGTTTTTTTGTGGAGTGTGGGGTACTTGGAATATAAAATTTGTTTGTTGTATCTTACCGAAACGATTTTGACACCTGGTCACTCCCTGATAGTGCCATTATATTTCAATATGCATTGCAATTCCACTTTGAATACTTGTTTGAGGCTACTCTTTAACAGTATTTGATTGGGGTACGATGTATTGGATAAGAATATGAACCTGTTTACTAAAGTACCAGGCGCCGTTGCCTTATAGTATTTTTAATTTTATACTAGCAAAATCATTGCCAGTTTATGACGTTGCAACTAGAGCGATCACAGTTGAGTTGTAATTAGTGTACTCGAAGGAGGCTGCTGCCTGCTGTTACGACATCCACGGGATCAAATGGGTGGTACAAATGTTAACAGGACCCACACGGCAAAAAAATCGAATTGGATATATTGGATTGCGGTGATCAGATAGCAGCCGCTCTGTATACAGTATGTCATAAGTACCATCAAGATTTTAGTTAAGCTGAAAGCTGAGCTCAATGTAGTTTGGGAAGGAAAGATCTGTTGTTGATGATTACATTCAAGCGGCCGGCATGTCATGAGCCCGTAAAGGTTCCTGTTGAAAGTAACCGCTGTTACTTTCTTTCTGTTGTTAAAGGTACCGCTCGCCAACCTGTCTGCCAAGCGAGGCAATTATGACAAAACCCCCAATGAGCACACAACACAAACCCATACCGGTCTATATGGCAAATTTTGAGGAAGGCTTCTGTCCAGTAGTAGACGTTTTTCGGCTGAAATGATGATGATGATGAACAGCGCAGTGGCTAAGCGGTTAGCTTACTGTTTCTCACGTCGTAGGTTAGAACCCCGCACGGAACAAATATTTGGTACCTGCCAAATCTCTACTGAAATCTTCTCTATTGAAATTAGGGTGTTTACTTACAGAAGTTTGTTTGACAAACATCTATACACATGTAGGATAAGAAGCCATTCTTAGCCGGCACCATGGGTGGTGCTAACCACCCGTCTCATCCCATGAGTATTATAAAAATTGACTATTAGGGCAGCAGCGTCCTTCCATTTGAAACTCAACTCTGACGGCCTACCTTGGCAGGCGCCAAGCGTAAGGATGATGGCAAAACCCCTTAATGAGTATACAACACAAACTCAAACCGGTCGTTGTGGAGATCTTATAGGGGAGGCATATATCCAGCAGTCAAAGGTTTTGGCTGGAATATATATATGGAAATAATGTATACGTCTACTATACATATAACCACAGATTATTCAACTTGTGCGAGCCTTATACCTAGCAATGCAATGATATAGGTTTTTGTTTTATTCGGTGGCCCGTTCTAGTGTTTCTCATATATCGTGGGTACAGTTTACAGACACACATGCACAAACACCCAGACCAGAAAGAACTATCTGTAGATCGTACAAATATTTGTTTCGTGCGAGAATCGACACGTGGTTCGAAAAGCTGATCGCTTAGGCCCTGCACCAATCATGCCGTGCCGATTTGATTGATTGATTGAATGACAAATTATCGTCATAACGCATTACATAGGACATAATGAAGTAGACCGGACGATTGCTTGTACAGGCCTTGCTGCATTTTGCTTTCCTTTAACTGTTTAAAATGTGTCTATCTGTAACAGTCTATCTGTATCTGTAACAGTTCGTAATTTATAGATAAAACCGAAGTATATTTGTTCCAAAAATAAATACTGATACAAAAATTCCTCGGCTTACTTATGCAAATTCGTGATTTCAAAATAAATAATGACGCTTACTCATTTGCTTACAAAAAGTATAAACAGTGGATCTAATAGTTTTCGTCTGTATCTATTTGTATATCCGAATTTTCAGACAAAAATTCTTCAGATGTATTTGAAAATGTGTAACGGAAGATGATTCATGCATGAGTATCAGAAATGGTTCCCGTATTTCTCTTGCATGATATAATTTAAAAAACTGTGTACTGTATAATAAGAAACATAACACTAGTCCATTTCATCCCGTGGATGTCGTAAAAGCTGACTAAGGGACTCTAAGCAAGAGAGATGGGCAGCAGAACGCCTTGTGTAGAACATTCTGCGCTCACCAACCGGCCTGCTAAGCGTGGTGAGTACTGGCGAAGTTTGCTCAAACCGACAACACAATTGTGGAAATTTTTGGCGGAGACCTTTGTTCAGAAGTGGACATCCTTTGTCTGATATGATGATTATTTACAATATCAGCCTCAAACTGTTTGGCTGCAAGATAATGACCTCTTCTTATGTAGAAAATGAACGAGCATTGTACACCACGCGTGCGCACTACGTGCTGGTGACTTTAGACCATTCGATCCAGATTTTCTCACGGTGTATTACGTCACATAATCAGTGGTGACTTATAATAACTAAGAAAGTAGATCATAATCAGCCTATTACTGTCCCACTGCTGAACACGGGCCTTTTCTTACAACAACAAAGGTTAGGCCTCATTCCACCACACTGGCCTAGTGCGGGTTGGCAGACACAAATTAGGAACGTTTTTTGAGGCCTCATTTGTGTGTATTTCTCCTCATCATCTCAATCTCATCCTCACGATGTTTTCCTTCACCGTTAACGCAAGTGATAATGAAATTCTGATCCGCACATGAATACGAAAATTCAGAGGTGCGGGCCGGGATCGGACTCAGACCCTCATGTTTGGAAGGCAAGCGTTCACTTACTAGGTTATCACTGCAAGAAGCAAGAAAGTATATGTGACATTGAAAAAGGCGCATTGTTACATGACAGGGGAACTCACAACCTTGTGTAGAAACGGGTCTAAAAACTTTCGGGCCACTACGACGACGGACTGTATAAATTGTTTGATGAACTTGTAGCAGCCATTCTCATCATTTCAGGCAAAAGTCGTCCACTGCTGGACACATGCCATTCTCAAAGATAGCCACAACGACCAGAATTGCTTTGTGTTTTGTACTCATTGGCGGGTTTTGCCATAACCAACACGCTTGGCAGGTGATTAGCGATTGCAGTTGAGTTGTAAATGTACTCGAAGGACGTTGTTGCCCATTCTCCAGCTAATCTCATAGTCAGCCTATACGACACCCACGGGATAATATATGGTGGTGGTATTATTAGTGATCACACGTACAGCAGTTTGCAGTTTTTCAATATTCCATTGGTTCAAGTTTCACAAAAGTGATGAAAGATGTTGTTGTAATATATACAACAACATCACTGTTGACGACATTATTGATCAGTATTAAGAGCTATGTACATCACGCTTGGTAAATTGGTGACTTCAGTCTGTTATCAGAAGGACTCTGCTACCTATCCTCTGGATACCGATTTGTTGTGCAGACAGCTGGCTAATCTTTTGCCAAGACCAACACGGCCACATACACATATTAAGATGGCAGATATATAAAATACAATACTATTAGGTCTCCAAATAAATACTTAGGTATTTAAAAACTATAGGAACGTAATGATATCTCTTACATTTCATTAAGAGCAGACATCCTAACGTCAACCTCAAGTTCAAGTGGTGCAGATATATCCTAGACTGGTAGCAGCAGCGTCAGTATGGTATGGTTTTGCAGTCTTATCTCTGCTTACCTGCTATTTTTTTCTCGTTCCCCGAGTCTAGAGGGCCTTTCACCGGCTGCTTCCCAATCTCGGTGGACCGAGTGAGGAAATTCGTCGTCACTACGGGGGGGTCTTGCGGTCCGTGGTCCTCTACGAGGTGCCTGTATGGATGCGTGGGTATATGATGAGACAAGCTCTCTCCGCCAGAGTGGCGAAAGCATGCCTCCAGGAGCGTTTAACAGGCTGAGGTGGCTGGGTCGACGGCACGCACTCTTGATGCGGCGAAATCGCTTAACATTGCAGTTCTAAACCAAGTGCGTTTTTAGGGCCATCACTTTTTTATTGATCCTACCACTCTTTGGAGCCTGGCCCAAAAAGAGTGAGCGTTTACCGGGTACGGTTGTTTCGGTGCGTACCTGCATAGAATAAGACGCGATATCACGGCGCAGTGCCAGCATTGTTTCTGTGACCAGGATATCGCACAGCACTCGCTCGAGGAATGCCCTGGGTGGGCTGCCGAGCGGATGATTCTGGTTGATCGAATCGGGCAAGATCTCTCTCTCTCTGCCAGCAGTAGTGGCTATGTTGGCAGAGCATGAAAATTGGTGTGCAGTGGTCTCCTTCTGCGAGAGGGTCATGCTCCAGAAGAATACTGCAGAGTGGGATTGGCAGAAGGCTGATCCCATACGGAGAAGGACGAGATGCCGCCGGGCTGACAAATACCTCTGCACCCAGGTCCAACACGCCTGAGCCCCATGCCGTCGTAATATGGTGGGGGTGCTCGGTTATCAGGCGCGCGGCGCGTATATAGGGCAATCTGCGTGCTCATAACAAGTGACCCCCGGGAGGCGTGGCAGTGGCGACCACGTGATCGCATGATACAGCGCATAGCGAAGCTTGGGGGGATCCTTTACAATCCGCCCCGAGAAGCGCCGGTGGGGCGACCTTTTTACATGTTCACTGTTAAGCAGTAGTGTTTAAACTTTAGACATTATTGTATTCTGGTTAGAAGAGCTCTGTAGCTAGTGAAATTACTGGACATAAAATACTCAATCACTTATTGTCTCTCGCGCCACACTGCACTCGTCAAGTGCAGTATGGTGCCACGCAAGACTAGTCCTGGGCAGTGTTACAGGCAAACACGCCGCTTACCACCAGACTAATGAATTACTAGTCACCATCTTGTATAAAAAAACATAGAAGGTCTCGATTAATCAATCTAAAAACTCTATATCTAAATTAATGAACTATTCCATGAACTAGCGGCGAGTGGCGTAACCTCTCATACCATCCTGTCAGTTCCGATCCCACGTTTTGTTTTTCCTACCTATTATTGGATATGCGTTTTTATTTATTTTTTCATGCCTAGCATGTCTGGAACATATCCCTTTGAATGACGGGTTTATTTCGAAGGCAAATATGAGGAATAGATTTTGCGACGTCGAACTAGTTTGTGGGTACTTGTGCTAATAAATCTTTGTGATTTATAGCGTCTATTTTGATTGTGTATATTAATGGAGGATATTACCAAGATCTACTAATTTCATGCTTGTTTAAATTGGCAGTAGCGGTGGCTTTTGTAACTATAAAATGTGGTAGATTTATTTAAGCTATAACTGAAAATGAAATAAAAGTTAAAGGAAAAGGACTTACGAAGTACTATTGCGGCAGTAGTTGGTATTGGATTACAGTGAGTGATATCCAGTATTGTGATGGTGAATTGAGCTGAGTGATACACTTCACGGATGGATATAGAACACTGCACATATTTGTGGGAATGATTATTTAGCGGCTAAGAAAACGGTTTCTTGGGCCACCTCTGACGCGGGTAGAAAAGTGTATCTAGTCTTTATTCTTCTGTTGTCCGCTAGCGTAATGCGTATAGAGCGCCACATGTAAATAGCTGCGAAGATTAGCGGCAATAACTGTCCATCCTCTTCCTCTCTCGATTATGGCGATCAGAGAATACGAGGGAAAGGGAAGGAAACAGGAAACGGGTCAAAGCACTCAACCATAACATAAATAGTTTCTAATTGGACTTGTCAGTTAAAGTTAAAAGAATTAATATGAAATACTATTTTCTTTTTAGCTTTTCTCATACGAGCGTAAATCTGAAGCCAATTCAAATTATACTTTTGTATTGCATAATTAATATATGTATTAAAGTATTTACTCTTAACGAACAGATATATTGTTTATAAACGAGCAAATGTAAGTAAGTACGTGATGCTAGGATGCTAAAAAACTAACAGCCAATTAGTACTCCAGACTAGGGTACACAGTTCAGTAGTCAAGACAGATTGTTAGCTGGGAGCATCGCGTACAGAATCAGTGACGAGTGCATCTGTTATGACTATACGCGCTGGGTTGCTGCAAAAATTATTTATTTTCTGTATTGTGCCATTTTTCATTTTTCATTCAGGATTTTTTATTCTAAAAAGTATAGTACCTCAGGATTTCTTACTAGGAAGACGAGTAATAAAAAGAAACCGAAAAAATATGAGGCGCCATATTAAGGTCAAAGGATTAATTTTCTCAAAACGAAATTAGAAACATTTCCCTTGCTTGAAACATTTTTTACACTGAACATAGAATCTTTAACCTTCGAACTATATGCAAATTTTTTACTGTACAGAAATTTACATATTGATATATGTAAATTGTCATGCATCATCATCATCATATCAGGCAGATGACGTCCACTGCTGAAAAAAGGCCTCCCCCTTAGATTTCCACAACGAGAGGTAACATGCCGCTCTCATCCAACGACTCCCAGCGACCTTCGAGAGGTCGTCTGTCCACCTCGTTGGAGGTGGTCCCACGCTGCGTTTTCCGGTGCGCGGTCTCCATTTAAGAACCTTTTTGCCCCAACGGCCATCAGTTCTACGAGCAATATGCCCCGCCTATTGCCACTTCAGTTTACTAATGCTTTCAGCTATGTCGACAACTTTAGTACTTCTACGGATCTCCTCATTTCTGATTTGATCTCGTAGAGTAATACCAAGCATAGCTCTCTCCACAGCTCGCTAAGTGACCTAGAGCTTCCTTATGAGGCCCATTATGAATGACCACGTATCTGAAGCATTGCGGTATTGTTGACGAAAAGACGTTGCGAAGTTTCCCAAACGCTGCCCAGCCGAATCGGATTCGACGATTGACCTCTTTCTCGAAGTTGGATCTACCTAACTGGACAGTTTGTCCCAGGTAGACATACTCGTCAACAACTTCGAGAACAGAGCTCCCAACGGATATTGGGATGGGCACGATATGAGCATTTGACATGACTTTCGTCTTGCCCATATTCATTTTAAGGTACACCTGTTGGGAAACTCTGTTGAGATCATTGAGCATTGTGCTGTGCCGTTGCAGCGATTCTGCCATGACTACGATGTCGTCGGCAAATTGAAGGTGAGTAATATACTCACCATTGATGTTAATGCCAAATCCTTTCCACTCGAGTAGCTTGAAGGCATCCTCCATTGCAGTGGTGAACAGTTTCGGAGAAATGACGTCCCCCTGTCTCACACCTCTCTGAAATGGAATTGCCCCCATGCTCTGTTCATGCACTCGGACCGACATGGTGGCTTTTCTGTATAAGCATTTCAATATTATAATGTACCGATAGTCAATCTGACACCGCTGCAGTGATTGCAGCGCTGCCCAGGTTTCGATCGAATCGAAGGCTTTCTTATAGTCCACAAACGCCAAGCAAGTGGCAGATTACACTCCTAGGTCTTCTGTATAACCTGCCGCAGCGTATGGATGTGGTCTATGGTAGTGAAACCTATTCGGAAACCGGCTTGTTCTGGTGGTTGGAAGTCATCAAACCTACGCTCGAGTTGATTCGTGATTTCATGGGTCATCAATTTTATAATATTTTTTAACTCGAAGGCTTTTGGGTTGTCTCCGCCTTCCATATTTTACATATTCAACAACGATTTTGTGGAACATGTAATTTGATTTTACAACAGCATTTCACTTTAAGAAAGCTACAGTGAAACGCGCATCTGTCGCGAACTATTATTTCTAACTTTTACCACACTTGTTACTGTCCTTACTAGGAATGGAAAGAAACTAGACGAATATAACATCGGCGAAACTTTCCACAAGTTTTCCTGGAGGTCATAAATATAAAACTATGTTTAGATATTTTACTTCAAAGTACTCGTATTCTTTGAATTATTATTCCGTTTCGATAGACTACTTAAAGTTTTTCTTTGAAAGCTGTTATTGACTGCCTTCTAAATTGTCCTCTTCTTAGCTTTTTAACAACCTTTAATATTAATTTATTAACTAATACACATGTTTCTTTTCCTAATTTTAACATACCAGGTGTCGTTAGATTCGTCTTAATTGTGCGAGTAACATAGGGTATATATATAATCTTTAGATATATTAACTGTGAATTTCTGCACTTGAAAAGTAGCATAATAGTTTGAATGTGTAAGATTACATGTTAAGTGTTGAAAATGTTCGCACGAAAGTGAAATGTTTGTATTTCTTTTTGAGAAAATAAGTCCTTTGACCTTATTTTCATGTCTGTTATACGAGGTCGGATTTCTTAAAATTTAGTTGTCTAGTACTTTGCTTTTGAGTAAAGACCAACGGTCTGACTACCTGGTTAACTTCATCGACTGCGGCTTGCGGGAGGCGAACTTGCGACAGTCCATTGCCCGTCCAGAGATAAGCTGGGAACGATAACGTGCGGTGTTCCACGCGTGGCTCTCCAGATGATGACCACTGCGAGGCTGGCCAGTCGCACAAACATCTCAAGAGGATGCAGTGCATATGAAAGCGGATCATGTGCAAGGTAGGTAGGAGCGACATAATGGTGGTTTTAGCCGGGTCCGACAGGCCTCTTTGCTTTACCCAAGGAGAGTAAAATGATAGTCCCACGTTAAAAAAATAAGCCACTACCTTCTTTTCGGCCGGATGAAGTCCACTGCTGGACACAGGCCTCCCCCAAAGATCACCGCAACGACGGATATGGGTGTGTTGTGGGCACATTGGGGGGTTTTGCCATAATCGCCACGCTAGGCAGGCGGGTTGGCGATCGCAGTTGAGGTGGTAATATACTCGAAGGACGCTGCTACCCATCCTTCGGCTAATCCCTTAGTCGACTTCTACGACACCAACGGGAGGAGATGGGGTGGTGGTATTCTGAGCCGGCACCACACGGCACAAGCCACTACCTTGATCTCACTTAATTTTTTACTTTTAGTAGCAGAGTTAAAAGGAAAAATATTATTGTTAATAATCTAATTGACAAACCACGTGCCAGAGACGTTAATAAATTTTAGTTTCGACCCTTTGATATACTTCGACCCTATGCTTTCTTCTAACCGAATAACTCTCGAGATGCTAGGTGGCTGCAAGTATTGTTTCTCAAAAAAGCAGCGATGAATATTGAATGAAAATATATATTTTTCCACCTCGTTTTCCACTCCTAACCTATATTAACGGAAGGTAAGCCATGCACGCTATTCAAGCTAATTATTGAGCTTCACTTCTACCGACAAATAACGCTTGAAATGTGCACTCATCGGGTTTGATTTAGTTGTATTGCACGGTACCTATGCAAATTTTAATGCTCTGTGCATTGAAAATTGCGACCCGCACCATGATATATTCGAATTTCAGTGTATATAGTTGACATTATGATGTTTGTATTGATTCAATGTTTATTGTTACTGGTTAAAATTTACCACTTGCCAAATACTATAATAAAACTTCATGGCATAAAGAGAAGTATTCTACTTTCAACAGCAATTGGTGTTCAATGAGTAGTAAAATAAATTCAAACTTAAATATTGATTGGTTCTAAAGTGGAATAGTCGAAAACTCTTGGTTTAGTATTGAATATCTACATTCGATGTTGGGACGAGCGGTTCTAGAAAAAGTGCCTCCTCTTATGCTTTCTTATATCTCTTGATATTATTACATGAGATGGATTTGATTGTACTCAAGCAATGGTACTCAAGGAAATAGACGAATAATTTAACGCCCTTAGGGCTATGTGTATCATTTACGATACACACTGTTAACACGTTTGTGTAACTTATTAGTTACACGCCGCTCGTTTCAGTCTCTGCGTAATATATAGGCACACGTTCTTCATAACTTTATTAGTCGAAAAAACACAAACTTGTTTTCACAATTGTTCCGTTTGGTTTCCGGCAAAAAATTGACCACCACCTCGAGCCGTGGGTGTCGTAAAAGGCAACTAAGGTTGACATCAAGAGGACGGCAGCAGTTTCCTCCCGTGTGCCAATAACGACTTACTGCGATTACAAATCCCCAGACGTGGTGATTATGGCAGTATACCCTATGACCGCTCATTGTAGTCATCATAAATATAATCAGCTCATTACTGTCCTACTGCTGGTTTTTCTACCATTTCTCACGATGGGAAAGATTAGGCCTTAGTCTACCACGCTGACCTAGTGCGGGTTGGTGAACTACACACACGATTGGGAAAAATTTGGAGCCTTCTCAGGTATGCAGGTTTCCTGACGATGTTGCCCTCACCGTTGACGCATGTTATAATCAAATTCTAGAAAAGCCAGAGCTGCGGACCGAGATCGAACTCAGACCTCCTGTATGGAAGGCAAGCGTTTAACCATTAGGTTATCACTGTTATATAGTGACCACTGGGACGCCAATATTCAGCAATGGATGTTTAAGGGCGTGTGTTCAGACATTCAGAAAACAAATAGCCGGTTATTAATGACTTCGAAAAGGAGGAGGTTCTCAATTCGATGCGTATTTTTATTTTTTTATTTATGTACACTGATTACTCCGAGATTTGTGGACCGATTTAAGCAATTCTTTTTAACTGGTGCAAAATGCATATAAATTTAATTACATTTGATTTTTACCTTAAAGAACGATTTGAGGTCTTGAGTGACATACATTCTAAGATCATCAGAGAATTTGAAATAAACATTCGTATGCATTCAACTAATTTCGTTGACATATCGTTTACCGTTCAAGCTGTTTGACCATGGAATGCATTATCACTTCCTGTGAGACATGCACAATAGCTGACTGTTTTAAAAAAAAATGCGAGGGAACATTATAGGTCACGTTAATTTGATATTCCTTAATAATATTCTGATTTACGGTTTTATATACACATACAATATTTATTTGTATATATAATATATAAATCATATGTTCATTTTTTTTATTGTATCAGTATGTATTTTTTATTGTTATATTTGTGTAATAATAAATGATGTACAACGTTGTTTATGTACACCTAGATTGCCCGTTATCTATTTCCTATTTCGTATATCCATCCAAAGGTTGTCTGGAGGAGATCGCTGTGTGCGATAAGACCGCCCATTGTGCATTGACTATTGTGATCTATTGTTTTTGTTATGTGGTGTACAATAAAGTGTAAATAAATAATATAGAAATACAAACAATATTGATAAGTACCAAAGCCGCATTTAAAATTAAAACATCCAAACCACACAAAATATTTGTAAAGTATAAAAAACACATCTCATTTCAAACATCAAACATGGCAAACCGTTATTTACATATTTTGATGCGTAAATAAATACGGAACAGGCAATTAATTCCTTATTGCCCTTCTCAAGGCTGAAACTCCACGCTACGTGAGGTACTCAATAAGTTCAATCGTAGCCCACACATTATGGGGTATTGCCCGCCTATTGATCTAGTTTATCCAACATTAATTAACTTGATATTCGGCTTCAATTTGCAGAATTGCTCAATTTGATGTGTCTTGCCTTCGATGTTGTAGTTTCGATTCTTCATCATTTTAGCCGAATTAAGTCCACAGCTGGACACATGCCGCCTCCAATCGCCTCAACGACCGGTCTGGGTGTGTTATGTGCGCATTGGCTGTCGCTTGGCAGGCGGGCTAGTGTACTCAAAGGACGCTGCTGCCTATCCTCTGGCTTATCCCATAGTCGCCTTTTGCGAGATGAGATGGGTTGGTGCTAGCCAAGCCAGTTGATGGTAGCAGGCACCACACGGCCTTGGGGTTCAATTCTGGCCTCACATCACCTATTTGTTTGGTCATTCAGGACGACTTCCCACAGTCAATAAAGAAGAATTAAAAAGACTCATAGAAATGGATTCACTACACCTACTCAGGTAGAGCAACTTCCGAGCTCTTTCAATAGAAAGAGAAAAGAATATTTGTGGGATTTGTTATGACTCGGAGTTCTTAGTGTATATTTATTGTAATACTAGTTGATTCACCCTCGCTTCGCTCACGTAATAAACATAGCTTATGTCTATCTGGAAGAGATAAAGATCAATAACAGTGAAAGAGTTTTTTGGATCTGTTCGGTTCCAATATTACCACCATATGAACAAACAAAGACACACTCTCTGTATAATATTACTAGATGTTACCCACGACTTCGTCCGTGTTCCCTTTTAAGGGGATATGGTTAACCATGTCGTTCTTTTTTTTTTTTTAAAACCTTGCCCCACACTAGGATTTCTCCTGTGTCGTGGGTGCGTTTACAGACATGAATTCCACATACAATACACCCAGACCCAGAACAACTATCTGCAGATCATACAAATATATTATATTAGTCGTATTCCACGACATAATCTAACTCTTTATCTTTGCATAGAACCCATGCGGACATTTGAGCGTGATGGAGCTCCAAACATTCTCATATCATACAAATATTAACTCTTGCTTCCAGCACCGAAAAATAGTAAAATGAAGAAAATTATAGGGCGTATATTTCCTTATCCGTTTGGTTTCCGGATTAAGAATGTAGTACCACTCCATCTCCTCCCGTGGATGTCGTAAAAGCCGACTAAGGGACTCTAAACCAGAGCGATGGGTAGCGGTATCCCTTCTGTGGAACAGTAGTCATTCTGCGCTCACCCCGCCAACCCGCCTGCCAAGCTTAGTGAGTATTGGCAAATACCCCCCAAAATGATGACACAATATTTCTTTAACATAGCAATTATTTGGTAATTTTTACTTGCATTAAACAATCAAACCTTGTCATTCATCATATCAGCCAAAGAACGTCCACTGTTAAATAAAGGCCTCCCCCATTAATTTCCTCTATTGTGTAATGAATTTGGGGGGAATTTGCCAGTACTCACCACGCTTGGCAGGTCGCAATATGGCTACTGTTACAAAGAAGGAACACTGCTGCCCATTACTCTGGTTTAGAGTACCTTAGTCACCTGTTCCGATATCCAAGACGGAGTATATATATATATTCTCAATCTGGAAAGAAACACGGAATTACCTACATTACACATTATCCTACCTACCTTTAATTACTTAATACTA
The DNA here is from genome assembly GCA_947459985.1 of Diloba caeruleocephala. Classification (NCBI taxonomy): domain Eukaryota; kingdom Metazoa; phylum Arthropoda; class Insecta; order Lepidoptera; family Noctuidae; genus Diloba; species Diloba caeruleocephala. The sequence continues at coordinate 7,114,295 of OX381607.1, forward strand.
TTATAATACGACTAGCTGTGATACCACGGTTTCACCCGCCGTTTAATTTAAAAAGTTCGTCTCTTCTCGATAATGCTCGGTTCACGTCGGGCGGCCGCCCTCGGCCCTTCCGAGCCACCGCGTCGTATCGCCCGCCCACGTTATTGCCTCGTTTTAACTTAGCGTTCTTTCAGACATTTTTCTTTTTTGCTCGACTCCTAAGAGTCGAAGCGTGATGTTAAATACCCTATAACCTTCCTCAAGAATTGGGAATTGGAATCAAATGCAAAAATATATATTTCAATTTCGAATGGTAGTTGCAGAGATTAGCGCGTTCAATAAAACGCACTTCAGCTTTATTATATTAGTATAGCTTTAAGTAACTCGTCTTAAATAAATCTCATTTCCAAAACAAATCCGACATTATCTCAAATCACCTATATTTTTTTAGTTTCCTACAAAAGTAACTCAATATTTGTTTCAGTATTTCGCTTATTCTACCTACCTGTTGCGTTCTCCTGGGAAGCCAAAGCATACAATCTCAAACCAACTCTGTACGTTTAGAATTAAGGTTGCTATTGCAAAAATTGTTTTCGAATTGATAAAACACCTAACCCAAATGAAACATTGAGTAAACTCAATTTTGTGATGCGTCAAACGATATTACCTTCTATTAAGGCCGTGAAGTCTCAGCACTGACTTTTAAAACTCTCTTATTATGGAACGCCCCAAAATAACAATGTCTGTTTACATTTTTAACGCTCTCGAACTGAAGTTATTACCAACTTCAGTTCGCGTAAAATAAAGAAAATATTTACACCTCCATTGAACCGCAATTGTGTGGGGTTGAATTTTTCAGTGATGCAATACATTGTTTCTGCAAAATTTTGCGTCATAAAGCGGAGCATTTAGAAACGAATTAAGATAGTACCTACATCTGTTCTACAGGTAATAATCTGCAAAGCACTTTGCTTTGCTTCTAAATCATCGGTGCTTTATAATCTTCCAAAAGTTTCAGGAGACCTGGGTGTAGGCTAAGGCTAAGGCTAGGTGAATCATAATACGATTCACGTTAGAAATTACAAAATAGCCATTTTAATGATCAGTTATTAGTAAAGTATATACAGTGAAAAAGAATTGAGATCATTATTCATACCGGCCATTTAAACGTTCACTGCTGAACAGAGGCCTCCCCTTAGATTTTCACAACTGTGTCATCATATTGGTGGGGAATTGGCAGTACTCACCACGCTTGGCAGCTTTGGCGCTTTGGCGCTTTGGCGGGTTGGCGAGTGCAGTGTGGATACCGTTTCACAGAAGGGACGCTGCTGCCCCTCCCTCTGGTTTAGATTAGATGATTATTATGATTTATATTTATGCAGGTATTTTGATGTATGCTTATTGGTGGGTTATGCCGTGAATTCGGTAGTAAATTTACTCTGAAAGATGCTGCTACCCATCATCCGGCTAATTCCAGAGTCTCCTTTACGACACCCACGGGATGTAATGGGTTGGTAGTGTAATGAGGTGATAGCCTAGCCGACATCGCACAGAAAAGTCAACGTGCGAGGATAGAGATCGGGTGGAGACGGATGATTATACATCTCCTTGGTCTACGACCAGACACCCTCCATCAGCGAGAGCAATAAAGCGCGCCTCCGGGGAATTTGATAGGCTGGCTTGGCGGTGCACACTCGAGAAGCGGTGAGAGCGCCTTAGGTTGCAGTTCGCGACCAAGTGCATCGTCATCAGGGCGTCCTGCCGCTCTTCGGAGCCTGGCTTAAAAGAAGCGAGCGAGTCATCTACTGTCTGACGCAGGTTACGGTTTTTCGATGCGTACCTTCACAGGATAGCACGCGACGTCTCGGCACAGTGCCACCACTGTGGAAGCGACCAGAATACCGCACAGCTCACGCTCGAGGAGTGCCCTGCGTGAGATGCCGGGCGGCGGATCCTGGTTGATCGGATCGCGCTCTCTGCCGGTAGTATGTACTGCCACGCTTATGACAATAACAGTAATTCGAAATTTTAGATATTAAGTACATATTTGAAATGTAGACAATCTGTCATTTCAAATGTTAACATAAGCGCGGTAGAGTAGTGTTGGCTATGCTGACAGAGCATGAAAATTGGAATGCAGTGGTCTCCTTCTGTGACAGCATCATTCTGCAGTAGGACACCGCAGAGCGTGATCGGGTGAGGGCTGATCCGGTATGGACACAGAGAAGGACTGGTGCCGGGGTAACAACCACCCAAACGCCCAAGTCCAACGCGGTAAGCCCCTCGCTATCCCTTTATTGCGAGGGGTCGCGGAGGTCGCAGGCGTGCAGATTGGGTAGTCTACGTGCTCATACCGAGCGATCTCCGGGAAGATGGTGGTGTACACGTAGTCACGCCTTGCCGTGCAGCACAGTGCATGACTTCGGGAGATCCTTTACAATCCCCCCAAGAAATGCCTGGGGGCGACCTTTTTACAGTTGGGGAGCAACAGCTAGAAGGATTGACCGCCTTACAGTCATTCCCTCTGAGATGTGCCAAAAGGCGAGGCACTAATGGGTGGCCCTAGTGTGATTGTATCGAGGTCCTAGAGCCCCCCTTCAGTGCCGAAGATGACTATTCAGACGTTAGTCGGTAGGTGTCCGGCCCCTCCATCCATCCCACGGGTGGAGGAAGCACATGATGTATTTCCACCGCGCCACCTACTTGGCACTTAGCAGTTCCATAGAAGGGATGCTGCTGCCCATCCCGCAGGATCACACAAAATTGATAAAAAAAAATATAACTGCAACACTAATTGCAACATTCCCCACTCACAAAAGAAATGATAAACAAACGTAAAAAAACACGAAATTTCATTTCCCCGTCGCTTTGACATGTTAATGAACTGTCAATAGCGTTTTTATGAGGATCGTACATATATTCAAGTGATTATGTATTCTGTGACGTTACCCTGTTTGTTGACCCCCCATCGCCATGACAACCTGTTAGACCTGAACGCTTTATGATCAACAATTTATCGTATCAAGTGTCAAAAAGACCATAAAGCTGGACAAATGTACCGTAGAATGCTATATATCAGTTTTTATGTTATTACGTACAATAATATTTCTTGTTGTTCATACCGATATTCAAGGTATCAGAGATGATTGGGTGCCTACCCGATTCCGAGTAACGCTTATCGAATGAAAATTCTTTCGGATCACCTTTATAGCATTATTTAATTATCATCATCATCATCATAGCAGCCAAAGTACGTACACTGCTGAACGAAGCCTTCCCGCCAGATTTCTACAACTGCTAGTTACATGACACCCGCATCCAACGTCACCCAGTAACCTTCACCGGGTCGTCCGTCTATCTCGTTGGAGTACGTGCCACGCTGCGTTTTCCGGTGCACGGTCTCCACTCGAGAACCGTTTTGCCCCAGCGGCCATCAGTTCTACGAACATCGTGCCCATTGCCACTTCAGCTTACTAATCTTTTCAGCTATGTCGGCCACTTAAGTTCTTCTACGGATCTTCTCATTTCCGATTCGATCTCGTAGAGATCTACCATTGTTTGCCTTATTAAAAATGTTATCCCACCTTGGGATTTTTGACAGACATCTACCACGGCCTCTGACCAAGAAATAAAAATAGCACCATTTTAGACTTCTCGATATGTCAGCAACCTTGGGCAGCGCTAGAACATATGTAACATTTTTCTCACGTCCTAATGTCAGTACTGAAACAATATAGTTTCAAAGCACTTAAAGCAAACATTTTAAGCATTGTCGTAAAAAATAGTCCGTAGTTAAAATAGCGAGGTATAAATTATTTTTATCGATTGATTTAGAACCAAAAGATTTACATTTCGTTCCAAAGAGATATAAAACTCCGAACTATAAATAGGAACACAATATGAATGTTGTACAAGATACGCTTCGATAAAAGTGTTACGAGTTACTACAGTAAACTTTCCCCGAGGCTTTGCTTGAATGTTTCCTTTGCGTATGTAATCTCACGGGGGCCATTTGTTTTGATGGGATAATCCTAAGTCTTTTGCGACTAGCCCAAATATCTTAATGCATTGGCCAACATGAAAACCCTTTCAGAAGCGAAGGTGGGGAATGGGTGCCTCGACAACTCTATAAACGAATAAATTATCATTTATTATTATGTTCTCTATTTTGTTCTTCACAGGCACGGCTAGTTTATCGGTCTTTGTTAGAAACTTTTAGTAAACTTAAGAGAAGACGGGATTTTCTCAATATGATGTTATTTGTGCAAACAACGATGGCATGGTTGGCGCAGTGGCCAAGAGATTGATATTTTGCGCTTGACTCGCGGGTTTGATGCCTGCACAAAATATATATTCTGTGTACCGGATACAGTTTCTAGACATAAATCTTACATGCACGAACACTCAGGCCCCTAAACAACTATTTGTAGATCATAAGTCACTGCGCCTATCTATTCTTATTGTTTTACGTGATTTAGCTTCATCATATCAACCAAAGGACATCCACTAATGAACAAAGGCCTCATAGATTTCCACAATAGTGGAACACATTTTGGTGGGAATTTGCCAATACTCACCAGGTTTGTGCAATATGGCTACTATTCATAAAGGGAAGCCGAGGGATGGCCCTCTGGTTCATCGCCTTTTACGACACACACGGGAAGAGATGTAGTGGTGCTATATTCTTAATCCGGGCACCACATGGACGAAGCTTATCACGATTGAAATGGTTGATTTATCATCATCATTTCGGCCGAATGAAGACCACTGCTGGATACAGGCCTCCTTCAAAGATCACCACAACGACCGATATGGGTGTGTTGTGGGCTCATTGGAGGGATTTTCCATAATCGCCACGCTTGGCAGACGGGTTGGCGATCGCAGTTGAGTTGTCAATCTACTCGAAGGACGCTGCTGCACATCCTCCGGCTAATCCCTTAGTCGACTTTTACGACACCCACGGGAGGAGATAGGGTGGTGGTATTCTGAGCCGGCACCACACGGCATGATAAGATGCAATAATTGATTAGTTTTAGTTAATAAGCAAACAATTCTGTAACAATTTTAATTGGCGCAGTATATGTTTTATAAGTCGGTCAAAATTGTACTGTAATCGTAGTCAACATGCTCCTGATCGAGATAAAAACAAGAAGAATAAAATAAATACAAGTGTGATCTGATGAAGTTTAATTTATCATCGTACAGTCCAATATATTATTAAATCCAAGACACCAAACTGTAACTACATAATCAAATACAACACATAATTTTCCCCGACGAAATACGTTTAATATGTTTTCTCACTCTTAAATGTACAACGTTCTCCACTCAGTTTATTTCTTTACGCCCTACATTTTACGCATCTATGTGGGATTTATGATATCTATGTAGCCAACACTTCCAAACAACCTTATGGTGTTATTCTAATCATTATTGTGTACACTCCCTTTTATCTGAGATACATATTACCCTGAGGTGGATTCCGTCCCTTTGAGGTACTTTAAATGTGGGATGGTTTTTATATCTGCTTCACAGGTTAGATAAAAAAGTATTGTGATAAATAATTTTGTTACATGTTAAAGAGATGAAGACACGGTTAATGCGTTCTAACCTTTGCATGGGAGAGAAGGAAATTAATGTATCAAAACAAGAAAAATCGTACACCAAGCTTCATTTACTTTTATAAAATACTAGCTGTGCTCCGCGGTTTCACCCGCCGTTTATATATAGTTATAATTAGTATATATAATATACATTGGATTTCATGGGTTTTAATTTTTATGCATTTTTTCATTTCGGCCTAATGAAGTCCACTGTTGGACACAGGCCTCCCCCAAAGATCATCACAACCACCGATATGGATGTGTTTTGAGCTCATTGGGGGGTTTTGCCATAATCGCCACGCTTGGCAGGCGGGTTGGCGATCGCAGTTGAGTTGTTAATGTACTCGAAGGACGCTGCTGCCCATCCTCCGACTAATCCCTTAGTCGACTTTTACGACACCCATGGGAGGAGATGGGGTGGTGGCATTCTGAGCCGGCATTTATGCGCGGTATCCTAAATCTTTTTCTAAGATAAAATATCCTAAGTTATTCCTTATAAGATAAACTATCTGCCAGTGAAAGTCCCGTCAAAATTGGTCTAGCCGTTTCGGAGACTAGCTGGAACACACAGACAGACAGACAAAAATAATGTTTTGTTTATAAGTGCCGTATATGCTTTCAAATGCATTGAGTAAAAAGCTGTTATTTGGAAAATTAGAATCAGACACTTCAATTTAAAAAAAATAGCATCTTTATTCGTAATCCCTTAGTCGACTTTTACGATACCCACGGGAGGAGATGGAGTGGTGGTATTCTGAGCCGGCACCACATGTCTTGCAGTTGGCAGTCTTTACTTACGAATATTCATAATACCAGTCCTACAGAAACCCGTGTTTATTGGTGGACGTGTATTGGTTGATACAAAATGTTCATGCAACAAGTTAGGTCCAAAGCAGTTACGGTGTTCACCAATACAAATTTCAGAAATGCTAGTAGGTATAATAAAGAGTTTCTTATATTTATTACCCGACATTACGTGAGCTTATTCAACAATTTTAGTTTTGAAACTTTGCTTTAACCATTTGATACTTATTTGAATTTAGTTAATAAGAAAGTTTTCTGAGAACTATTTCATTTTGAGTAACTTTATTATGTCTAAGTTTCTCGACTTGATGTTGGTTCGTCAAAACAATGCTTTTGAAACAAGATATCATTTTCATTTATGTTTATAAAGAATCGCTTGTCTTTGGCGTTTGATCTCAGATTTTATTAGTCTACCTCATTATGCGTGGGTATCCTTAAAAGCGTCGATAAAATTAATTTATCGTTACAGTTTTCAAGATGTTCTCCTACACGGTCTTACACATTATTGTGTTATTGACTTTGAGATCAATCATGTACGTAGAAGTCATTATTTGATATTAATTAGAATTTGCCAATTTTACTCATACCTTTTTAGGAGTTCTATATAAAGGACTCCATAGGGATGGTATACTACAAGTTCTACTTATTTCACCCTCCATAACAACTATGTGTAAGCGCAGTTGTGCTCCGGGTGAAGGGTAGGAACAAGCAATGAATTAACTGTAACACAAGTAATTCCAAGTGTAGCTTTAGGTCGCCTACACATTAGATTATTTTTTATACTGCTTGGTATAGACGGGCACAGCATTCGCCTGGTGGTAAGCATGCCTCCACGTGCGACATGCGTCATGGTTCGTGTGGTACCGGGTACGAATAGCACCATCTGATCTCCTGGGAGGCGTAAAAGGCTACGGGTCTAGCCGGGGAATAGGCAGCAGCATACTTCGCGTACATTAACAACTCTACTGCGATCGCCAATCCATCTGCCAAGCGTTTAATTACCACGCTTACGGCAAACCCCCCAATGAGCACACAACATACCCAGACCGGTAGTTGTGGCGATTTTTGAGGGGGGTCTATGTCCAGCAGTGGACTTTATTCAACTGAAAATTAAGCGTTATAGCTGCCCATAGCAATTTTTGTACTATCCAGAACTAGTCCTGCATGGCACCACACTGCGCTCGTCACCTCGAGACGTGAAGTTATTTAGTCTCTTATGCCCAGTAATTTCACTAGCTACAGTATCCTTCTTGCCTTCTGCCCTTGGCGATGAGCAGCGGTTGATGGCCATCAAGAGAAAACATACAATAATATCATTTTAAGTAAAACTTGCTTTGAAAGTTGTACAACTGAATGGTTGTCAAACGGATATATATATAATCATCATCATCATCATCATCATATCAGCTACAGGACATCCACTGCTGAACAAAGGCCTCCCCCTTAGATTTCCACAACGAGCGTTTACATGCCGCCCTCATCCAACGACTTCCAGCGACCTTCACCAGGTCGTCAGTCCACCTCGTTTGTGGTCGTCCCACGCTGCGTTTTCCGGTGTGCAGTCTCCACTCGAGAATCTATTTTTCCCGTTAGGGAAAAATAACTCTACTTTTCCCTATCAGTTCTACGAGCTATGTTCTGCCCATTGCCACTTCAGTTTTCTAATCCTTACAGCTATGTCGGTAGCTTTAGTTCTTCTACGGATCTTCTCATTTCTGATTCGATCTCGTGGAGAAATACCAAACAAAGCTCTCTCAATAGCTCTTCTTCAGAGCCAATGGTAGGTACAGTTACCGAGATGTACAGCTGCCGGTAGAAGTTCTTAATCTCTCTCAAAACCTCTGGCTTAGTCGACGCCATACTGCTGTCCTCGGTCTTCAGCTTCATAATACGACTTTGCCCACTTTGGAGCCTTGATTCCGCTTAATTGTCTCTTTAACACCGTTGGTATTAAAGGAACGTATATCATGACGCAAGGACTTCCATATCCGTCCATTGAGCTGCTGGTATCATGGCGCGTCTTTCTGTCATGAGGTCGAGAGTGTGATCGGAGAACTTTTTTGGTCTACCCTTTACGGTGGGTTTAAAAAACTTAGACCCAACCGTTTGGACAGTTTCAACAAACCTTTTTTTTTTTTTTTTTTTTTTATTTGTGCCCAGTGGAAATTCATCATGAACTTCCTTCGCCCCGGGGAAGGACGAAGGGGTATGCCGGACTCCTACCGGCTAAAACCACTGGAGCGGTCATCTTCGGCACCTAAGGGAGGCTCCAGGTCCTCGTATGATCACACTAGAGCCACCCACTGGTGCCACGCCTATTGGCACATCTCGGAGAGGGTGACTGTAAAGCGGTCACCCCCCCAGGGGGATTGTAAAGGATCCCCCAAAGCGTCCCACGGCAGCGCGTGACCACATGCGTGCTACCGTCTTCTCTTGGGTCGCTTGGTGTGGGCACGCAGATTCCCCAATCTACGCACCCGCGAACCCAGAGGTCCCCCACCTCATAGCAATGGCAGGGGTTTTCAAGCGTATCGGAATTAGGCGCCAGGGCGGTTGTTACCCCGGCGCCGTCTCCTTCTTCTTCGAGCGGGATCGGCCCTCTCCCGATCCCGCTCTGCGGTCTCCTTCTGGAGCATGACGCTCTCACAGAAGGAGACCACTGCATTCCAGTTTTCGCGCTCTGCCAACATAGCCGACACTACTGCTGGCAGAGAGAAATCTTGCCCGATCCGATCGACCAGGATCCGCCGCTCGGCGGCCCACGCAGGGCACGCCTCGAGCGTGTGCTGTGCGGTGTCCTGGTCGCTATCACAATGGTGGCATTGTGCCGTGGCCTCACGTCCTATCCTGTGCAGGTACGCGCCGAAACAACCGTGCCCGGTGAGCACCTGCGTCAGGCGGTAGGTGACGCGCTCGCTCCTTTTGAGCCAGGCTCCAAAGAGCGGCAGGACGGCCTCGACGACGCGCTTGGTTGCAAAAGTTTCAACAAACCTACCATTTAAATCATCCACAGATACGCAATATTATAGGCACTCGAATCAAGGTTGGAGTTGGAGCTGAAAGATTTCGGGGTTTTGGATATGAGCGCTAGAGGGGTGGAGCGAAGATTTCATCAGACGAGACCTCTCAACTTTGAGATTAATAGTCAATGTCCTCTTACCATTCGGTGATCACAACCGGTTTTCACGCTATCGATCGCAGAGACATCATTGAATATTTGTCTCCGATTGGTTATGATGAAGTCAATCTCATTATTTGTGAAACCATTGAGACTTATCCACGTCCATCTCCTATGAAGCGGCTTTTGGAAAAAGGAATTTATCACGAAAAGTCCCTCCTTTTCCAAAAAGTCGGCCAGCCTCTGTCCCCTGGAGTTCCGTTGCCCATACCCAAATTTCCCCACTCTCAACTCACTATCGTATCGTATAACAATAGTGAAGTGTGCCTTGGAGGTATGTATGGCCCTACTTACGTCCTTATACATCCCTCTACTTCATCATTTGGGTGTGTCGAGGTCGGTGCGTAGACCTGTATTACCTTCAACGAAAACCTCTTGCATATTCTAAGTATAAGGTACGCTACACTGCTCGACACACTTTCGATGGTAACTATGTTGTTAATGAGAGTCCTGCAGACGAGGAACCCGACACCACCTTGAGACAGATGGTCGCCGTCCTGGTAGTAGAATAAGTTGCTGGATTTCAGGGTTATCGTGTCCTCGCTCTATCTTTGGGCTTCTGACAAACCCATGACATTCCAGTGCAACTTATTTATTTCTTGTTCCCGCCCCCTGCCCCACCGTTATCATAGCCACTACCATGACCAGGAATAGTGGGGCTGCCGGGAATTGGGGGCCGGTTCTTAAATTGTGTCGTCATTTTGGGGGTGAATTTGCCGATACTCACCACGCTTGGCAAGCGGGTTGGTGAGCGCAGAATTGCTACTGTACAATAAAAGGGACGCTGCTGCCCAACCCTCTTTTATTAGGTTAAGAGACCCTTAGAGCACTTTTACGACCTCCACGGGAGGAGTTGGAGTGGTGCTATATTCTTACTCTGAACACCACATGGATTACTGTCACGTGAATATTAGATTTTTATAGAACGATTGAACGCCATGGTTGTGTGTACTTCTGTATTAAGAAGAGAAAATAAATACATCTATTAAAAAATAAAGCTATTATTTAATAGCACCGATCACGCCACCCACAAATATCCCGGTACGTTACAGTACCTACCTAGCCGGGCCCCTGCAATAAGAGACTTAGCACCAGTAAAATTAATAATAATCTCTAGATTACTACAGTGCTATAATGTAAGAACTCACGAATAAACTCACTTCTGATTCTGTAGTGAAATCTCTAATTTCGTTTTATTTTACTACTTGCCACTGCTGATTCAGAAGTGAGTTTGCTAGTGAGTTCTTACAGAATAGCACTGCTGATATCCAATGTACACTGACTACTTATTAATAGTTATGCCACTGCTCGATTACTATGCCAGAAACATAAAAACACAAAACGAAAACATTGACGAACATTGAAATTACTTTTTAAATATTCCCTTAATGAGATACCGTATACCTTTGCAAAATGTACAACCATAATCCCCCATTTACCGTCCCATTTGATCGCTTGAAACTCAACAGAATCCTCCAAGTCCCCAAAATGGATTAGGAAAGATCTCTTTAATCAAATTACTTCTAAGAAGAGCTTTCCCGTTTTTTAATCTCTATGACTGAGTTGATTACAATGAGGGCGTTGAATATAACCGTGGTATTGCTTTGGGAAGGGATTATTAAATAAATCTGAGATTGAAACAAGGGAAAGTGTTAAATACTCTTTGGGTGCGTAAGTCATTTTATATCAATTCTCTTTGTTCAAAACCTTTCCTTGTTAAATGCAAACAAATAAGTCACTTAGCTATCACAATTTATCAAAATCTTTTGGTATAAACCTGTTCATAATCATGCCGTATTTTATCATTTTGAGTAACATACCGATATATCATTACAGTATAGTTTTAACTAATATACTAAATTAGGTTTTCTTCAGAACTAGAGATTAGCATAACTTATTAGGATAGGTTAGATTCATGATACGAATCATCAGTTCTTGTTTGCTTTTTATTAGACAGAAGTTCATTGCAAGAGAGTTCTACGTGCGCTACGGTACGTCTAGCGCAGTGGCTAACCGCTTGGCTACGTGACGCGGATTTGATCCCCGAATATGAAAAATATTTGTAAAGTCTACAGATATTTGTTCCAGGTCTGGGTGATCAGAAGCGAAAGTCCTCTGTGGTGTGGGGAGGCGCTAAGTCGACGAGATTGACGTACGACGGTCCGAGATTTGGCAGATTCTAATGGTGGAATGGAAGGAACGACTTGCCTTGTACATTGTCATGGAGGAATAACTAGAGAGGTGGCAAGGTTGATGCCTTCTCCTCTGCTTGCCGCCTTCCGGCTGACTCAGATACTCTCGAATCGTGGGTGTTTCTGGAAGTGTCTGTGTCGCATAAGCTGAGAAGAGACTCCCGGTTGTCGTCATCGCGGAGACTGCCCGGAGGACATGGCGTATCACACGCTGGAGCAGTGCCCAGCTTAGGCAACGCAACGCCGTAATCTCATCGCGGCGGTCGAAAAAGGTGACCTCTCGTATCCGGCCGTGGTTCATTAGAACGTCTGGAGCGTGGCCGCATGAGATGCCATCGCCTCATTAAATAAGGACGTGATGTACGCAAAGGAGGTGGCAGAGAATGGACGGAAGGAGAACTTCCCGAAAGAGAGACTTCCCAGCCCAGAAAAGGCGCGGGCGCTGGCAAAGAGTGCTGAACGATGTCCTCCATGAGTTGCTGTCTGCAGGTGACGAACTAGAGGTAGTCCGTCGGGCCGAACTGATGCAGGCCCCGATACAACGTTGCGTTGTGTACTTCACGCGCCTCTCTGAAGATATGTACGGCCGTACAGGTCGCAGAGATGGGGCCCATCTGACCAAGTGACGGGCCGATACCAGCCAGGGGTGGTCCAATGCCTACACAAAATATCTATTTTTCCTTTTATATTTCTATTGAACGTAATGGAAATGCTACATGAATTTCCTCCGCCTTGGGGAAGGACCCATTCAGGGCATTCTGGACTCCTACCAGCTAAAACCACTGGGGCGGTGATCTTCGGCACTTAAGGGGGGCTTCAGGTCCTCGTGTGATCACACTAGAGTCAAACCAATAAATACCTACCTACAACAAAGACCTGCAGGAACCGAACAATTTATAGATTCGCGATTTCGACGGCAACGTCAGGGGGTTTCAGGTGTATGGGAATTAGGCGCCAGCCACCTTGCCCGGTGAGCACCTGCGTCAGGCGGTAGGTAACGCGCTCGCTCCTTCTGAGCCAGGCTCCAAAGAGTGGCAGGATGGCCTCCACGACGCACTTGGTCGTGTACTGCATCCGCAGTATAGATCAAGATATATATATAGATCAAGCTAAAAACCATAATTATTATTTTTTATTACATTGATTATTAATTTCGACTGCTAGAGACTCTAAACCAGAGGGATGTATAGCAGCGTCCCTTCTGTGGAACAGCATCCATGCTGCGCTCACCAACCGGCATGCTAAGGATGTTGGGTACTGGCAAATTCTTCTCAAATGTACCACACAATTGTGGAGCCCTTTGTCTCGTCCATGCAAAGAAGTGTTGTAGCTAAGTATGGAGATGCGATTTTGCAAGAAGGCAACACTGACAGCGCTTGTTTTCAGTTAAAAACAATAATTACACAAATTATATATAAGAATTACTATGCAGATTGCGGTTTATAGACTGTTCGATGCAACTTTACCGATTGCAATTAAAATAATAGTGGAATTATTTTATTCATAACACTGTTTAAGTTTTGATATTCATGATATAACATATTGAAATAATCATTATGTTCTTTATAGAATAACATCATAATGAAACAGTTGTCCGAATTAAGAATATAGCATCACTCCATCACTTCCCGTAGCTGTCGCTTAAGGCGACTAAGAGAGAGAGACGATCCAAAACCAGAGGGATGGGCAGCGTCCCTTCTGTGGAACAGTAACCATACTGGGCTCACCAACCCGCCTGCCAAGCTTGGTGAGTACTAATTCCAAATAACGACACAGTGTTGAAAATCTATGAGGGAGGCCTTTATTCAGCAATGGACAAACTTTGGCTGGTGTGATGAATGAAACATATTACGGCACGGTTGAAGTACTGGCTAAGCGAACGGCTTTCTACGCTACATGTCGCGGGTTCGATCCCCACACGTCCGCAAATAATTATGTGATCTACGGATATTTATTCCGGATCTGAGCATTTGTGTATGTGAAATTTGTCTGTAAACTGTACCCACGATACAGGAGAAATAACTTTAATTAAAAAGAATATTCTAAACGTTGTGTGGTTTATTTTGTTATGTTAAACCACTGCAATGTCTGCAGCAACTAATCCTAACAAACGCTGCCCCCGTGTAATATGAAAGTAATGATACCCCGTCTAATATGAAGTAGGAATGTAATCAAAAAATACAATGTATTTTTCATGAGTCTAGAGCATGCAAACTGGCGGGCTAATTACATATGTCGCAGACGGTTTGCGACAGGCATGCATCCCGTAGACGCCGCTCTCAAACGTCATTTGGTATTACGTATTTTCCGATAGCGATTAAACAGGCAAAGATCTCTGATGATCACCCTCTGTCGGACGAACAATGCACAAAAAATTACACTTACACAACTACATTATCGCTACTACTAGCTAGTAGTGACAGGTGGGCGAATGCCTTACGTCACACCATTTTTTGGCGATTTGCTACCGGTGGATCCTTGCTGCGCGATAGCTGCTGTCGCGTTTGCTGTTGCTGTTTTTAGCTAATCAGGGTGGCGACTGGTGAGGCTAAGACGCAAAAGACTTAACACAAATGAAGACAACTCATTTCCACCATACACAATACAAACATAATCATTATCAATACCTCTATTTTAGCACCAAAACAACATCGAATGATGCTTCAACACCACAAATTGCCCTCACTTCATAAAACAGGCCAGGGAGGGTCGCAAGCTCACAACCAATCCCAAATGTTTATGGCCCTTTTATTATCATCCCAAATGAACGTACTGGATGAAAACGCTTCGTCTTGATAGCACATGTTGATTGAAGCAATTCTATGTTAATTAACTGGGCGAGAAGATTTTATGAGAAGGGAAAGCTACTGGCTTGTGAATTTTATTGAGATTTGAGATTTTTGTTTTGCTGTGACTCGTTTTGTCTGGAATACAGTAAAGATTTAATGATTTTAGTGTAGGGATAGATAACGATTAAAGCGTATGATGGAGCTGAAATAAACTTACAACATTTTTGCGCGATATTAAATAAATTAAATACACAAATAAAACTACTTTATTGCACACCAAAAAGGGAATTCAAGTATCAAGACCTCGGTGATCTATTCCAGAATTGAGAGGAATGGAAATCTTGGTCAGTGTACAGTGTAGTCATAAATTGTTTTAAGCTTAAATATTATAATATCACAAATCCTGTTGGCAAGAATATTGTGTTATGTTTGACAGCTTGCAAGCTACAACCGGAGTTGTTTACTATACAGACTTTGTTACAACTACGACGAATATCCGTGCGTACATGCGTTTTTGCCATACCTTTTTTTTATGGTTGGGAAAGGGGGTGGGCTTGTCGCAAAAAAAATGGCTTCCATGGGGGGATTCTGACGCTAATCCTTTTAAAAATTTATATTTAGTCACGATTTTCGACACCCGTGCATGAAGAGGGGTGGTCTATTCTTCGCCGGAAACCACACGATTTTAAGATACGGTTCAACTTCTGTAAGAACCAAAAGCTCAATAAGTGCTATATTTTAGCATGCCCAGACTTTTAACATATCTTTATAAATAGTATGTCCTTCGCAATATCAAAGCGAAGTTTCATTAAAATTCTAGCTTTAGCTACTGAGAAACACAGAGCCTTTCATTTTTCAAAGAAAAATATGAAATCCTATATTAGCGTTTTCTAACGTTGCCTCAAACTTTTGTTTCTCTCACATTTACAAACACCCAAAGCCAGAACATTTTACGTGCGGTGTCCGGATTAAGAATATAGCACCACTCCATGTCCTACCGTGGATGTCGTAAAAGGTGAGTAAGGAAACTCTAAACCAGCGGAATGGGCGGCATCCTCCCTTTTGCGAAGCAGCAGCCACTCTGCGCCCACCAGCTCGTCTGCCAGATCGTGGTTGGTACTAGCAAGTTCCCCGCAAAATAATGACACAATTGTGGAAATGCCTTTATCCTTGCACTTATTTCTAGTGATGCAAGTACACATATTTACATTTCTAGAATGCGCATGAAGTCATGCTTAATTTTATTTTCTTATTAATGTAAGATAACGTTCCCAGACGGGTACTCGATCGCGTCTGAAGTCAAATCCGCAAACGAGTACAGTTTGAGTGATGACCTGTGCAATGTAAGGGGCCTATCCAACGATTTAAATCTTCGACTAGAAGTCATTAGAAGCGGTCGGCATGTAATCAGTCGTTGTGGAAATGTATACAGAGGCCTTTGTTTAGCACTAGACATCCTTCAACTGATATGATAAACTAACAGGTAAAAGGCTAAAATTTTGTTCCAAACAATCTCATACAGTTTGAATATGCTGTCATACCTACATCAAGACGGAAAGTATTGTCGAATTACTAAATCAAATAGGAGATAGTCAGGTAAACCCAGAGACTAGAGGTCTACCTGCGCAGTTGTAAAGCACTCAGATTATCGATTGAGATTGAGAGACGTAAACAGCCAATAAACTTGGCAATAGATAAAATAGCCCTCCTAGAAACAAGATTATGGGATAAGGGTGAACAAACTCAATTGCTTACTACAACATCTCTAAGAAAACACTGCTGACATTTTATATGAAATCTTAAGTGTAGAGAAAGGGCGGGTCCTTCGTTAAAAGGATAAGAATGTAAGAAGCTTATTTTTCTGGGTATATAAATATCCTATACATACATATCTCTTTATTATATTTTGTTGGATTTCTTTAACAAATATTGGTTATAGTAGACAAAAATTTATTTTGTTGCTATTTAATTTTCTTGTGTATCTTCGTACATAATAGTGGCCTGGAGGTTTACGGTTCCCTTCTTCAGTACTGGGTTGTGAATGCAAAATTTGGCATGGTCCAATGTGACTTTTTCTCTGTCGTAAGTACTTTATTAGTTAATCTAAAGGCTCACGCACATTAGGGATGGACGCCCCGCAGTGCATTGCATTGCAAAAATCCTCCTACATCACTTTTGTACATTTTGTATAAACCACAAGTCACTACAGGTGGACCGCACCGGGCCGCAGTGCAACGCCCTGGAGGATCGCTCGTCAGGGGTATTTTTTATTTTATTTATTGGGCTTCTCGCAAGCATTTTATGAAAACGTGTCTGCTTTACTGAACAATTTCTGACGAAGCCAAAAGAGGTTTCCAGCCAGGCTTAAAATTATTTTTATAAACTAAGTAACTGCTGCTTAGGCCGCCCCTAGCGGGACTCGAAGCTCGGCTTAGGGCGTTGCTGGGGATAAAAACTATGTAGGGTCAACTGCATCGGTATGAACTTCAGACGTATTTAAATGCGGTGGCTAATAATGCATTTGAACGCGCAGATAATACACGCGCTGCGCTCGCTGTTCAACGTTCGTGAAAGTTAGACGAGGACTCTTTGTATACTCGATTAGTTTTGTTATTTTCATTGAAATCAAATAAAAAAAGAAACACCTAATAAGTCTTTAAAAAGGATGTGAAATTCACCAAACACCTTTATTTTCTTGTTAATTTCGTGACAACATATACTACATTTCTTATATCATTATTATTATAACTCTGCGTTAAACAGAAGATGTAATCAAAAGAAGCGAATTAAAAATGATTTACGTATCGCAAGTCACAATTAATCTGACTATCAAGAGACCGCCAATAATATACATGGGGATACAAACGAACGTAATCTAGAAGGTCTTATTACACGCATATTAGGAAAGAAAATCATCATCATCATATCCACTGCTGAACAAAGGCAAATCAAGTTTCACAACTGTGTAATCATTTTAGAGGAATTTGACCGAACTCACCACGCTTGGAAGGCAGGCGGGTGTGCACAGTATGGCTGCTGTTCCAAAGAAGGGATGCTGCTTCCCATCCCTCTGGGCTAGAGTCCCTAAGTAACCTTTCACTACATCCACGGCAGGAGATAGAGTGGCGCTATATTCTTCATCCTGACAGCACTTTTATTATAATAATGTCTTAGGTTTTCGCGAGTATTACACATTATAATAAAACACTTTTAAACGGATTCTATCGCGTATATTTTAGATTTTTGTTTTTCCTGACGTTTCGAATGCTTTGCAGCATTCGTGGTCGCAGGATGACTAAGGTGACAGGCGTCGTTACAGATTTAAAAAAGTTATTTTATTTTATCTACCGTACAATTTTAATCAAAAAATTTGTTTCGGTGCACGCAGTAATCACTCACAGTGTCTTGATGTTTTTTAGTGCGGTATGTTGTTTGGGACTTTATTATTTTAATTACTGGATTCCAAACAGGTGGTACCTGCCAACCATCTTCTCTATTAAAATTAGGATGTTTTTTAATTTCAATAGCCTCACGAAACATTCTTGGTACATATCGGTTCTCTTTCGCGAGGACTTGAGGTTGATCAAAACGAAGATAGTGGTTGGGTTTGCCTAAGGCATGTTCACACACTGCAGACTTTGTGGAGCGTCTATGCTTGACGTCAGCTATATGTTCTTTTATTCGGGTGGCTATGCTACGCTTTGTTTGCCCAATGTATGACAAACCACAATCACAGTCAATCTTGTAGACCCCTGCATCTTGTAAAGGTATGTGACATTTCACCGGTTTTAAATGTTGGCTGATCTTCTTATGCGGCTTGAAGTAGGTTTTTATAGAAGCACGCTTCAAGATGTGACCAATTTTGTCGGTGACTCCCTTAATGAACGGTAAAACAGCGGGTAGTCGATCAACCGCCCGAAACCCACCACGGTTACCACCACCACTATCTTCGTTTTCCGTCCTCGCGAAAGAGAACCGTTATGTACCAAGAATGTTTCGTGAGGCTATTGAAATTAAAAAACATCCTAATTTTAATAGAGAACATGGTTGGCAGGGACCACCTGTTTGGAATCCAGTAATAAAATAATAAAGTCCCAAACAACATACCGCACTAAAAAACATCAAAACACTGTGAGTGATTACTGCGTGCATCGAAACAAATTTTTTGATTAAAATTGTACGGTAGATAAAATAAAATAACTTTTTAAAATCTGTAACGACGCCTGTCACCTTAGTCATCCTGCGACCACGAATGCTGCAAAGCATTCGAAACGTCAGGTAAAACAAAAATCTAAAATATACGCGATAGAATCCGTTTAAAAGTGTTTTATTACCTTTATTATATTTAGTTCAAAAATTACAATAATAACTAGCATTTTCTCATTCCCTTTTGCAACCCACAATCGTCACATACGTTTTATTATGAGGGACCTATCTGTAACTGTTCTAAATCAAAAGATCAAAATTATTGGTATCGTAATATTATCAAGATGTAAGGGATATTTTCTGATATAAATCCTCTATACATTTATCACTGTCTAAAACAAACTTTCCCGAATAAGCAATGCAAACGTCACACCAACAGCAGACTACCCAATAATCAATATTCCTCTTAATTAGTCCAAAACAAACGGTTCCAGTTTACATGTTTCCGTATTTGCGTACCAACAATTATCTTACGATAAAGTTCATTAAGATTTTATGTAAATATAGAGAGTAACGCTGTTTGACAAATAAAGGAGTTAGTTTTACCGTAAAAGGGAAGTAGGGGGCATGGTTGGCGCAGGGGCTAGGTAATGGCGACTGTTTTTTTCCTTAACAGCCGATTATCTTCTTATAGGAGATAACCATCCTCATAGTAACTATTCATAAGAAACTGGATCACCAGTAACCCTTGTACGAGTTTATTATAACAATCGAAACGTGTAGTTTACTATTACTTTTCGATTCTGAACAGATACTCGTACTACATATAGTGGTACAGTACTGTGATTTGTTTTACAATTTTATAGACAATTCAAGAAATTTCAGGGGGAATGGCTGCCATTACATTAAAGTAGCGGCATATGTACGCTTTAAAAACGTTGTAATCAAACTAAATACCGAACACTACTTTTCCGAATACTGATTCTTTCCTTTCGGCGAACACAAGTAAGCTGAACCTTATTAGTAAAACAATAAAACACGCTAGTTAATATACATAACTATAAGAACTATAATAATTAAAATCAACTACCGATAGACTTTTTTTTGTTATTTAGTATTAATTTAATAATAATAGCAGTTCATGACGACAATTCCAAGTTCTTTCTGTTTGTATATTGCCTGAAAAACACCTTTCTTAAGCTAAAGCGGAAGATTTTGTAATTGGTTTGAGGGCAATTCCCATATAATTAAACTAAAACAATAGTCAAAATATATTGGTATAAATGAATCGTAGCTCAAGTATGATGCGTTCCGTTTTCTTCTAATATTTTTTACGAATATCATCATCATATTCAGCGAATACCTACGGATATACGTATTCGTTGCATCAATAATAACAGTTAATATACACATTATGTTGCTACTTCTGATCTACCCGAGACAGTTCCTGTATGAAACTTAATATTTCATATTCACTAGCATGTAATCTCTAAGCTACAGAATATGCAGGAAAACGAAACTTTAACAATATATTCGACTGTTACCGTAGCAACGATCCAACATTGAATATCTAACGGCCTTGCTTCCGATCGATGTTCCATACAGAGGAGGCAACAGGTCTTCTTCAAAGCGTCTCGTACCAAGTATTTTCTCTCTGTAAGCTCTACCGTTTTATAGACTCCCTCGGAAGTATGAATTAGACTAGCTATAGGTTTGTCAAGCACAAATATGAAGATTCCTGCCTCAGTTATTAGACCGTCAGTCTCGGTTGTGATACTAGCACAATAGCCAGTGAAATTACTGGTATATGAGACGAAATAACTAATGTTTCGAGCTGACGAGTGCAGTGTGGTGCCATGGAGAACGTGCTCGTATCGTCATCAGGTTGTAGGTATGACACAATAAAATTTAATAAAGCATACCTGTAACAGTATTTACAGTCAGTCAGAAGCTTGGAAGTCTGATAACCGGTCTATCACTCCTAACATCAGGGTTTAGGGTTTTTAAAAAAACGTTGCCCCACACTAGGATTTCTCGTGTCGTGGCTGGGTTTACAGACATGAATTCCACATACAATACACCCAGACCCGGAACAACTGCACCTGCAGATCATACAAATATTTGTTCCGTGCGGGAATCGAACCCACGACCCGGAGCGCAGGAGCCGACTGTATCAGCCACAACACCAACCGTGCCGTCAGATATAGGATATCGTTTTAATCCAGAAAAGGTCAGATGGTAGTCACTCAGTCGCATCTGATAGGATTGGTAGCCGACAAGGATAAGTTTCTCAAGTATGGTAATATGGGAATATCCACTACAACCTATATTTAATCGTCGTGAACCTCCTGTGTATCACCTACCTGGAACTATCATATGAGGATATTTTTTACGTACCTGACGATAAGTAGCAACCTTAGCCATGGACATCAGTAAGCTAGTGATAACCGCTGCGCTTCTCATTTTGGCCGAATGAAGTCCACTACTGGACACAGGCCTCCCCCAAAGATCACCACAACGACCGATATGAGTGCGTTGTGGGCTCATTGGGGGGTTTTGCCATAATCGCCACGCTTGGCAGACGGGTTGGCGATCGCAGTTGTGTTGTTAACGTACTCGTAGGATGCTGCTGCCCATCCTCCAGCTAATCTCTTAGTCGACTTTTACGACACCCACGGGAGGAGACGGGGTGGTGGTATTCAGAACCGGCACCACACGGCGCTTGCGCTGCTGTAATGCGCTGTCGACTTAAGACTTAAAATTAAATGCCAAGTGTTCCAGTAGATTCGTTGGCTGTTCCTACCCTTCACCTGGAGCATAGCCACGCTTACGTATAAATGTTATGGTGGTTGTATTTTACAACAGGATTTAAAACACGTATACTAAGCCGAAAGAGCCAGCCAGCCAGGCCCATTGAAAAAAGCCTATGAAGAGTCTAATCAATGTGGCAAATGATGTAAAATCCTAAAAACCTATTTAATCCAAAATAATACTAATTTTGGGACTTAAGCGATTTGCTTTTATAAACCAGGTTAAATCGGTCGAATAAACCTATTAAGTACTGCACAGAAGACAAGGCTTATAATTGTTAAAAAGTTAATTCTTTATAAGCTATGTTTATGTAAGTATGTTTAATACATGTTTGTACGTAGAAATAAAGTAAGAAAATCTCTGTTTTACGTGTGGTAAGTACCTACAAATTATTGGTAGGACTCTATAACTTTATTCATACCCTTGGAGAGCCATGTCTCGTTTTAATGATTTCCACGACGACTGGTATTCCTTTTGATCTGGATATATATCTGCAAATATAATTCGTCAAACATATATAGTTTGGATAAAATACCTTTACGGATTACATCGCGTATTTTAAGGATTTAAATTTTTCGTAATGTTTCAAATACTTTGTAGCATTCGTGGTCGCAGGATGACTCAACTATAGTCAACCATGAACGCTGCAAAGTAATCGGAACGCTAGGAAAACCAAAAATTGGTAATATAAGAAACATAATGCGTTGTTTATTATAATGAGATATGATCGCGAATACCTGAAGGCTTGGTTTGAAATTTTAAATGATTAAAACAACTAAAGAATTTAAATCATTAAATTAAATAATACATTTTGACAGGGAAATCCACAAGGGGTTTCTGGCTTTTCGTTAAAAACAAAAAAAACCGTTGGATTTCGGAACGATTTTTTTCTGAGCTTTTGTAACTGGATGTTGCTGTGTAATCCGATGACCATCCATGACGGTGGGATTAGCCGGAGGATGGGCAGCAGCATCCTTCGGGTACATTAACAACTCTACTGCAATCGCCAACCCGCTTGCTAAGCGTGGCGATTATAGCAGAAACCCCCAATGAGGACAAAAAACACCCAGACTGGTCGCTGTGGTGATCTTTGGGGGAGGCCAGTGTCCAGTAGTGGACTTCATCCGGCCGAAATGATGAGTATTTCACCGTTAACACTTAGTTCGTGACTGAATACACGTTGTGTGTAAAATTGCGAAGGTATTTTTAAACGTTCCCCATACTAGGATTATTCCTGTGTCGTGGGTACAGTTTATATACATAAATCTCACATGTAAAAACACCCAGACCCGAAACAACTATCTGCAGACCATACAATATTACATACATATTAAAAATGATGATCTAGGTGTCTTTAATTATATGTAACTATATTGGTTGTTTTGATGACTGATTTCAATTTGTATTAATAATTAAGTGCATTTACACCGTTCCTTATAAACCGGCTGTGCGGAAAAAATACAAAGTTCAGATTAAAATTAATGTTCTTTAAAAGTAGAGTGTAAACTTACTAAATATTTGTAGGCCAGCTTTTTGCGAAGCATAGTATTGTAAGATCTTGATATAACCATGTTTGAAGCAAATTAAGGATTCTATTCTATGTTTTGTATTTCCATAACCGCTGGCATTGGCAGAATTATAGCCACCGGCACTGTTTGCCATATTTTTACTTTTTATTTTAATCGAGCCTCGAATTAAATACAAATGCCTCAAGTGCTCCAACTTTCATAGCAAAGTCATAAATGGTACCCTGGGGTTGCAGATTGGAAATTAGTGAAGTTGTGCGTGCTCATACCGTGCGACCCTTGAGAAGAAAGTGGCGCGCACGTGGTCGCGTACCACTATATGTGCAGCACAGCGCACATTAGGGCTTCGGGAGGATTCTTTACAGTTCCCTGAGATGTACCTGGGAGCGGCCCTTTTTCTGTTGCCTTGTCTCCGCTAAGCGAGTGACCACTTTGCAGCCATCCCCTCTGAGATGGGCCTAAAAGCATGGCACTAATGGGTGGCTCTAGCGTGACTGAAGTCGAGATAATCGGGCCCTCTTTGGTGCCGAAGGTGACCACTGAGTTAGTTTAATCGGTAACTGGCTACCAAAAGTCGCCAAATTTCATTGGAATCCGTTTAGCCGTCTGAGCATGATGGAACCTCAAACATTCAAACATACACATTTAAAATATTGGTTAGATTAATTTAATGTTTGAAACAGAATGTACTGATAATAAACTCCTGGAGTAAACAAAGCAAAAAAGTATTTGGCTTGGGAGCTAGTCTGTTTTTATTAAGCTCGTATTGCACTGCGACGTAACTTGTTGCAATTACCTTTCTGCGCTACATGTTAATAATAGTAATTTACTGGACCCTTCGTGGGCCTGATGTGAAATTTTTAGCGTCCGTGTCTTAGCTGTTTCATTGACCTCTTTGGAGAAACCGGGTTTTATCTGTGCGATTATCGATGGAGTTAATTTTCATCTTTTTTCAATAATTAATGAGTTGCTATTCGAGCTAAATAAAATTCTGCTTTCACAAATTTATTACACAGGCGCGTGTGCCTGTGTGGGAGGTGTGTGGGTCTCTGTGCGTATTCGCAATGACATAGATAAAAAGGATTTTATGTGTTAAAATTGCTAACATATTCGTAACCCAAAATATACATATATAGCCCAAAATAATGACAAATATAAACATTGAAAATAATAACGGCATGGCTGGTGCAGTGGCTGATATAGTCGGCTACTGCGCTCTGGGTTGCGGGCTCGATTCCCGCACGCAACAAATATTTGTATGATCTGCAAGTGGTTCCGGGTCTGAGTGTATTGTGTGGATTTTCTGTCTGTAAGCGCACCCACGACACAGAAGAAATCCGAGAATGGGGCAAACATATATAATAAACAGTATCCCAGTCATCTTAGGCACTGAAGGGTCCTCGTAAGATCACAATAGAGGCCCCCATTGACGCCACTTTAGGCACATCTCAGAGGGGATGACTGTAAAGCGCTCACCCCCTCTAGCGGAGGGAAGGCGACTGTAAAAAGACGCCCTACCCCTGGCACTTCTCGGGGAGGATTTTGACGGATCCCCCCAAGCCTTGCTGTGTGCTGTGCTGCGCATACAGCAGTACGTGACTGCGTGCGCGCCATCGACTTCTGAGGTGTCACTCGCTATGTTGAACCTGGAAGCCGAGGCGGTTGTTACCCCAGCGCCGTCTCGTCCTTCTCCGTGCGGGATCGGCCCTCTTCCGATCCCGCTCTGCGGTCTCCTTCTAGAGCATGACGCTCTCGCAAACCACTGCACTACAATTTTCATACTCTGCTAACATGGCCGACACTACTGCCGGTAGGGAGAGATCTTGCCCAATCCGATCAACTGGGATCCGCCGCTTGGCAGCCCACGCAGGGCACTCCTCGAGTATGTGCTGTGTGGTATCCTGGTCGCTACCACAATGATAGCATTGTGCCGTAACTTCGCATCCTATTCTGTGCAGGGACGCACCGAACCAGCCGTGACTGAATACCTGCGACTAAATAGCTGCGTAGGTGACGCGATCACCCCTTCTGAGCTAGGCTCCGAAGACAGGATGGCCTCGACGACGTGCTTGGTCGCGAACTGCAAATGTAGGCGATGTCGCCACAACCCAAGTGCGCGTCGTCGAGCCAGCTGCCTTAGTCTCATCATTTCGGCCGCATGAAGTCCACTGCTGGACACAGGCCTCCCCCAAAGATCACCACAACCACCGATATGGATGTGTTGTGGGCTCATTGGGGGGTTTTGCCATAATCGCCACGCTTGGCAGGCGGGTTGGCGATCGCAGTTGAGTTGTTAATCTACTCGAAGGACGCTGCTGCCCATCCTACGGCTAATCCCTTAGTCGACTTTTACGACACCCATAGGAAGAGATGGGGTGGTGGCATTCTGAGCCGGCACCACACTGCCTTAGTCTGTCTAACGCTTTATCCCTAAAAACCTACTGATTTACCCCTTAAAATAAAGCTAACAATTTTATTGGACCCTATTTATATACCTATAGCCGCTATATATGCAAGGAGCAAAATCAAGTTGTCACGATGTAAACAGGATTTTGCTGCTCTTAGTACAATACCCGTATCCACGAGTATCCCCATGTCCGCAGGTCAGTAAATGAATCATTGGATTTTCTGTTACGAAATTCTCAGTAGTAGTTCTAGTAGTAGAGTTTCGAAATGTGCCCGGTATATGGCAATTCGTGCCCTTTTGCACGGTACTTTTTTCTGAAATTCAGATGTATAATTGTAATGCCCTGCATTTCAGGGAATTCAGACGTGAGACGAGACACACATACATTCGAGACGAGGGTCACATCAGTTTCATTCCATAAAAGAAATATCTACTCGTCTTTTTTATACAAAGCTATCGACAATTAAACAGAAAGTAATTGCCGACCACAACAAACAATAGATTATGGATTCATCCCTTGAAAATGACTTTATATCTCTTAACAATGGCAGGAACACACGGGTTAAACTAGTTAATGGTAATTTACAGCAAACCTCACCAGATATATCTTTTGTCTCTTCAGATGTTGCAATTAAATTTGATTGGCAGGTATTTAATGAAAATCTGGGAAGTGATCACCTTATTATTAAAATGACAGGCAACATATCTACTAGTATGTATAGTGTTAAAAAACGTAATTTTAAAAACGCTAACTGGAAAGAATATAGCCAATCTATCTCGGAAATAAATTATGATAACAATGAATATCCTAATAATGTTCAACAAATGTATAATTTTTTTATAAATCGAATTGAAAATGCAGCTAACGAACATATTCCATATATTCAATATTGTAAAAAATCCAATACTGTGTTTCAGCCCAAAAATTATTGGTCACCTGAGTTGTCAAAAATAGTGGCACAGCGAAGGTTAGCTCTGTATAATTTCCGTAGAAATCCTACGCCTGAAAATTTAAATCAATTAGAAGCTAAGACTAGCGAATCCCAAAAACTCATTAATAAAGCACGGTATCGTGCATGGCAAAATTTCTGTGATTCTATAAACGAAGTAACAACTATTTCCGATATGTGGCGCCGTATGAGGTGGATGAAGGGTTTTAAACGGCAAGGGTCATGTCCTCCCGTTGAAAAACAAAATGAATTGCTGCATTCCTTAACTCCAGATTACGTTTCAGGCTGTGCTCCTAGTTTTAAGTCTAGAAATGACATTTTAGAATGCGAATTTACAAAACAAGAACTCGAAAATTGTTTGAAAAAGAAAGATTCAGCTCCGGGACACGATGGCATTTCGTATTCAATGATATATAATTTACCGGACACGGGAAAGCTTTTTTTATTAATTATTTATAATAATATACTTAAATTCGGTATAGTCCCTGAGCAATGGCGAAATATTCAAATAATTCCCATACCCAAAGGCAAAAGCAACAGCACTATGTTAAGACCTATTTCGTTAATATCATGTGTGTGTAAGATTTTTCACACTATGATCTTTAGACGCTTAGAATGGTATGTGGAAAAGAAAAATCTCTTTTCGCCTTGCACAGTAGGATTCAGAAAATCACAATCATGTTTGGACTCATTATCTCGGCTAGTTTCTTGCATTCAAATTGGTTTTACTAAAAACATACCTACAGTCGCATGTTTTCTTGACATTGAAAATGCCTATAATAATGTTTCAATTGATATAGTTACGAATGTTTTAGACGAGATCCAAGTGGGATCCAAAATTTGTACATATCTCTGGGCGTTTATGAATGAAAGACATTTAGAAGTTAGATCTATTAATACTAGAAAAACTGGTTTTAGATGGACTAATAGAGGACTTGCGCAAGGGGATCCACTTTCTCCTCTATTGTTTAACATAGCAACGTACAAAATATGTCATCAAATGGAAAGAAATGTAATGATATCACAATATGCAGATGACTTCGTTATTTTTATTAGTAATAAACAAATTAAAAAATGCGAAAATTATTTGCAAGAGTCGTTAGACTCTTTTGTTGAATTGTTGAGTGACATTGGTTTGACGCTATCGCTAACCAAATCTAAATATTGTATCTTTAGTAGGGGTCGTCGGAGAATATTGCCTTCTTTAAAAGTATATGGTCAACCAATAATCTTAGCGGAAAATATTAAATATTTAGGGGTATGGCTGGATAGAAGTTTACATTGGGGGAAACACATTAATGAAATTATTAATAAATGCTCAAAATATTTAAATTTATTAAAGCTGTTAACGGGTAGTACTTGGGGTATACACACTAAACATATACGTAGATTATATATCTCACTTATCAGAAGTCGACTTGATTATGGCTGTTTCTTGTACGATTCCAGTGTGAAAACGCATGTATCAAAAATAGATAAATTACAAAACCAAGCGCTTAGAGTGATAGGAGGATTCATTAAAAGCTCTCCAATCCATGTGATGGAAAGTGAATTGCACATACCACCATTATTTTTAAGAAGACAATACATCGCATATAAATATGTTTTAAAAGCCATATCATGGTCAAATAATACTAGTATAAATACAATTACTGAACTTAGTTCCCTTCTCGAAAAGAGTTACTGGGTAAATAAAAAAAAACCCTTATTAGGTACTATTTTAAATGAAATAGGCCAATTACCTATTGTTTCTTCAGAAGTTCTAAAAATGTTTACTTTAGATGTATGGGTAACAGCCATAAATATTAAAGAGGTGATTAAAAGTGACCTAGACTGTATTAAATATTCGAAAAACTATTACGAACCTAATATTTTGTTAAATGAAGTAGTTACAGAATTATCTTCTAGATATAGTAATTGGTGTAAAATCTTCACAGACGGATCAAAAAGTACAAATGGGTTGGGGGCAGGGTTCTACTATCAAAATTTAGATTATAATTTTAGTTTTAAAATTAATGTTAATGTGTCTATAATGTCTGTGGAACTCATTGCAATTTATCAAGCTTTATGTTATGCCTCTAGCAATAATTTAGATAACGTTGTTATTTTTACTGATAGTAAAAGTGCTTTATTACACGTGGCTCGATGTGTCTCTGGTATCAGAGGTGCATCGATAGCCTACGATATTCTTAAAATGATTTATCATTTTAATAAGGACTATACTAGACTTGTATTGCAATGGGTTCCAGCGCACATAGGTTTAAAAGGCAACGAGGAGGCTGACCGTATATCAAAGTTAGCAGTTGAAGTAGGTAGAGAAATGTCGTTTTTGCCGGATCACTGGGAATATTTCCCAAAATTTAAAGATAAGTGTCTTAAAAAGTGGAAAGATTACTTTGATGATAATTCTAGACAAAAAGGAATATGGTATAAAGTAATTCAGAGTGAGCCTCCTCGTGCGCCTTGGTTTGATGATTGTAAGTTAGGAAGAAGTTATATTAAGTTAGCACTAAGACTTCGTTCTGGGCACTATCCATCAGCAAAATTTGCATTCCTAATGCGGAAGGCGGTATCTCCCAACTGTGATGTATGTAATAAAATAGAAGACGTGCAACATTTGTTAATGGATTGTGTGAAGAACAACAGAGAGAGAGAAAGATTGATAAAAGAGCTTAATCTGAATCCACTAGACGTTGGGCTTGTATTGACTATCTTAGGAAATCCCAAGTCAGTTGCGGCAAAAAAATTGTGTGGTTTATTGTCACAGCAGTGATTCATTCTCTCATGCTGTAGTTTTTTTTTTTTTTTTATAAATGTGTTTGTGTTACATTATATAAGGTACTATGGGGTTGGCATATCCATGTGGATAAAAACCCTTTATAAACAAATAAAGATAAAAAAAAAAAAAAAAAAAAAAAAAAACAAACAATAGGATCAAATTATTCTCCCAATATTGGTTTATATTGTGTCACCAAAGCCAAACGTTCGTGTGATTCAATAAACTAAAGTAGAAATACAAAATGTATTCAATTCAATTCAATAGTTCAGTAATTCTCTTTTACACGTCATATTAAAACAACGGAACGGATTTAGCTACATGGCAGCCTCGGAGAAGAATCAATGCCAAAGAAACTAAGGGCTAGGTTTTTTTATTATTTTTCCTTTTTATATACATTATTTTACAAAGGATTCTTTGATTATTTCTATTTTTTATTTGATAGGTATTTTTTATTATTTCCGCATGGTCAGTGGCCATCCTTATGTCAGAGTTGTTTAAGCCACCAAAATGCCTCCGATTTTTAGGCTTAACGTTTGTCATCTTATGACAACAACCGGAACCGACGATTTAACCTGCCCTCCGAAGCACGAAGACGCTCAGTTCAAATACCACTCACTATGCGGTCACCCATTCTCAGACTGACCGCGCCAACGGTTGCTTCGGATAGCCGATCATTTGCCAATCAGTGAGTGCAATAACAATGCCGTGTTGTGCCGGCTCAGAATTCCACCACCTCTTCTCTTAGCCGCAGGATGAGCAGCAGCGTCCTTCGAGTACATTAATGACTCAACTGCGATCGCTAACCCGTCTGCCAAGCGTAGCGATTATGGAAAATCCCCCCAATGAGCCCACAACACACCCATATCGGTCGTTGTGGTGGTCTTTGGGGGAGGCCTGTGTCCAGCAGTGGACTTTCTTCGGCCTAAATGATGAGTACAACTGGCTATGGTGCCTATGGGACTTTACAAATTATTTAATACAGTTGTTTATACATTGAATATTATAATACTTTATAAGTACTCTATATATTGTATGGCTACTACACGTTTTTACAATTAATTTCCAGTCACATGTGCAGAAAAGTTTAAGTGTAAGTAATACAGCGTGTGACAATTAATGCCACACTCTGTATTACTTACACTTAAACTTTTCTGCACATGTGACTGGAAATTAATTGTAAAAACGTGTAGTAGCCATAGCAGAGTGTGGCATTAATTGTCACACGCTGTATACAAACATATTCATCAAATCCTGTTCCAGATTCAAGACGTCACGTCGCTTTGTCCCGCTGCGGACTATTTTTCTTTTAAATTAAGTCTTGAACAGTTTTCTAGGAAGCTCAAAAGCCGCAAAGACAGATTGCGTTCTGCGCTAAGAGTCTATTTCAATCTGAAAAACCTACTGCGAGTGTTTCGTGGAATCAGAAACGGCTTTCACTCGGCTTCCGCTTGCACTGGCTTTCATTGAATATTGAATTGTTGGTTTGTAGAACTTGATTTCCGCGGACTTCTTTATATTAATTTAGGACTAATATCTGAAATAGTTTTGAAACGATCTTTGCATGTTTTCGTTTAGACATGTACCTACATTCAACTTCTTCATCTGGTCAAGTGCCCAGTCATTGGTTACTTTAAAAAAACTAGTAAAAGAATATTACTTGTCTGTTTAAATGTTTCTAATCTTTCTTCTTATTGTATATTTTCCATATATTTATTATATTTATGTACGATATCCAATATTCTTATGGATTATTTATAATGTATTGTATAAAGTGTAGTATATGGTTGCATATATGTGCATATTATTTGAGTAATTTATTGATTAAATACCTATTTTTATTACATTTAATCGGCTAGATATACTATTTGATTATATTAATATAATAAGTGCACCACGGAATACCCCTTTGTCTTTTTCTATCTTTTTCTTGTCAATCCTAAGGTTGTCTGTAAGAAACCGCTAATAGCGATAACACCGCCCATTGTACAATTACTGTTCATTAAATTATTCCTAGTAGTTGTTTTTAAAATGGTGTACAATAAAGAATTATATTCTATTATATACCTATATTTCATGTAATTATGGGAATAAAGTAACCCGCAATATAATTTAAGGTGATATTGATTGTGATGATTTGATGATTCACTAAGATCTGTCAGGTAGATGGTAGTCGATCCTCAAAAGTACGTACCTCATAAAACTAGTGGTCTCATCACGTATAAACGTAACGTTTACCTAAAACGATTCTATGCTACTATACGAAAACACACTGCCCTGATTTGCTTAAAACGCACTGCGCGCAGTAGGTAATTAGAAAGCCCGGTTCGTAGAAAAAGGTGCTTTATTAATTTTGATACAAATAGATTATTAGTAGCCAAAATACTTAAAAACCTAACTCACCTTTTCCCCCAAGTGCACTTTTCATGTTAGAATTAGCAAAAACATTAACTTGAAACAAAAAAGAAATTGATAACTGTATTATTTTCTTGACAGAACCCTGAAAGCTGTCCAAGATGCTTCAAAAGATGGCTATTTATTCTTCATAAGCCTCGGATAGAAGGACAAAAGGCAGCCTACACTCAACCGTCTCTTTTACAATAACAAAACATAAAGGTAACAATAGAAGATAAGCCCGGTTTCGATTTCTGCGGGTAGATATATTTACCCTTGAGGAAATAAAAGGCAGGCTGAATGTCAGTAGAGATAATAAACTGTTATTCAGTAATACATAGTTTCTTATGGGAAAACTTCAAAAACAAGATTAAAGATCTTCGAGAAGATTCGAAGGTGAGATCTCCCCAGAAGTCTCCCACATTTACTTATGTACACCACATAACAAAATCAAGGAAAATTAAACCCTAGGTCACAATAGTCAATGTACAATCGGCGGTCTTATCGCATACAGCGATGTATATATATATATATATATATATACATCTCTTCCAGACAACCTTTTTTTGAAGGTGTACATATACAAAGGTGTACATATACAAAGTTGTACATATTTTATATTACACAAATATAATTATTCAAATACATACTGCGATGTATACGTATGAAGGTACATAGAAATAAGTATTAATAATATTGTCCAATATATGTGGGTAGCGGCACTAAGCTGCTACTATTTCTTGTATTGTGTGTCAGTCGGAATATACTATACCTGTAATCCTGTGGAGTAGTTTTATTCCTTGGCTTGTATCCTGGTTCTGGAGATTCCCAAATACTTCACATACAAACAACATACAAACAAATGCGTCCCTCACAAATTTCCACAACCAACCATAATTTTGGGGGGAATTAGCCAATACTTACAACGCTTGGCAGGTGGGTTGGTGAGCGCAGTATGGCTATCGTTTCTCTGCTGCCTATCCCTCTGGTTTAGATAACCTCAGTCGCCTTTTACGACATCCACAGGATAAGATGGAGTGGTGCTATATTCTTAATCCGGACACCACACGGACTAAAGAGTACATTATGTAGTAGTAAAAGAATACACATTCTTATACGCACAATATCAAGTTCATTTCGGATGTCCCTGCTACCAAAACGAAGAGGCCAGAAAATTCTCCGATAGTAAACAACTCAAAATATCCAAATTGAATACCCTAAGCCAATCTCAGGTGGTCACAAATTTGTTTTCAAAGTGTAGTAGTGTTCACACTAAGTATCTTTTTTCACCTTGGTGGAATTTGTAATGTTCATATTTCTCCACCCTGGTGAGAGCGGAGCGGCGCGTCGGACTCCTACCGGCTAAATCACCTGGGTACTGTATTCGGCACTGAAGAGAGGGTCAGGGATCTCGAGAAAGAAGGCTCCCGAACCAGAGATTGGTGCCACGCCTATATACATTTCTAGGAGGGGGTGACTGTACAGAGAAAGGGGATTGTTAAGGATCCCCCGAAGCCTCGTTGTGCGCTATGCTCCGCACACGGCTGCCCGTGGCTATATGAAATTAGTGGAGAAGTATGTAGTAGTCATTTAGTGAAGGTAGTCCTTTAAGTCATCTCTACCTATATGTTGTTATGACCTCGAATATAAAAAAGTATAGAGGTACTTATGCGTATACTTGTATATGTATTATATGAATTAAATTAATGACGTCTCGAGTTTCAAAAAACTATGTTTGAG
This sequence comes from Diloba caeruleocephala, assembly GCA_947459985.1. Lineage (NCBI taxonomy): Eukaryota > Metazoa > Arthropoda > Insecta > Lepidoptera > Noctuidae > Diloba > Diloba caeruleocephala. Next base: position 7,147,590 of record OX381607.1, read on the forward strand.
TTAGCTTGATTAAATCAATGCCTTGAAAAAGAAGATTCTCCCTTTGAAGATATTTTAATTAAAAATCTTTTTCTCAATGTGCTTTTTGCAGCACATTCGTTCATTAGCTATTCCTTTGTGTTCCATTCACTCATTCTTTTATTATCCGTTACACTGATATACACGTATTTATTACGATTTTATGTGAAAATTATGAAATTATAAATTCTTAACAGCGAGTTAAAGAGACATTGCTCGTAGAACTGATGGCCGTTGGGGCAAAAAGGTTCTCGAATGGAGACCGCGCACCGGAAATCGAAGCGTGGGCTGACAACGAGGTGGACAGGCGACCTGGTGAAGGTAGCTGGGAGTCGTTGGATGAGAGCGGCATATGACCGCTCATTGTGGAAGTCTAAGGGGAGGCCTTTTGTTCAGCAGTGGACATCCTGTAGCTGATATGATGACTTAAAGAGTGACTACCACTGCGGATTCAACAGATTGTTAAGGTAAAGACATTTATACATTAATACATTTGACGGCACGATTGTTGCAGTGGCTGATACAGTCGTCTGCTGCGCTCCGGGTCGTGGGTTCGATTCCTGCATGGAACAAATATTTGTATGATCTGCAGGTAGTTGTTCCGGGTCTGGGTATATTGTATGTGGAATTCATGTCTGTAAACGCACCCACGACACAGGAGAAATCCTAGTGTGGTGGAACGTTTTAAAAATATATAAAATAAAATAAATAAAAATACGCAGATGAATTGCGTTCCGAGTATGCGCCACAGGCATTGCTTGTGACATTTCAGGGTATTCTTCATTATTCAATAAATATTAAATTAAATGAGAAAATAAACAATACAAATTGGTAAATTTGGCACAATTTATGAAAGGACTATGAAATTGGACTTATGGGGTGGAAGGCCTGGTGACCTGAAATACAGCCTTCAACCTAGTTTAGGCACCAGTCTCCCACAATAAATTTTAAAACAATAACAATGTACCAATATATACTAATATTTATGTGATAATAAATAAATAAATCTTCAAAATAGTTACAGACGTTATTCCGCTGTTTTGGTTTAAAATTCATACCTAACTATTGAGCCGTTATAGTTAAAAAATAAAAACATACTCTTAACTAGGTAGATCTTAATATTATCCATCCATGTTTACACTTACAAACAATAATTCTTGTAATGTAATGAAACCCTGATAGGTAATTTTTGTAAACCAACCCTATAACAAATAGAAATACATTTGGGGACATTTAATTAAATGTTTTTAGTGTAGTCTAGTGTAACTATGCAGCGGTATCTTAAAAGTAATGTACTCAATATTTATGATTATCGCCTTTTAATCTTGATGATGATACCGATTTTTTGACTTTGCGTCAGTAGTAGGTTTTTCGTGTGGTCTCCGGATTAGAAACACTTATAGCACCAGTCCATCTCATATCGTGGACGTCGTTAAAGGGCAGTAAGGGACTCCAAACAAGAAGGGTGGGCAGCATTGTTCTTCTGTGAAACAATAGCCATCCTGACAACACAATTATGGAAATCTATAGGAGACGCTTTTGTTCAGCACTGGACCTCTTTTGGCTAGTAAGATGACGAGGATGACTCGATAATATGCCCCTCATATAATACCTTTCCATATACGTATAACAGGAGCTATTCCGGCGGTAAAATCAACATGTTTACTCTTACTTCCAATAAATCGTGACTTATTTATTATATAGCGAAGCGAGAAGCATCAACAGGTCCCTGCCAACCGTCGTACTACACAAAGCTTTTGACAGATAGCCGATTGTGCCGAACTATTTTATTACTCGACCAACTTGAGTGGATTAAAATGGATTTGTATTACGTGTTCGGTGTACGTAGTGGATTCACGGTAGTTCTTTAGTGTATCAAGTTTTAGTGATGTAGGTTACTTTGAGCGTATTTTTTTTTTGGACGAAATTATTTTACATTGCTTACAGTAGAGTGAACTGGCAGAAATTGTCACATAAGGAAAAAGCGTTATGCCCCCTCCAGGTGACCTTTCCATATCTTTCTCTTTGTCTCTTTCTATTATATATAGTTGTATGTGTGTGTGTGTGTGTGATTATCGAGATTCGAGCAGCAAGCATAGCGCGCGGTCAGCTGTATAACCTCAATTCTAAACACGTGTAAATATTATTTAAATTTATTGTTTGTTATTGTTTTAATTCACATGGGACTTGTATTGTCATTATTGCAAGTAAAGAATTTCGTTCGTCATGGAGGACCCCGACCGTACAGCATTTTTATTTTCTTTGTGTAGTAAGCTAGCAATTAGCGATAGCAATCTGGCCACTGGAACCTATAAGTCTTATGACAAAATTGGGTCTAATCGCGTATATATATATACGTTAAACATATAGTTCCGATCTAGTCTCAATGTAGTAAACGTTGCAAATGGTATTCTCCTAAACTAACAAACAACACCCGCCTCTGAAGCCCAAACCAACGGCAGCTTGGACCGTGATCCCGCTACCTTATACGTAAGGGTAACCGTAGGATCCCTCCTTACAATTAAGGAGTTACACGTAAAAGCAAGCCAGTTTAAAATAATTTATGCATATAGATTAATGTCCCAGGATGTCATGAAAGAATCTTCATCTAACTTATTCACTCAATTGAAGTACGAGTACATAATGTGCTTATAATATAAAGACAGCAAATTGAAAAAGCTCTTTATCAAAAAGTTGACGGTAAGTATACGCCTAAAGTAATTTATTTTTCATTTTGTCAAAGAAAATTAAAAGGAGAAGCCCCCTAACTAGAATATAAAAAGATGCCAATTGCGTGATGGACCTCAGAAAATATAGGGTTCCGTAGTAAAATAACAGTCACATTTTTTTGTTTGTTTAGTGGCTAACCTTGTGTCAGAGTTGTTCAAGTCACCTAAAGGGCTCTAACTTGGCTTACCGACTTTTTTACGTGCCCTCTGAATACCTCTATGCTGTCACCCATACATAGACTAACTGTGCCAAACGTTGTTTCTCCATAACATTAGCTATCTGCCAGTGAAAGTCCCGTCAAAATCGGTCAAGCCAGTTCGGAGATTAGCCGGAACAAACATACAGACAAAAAAATTACAATTGGTATTGTGTTATAAGGACCGTATATACTTTTACATGCATTTAGTAAAAATCTGTTATTTTGACATAACAAACAGACACTTCAATTTTATTTATTTGTATAGATTATAATAAAACACTTTTAAACGGATTCATCATTTCGGCCGAATGAAGTCTACTGCTGGACACAGGCCTCCCCCAAAGATAACCACAACGACCGATATGGGTGTGTTGTGGGCTCATTGGAGGGTTTTGCCATAATCGCCACGCTTGGCAGACGGGTTGGCGATCGCAGTTGAGTTGTTAATGTACTCGAAGGACGCTGCTGCCCATCCTCCGGCCAACCCCTTAGTAGACTTTTACAACACCCACGGGAGGAGATGGGGGTCACATTTTTAAACGGATTACATCGCGTATATTATAGATTTCAAAAACTTTGCAAAGTTCGTAGTCGCAGGTAGACTAAAGTGACAAGCGTCATTACAGATTTGAAACATTATTTTATCTACTGTACAAAACTAATAAAAAATTGTTTCGATGCACGCAGTAATCTAATATATTTGTCTTTCATTGCGACGTCTGGTTTGAAAGATAAGGACAAACATATTTATTTTTATAGAGAAATCCCTAATCCAAAACAAGCGCCTGTAGTTATTTCAGTTATCTTAAACATGTATTTGAATAGTAACTGGGAACGCTGGGGATGGTTGACCAACTTCTGTGCCAGATATACATGGTGAATATGGAGTTCATTGCCCATTCTTCTCAATGAAAAATCTACATCTTGCAACGCGGCAACTGATGTCTGATTATTCATAAGCCTAAGCCTAAAATAAATTATCTTTAATGTTTCGAAATGATCAGTGGTGCTCTCGTAAGCATCATCATCATCATACCAGCTAAAGGACGTCCACTTCTGAACAGAGGCCTCCCCGTAGAATTCCATAATTATGTCGTAATATTGGGGGTTTGTCAGTACTCACCAGGCTTGGCAAGCGGATTTGTGAGCACAGTATGCTTACTGTTTCTCAAAAAAGAGACACTGTTACCTATTCCTCCAGTTTACTGTCCCTTAGTTGCTTTTTACTACATTCACGAGAGAAGATGTAGTGATGCTATATTCTAAATCCGCAGCACTCTGAGAAAGTGGTGCTCCATAGAACCCTAAAAACTGCTCTGGTAGGTATAAAATTGTAGAAATATGATTGAATACTTTTAAAGAGATTAGTGGCAGTACTCACGCACATTGTAATACTGGCTGGCATAGATCAAATTATGGCTTTTACTCGCGTCACAAAGGGCATTATAACTAAGATAATATGGATATTTTCCTTTGAACGCGACTTTTATCTCTGCGTATTCTTTATACTGGAATAATTAATATATTTGTTTGACAGAACAGAACAACTGCAACAGTGTACTATACTCTGTATTTGATTTGAAAAATCGTAACTTTTATGCAGAACTTAAGTATATTCTTTTCTATTTCTGTATAACATTGATGTTTACAGGCATATCTTCCTCATGCAGAGACACCTACAACCGAAACAACTACCTGTAGACGCTTTAAATATTTGTTTCGTGCGGGAATAGCACCCGCGACCCGTAGCATAGAAAACGGATTGCACTGCGTCGATCGGTTAGAACATAATCCTCGTGGTGATTGCCTTCAATTTAGACGTGTAGGTCACCTCACCTCTAAATTAAAGGCAATATAAGAATAGTTTTTTTGATAGGCAAAAACCTATCATAATATTTTATCAGCCAATGAACAATGAACTATCGAGATCGATAGCAATAGTTGTGCCGTAGTATGGTAAACCCTGATTCGAAGACAGATTGGTAACCTCATTATGTTGTGTACACAAGACCGTTTTTTGTCGTGGGGGATCCTCTTGGACTTCCTCCGCCCTGGGAAAGGCGGAGAATCATGTTGGACTCTTCCCGGCTAAAACCCCACGGTGGGCCTTCTACTTGCCTATATCCCCAGGGGGTGTGAAGTTGAACCTATGAACCCAATGGTCGCACCCCTGAAGGACACTGAAGGACCCTGCTAGCCATTCTGTTGTTAATTCTTAAGTCAATTTTTACGACACAGATGACGGGTAAATTTTGCATTTTTAACCGACTTTAAAAAAGGAGGAGTTTCACAATTTTACTATTTTCTGGAGTGTATGTTAAGTGACGTCTGCGGCGATTATGAACAGATTTTAGGTAATGGTTCTTTTATATTAAATAGGCTAAACCTTCACACAAATTATTTTATTTGTTTTGAAGTAAAGTCCAAATAAATTTCAAACATTTTCGTTACTTGTTGTAAATAGCACAAACTTTAGATACATTTTTAAGTCTTGTCAATTTATTAAGGGCGTAAGTGACATCATAACAAAAACTGATACCATGGATTCAGTATATGTTTCTGGAACCTTTAGCGGTAGAACTTTGCATTGGCCTTTTTATGAATTTTCGTTTTTTTGCAGCTTATTGAACTGATTTCAGTATAAAATATTGTTTTTCTCTCTCCTAACCCTGTTTATTTATTTATTTGTTATATTTTTTATTGTACACCAATCGGTAAAAGATATAAAAACAGTAGTGCTTAAAAGTATATTTTAGAGTACAATGGGCGGCCTCATCGCGCTCGGCGATGTCTTCCAGGCAACCTTAGGATGGAGAAATACTTAACTGGATAATACATGCAGCAGTCGATGGTACACACAGATACAAAATGAAATAACTAAATTACGTATACTATACTAAATATATAAATAATGGAAGATTATACACAATATAGATATATAAATACATAAACATTTAAATATACACATATACAAATACTCTTTAATTAATTCGACAAAATATCGAAAAACAGTTAATTCAGATGTAATACTTAGTAAACTCTAAGCAAAAATAATTAGTGACAAGTAATGTTCCCTCACTAGTCTTTTAAACACAAACTAAAACTGGTAATCCATTTTGAATAAAAACACAATAAACTACTTATTTTCACATAATACTGCAATGTAAACAAAAACTAAACGACTGTTGTTTCGCTGGAGTTCATTGATAAACTCATCGCTTGCAGTAGCATATTAATGAATGATTGGCCAGTAAGGAAAAGGCGACCCCCTGTCCACGAGTTGTTGTCATTACAGGCGGTCAAGCGTCTATCCATTAGACGATGAGCGACAAACCTTTTTATTTGGGCCCAGCGGAAATTCTTCATTAAGTTCCTCCGCCCCGGGGAAGAACGAAGGGGCATGCTGGACTATGACCAGCTAAAACCACTGGGGTGGTCATCTTCGGCCGCTAAGGGAGCTCCAGGTCCTCGTATGATCAGACTAGAGCCGCCATTGATGCCACGCCCATAGGCACTGTCTTCTCATAGATCGCTCGGTGTGGGCATGCAGATTCCCCAATCTACGCACCTGCGAACCCAGAGCTGATCGTGGTCACAAGCAGGCTGATGATGCAGCGAGATCACTCCGTTTGTGAGGTAGATTCATGTTGATCCACCTCCGTTTTTTGTTTATTTATTTTAGGGCTACAACACACTACACTAACTGTGTCCTTATAGCAAACCAACTGCGAAGAGCGAGGTTGTGTTTTTTTTAATCACTGGATTCCGTGTCGACATTAACTTAAAACCGTCTTCTCGATTAAAATTGTGATTTTTTTTATTTCAAATGCTTCACGGACGACTACTGAATAGTAGTGGCATTCAGTGGAGACCGTTACCGTACGGGTACCGTAAGACTAGCAAATCAGCGATTGCCAAACATATATTGCAATCAGGCATTAATCACTGGATCGAGTTTCATCGTCCAGAAGGCCTCTCCACTGAAGGAATAATCGTTGTACATACATAAAAAAATACGCATCGAATTGAGAACCTCCTCCTTTTTGAAGTCGGTTCAAAAGAAAGCAAAGAATGAACGGACGTCTCTATTACAACATTTTATAATCTGTACATTGTCGGCGTCTCCATTTACTGAACGCCTTGTCCGGATAATAATGCCTTTGTCAAGTTGTCAATAAGCTTCCTACGAGTAATCCAGATTTTTGCTATTCACCATTTTATTGTAGGTAAGTATGTCATTTTCTTAAAAGTTGGGGTTCCGAATAAGAATCTAGAATCCCGAAAATTATCTGAGAGATTCGTATGGAGAATCATCATATATCATCATATCGGGCATTTATTATACGTCCACTGCTAAACAAAGGCCTCCCCCATAGATTTCCACAACTGTGTCATCATTTTGAGGAGTATTTACCAATACTCACCACGTTTGGTAGGCGGGTTGGTGAGCGCAGTATGGCTACCGTTTCACAAAAGGCACACTCTGCCCATCCCTCTGGTTTAGATTCCCTTAGTCGCCTTTTACGACATCCACGGGAGTAGATGGAGTGGTGCTATATTCTTAATCCGGACATTTATTAAATAATGAACATAATAGAATGAGTTTGTATAGAATTATTAGTTTGACTGTATAAATTGACATTGAGATGGTTTCCATTTCCAGGTCAGGCAAAAACTAATCGGATCTTTTGTCACACCAAAATATGAAAGCCTCGCCTTGGACCTCTCTTTTTCTGAACAGTGCAGTTAATTCAACTCACGAGAGCGTGAAAATAATTTCTATTGGAACCTAATTTCAGCTTCGAAAAGTCACACAAACAAGTCACAAACCCAACCATGGATCATCATCATGATATTTTTTTATGCATAAAACCAACAGCGATACAATAATATGCAAAAAGTCATATATAACTGCTAAGTATGGCCATTTATAGGTTTCCCTAGCTAGCTATCTATACATCTATACAAATAAATAAAATTGAAGTGTCTGTTTGTAATGTCAAAATAACAGCTTTTTACTAAATGCGTGTGAAAGTATATACGGTACATATAACAGAAAAACTATTTTTTTGTCTGTCTGTCTGTGTGTTCCGGGTAATCTCCGGAACGGCTAGACCGATTTTGACGGGACTTTCACTGGCAGATAGCTGATGTTATAAGGAATAACTTAGGCTACTTAAGAAAAATAACTAGGGTTCCGCGCAAAACAAATAAAAACCTTGAAATCCAATATATATATATATATATTCTATGTCAAGTGTCTATATCGAAGTACTCTAAATTTATTTTAAATTAACCGCCGGTCCCAGCTAGTTAGATTATAGAATTCGGCTAAAGAACAGACGAAAATGTTTAATAATATAAAAAAAGGATATTATGCCAGTAATCGGGTGCAGCTATATAAACCAGAAACGTTACCAAATATTCAACGCATGAAGCACTCTGATGTAGTGAAGTTTTAAGTGGAGTTGCTTATCTTTTATAATTTTCATAAGTTGAGACTTAAACGATGTTTTAGACAGGCAGAAAAAGTCTACATCACAGAAAACCTTCAGATCAGAAATCAGATTATACTGGTTTTGTATAGCTTGATGTGTAGCCGTATGTACACCAAAAAAATATTCACAGAAGTTTTGAATTAAGTAAAAGTGCGGCCTTATCACTATCCGCGATCTATTCCAGGCAACCTTAGGATGGAAAATGTTGGCTCTGGTGTGATCGTGCGAGGACCTGGAGCCCCGCCTTAGGTGCCGAAGATGACCACCCCAGTGGTTTATCTGGTAGGCCGGCCATACCCAGAATTTCCACTGGGCACCAATAAAAAAAAGGATGGAAAATGTTGCTAACATTTAATGAATTAAATTAGGTGTATATTATGCCGCCGGCCTTGCCGTGTGGTGCCGGCTCAGAATACCACCACCCCATCTCATCCCGTGGGTGTCGTAAAAGTCGACTAAGGGATTAGCCGGAGGATGGGCAGCAGCGTCCTTCGAGTACGTTAACAACTCAACTGCGATCGCCAACCCGTCTGCCAAGCGTGGCGATTATGGCAAAACCCCACAATGAGCACACAATACACCCGTATCGGTTGTTGTTGTGATCTTTGGGGGAGGCCTGTGTCCAGCAGTGGACTTCATTCGGCCGAAATGATGATTAGCTCAATGCAGTGACTTACTAGTGAGCTTGCTCGACTTGTTCAATCACATCGCAGGTTATGGGCCGCTTTCAAAATTGTATTGAAGAGAGCCTTGGCATGTCCGCTATAATAACGAACAAACGTCCGCTGGATTCCGCGACCTGGTTTTGCAATCCCGATCACTGCATATAATTTTACACCATATGCTAATCCAGGAATCCTATCTCCGTACCAAACTGAATTCAAATCAGTCATTTCCGCATACGGCGAGAATGAAATCAAACACCAATAACAACTCTATCCTTCGAAACTGTTTTTCAATCCCCGTTGGCTATCTGCGCGACGTGTTGTGGGTTCGATCTCCGCACAGAACAAATATTTTTATGATCTATCGATAGTTGTTTCGGGTCTGGGTGATGGTGTATGTGAAATATATAAATATGTTTTGTCCTTATCTATCACACCTAATACGACTATTATATTATATACTACTTTGAGAGAAAAATACAAAACATTGGAACTCCTTCAAATATGTTTGTCATGGTTATATCTTATAAGCATAAGAGAGTAGGTAGTGCCTAATTTCCTGGAGCTCTCCTTCGGTGCCGAAGCTGACCGCTCCAGTAGTTTTAGCCGGTAGGAGACCAGTATGCCCCTTCACCCTTCCCCGGGGCGGAGGAAGTTCATGCAGAATTTCCACTGGAGACAACAAAAAAGATCTTGGCACATCATTGACACTGCTTTATGCATTGTTTATTATATTTTCGCAATGTGTTCTTCTGTGTACTCAGTACACAGAAGTTAACAATCACTTAGCCACTACGCCAATCATGCCATCAAATATTATCTTATTAGGCGGATATCTAATTTAACCCATCATTTAGCCCATAGGGGATGATATTGCAAAAATATTATTTTAGTGCTCACCTACATCATAAGGAACAACTGTGCAAAATTTCATACTTCCAGACCCACCGGTTTAAGTTGTGAGTTGTCTGTCAGTCAATGTTAGAGTTTTACTAAGTAGATCTTTCATCATATCTTATGTGGCATACGCTCGCCTATGTCGTAAATCAAGCCGCTGGTCGTCCCACGCATCTTTTTGTGTTGATTTTAACTCACTCATTCTGTTACAGCCGGGCTCTTCCTGCTATCTGATTGATCGTCATGCTAAATATAGATAATGTTATTTCACTATTATTGGATTGTTTATAGAAATCATATGATTGTAACAAAAGATGTCGATCCTATACATAATCAGCCCCTTACTTAGCAATGTCTTAGGTTTTCGCGATTATTACACATTATCCGTGACGGATTAACCGTTTAAAATTGTTCAAATCACGTGTATTATTGATTTTTGTTTTTTTCCATGACGTTTTGAACACTTTGCAGGGTCCGTGGTCGCAGGATGACTAAGGTGACAAGCGTCGTTACAGATTTAAAAAGTTATTTTATCTACCGTACAAAACTAATCAAAAATTGTTTCGATGCACGCAGTAATCACTCACAGTGTCCTGATGTTTTTTAGTATGGTGTGTTGTTTGGGATTTTATTCATTTAATAACCGGATTCCAAACAGGTGGTACTTGCCAACCATCTCGTCTATTATAATTAGGATGTTTTTTAATTTCAATAGCCTCACGAAACATTCTTGGTACATAACGGTTCTCTTTCGCGAGGACTTGAGGATGATCAAATCGAAGAAAATGGTTGGGTTTGCCTAAGGCATGTTCACACACTGCGGACTTTGTGGTGCGTCTATGCTTGACGTCAGCTATGTGTTGTTTAATTCTGGTGGCTATACAACGCTTTGTTTGCCCTATGTATGACAACCCACAATCAATCAGCCCCTTACTATCCGACTGCTGGACACGTGCCTTTTCTCACGATGACAGCGGTTAAGCCTTAGACCACCACACTGGCCTAGTGCGGGTTTGCGGACTAAACACACCATTGAGAACACTTAGGAGCCCTTTGAACACTTGTGCAGGTTTTCTCACGATGTTTTCCTTCACCGTTAATGCAAGTGATAATCAAATCGGATCCGTACATGAATCCGAAAAATCCAGAGGTGCGGGCCGGGATCGAACTCGGAATGTATGGAAGGCAAGCGTCAATAACAACGCTATCACTGCTATTCGTCTAAAATTTATCTTATCAATATTGATTGGTTGATCCAATATGTTCTGCTATTAACAACATTGATATTTATGCATATTGCCAGACCATATTAGAGATTCCACTCTTCATTAACAACGCTTGAATTCTAGAGATCGTATTATTAGAAGATCAATCTTCGTAGCAAGTGAACATACCATTAATAGAAATACCAATTTGCATAATAATTAAAGCTCATATCACGTAAAAGCTCGTACACCGATAAGCCATTTACTTACGTAATGCCTAGCAATTAAGGCTATTACTTTAAAGACTACAGCCTTAGATATGGTGCCAGGCAGAAATTACCCAGCCAGAACAACTTGTGGGTATCGAAAACGGCTGAGGGTCTATACAGACGATTGGATTTGATAACATTTTGGGCGCAATTGTTTAGCCAATAGCTTTCTGCATTATGAGTTCGATTCTTGCACGGCACAAATATTTATATAGACTACAAAAACTCGTTTCAGCCTAGACATTTGTGCCTGTGAAAAGTATGTATGTGAACTCTACCCACGATAAAAGAGAAAAGTAGTGAGGGGTATCGATAATAAAAATAGCCACCTTTGTAAAGTTTCTTGCCGGCTCTTCTCTACAGGACCAATAAATGTGCGATTGCCAACCTGCCGCCAACGATTGCCAACGAGCTTGGTGATTAATTCATTTCCCCATATAAGTGTAGTGGTTATGTTTAGGCTCAATGTTCAGCTGGGGACGTTTACAAGCGGATATGATGAGATCTTGAAGTTACCGAAGAAGAATTGCCCACCTATTCGTGTAGGTGTCATGGGGCCACTAAGGTTGAAAGGAGTGGCGGCAGCATCCTCCTGTATATACGAGACATAGAATAGAATGTAACTTTATTGTACACCAAAATAACATAAAGGATTATTTATAATAGTTGCGTGTAGAATAGCACCGTGGCACAATGGGCGATCTTATCGCTAAAAGCGATATTTTACAGACAACCTTTGGATGGATTTTAAAGTAGGGAAATAAAGAAATTCAGGTAGTCTGTGGTGTACTGAATGTATTAATGACATATTTATCTGCTTAGACATAATCATGTAGCGTGTGACTGACTAGTCAGCTATTATAACTAGTTTACTAATGTATCACTTCTTCTTCCTGCCCTGGTTCCAAATTACTTGGGGTCTGCGCAATATGTTAGTCATATTGCAAAGGTTTTGGCAAAAGAGTTTAACAGTCCGCCACCTGCCTGACACCAGTCTTCCTTGGGCATGCTAGTGTTGGTGATTTACCCGCCACCTGCGGGGAACTCAAACTGCTCAAGCTACGAACCAAGTCCCAAAGTCCCTTTGCCACCTTCTATGACACCTATGGGATGAGATAGAAACCCCTTTACCGTGACTTCACGGTACATTTGCTAAAGCTTATTGCCTCCCTATTCTGCCAATGTTCAACACTAAACTGTGAATATGAACAATCTCCACATCATATCCTGTGAGACTGCCAAAATGCAAGATAAACGCAATATTATATTTGACAGGTTCCTATTTAAAAAAAAAAAAAATGGTTCGTAGGTATGCGTTTGACCACTATCTCACCAGATATCAAGTGACGGTGCGGTCGACGATGGTGCACGCTTGGCTAGAAGAAACCTTTTCACTCAAGACTTGAAGATTCCCAGATTATAGCGGTCGGGAAACACAGACTTTGGCGATGAGTTCTACTCCTTAGCAGTACGCATGAAACACGTGGAAGCAAAACGATTTGCACGTATTGGTAGAACATCAACCATATAACGGCCATTAGCTTGCTATATTGCTGTAGCTACTGTTGGAATTACATCCCTGCCAACTTAGCGTAACCCGTAAATGAATAAATATAATAAAAGCAAACATTTTGTATCCGCACGTAAGCACCGAGCTTGGAAACTAGGCTTATGTTAATTGTAAACTCCATGTATGATGCCTCTGGCATATCGTTTTTTCTGTCTTCTGCTGGAAGTGGAACGTATCTTCTTTCCTACTCCTCTTTTTTCTTTAAGAGTAATTGCAGTGGTTGGGACCGTGTGGAGAGCTTGTACCATAAAAAAATGTATAACATAAACTTATTTGTTTCACCTCTATCAACCATCATCATCATCGAATTTAATAGAATATCGATAGTATTTATTCGAAATAGATTCATCGTTTTTGTTTTTAAAGCATAGACTCCACCCATATAAACCCATTCTGCACCAGTTCTTAGTAAACACTAGCTTACTTCTTACTTATTTTTTACTTTAGACATAAGAATCGCCGGCATCAAACACCCCCCAGCAACACGTATGTCAGACTTAATACGATTTTGTTATTAAAATGCTTTATGTACAATACAAAAATAGGATGTTTATTTACAGTAACATTAACTATAGATATGTCCGCTAGTACTCATAATGAGACCACATGGCTATCAAAAAATAAACTGAATAGGTATAAAACACGGCCAGCGGACCAGTCACTGCAATTAGCGTTCATTTACAAGTATAACGTAATGATCAGCCACCCCCTCGCAATGTTAGAGGGTAGGCCGACCCGACCCATTACTTGACCTATACTTTTATTAGCCATAATTTTATTTATGTGGAATAACTGTTTATTTACCATACTACTCATTAAAAATAAATAATAGACTGCCCTCTCCCCTATGGGAGTCTTACAAGGCAAATAAAGTGTTTACAATTTAAAATCAAGAATAGCCAGCAGCTTTCTCCTGCGTGCTAATAACAATTTACTGCGCCTAATCACCAATCCGCCAACTTACCGTGGTGATTATAGCAAACATATGTTCGCAGCATGGGCTAGCCGCACCACAACATACAGTGACAGTGTCAATGTCATAGGTTTTAAACCATGTTTTATTTGGCCCTAAAAAGAAGTTGAAAATGTTACAAGTTTGAAACAGTAATTAATGCGCAAGTCAGCAATGCACCGGAGACATTGCATCGGTAGATTGGGCATTTTATTCCCCTTCTCGCCCTCCCCCTCATATATCCGCACCCGTGCGGTTTGCGCGGACGACAGGACAACAGAACGAGGAGTTTTCAATATATTACTTGGTTTTTTTTTACACAGATTTCTTCAATGAAAACCTTTTTGGGTTGTCACGGCTTTTGTATATATACTAAAAATAATGTTGCATACATTGTATACACAAGCTGTGGAACAACCGTAGCTAATAAATATATCTATATTTTTTCACTTCACTTCATCCACTTGAGCCAGTCAACGGACTGAAACAAAGATACGAATTAAGACACAACATATATACAGAACAAAGACAACATATAGACAGAAAGCGAAATGAAACCAAAAGAAACCTTAAAAATCTCATTAAAATCAATCGCGTAAGATCACGGTATCGACCGTATTCATCCGTACGAGGGTACAATCAAAATCGTGGAGTAGGTATTGAGAAACCGGTGATCTTGTACGGGAGATAGTTTCTTTTGTACTCGCCTCGTCCTGTCACGTGCCCGCACCGGTTCGATTCTGAAGCATCTTTGTGGAAAATTATAAGGACGAAGCATGAATAGTTAGCTTTTTGAAATTGTTGTGTTATAAGTATAATTCAAACGAAAATAAAATATTGGATACCTTTGTGTTGATTCCCTAAGGTTTCTGAAAGTTTTGCGTATAAATAGAAATTTGACTAATCATGGATGATGATAAATCTGCGCTTACTAACGAACAAACACAATGAAGCGGAATTTGGCAAATTGTTGAATACGAGGGCGGCACTGAAAATTTCGGGAATCAAGGAAGTGACACAACATTACTATTTAAAAATGTATTTATTGCTTTTCGAAGTATTCTCCGCGAAATTTGACACATTTTTCCATACGATAGAACCAATCATTGAAGCAACCATTCCATTCGGAAGTTGGGGTCTCCAAAATGGCCGTTTTGTAGGCGTCCACAGCTTCTTTAGGTGATGAAAATCTCTGTCCACGCAATTTATTCTTTATTTTAGGGAAAGTATAGAAATCATTAGGGCTTAGATCGGGGCTGTACGGCGGATGGTCTAATAATTCTATGTTTTCTTGCTCTAAAAACTCTTTTGTTCTGTGCGCGGTATGAGAACTCGCATTGTCGTGATGGAGGATGATGCGGCGGTTGCAGTTCTCTCTACGGAGTTCAGAAACGACCTGTGGCAAACAAATGCTAGCATACCATTCTGCATTAACCGTTCTTTGTCACTCAAGAGGAATAGTCGTAACATGGCCGGTTTTGGAGACAAACGTGGCCACCATTTTTTTTGCAACACTCCGTGAACGAACAATTTTTGTTGGCTTTAACTCATTTTCGAACACCCAAACTCGTGACTGGTTTTTTGTTTCCGGTTCGTACGCATATATCCAGGATTCGTCACCTGATACGATGTTGTATACAGCATTTGAGGATCCTGCGTGGAATCTTTCGAGAGTTCTGACGCACCAAGTAACGCGAGCCGCTTTTTGCTCTTCACATAGCAAATGCGGTATCCATCGGGAAAACAACTTTTTTACACCTAATTGTTCATGCAAGATTATTTGTATTTGACTCATGCCAATGTCTAAAGTTGCTTGAATTTTGCGGTATGTCACATGTCGATCTTCCTCAATCAGCTTACGCACAGCATCAACGTTTTCTTGGGTGACTGCAGTTTTTGGACGACCTTGACGAGGATCATCACTGAGCTTGACACGTCCACGTTGAAATTCAGCAAACCAGCGATAAATTGTGGTTTTGGATGGGGCTTCATCACCAAATGCAGAAATCATCCGGTCAACACACTGTTTTTGTGTTAAACAACTTCGAAAGTCATAATAAATCATCGCTCTTGAATTTTCTCGAGTCAATTCCATTTTCTTCTTCTTCTTCTCTTAGATTATGGCTTCTGTAGAATGTCTTCCACAATTTCGCCAATGTCAAGTATAAGGCAACGTCGTACGGTATTTAGATTGATAAATCTTTACATAATCATAAAATATTTCTCGAAAATGAAAAAATTCTAAAAAATATGTCGGCAACGTCGTACGGTTTTCCCAATTCCATTTTCTCAACGACTAAACAAGTTTGACAAAACCTTGTGACAAGACCGTGAATCTTTTTTTAAATAAATAAATGGTATTCGATTTGTAAAACCAAGGAGTTTTCAATTAAAAAGATTTTAATATGACAGGAACAGTGGAAATATTCCATTCCCGATACTTTTAGTGCAGCCTATGTAATATCAGACTAACTATCCTACTATAGGATAAATACCTCTTTCTGTCCTTTGCCCACTGCGTATTGGCGATATCAGACCATTCCAGATCCAGGTTTCCTCACAAAACTTTCCTTCACATACAGCCAATTGTATCCAATTAACTAAGTTCATTATTATCATATCATCATATCAGTCAAAGGACTTCCACTGGTAAACAAAGACCTCCCCCATAGATTTCCACAACGGCTGGTGGTGTCACCCCCATTCAACGACTCCCAGCAAGCTTCACTAGGTCTTCCGTCCACCACGTTAGAAGTCGTCCCACGCTGCGCTTTCTGGTGCACGGTCTCCACTTGAGAACCTTTTAGTGAGTATATATGACAATAAATCACATCGGTACATGAAGAACAAGCAGCATTTCCATCCATCATATCAGCCGAAGAACGTCCGCTGCTGAATAATGAGCTCCCCCATAGGTTTCTACACCGACCTTACACTAGGGACCGGTTGTTCACTTGTGTCGTCATTGGAATTTGCCAGTACTCACCACGCTTGGCAGGCGAGTTGGTGATTAAGAACTGTCAAATTTCCCCCAAAATGACGACATAATTGTAGAAAGCCATTGGGGAGGCTTTTGTTCAATACTTTGACTTATATGATGATGATGATGATGATGATGAAAAGTGTTCCCATCTGATGCTGGCTTGATTTTGGAGCCTGTATAAAATATATTTTTTCCACGAAAATGTTTTGTGCCCAGCTATTTCATTACAGATTCCAGACACGAAAACACTCGAGAAGACAAAAAATATAAAACACAAAGACACGTCGAATGTTGAACCGACCCATGCTACAGAATGTGATACGACTTTTATACAGGTATGATTTTTAGAGTGTAACACACGAAGCTAATTTCAGATTCATCCTACCAATGCAGCAATGGTATAGTGTCCGGTTGTTCAATTGTGTCGTCATTGTAATTTACCAGTCTAAGCTGCCGCCGGGTTGGTGAGCGCAGAATGGCAAATTTCCTCGAAAATTACCACACAATTATGAAAATATTTTGGGGAGACTTTTGCTCAGTCCTATGGCTGATATGATCATGATGATGAAAAGTTTTCCACTTCTGATGCTGACTTGATTTTAGAGCCTAACAAAATTAGTTTTTGTTTAACATGAAAATTTATTGTGCCCAGCTATTTCATTACAGCTTACAGACATGAAAACATTCGAGCAGACAAAAAAAACAAACCATCGCATACCGTTTTTTTTTCTATTTTATTTAAGAGATTTATGTACACATTTGCGAGGATGTCAATCCCATCGTGCTTTTACAAAAAGTATCTTACTCACAAAATAACTTAACTTCTTATCTAATAAAAATGTATTTAATATTTTTACTGCTTCAGAAGCAGGCTTAGCTAAGACTCCATGAAACATATCAACATCTATCACTGACAAATTTAAAGATCTAAGAAGAGTTTCGCATATCGGATACAATACATATCCCATACTTCTGAATGCAATGCCACATTAATACAGGTAAGATTTTTAAAGTGTAATGCATGAAGATAATTCCAGATTCAGCCTACCAATGCTAAAGTGCACTGTTAACTCTTGCCTTGCTACTGAATAAGATCTACTTTTCTAAATATTTTCGGTCTTTCTGGACGGCGTTTTACTGCAACTACTAATCAAAGAAGTTAGAAAGCCTTGTTATGTTGTAAAACATATATTTTCAAAAAGTAACTGTTATGAATATACATCCAATTCTGAGTCCAAAATTTCATCGGAGATTACGCCAAAGTCAACTTATAAATATCAATATACGCAATTGTCATTTTTTTAATTACGGGTTGAGTATACCACAAGTCTTAAAAAATTATTTTCTACCGGTTCAAGAACGACAAATCTCTAGTTAGACTACTTGTCTCTAGGGGCCACTTATGCCATCAGAGATGATGATTGTCAACATTATGAAAAAATACTATTCAAATCTTAATTTGCCTTTCCTCTAAAATGATATACCCTGCAATTACGCCATTCTAGCCCCGGATGTGCGACGTGATAAACATTTACAAATCTACATCATCTTGAAAGTCCCATTAGCCGTCTAACGGAGACTCCGTGACTCAACTAAATCTAACTTATTTAATCTGTGTCTGGACCAAGTTTAATGAAATAAACAGCAATCACAGAGTCAATCTCATGCCGATGAGCAGCAAGTCTACAGTTTACTGCTGTTTGTAGTATTCTAAATAATCTTATTTTATTTTGGATAATAGATATGTTCTATACTACAAAGGGCAGTAAGTTATTAAGCAGTTTCATTTATCAGAGAAAGACACAATACCTAACAGTTTATGTAATTTATAATAAACTGGTATAATTATATATGTTCTTGATTGCCGGATAACTTCGGTTATCATCATTATCATCATTATCATCATCATTATCATCGTATAGGATTTCTAGATACTTTGGTAAAGAGAACTTCCACTACTAAACAAAGGCATTCCCCATAGATTTCCATCATTGCGACAGAACTACCTTAAGGTTAGACAAACACACAAATATGAATTGCTTGGGGTCTCGAGCCCTCAGCCCTTACCACAGAAACCAGCATCAATCAACAACCGAGCCGTCATTATACTTTATGAAACAAATTTAATTAACACAACTGTTTCTGTCACTTGACTGCCCTCAAAATCTAAACGAGCCACCCTAATTGTAATGTCCGCTACAGAGCTGTATAAAGCAGTTCGGACACTGGCCCCATCTATGTTCCGTTATACTCAAAGCGTTTGCGATATCAAACTGAGTGAGACTGTGGCACTAGTGTAGCAGGAATGCAATCTTATGCAAATGGCAACAAGACAGAGTGACTGACATGCGATCAATTGTTTGACTACAGAAAGCTCGATTAATATCGAAAGGTAATCTGCGTACATCATACGGTAAACGCTACATGGTTATGTTGAATCGTGGATAAATGGATGTTGGGTTGAAGCAATTATTGTAAACTAGTATCGCATGTGGTTGTATGTGTGTGCTGTGTATTATCCGTGTGGATTAAGAATATAGCATCGCTCTATCTCCTCCCGTGGATGTCGTAAAAGACGTGTAAGTGAGTTTAAACCAGAGGGATGGGCAGCAGCGTCCCCGACTGCTCCCAAATTTCAGGAATAAAATTTTAAAAATGACTCGATCCCTGTTAGATCGAATTGCCTATAAGATAGGCAAAGTAACCGTATTTTTAAATTAAAAGATTGATAGATCTTTGTCAATTTATTTAATATTATTTACCTTGGGAAAAATTTAATAATGTTCTGTTGCAAAATGACAATATATAAAAGAAATTAGATGCAATGTTTGTGAAACATTTTTTTAAGGAATATTGTATTGTGAAATTTCGTAGCTTATTGCCCGAAAATTTGTTTTATAACTGTCGAACTTTCGAAGGCAAACCGAGGACTGGCCAATTCCCCACCGAAATGACGACACCATTGTGAAAATCTTTGGTGGAAGCCTTTGGTCAGCAGTGAACGTTCTTTGGCTGTTATGATTATACGACGAAATACGACCAGTTGTGTTTTAAAGTAACAAAATTCAACTTGTTGTATTTATTTGTGTATATGCATGCTTAATTATTAATTTGATGCTATGAGGAAAATAGTGCGAAAGAGGAAGCTTCAAGGAATTAATGTCAAAATTTTGTAAACATGAATTCATCAGAGGTATACAATTAAACCATTTACCGGTAGAATAATCATCATTATACATCATATTAGGCGAAAAAACGTCCACCGCTGGACATAAGCCTCCTTCAAAGATTGCCTCAACGACCGGTATGGGTTTCTGTTGTCTACTATTGGGTGGTTTTTGCCATAATCGCCACACTTGGCGAAAGTGTTGGCGATCGCAGTTGATTTATAAATGTACTCGAAGGATGCTGCTGCCCATCCTCCACCTAATCCCATAGTCGGCTTATACGACACCCACGAGATGTGATGAATGAATGAATGAATAATAAACAATATAAAAAACAAATAAAAAACCAATAAATAAAGTTAAGCGATAATTAAATTTGAAGGAAATGGAAACAACGCTTTTGTACTAACATTTTCCCGTTCAGATAAGGCAAAGGAATCTCAGCTCATACAGACATGACAGTGATCAAAATGCTTTCATTTGATTAGATAAAGGGTTTACGTATGGAAAAATTATGTGTGTATGATTAATTTTATTTTACCGGCCCTAGAGTCAAAATGCGCACGTTCCCTTCTAAAAATAGGTGCTTTCGATGTTCACATAAATAACGATTGAAACTAAAACTGTACCTATTAAATTATATACACATATGTATACAAATCAGCCTGTAAACGTCCGGCATCCCAACGATCACTACAATGAATGCTCACAGGGTTTGGCATCCCCGGAAAGACGGTGGTGCGCACGTGGCCACGTGCCACAGCATGCGCAGCACAGCGCACAGCGACACTTGGGGTGATTCTTTACAATGCTCAATGAAGTGCCTGAGGGGTGACCTTTTTACAGTCGCCTTCCCTATGCTAGAAGCCCTGACCGCTTTACAGTCATCTCCTTCGAGATGAAAGCCTAAAGGATTGTGATCGTACGACAACCTGAAGCCCCCCTGGAGTGCCGAAAACGACAGCGCCAGCGGTTTTAACCGGTAGGAGAAGAGAGAGGCATGCCCCTTTGCCCTTCCCTGGTGCGAAGGAAGTTTATGATGAATTTCAACTGGGGACCAATAAAAAAGGTGGTTATTGCCATAATCACCTTGCTTGCTTCGTAGGCAGATTAGTAGTCGCAGTGTGTTGTTATTAGCACACGAGAGGATGCTGCTCGTCATCACGTTAACATGATTAGATGGCGCTTTGATAGAGAGGAGAAAGAAAGCCCTATAATGGTTTCTAATTTTACGTAACTTTAATGTAACCTGATGTATTGTTACGCTATCCGGTAAACAATAGCGAAACGTGGCGCCATCTGGTGTCTAGTAGCGGTACCACATAGTCTAGAAAATTCTAGAATGCGAAAATTCTGGAATATTCCACAAAGTATCGGTCGGCCCATATATATAGCGGCCACGAAGTAAGGACAGACAGTTCAGTTTAAGCTGCGATACGACATAGTGAAGAAGAAATGGATTACCAAACAATTATCTAAGTCTTATAAGTGATTTTGGGACAAGCCCGCCACATATTACCCACCACTGCAACTCCTGTAAGCCAGGATCTACAATGGCGACCACCGAAAAGAACACCGACCAATGAAGGTCGGTGTGTCTTAGAGAAATGAATAACTGTCTTGGAAGTCTAATAAGTGATATTAATTGTAATCAAGAACAAATTTTGTGTAACGTGAATATTGGTAAATTTAATTTATCCCGGAGTCCCGGCTCGTAACAGTATACCGGTTACCTTTCGGGCAATATGAGAGTTAATATTTACTAAATTTATGACGTTTCGCGCACTGGCTAAGTAATTGCCTTTCTGCGCAATGCTACGGTTCAATTCTCGCACGGCACAATAATTTGTATGAGCTACAGTAGTTGTTTAGGGTCTGGGTGATTCTGCATGTTAGATTTATGTATGTAAACTGTATCCACGATATAATAGGAATAGGCAGTAGGTAGGGGGCATCATGATATCATCCAAAGGATGTCCACTGCTGAACAAATTCATCCCCATAGGTTTCCACAGTGGTGTCGTCATTTTGGGAGGAATTTGCCGGTAGTAACCACGCTTGGCAGACGAGTGGGTGAGCGCCGAATGGCGAATGCTCTACAGAAAGGAAGCTGGTGCCCATCCTTATGGTTTAAATCCCTGAGTCGCCTTTACGACAGCCATGGTAAGAGATTGACTGATTTATTAATTTGCGGAGTGTGGGTACATCAAGCTATTAATTAATACTGATTGTACAGTCTGTCCTTGTCCACATTTAACCATTTATGGTATGCAAATATTAAAAATGCTGATGGCATAAAAAATTTACGTTAGAAAATATACATTAAAATTACTAGTACATTAATCTAAATTCAATTGAATTACTATAGCAATGATAAAAATAGTAAATGTAGGTACATATTATGTCAAGTAGGAAAAATATATTCACAACATTAATTATACTAATTACAGATTACAACAGTTTAGAGCAACATTTTTACTTGTTAAGTCTATACATAATTGTTTTTTTATAATGAACCAATATCTGTCGTGTCAATAGACCTGACATTTGAAAAGTCGCGTAGCAAGTAGTATCATTTTACAAAAAACAACCCTTTCCGGGACTTTTTGACAAAGAGATGGAGTGATGCTACATTTTTAATCCAGATACCTCACGGTTAACGAGTGTAGGGCATATACGGCCGAATACTCAAACGCCATTTAACGTTAAGTTCCCGCTTAAACAATTTGAGCCGCCCGGTTTCGTACCAAAAACCGGTTTCTCGAATTGTTAAAGCGGGGTTAAAACTTAACGTTAAATGGCTTTTGAGTATTCGGCCATTAATCTGTTAAAATAGAATATTACAAAATCGATTTGTCTTAAAAGCTAACAACTAAGAATGGTAACCAAATACAAGTGTTCAAACTAACTTTGAAGTTCATATATGTACAATTATATCCCCATATTCTCCGATTCTCTGTGAACACTTAACTCATTTACGAACTCGCTGCAACGGAGTCTAGACGCAAGCATCCGCATAGTTACGGCGACTTACAAAGCTTAAGCTCCATATTAGTCCCTGCTCGCCGACAGACGAATCGGGTACTAACATCCCGAGAGATACAGTGGGTAGTAAAGTGGGGTGGGAAAGGAGGCAGCCCGGGCAACAGGTTGCGGAGCCCGGAGCGTTGCCAAGCATCCTCTCTACTAAATCAAACTTCAACAATATTGCCATTCCTCATTTGTTACTACATTGAAGCGCGCAGCCGAGTGTACGCAATCGTAGTTTATTAACAGCGAGCAGTGAGCAGTGTTTGCGGCGAAATGTTCAGATTTACCCATTGGCAATTTAGGGAATGGCTGTCACTGTAATAAACGTAGTCCTGCAATGTTGTGAAAATTAACACACAACGAAGTAGATGCAGCCTAGAGCTAATTACGGTACAATATTAAAATCTCGGCATCGGACGCTCGACGCTTTACACTTAATTAAAGCTGGTTTAATGTAACTATGGCCGTGTGGTGCCGGCTCAGAATGCCACTACCCCATTTCATCCTGTGGGTGTCGTAAAAGTTGACTAAGGGATTAACCGGAGGATGGGCAGCAGCATCCTTCGAGTACATTAAGAACTCAACTGCGATCGCCAACCCGTCTGCCAAGCGTGGCGATTATGGTAAGACCCCCCAATGAGCACATAACAGACCCATATTGGTCACTGTGGTGATATTTGGGGGAGGCCTGTGTCCATCAGTGGACTCCATTCGGCTGAAATGATGATGATGATGAATGTAACTATTATTTTCCAATGTCAAATAATTTAGTTCTCGTGTTTTGTTACACGAAATACTAATTATTACTGTCTTAATATCCCAGTAACTTACTGACTCGCTTCTTAAGCACAAGATTGCCAGTTCGGAGCCTGGAACGTAACTATGCGACTTTTTCATAGTTATATATCATTCTTAATTCAAGATATCATTGACTTTCACGGTGAAGGCAAACAACAAGAGGAATCCTAGATTTAATAATCTGAAATTGCAAGCAGATTGTGAGCAGGCGTGATGATTAATGC
The DNA here is from genome assembly GCA_947459985.1 of Diloba caeruleocephala. Taxonomy (NCBI): domain Eukaryota; kingdom Metazoa; phylum Arthropoda; class Insecta; order Lepidoptera; family Noctuidae; genus Diloba; species Diloba caeruleocephala. The sequence continues at coordinate 7,171,795 of OX381607.1, forward strand.
TGATTCTTTGTCTGTATGCGAAGAAGCCTTCGCGCTACAGAGGGATTTAGGATTATAGGTCTGATATTATTCACTGTGGTGCTGGCTAAGAATACCACCACCCCATCTCATCCCGTTGGTGTCGTAAAGGGCGACTATGGGAATAGCCGGAGGATGGGCAGCAGCGTTGTTCGAGTATATCTATAACTCAACTGCGAACGCCAATCTAAGCCCGGTGATTATGGTAATATCCCCCAATAAGCAACACAAACCATACCGGTCATTGTAGCAATCTTTTGGGGAGGCTTCTGTCCAGTAGTGGACGTATTTACGGCTGAAATTATGGTGATGATTATTTATTTATCTCAATATTATTTGCGCAAGTTGAGATTTGACAATAGGTAGATGTTTAATAAGCTAACCATTAATTTGATTGTAGGTATTTATTGTAAGCAATGAGACGAACGTGAAAATATTCAATATCAAGTAATCTCTTTTACTTTACTGTTTCAGAATTACCTAACACTTCTCTAAGTAAACATTCTAAATTTAATTATTCCAGTGAATATCTCGATCTCTCGCTTAATCAACTCGTCGCTGACATAAATACATAATAACGACCGTTATCAATAACACTCCCAAAAATACACACTCCATTAAATTGCCATAAAAACATAAGTGTGAATAAAAGAAATGGGAACAACTCAGTGCTCAAACTTCTTTGTTCCAGGACACCGATCAGAGCATTGTAAGAAATCCGTGTGGTGTCCGCCGAAAAGCCGACTAAGGGACTCTAAGCCTGAGGGACGGGCAGCAGCGTCCCTTCTGTGGAACAGAACATATACTGCGCTCACCAACCTGCCTGCCAAGCGTGGTGGGTATTGGCAAATACCCCCCAAAATGACGACACAATTGTGGAAATCTTTGGGGGAGGCCTTTGTTCAGCAGTGGACGTATAAATGGCTGATATGATGATGATGATGAAGAATCGCTAATGCGCATGCGCCACACACATCCGTTACACACGAAACGTTACATAAAAAAACTCTCCCATCAAAAGTTCTAATTCAAAAATAAACGGAACCTGAGAAATGGGTCATGCAAAGCCTTTTAAAAGGTTCATTCATAAAGTAACTACGAGAAATACTTTTGTGAGAATAAACCTTTGAAATGGGTCACGCTCAAACTTTAACAACGGGGAAATCATTCGAGGAAAATTGAACAAGCTTAGGGAGGGTGATACGTATTGTGTACACAACATAATATTTCATTGTATAGGTAAGTTAAGATTATATTGGTACTGGAAGGCTACAGCTGAATGTAGGTGAGGCATATTGATGGATTAGTTACTACGAAGATGGATCTCGTGTAACAAACGGTGTGCGGCCAACCATACATGACTTTTAGGAGAGTTAAGGTTCATAAATAAAAATATTATGAATAAGATGAGTGACATCTCCAAAATACCTCCTTTTTATTGGTGCCTAGTAGTCATGGACGTCCTCCGCTGCGGGGAAGGACGGAGGGGTATTCTCCTACCGGCGAAAACCACCGGGTCGGTCATCTTCGGCACCTATGGGGGGCTTCAGGTCCTCGTACGATCACACGAGAGCAATTCACTGGTGCCACGCCTATCGGCACATCTTTGAGACAGTAAACCGGGATCTCCAAAATACCTAATGAAGTATTTATACACTTAGGAATTTTTCTTATTCAACCATCAACAAAATTATCCGAGATACACTTAATCTATAATCGCACAATCGATAAGTAATTACTCAAGCAACAGCTATAAAGGCATGTGACAAACGCAAGGGCCGCACCTTGCCGGGGCTCTTAAGTTATGAAATATTAAACAAAGTGCACCAGCGGTGGTCTGGCAAGACATAATCGACACAAAAAAAGGGTATTGCTATAACTATGATGAACTTTTCCAGTCTTGTTCCAGTAACAACTCGAGTGTTTATTTACCAAACGTAGCAAGTTAATAACACTGTTATAGGTATTTACGCCGTATGGTGTCAGCTCCGAACAGAACCAACCCATCTCAACTCGTAGGTATCGTTAAAGGCGACTATGGCATTAGTCAGAGGATGAGCAGCACCGTCCTTCGAGTACATTAACAACTCAACTTTGGGGAACAAATTTGGGGGAGGCCTGTGTCCAGCAGTGGACTTTATGCGGCTGAAATGATGAGGAATTTATTCTAACATTTAGTACAAAATAGGATAACCTGTGCAGTGACTGTGTTACTTGAACGTCGATAGGTGATGTTAGTCTGTTTTTGGTGGACATCGGTATACCATGTTGGATTTACCAATATAGAGAAACAAGGCATGGTGTTCCTCCGTAGAAAAGGGAGTATCCTTCAAACTGGCGGGTGCAATTTCTGGTGGGCCGCAGACCAACGGTTGATGTTGGGTGTCTGTATACGTAAATGCAGCGTTGTGCGAAATATTTAGATGCGCGATTAAGGATTCTTTGACGTCATCGGACCTGTGTATGTAAGCATTGTGTAACAACGTGTGCAAGCATCTGGAGGTCATACAAGTTCCATGTGGAAATCCGAATCCACGACCCGTAGTGTTGAAAGCCAATCGCTTACTCACTGCACCAACCGTGGCCCGTGCCCGTCAAGAGGCCATGTGAGTGTGATCTTCATAGCTGATCACATTTTATGTCACAATTGTGATGCTACAATCAGAACTATCAGCCTGTTAGCTTTCTACTACTGAACCAATGGGTCATCATAAAATGAGTCGTACGTTGGGTGAGCGAAACAAAGGCTTGATGCAGACAAAAAGTAAAACAAAGATATAGAAAATTGAAAATGAATTTTGATAAATCGTCAATATTGGGTGTATCAAAGCCATACTATACACATTTTATTAGAACAGCGAGTTTACTGTTATATGCGTTGCGTATGCGTTAAAGTGCGCATTCATGGAATGCAAGATAATAGCTGGGTTATAAAGGACAAAATCAACCAGTATCGGGGCTTGATAAAGTTATATAAAAGTATTAGCGAGTATTCATCAAGAGAACTTTAACAAGAGGACACGACTTGATAGAATCAGATATACGAAGAAGAAGAAAATGGATAAAATCTCTTGGCACAGTTTATGAAAGAGCAAAATTGGACTTCTGGGGTGGAGGCGTGGTGACCTGAAACACAGGCTTTTCAGCCTAGCTTAGGCACCAGTCTCCCACAGTAAATTTGAATACTATTATAACTAGGCAATAATTAATTTTGTTGCAACTTTTTATTATTGTGGTAAGAAATAAATAAGACAACGTCGACCGCCACTCCTGGACACGATTCGTACATATCTTCTATGCTTGTGGTCAATGGCCAAACTTTGTCAGAGTTGTTCAAGCCGCCCAAAGACTTGGATTAACTACTGCCGTCTCATGACACCAACCGAGACCGACGATTTTACGTGCTTAATTAAAGGATAATGATAAGATAAGATAAGATAAGATAAAAATATTTTTATTCATGTAAAACCATATACAGGCACTTATGAATAGTCAAGGCTTTAGTTGCCGCGTTCCAAGAATGAGTTTTACTGTCGCTTGTCTGACTGCTTTTAAGAAATGATTAGGCGTTTATTGATAAGGCTTACTGCGTAAACTTTACGTCGATAGATCCCGCAAACTGTTTCAGGGCTATAAAACTCAAAAAGTGTTTAATCATTTTATCATTCATAGGACATCCACTGTTGAACAATGGCCTTTCTAATAAGTTTTTATAATTATGTCTTTATTTTTTTGGTATTTATTGGGCTTCTCGCATACATTTCTGGGAAATGTGGTTGCTTAACTGGTCATTTCTGGCGAAGCCAAAAGAGGCCTCCAGCCAGACGGAAAGTGGCCTGCAGCCAGCCCCCAAAATGACGACACACGACATAATAGATAACCGGTCGTTTATGGTGGAGGCCTTGTTCAGCAGTGGATGTCTTTAAGCTGATATTATGATGATTATAATTAATTGTTTCCAACTATAATAACAATATGTGATGAGGTTTTTGGAACAAAGTTCTTTTACGCGGCTTACAATAGAATTTTCAGAAATCGTCACATAAGGAAAAAGCGTTATGCCCCCTTCAGGCGACCTTTCCCACTTTTTCTCTTTATCTCTGGCTCTTTCTATTACATACGGTCGGCGATCTTTCTCTCTTTCTCTCTTTCTATTAGATACGGTTGTATGCGTGTTTGTACGTGCGATTGTCGAGGTATTCGAGCAGCAAGCATTGTGCGCGGTCAGCTGTATAACCTCAATTCTAAACACGCGTAAACATTATTTTAACCTTATTGTTCTAGCTCACACGGGATTTATATTGAAAGTTTATTGCAAGTAAAGAACTTCGTTTCTGATGGGGATTGCCTTCTCCCATATTTACTTTTAAAATAAAACACAATTACTTTAGTACAATAATTGTTTGATGTTACAAAATATAGAAACAGGTACACACCTTTATAGTAAATAGAACTACCTAAAGTAAGCAACCTGTACAGTACATTACAACCTGGCAGAAATATTGATTTCCATATCACGTATGCATATAGCCTACCTCAGTACATTGCATACAAACCAGGTATCTATCTAATGAATTTCAATACACAACACACGAACCTATCCCAGCTTCTATCAAAAGCGTATCTCGTAGCAAATACCTACGCTTCACAACTGGATTAATATAGCTACGAGAGGGCTACGCGTAGTCCACTCAAGTTGCATTTCCAATAGCCGTATCGTTTAGCTAGCCACTAATGTAACCGTAATTTCATTATTTTACTGAGTGACAATGTCTGACTCTGAGTTGAATACCAGTCAGATAATAACGATATAGGCTTAAAACTAATCTAGTTAACTGGAATCTATATAGCAAAAAAAATACAATAACTAAGGTGACAATGTTTTATATGAATAATTATCTTAATTTATTAGAAGAACAAAAGCAAATAACTGCCCAATACCACTCCAACTTTACTCAATACTTTATAGAATATGAAAATAGCTTGATAGCACTAGAGATGATTTGTGATTGTATTACGTAGGTGATTACGAGTCAACTTTATGCAGAGTGCTATAAATACATCTTGAGACACTACACATATATTATCCTGTAATAATTACTGTGTCGCCAACGCAACGTTGAAATATCATGTATTTTGCAGTTTGTTTTTTATTTTATTTACAAAAAACGTTGCCCCACACTAGGATTTCTCCTGTGTGTGCGTTTACAGACATGAATTCCACATGCAGATCATACAAATTTTTGTTCCGTGTGGGAATCGAACCCACGACCTGGAGCGCAGCAGCCGACTGTATCAGCCACTGCACTACTACTAGCTGCCTGCCCCGGCTCCACGTTACATGCAGGCACATGCAAACCCGATTGCAGCGCCACCTACCTGGCCCAATTGTGAATCTAAACCATCCATTCCACACCAACATACATAAATCATCACAGTCGGTCCAGCCGTTTAGGAGGAGTTCAGTGACGTATGTATCGTACAGAAGAATTATATATATATAAGATAATTACATTCGTAATTATTAATACGTGTACTCTGGCAAATGTAAATTTTGTGTTGATCAATTATAATGAACTAGTATCGCCTGTGATTGAAATTCGACCAATTGTGATTGTAAAGTCCCGCAATTCAACTTGTTTATATATGATTAATTGGAACACATTATGTGTTATGCAAATTCTTTTTTTTTTTTTTTTTTTATTCTATTAAATTTTATAGAGGGTTTAATCACAAGCTGATTATGTCACCCTCATCGGTACAAACAATAGCTTACGATCTAAATCCTTTCTTTACTAACTTGTACAAAAGTCTTGCATCCTTTGACAAAGGGAACGCAAGTATAGCATTACATTTTCCAACATCAAATGACTTAGGAAATAATGTACTTCTTTCGGCCGCGTTCCGAACACATTCCATCAATATATGATAAGCATCTTCCACTACGTTACACTCTAGACAATTGGGGGAAACTACTTTACCCATAAGGAAAGCAAAGCTGTTTAATGGAATGTGTCCCGATCGAAGCCGAAGAGCTGTAACTATTTCCGCTCGACACATATTAGCCTGGTCGATCCATGAACAATGAGAAATGGTTGGTTGGATCGTTCGATACCATATTCCTTTACACAATGACCTCTGATCGAAATATTCGTGCCACATTTTGATGCTTTGTTCTTTCACAACATATAGAAAATCATTGTGTATCGGAAGATATGAACAAACCAACTCCGCATTATGAGCATCCTTTGCTAGTCGATCCACTGTTTCATTGTCTTCCAAGCCAATATGCGCCGGTATCCACTGCAACACTACATTCTTGTTCACAGAAATAAGTTTACAGATGGAACAAATCACACCATAGGCAATCGGAACACCCCGAAAACTCGTAGTACATCGAGCCAAATGCTGGAGGGCGCTCTTAGAATCGGTTAATATGACATAATTCCCGCGTTCAAACGATTCAATGTATGATAAAGCTTCTTCAATTGCTACAAGTTCAGTACACATTATATTAAATTTTGTAGTAACACGTAACTGTACAGCACTTTTAGTTTGTGGGTCGAAAAAAGCCGCTCCAGAACCTATTTTGTCCTTTGATCCATCCGTAAAAATTTTATAAAACCCCGGGTAAGTGTTCCTTAAAAACAAAGAACATATCTCATTAAGTTCAACACTGTGGTAGTACTTTTTAGCCTTATCTAATCCGTCTATTGTAGGGATTATAATTTTAGACAAATCGATCCTGTGAACCCAAGTATCCAATGAAAAAATTTCTAACTGTGGACTTGTGTAAAGTGGAAACAAACTAAGAGACTCGTGAATTTTGACCAAAATCGGCGTCTTCCTTCTCCATTGTGGCTGTTGACATCGTGTTTGTAGTTCATCTAACACAGCAATAATATTATTATCAGCATATGATTTTAACTTGAGCCAATATTTGCCAGCTAGATAGTATCTGCGGAACTGCAACGGTTGTAGGCATAGTTCATTTTCCATAACGTGAATGGCTGTGGTTTTAATGAAGCCACCAATAACCCTCAGACAAACGTTTTGAACCCTATCTAATTTATTTAAGTGGGTTACACAGCTACTATCGTATAGGAAGCATGCGTAATCCATTCTACTGCGGATAATTGATATGTATAATTGCCTCAGATGCCTGGGATGTACTCCCCATCCTGAACCAGCAAGAACTTTAAAGACATTAATCACTTTTAATACTTTTTCACGAGTCTCGTTAATATGTTTAGCCCACCTAAGCGATCGGTCAAGCCAAAGCCCCAAATATTTTACATTGCACACCACCGGCAACGCTACATCGTTAATTTTTAAAATGATAGATTCTCTTGAAAATCCCGCCCTAAATATACAGACACTGCACTTCAGGGGTGATATCTCCAGACCCAAACCTAAAAGCAGTTTAGCCATTTTATTAAGCTCTGGCTGTAATCGTTGCTCAGCCGAAGATAAGTCGCTGTCAGAGGTGTACAATACAAAATCGTCCGCATACTGGGAAATAAACACACCACTGATACTTTGACAAATGTCCATGGTTGCAATATTAAAAAGTAAAGGTGATAATGGATCGCCCTGTGCCAATCCCCGGCCGGAAAAGCGACTCATGACATAATCGCCAACTGAAACTTTAAGATTTCTCAGTTTAAGAAAGTTCCAGATATAACTACAGACCCTGGATCCTACACCAATTCGATGCATGATTTTCAGTAATCCTCTGACGTCTACATTGTTATACGCGTTGTTTAGGTCAATAAAAACGGCTGCAGTAATAAGTTTTTTAGAAAAGCCAATCTGAATGCGGGACACTAAAATGGATAAATTATCTGCTGTTGATCGACATTTTCTAAAGCCTGTAGTATTATTTGATAGTAAATTATATTTTTCGATAAACCACTCTAATCTGTTCATTAAAATGTTATGAAAAACTTTGCAGACGCATGAGATCATTGAAATGGGCCGCAGAGATGATAAGCTTTGCGAGTCACGTCCCGGCTTAGGGATTGGCACAATCACAATATCCCGCCATTGTTTAGGAACAAACCCCGAAACAAAAAACTTGTTATAAAGTAAAATCAGTATGTCTTTTCCATTTTCTGGCAATCTCTTTATCATAGAATAAGATATACTGTCACAGCCAGGAGCAGTATCTTTATGTCGGACACATTTGTTAAACTCTGATGGAGTAATAGTCACATTAAGTTCTGAATTATCCACGGAGAAAGTCAGATCACTCGGAGAAACAAAATCCGGTGTTAAACTAAGAAGCAGGTCAGTGGCTTTACATTTATCTACGTAATTTGACGACGATTTGTATCCCTTCAGCCACCTCATTTTTCGCCAGACAGAAGATTGAGATGTATCACGGTCAAATGATGAACAAAAATCTGACCACCCTTCAAATTTAGCTCTGCGAATCAATCTCTGGGATTCACAAATCTTACTCTGTAATTCATCATAGTTTTGTGGGGTTGGATTACGTCTAAACTTGGCTAAGGCTAATCGACGTTCTGCTACACATTTTGACAAATTAGGGTTCCAATATGGTTTAGGCACAAATTTTGTATCAGGGTTTGGGTTTATCCTGACCGAAGGTATACAAACATCGGCGGCCAAGTTTATATGTTCAATAAAGGTATCATAATCCCCTTGTAAATCTCCTGACAAAGTAAAATCTGAAAAAAGTGTGTTAAGTAATTTACTGTATGAAATCCAATCAGCTTTCTTGAAATTCTTACGAACTATTAGAGTAGGACTAGGCTGAATATTGGAGGTAATTTTAATGACTTGATGATCACTGCCTAATGTTTCATTCATAACTGACCAGTCGAACACCAAAGCAATATCAGATGATACTAAAGATATATCTGGTGAGGATTTTTGTAATTCCGAGTTAACTAACTTTAATCGAGTCGGGTTACCATTGTTTAAGCTAACAAATTGATTGTCCATTAATGCTTCAAATATTTGAACGCCCCTACTATCTGTTTTATGCGACCAATTTGAATGGTGCCCATTAAAATCACCCAAGATTAATGTGTTTTTGCTAAAAATAGAAAATAAGGTATCCCAGTCATTTTGAATGGTTCTTGCCGAAGGTGGACAATACACAGAAACAATATTTTCAATGACGCCACAGTTAAATAATTTTACACCGACTAATTCGATACCTTGATTACCGAGTTGGACCTCATACAATGCTGATTTAATTGATTTGTGTGTTAGAATTGCAACCCCCCCATAACCATCAAACCTGTCTTTACGATAAATTTTATAAGCACTTAACTTCATATGACTTTCTGGATCCAACCATGTCTCACTCAACGTTACAATGTGTATATGTTCTTGAATTAACAGCTGCTCCAATGAAATCATCTTAGGTTTTACGCTTTGAGCATTCCATTGTAGAATGTTTAACTTAATCCCAGCTTTGTAATTATCCATTAACGGATTTAAATAACTCAAAAAGCTTCTTCAAAATAGGCCACTCCGACATATTATCCACAACCACCAAACACAACCATTCTATACAACATTGTACCACCTTTTGAATTTTTTCCGCTATTGTACCCCTCTTCAAAAATATTATCTCTTTCAGTCTAGACAAAAGCTCTTCAAAGTGTACTTCTCTCTTCTGAATCATAACGGGACTATCACGCTCACACGAGTCTTTCAGTTTAGTCGTGAATAAATTATTCCTATCATCTTTCTTATCAACACGGTTTTTGTCGTGTGGTTGAGTATGTGGATCAATCTTTGGACTAGATGTACCATGTATAACCGCTTTAGTTTTGACAACATCAGTATATAGAGGTGTACTTAAGATAGTGGATTCAATATAATGAATAATTTATAAAACTAAATATAGTGATTGTTTATGTTATTTTTATATCACATTATTAAATTTAATTGCCAAGTGATGTATCCATCGCATAAATAGTGTTTTTGTCGCAAGATAATTGTACCTTTATGGAAAATTCTACCGACCGGCTGTCAACAGATGATTTTGATATCACGGATCCCGGGGAGTATTTTGTTTTATACAATATTATTACTATTGTAAATACACACCACACAACACTACTAAACACTGCTCTGGCATGAGCTCCGTCCATTACTCACCGGCAGAGTTTATGTCTCGTTTTGCTTGACAATTTGTGGAAGCAATATTGACGACGAAAACGTTCGCCCCAGTCATAAAACTACAACTTTACTGAACAGTCACACTACTCAAATGCATTGCTCCCATATATAAAAAAATAATAATCTTTGTTTGGTAAAAAATTAACAATCCCTATTTGCTAGCTATTCAAAGTTACCCTCAATAGACTTAAGTAAATTGAAAATCAATTTGTTTTTAAGTCTTCAATACATAAATATATAATAAACATTTATCTGTCTTTTACATATCTTTTCTTGTTTTCTGCACATTAACTGTCTTTTGTATCCATTCTCCCACTTTCTAGATCCACATATTTTCCTTTCGAACACTTAGCTGCTTCATTTCATATTTCAGGTGACTTCTAAGTAGGTAAATTTGAATATGCTGACCCGCAGAGCTGCATCTCGCGAAATGGAGGATAAATTGAGGGCAACGCTAAGGGAATTGGAGTCCTCAAAAACCCTTTGCAAACAGCTGCTGCAGGAAAGGGACGATAGTGAAGTGGAGGTCAAGATAATCATTGACAAAAACACTGAGCTCAAGAACCAGCTGGCTGAACTGCATATCCATCACATGGACATACTCGACCAGCATCAACATCTGCGACAAGTCGTGGCAGACTTTCAACAGTGCAGTGACACTCATGAGTTGGCCCTGAAACGCATATCTCAACTTGAAATTGAACTGAGAGAGGCTCACAAGAATATCTCTGCAATAAATTCCAACAAAGTAAACATGCAGGCTGCTCACACCCACAGTCTCTACAATGAGTTGGTTGGAGGTGCAGCGGGGCTGGTGTGTAGAAAGCCAACTGTAACTATTGATCTGACGGGGGACGATACCATAACTAAACGTCCAATTCTATCTAGTCATAACAAAATTAAGAAATATATTAAGATTAGTAAAATTATTGTAAAGTATCAGAAATTGGTGAAAAAGTCAAATTTGTATAAAACTAATATTAGATTTAGAAAAGAACGGGTTAACTTACTCAACCAGCTAAATTATTACAACAAGGAACTCAATCAATGTAAAGAAAAGTATGATTTTGACACACACAGCCTGCAGGTAGAATTACTACACAGGGAGAATACTCTTAAAGACATATTTTATAAGTATGAAGCAAGCCAACAACAATTAAGTGAGCGCATGCAGGAGGCTAGTGAGTTGATGGATTTGGTCACATACAATGCAGAAAGATATGAGTCTTTGACTAATAATCTTTCCTGTAGCTGTGCCCACTCCTACTCACCTTCTGTGCTCAAAGTCACTCCTTTAGCTTTGCCTGTGGTGCCTCAAGCAGTGGAGAGTGTCAACATCAGGCAAAATAGCACATTAGTATACTCTGATACATTAGGTGTAGGCTTTGGGAAAATATTAAGTAACTGCCTGAACCATAGTGTAATTAACCATTGTTACCGTAACTTACATTTTAATGACATTATTAAAAGAATTTCACATACACAAATAGATGAGCAAACCACCGTGGTTATTCTGATTGGTGACAGCCTAGGTATTAGTAAAAAGGACTTAGTTCATGGTATTGAAACCCTACTAACATTAAAAATAGGGAAAATAATGTTATGTGCCTTGCCATTTTCTGACTCTCTGTCTGAGCAAGAGAATAATTATATTAATAATTTAAATAATTTAATGCATATGTTGACATGTCGTCATAGTGACCATTTATTGTTTTTTGATACTAACAAATTTGTTAGACATTTTATTTTGACACAGGAAACTATGCATCTTCCTAAGAAAAATCGACGTTTATTAGCTATGTTGATAGCTTATAATATAAACTCTGTTATAGGTAGTATAACTGAGCTTAAACTAAGTGACGAATCAGTATTATCTAGTAATTATAGTAATACTGTGATTGATTGTTTAAACTTTCAGAACCGACAATAGAGAAGTGTCATAACAATATTTTGCTTTATCACCAAAATGTTAATCGCTTCTCTGGCAAAACACTAGATGTGGAGATGTTAATAGATAAATACCATATGGATATTTTATGTTTCTGTGAAACATGGCTTAAGCCAGACAAAATGCTTTTTAACATAAATAATTTTGCAGTTGCCAGTGCATTCAACCGATTATCAGCGGAGGGTGGTGGTACTTTGGTCTTATGTAGTAATAATTTGCTCCATAAAGAAAGAAAGGACATCACTTCGTGCTCGGTTGATCGCTTATGTGAGGTAGCATGTGCAGAAATAGAAGGTTATACCTTTTTATGTGTATATAGACCACCTCTGTCAAACTTTTCGTTATTCTTAGTTACAATGGAAGTTATACTAAAAAAACTCTTTAAAAATAACAATCAAATTTTCCTATGTGGTGACTTAAACATTGACCTTTTAATAGATTCAGTAGAAAAGTGCAGGCTGGTCTCTTTATTTAAGTGTTACAATTTGAATTATATTTTTAATAAAGCAACTAGGACCACTGTCACATCAGCCTCATGCATAGACAATGTTTACACAAACTGTTTGATTAAAGATTCTTGTTTAATTAGTGGTGTCAGATCTGACCATACAGGTCAACTAGTTAGCTTCGAATGTAACAGGAAGCTCAAATCTGATAAAAATATTGAATTAAGACCATTAACTAAAAATAAATTACAAAAATTACACACCAGTATTTGTAGTAAACTTTTAAACTCTCGTTTTAGTTCAAAAAATCCCAACAGAAATTACTCTACTTTATTTGCTGTGATATGCCAGGAATTTAATAAAGCGTGTCCAGTTAAGAAAATCAGACTAACTAATAGATCTAAATTTAATGAATGGGCTACTAAAGGCATTAGAAAAAGTAGGGATGTTCTTTATAGTTTATATTATGAAAAATCATTAACGTCTGATCAAGCTGTCCATAATCATGTAAGAAATTATTCCAAGATATTTAAGAGAGTATGTATGCAAGCTAAATCAATGTTAATTAGCAACAAAATTAGTACTTCGGGCAATAAAATTAAAGCAGTGTGGCAGGTAATCAACAAAGAAACTGGCAATACAAAAAAACGGGATAGCGAACTATCTTTAAAAATCGATGACAGAATTATCTCAGATAAGCTCGAGGTCGCTAAGACATTAGAAAACTTTTTTACTAATATACCGATAGATACTACGAGTGTCCTTTCCTCATCCTCTGTACTGGCTGAATCTCTACTTAAACAGAACTTTTGTAAAGACATACCTACTTTTGAATTTAAGTACATTTCAACTAGTTCAATTATAAAAGCATTTAAAAGTCTTAACATTAAAAACACAGAAGACTTATGGGGTTTGTCTGTTAAACTACTTGGAACTATAATTGATACCATCGCCCCTGCACTTGCAGGTATTTTTAACCAATGTTTAGATAGTGGAACTTTCCCCGATTTGATGAAACATAGCAAAATAATACCAATCTTCAAATCGGGATGCAAGAATAATCCATCAAATTATAGACCTATTTCTGTTCTCCCATCATTGAGTAAAATATTTGAAAAAATTATTCTTGATCAAATGATGTTACATTTTAATTTTAACGGGATTTTACATAGCCGACAGTTTGGATTCACGAAAGGTAGGTCAACTACGGATGCAGGAGTAAAACTAGTGACGCAAATTCTCGAATCCTGGGAGGGTTCTCAAGATGCTATTGGCATTTTTTGTGACCTCTCCAAGGCGTTTGACTGCGTTGACCACAATACGCTGCTCTGTAAATTACGCCACTACGGAATTCGTGGAAGAGCTGCTGATCTTGTTTATTCTTATTTATCTTTAAGACTGCAAAAAGTAGATATAGATGGGGCTACCTCTTTGGGTTCTACGGTTAAAATGGGCGTGCCCCAGGGCTCAATACTCGGCCCATTCTTGTTTCTAGCTTATATAAATGATCTTCCATATATGATGACCAAGTTATCGGATGTGATTTTATTCGCTGACGACACGTCCCTAATTTTTAAAATCAGTAGAAAAGATAGTAATGTTATTCATGTAAACGAGAGCCTAACTGTCCTCTCCAGTTGGTTTGCAGCTAACAACCTGTTACTTAATGCTAATAAAACTAAATGTTTAAAGTTCTCCTTACCTAATGCACCCCAATTGGGATTAAAACTAGTTCTTGATGGCAACCAACTTGTAACTGTTGATGAAACCGTATTTCTAGGTATAACTATCGACTCGAAATTACAGTGGAGTGCCCACATTAAAGCTATATCGGGTAGGCTCAGCTCTGCAGCATATGCAGTTCGTAAAATTAGACAGCTGACTGATGAAGCTACGGCCAGGTTAGTTTACTTTGCATATTTTCACAGCATTATGTCTTATGGTATTCTGTTGTGGGGATCGGCAGCCGACGTAGATTCAATTTTTATTCTACAAAAAAGGGCAATCCGCGCAATATATAATATGGGTCCTCGCGAGTCTCTTAGAACTTTGTTTAAAGATATCAATATACTTACATTGCCGTCACTCTATATCTTTGAAAATATTTTATACGTCCGTAAAAATCTGCATAAGTTTTATATAAAAAGCGATTTTCACAATATAAATACACGACATAAACATAAAATTATAGTGCCCAAATTTAGATTAGCTAAAACAAATAAGTCATTCCTTGGAAATTGTGTTCGCTTTTATAATAAGCTGCCCAAATCTGTTACAGACCTTACTGAGGGAAAGTTTAAAGCCCATATTAAACAGATCCTAATTAAAAAAGCTTATTATAGGGCTAATGACTATGTTGACGACAGAGATGTCTGGTATTGATTCTTTCTGCACATGTGGCTTCCCTGGAACCTTATTGATGAAATATGGATTTATCTAATAACAAATCAAAATTTTATAGTGATAGTAATTATTTTTCGAATATATTGATATATATTGTCTATATAATATATACTTTGACATATTAATTTTTTTTACTGACATATTCAATATGACATTCAAAGCTCTGGCGTTTAAAATGCCTTTCATTTTATATAATTTAGTTTCTTCTACATTTTGTAAATGTGTGAACTTCGTCGACTTTATTAGTGCTATACATTAATTGTTATCAGTTTTCTAGTGTGTTAGAGGCAATTGTCTGTTTTGTTATTGTGTGTATTTTACATTTAATTAGTCTACTTTGTTCGCACATACCTAGCTTATTACCATGTAATAACAAAAATGTAGTATAACTTTTTTTGAAAAGAGTATATCCATGGAGTTTCTTGCCGGCTCTTCTCCATAGGACCGACTTTTCCGAACCGTGCACTTAGCTTGACTTTTCGTAAGAGCCTATTAGGGCCTATATGAAATAAAAAATTTGAGTTTGAGTTGAGTTTGAGTTTTGAAATATTATAAGGATGTGCTGAAAAAAAGTCAGATGACTTTGTGACACTAATATTTTCAAAATTAGTCTTTTCCCTAGGTGGAGATGGTGTTACATACAGAGATAAAGCTTTTCTGTAGGTACAATTAAACTCTGCCATAAGATCTTTGAGCTTCTTTTCTTTCAAAAAAGCAGGACATAATTTAGACAGCGCCATGTGTTGCCCACCACAGTTTAAACATTTGAAACTTTGAGTATCACAGTTTGGATGATTACTACCGCATTTTGGGCACAATATCTTCTTATATGGGCACACTCTTGCCGGATGGCCAAATTTCCAACAACGTGAGCATTGCGTCACGGGAAACACAAATGGGTCCACTTTGATCCTCAAACCCTCTGCGAGAATAAATGCTGGTAAAAGATCGCCTTTAAAGCATAAACGAACCGCTTCGCTTGCCACCCATAATTCTTCCTGCGAACTATTAATATTACGCCTCTTGAGGCGCTGCAACGAAACTAGTTCAAAAGTTTCAGGGCATGTTATACAACTCTTAAGATCATCATCTGATAGGTCTAGATCCACATCCTTAATGACACCATATGAATAACTTTTGAAATCCGGTCGATGGAATCTCCATCCAAGGTCTATTAAATCTTTACATGTTTCTAATTTCATTGCACACAACTCATTGATACAATCGATACGTATCCTGTAATCATTTATGTATTTTACTTTTACTATATCTTTTATTCCTTTTTCTTTAAATAATCTTGCAAGGGCAAATTGTCTCGGAAGCTTCTCCTTAAAAGAAACATAAACCTGGACACCATTTTCTTTTAACTTTTTCTCCTTATTTTTTACCGTGGTCCAGCCTTCCCCATCTTCCTCCCTAATTCGTTTTATCGGTCTCATCAAATCCTCCATCTTCTCCTCATACCATGCATCATTTACACTACATTGTTTTACATCAGCTTCTGCTGTTCCCGTATCAGAAATCTCACTGCTGTACATAATAGGTATCGGATCACTATTCTCGCTAATTAGTTCATTATCACCGTCCATTGTACACAATTATATAAAACATATTCTAACAGCTAACGATGTGCCAGTCAACTTCAAGGTCAGCGACGACCGTAAAACAACACGCTCGTTAGCTAATGAGTTGCGAATAACTATTACACTGCACGCGTCCGCTGGATGCGAATGCCGCTGCGACACTGATGCAAATTCTTAATTTGGAGCTAACGGAGAAAGCCTAAGGGAATTAATGATTAAAATGTAGTAAATACATAAAATTCCTTAGAAGTAAACATAACAAACGGCAGTGCAAGATGTTTTGAAAATTTTAGCTACAGCGTAGCTGGGTCCGTTATGCCAGAAACACAAATATAATCTTTATTATAGAATAAAATAGAATGTTTATTTACAGGAACATTAAATTTACAAGGTTTTATTTTCTCCAGTATATTAGTGTGATGTTCCTTTTCAAATGGCAAACAAATATATAGTTAATTATATGCGTGAAAAAATCAATTGTTTATCACTACTACATTTTGAAGTTATTAGTGGGCTAGAAACTGAGTAGCAGTTCTTTGACTAACTAAGAATGATTTAAATGTAGAATGACTTTGAAATAGTCATATCAGTAAATGCTAATATTTGAATCCGCATTCTTTGAGCACTCAGTAAGCGAGTTCTTAAACAATGGGCCACCGGGAAATTTGAGTATTTTAGCAGAAAATGTTCCCCACTTTTGTTTAATCTCTCAGAAATCAGTTAATAACTATTTATTTTATATCGAACGAGTTTGAAACACAAATAGCTAAATGTCTTTTCCCAGAAAAGTTTCCTCCGCTTCTTCAACTTTTTACAATTTAGGAAAACTCTTTGAAGTACATATTATTTGCTTTGCATTTGTAAAATGTTCTGGAAATTCATCAAACACTTTTTAATATAAATAATGAATATTTATAAACTCTCCACTTTATATTCAAATCGAAGTTTTTCGATGATGAAAGTTATGACGACTTGCATATCGAGTATGAAATGCATTGCATTCGATTTCTGAATCCCTCATCATCATATCAGCCAAAGAACTTCCACTGGTAGCTGAACAAAGGCCTCCCTTTACGAGATCCACGGGAGGACAAGAATCCTTAACCTAACAAATTCAACAAGAGAAAATAGCAACCAGGCACTATGCCTGTTACTTGAAATTATACATGGACTCACACGGGAACATAAGTTTAGGGCACAATATTACATGTTCATCAATCAACGTCTACATTAAACCTATACGACAGCTGTCAGATTATATTAAAAATAATTTGCATTTTCCCGAAGATTATTAACTGAATTTTGTGAATGTAGGTCTCAGAAAAATACCATTCAAGATAAATCCCGAATAAGGAACCCTCTGATTGCCTAAATGGTGGTAAGATCAGTCTCTAGTGTTTTTCGTCTTTACGTTCATTTGAAGGTCTGTCGAAGCAACAGATTTATTTCTTTGTTGCGTATTACTTACTTAGTAAAATAATAATTGATACAAATATAAGCGTTGATATTTCTGTGAATAACAGCACTTGTTATTTAGTACTATAAAATTAAGTCACGGATTGTGTAAGGCTCTTTTATGAGATGGAAATTAAAACGATAAGGTCTATTGCAATGGGTGTTGTGGGATGAAAAGATAAAGAAATACGGGAACAATGACTTCTGTCTTTAAACCTTTACAGTAAAACTCTGTGGCAGGCAATTGGCAATTGCCACTCACAAGGTGAGCCCCCAAATGGCCACCACTAGAGTCGACAGTCACCACCCACATTCCGCTCACCACAATCTGCCCTGCGTTCTGTAATAGATTATGATATAATTTTTTTATTTAAAGGGATGAAATATTGTGGCAGCTGCTTTAATCTGCCCTAGGGGACTACGTTATCTCATGGTGAAATAACGACTGCCTAGAGGGGTATTTATTATAATATTTTTTTATTGATATAATCTATTATAGCTAGTATATAGTTTTATTTACTGAGCTGCAAACGATCGGTGAGATAAGCGACCGTATAGTGGTATTGGAACGGGTATTGGTGCTTCGGAGTGCACGTACAATTTTCAGTGATATTAAAATGCGGATGTAATTGTGGAAACCTCATCATCATCATCATATGAGCCTAAGGACGTCCACTGCTGATCAAAGGCCTCCCACATAGATTTCTAAAATGTTGTCGTCGTTTTGGGGGAATTTTCCAGTATTCACCACGCTTGCCAGACGGATTGGTAAGCGCAGTATAGCTACTATTCCACAGAATGTTCCCATTCCCATCCCTCTGGTTCGATGTCCCTCAGTCGCCTTTTATGACTTCCACGTGAGGGGATTGAAGTGGTGCTATATTCTGAATCTGGATACCACACGGAAACCTGGAAACCTACTTTTTTATAATGAAGGACGTGTAACGTAACGTATAACGAGTATGCGATTCGCCTTGGATATCACCGCCGCCCATTACATCCGCAACACCAGAGGAGTCACTGATGTGTTGCCGACATTACAAACATTTTTGACATACAAGTACATTTTAGTACTGTTGTAATTTTTGATTTTTTTTGTGTACATGTATGTATAAATATTGTATATGACAGACTAACGTGTTGCTGGGGAGTTTGTTGCGCCGTTTCTTCTCCCCAGCTTAAACACTATGAAGCAGTGAAGGGCGAGCTTAATGGGTGCTGACTAATGTTGACGTTCAAAAGAACTAATAATTTAGTCTATTTGAATAAATGATTATTTCATTTCATTAAGGGTAGATATCTACCTTTTCCTTGAATGTTACATGTGGAATGTCTGCCATACTCCGTCGGTTGAGTTTCTGTTATTCGTCACTCATCATACGCAATGCAGCAACACTGTTGCTACTAAAAATATTGCTACTTACTACTACACCGGTATTATGTTACGGCATGGTGCTTCCCCGGTCGAACCAGCCCATTTACGAACTCAAGTCAACTAATGACTACAGCTTAGGTCTCCCAGACAATAACTCGACCTTGACATTATCGTACAAATACCGTAATGGTCAAATATTATAACTTTTTAAACGAATGTATTAGTAGATTACTTTTCAATCAAATATGAATGGAAACTTTACACTATGCCTCGATTACAGCTCCCACAGTCCACTAATGATGTTAACACCGTTGGTAAAATTATAAAACCGTAAACAAGTTGTACCGTAAACGTTTCGATTATTTTCCGTCACCTGTATATGTAGATGAATGAATGTATGCGTTTAAAATCTTCTTAGTTAAAGTTTTTATAAATTAAATGGAAATCGTTTTCTGTACGATCGAGAAGCGTATTTTCGAATACATGGGTTCATTTATCAGTTTTATTAAACCTAATTATGATTGAATATGAAGCATTTAATGAAAAAAAAAGTAGGAAATCCTCTCGTTAAGCTTTTATATACGTAGGGAGTTCAAAGATGTGACGGCACGGTTGGTACAGTGGCTGATACAGTCGACTGCTGCGCCGAGGGTCGTGGGTTGGATTCCCACACAGAACAAATATTTGTATGATCTGCAGGTAGTTGTTCCGGGTCTGGGTGTATTGTATGTGGAATTCATGTCTGTAAACGCACCCACGACACAGGAGAAATCCTAATGTGGGGCTAAGTCTAAAAAAAAAAAGATCACAATTTAATTTCAAATAAAAAATATGTTTTGTTTAGCTATGAATTCTAATTTCAATTTATTTTTATTTTTAACATAGTTTTCATCATTCAAAATCAGTCATATGTGTATTAATTAGTGTTGTTTTCATCACGTTTGAATCCTTTTCGTCGTCATGGATACGTTAAAAATTCGATGTAATTATGGAATATGAGTACCGTCGAGGCAGCAACGCGGCGCAATGTTTACGGAGGGAACACTACAAACGAATGAGCAAACCCGATATTGGTTAGCCTGCTTCCGTTCTGGAAATTTCAATCTGAAAAATGAACGCCGTGGCGTTTCGAAAACTTTAGTCGACAATGACGAATTAAGGCGATTGTGGAAGCTGATGATACTCGAATACGGCTGAATTAGCAGCAGCTTTCGACATTCATAGGTTACGGTAACCACTTACCATCAGGCGGACTGTATGCTTGTTTGTCACCTTGGTGGTATAAAAGATAACACCGCACTGCCAAAAATATGTAAAACTAATGTAATATATAAGTAGAAATGAATAGATCTATAAAAATTTCATCTAGCTACAGCAAGAAAACTGTCTTCAAACGAAATAAAACTACCGTTTATTGAGCATAGCTCTGCAAATAGTGAAAATAAACTCACATTATATAACTTCATGAAACAAATCCATTATACAGTTGAGTGGTCATAGAACTGAAAGCTACTTTCAAATAATATATTTTACTATGCAGTAAGCTCAAGTGGCTATGGGCAGGGCGCATAGCTCGTAGAACTGGTGGCCATTGGAGCAGAAAGATTTTCGATTGGAGACCATGCACCGGAAAATGCAGCGTGGGCAGCCTGCAATGAGATAGACGGGCGACCTGGTGAAGGTAGCTGAGAGTCG
The DNA here is from genome assembly GCA_947459985.1 of Diloba caeruleocephala. Taxonomy (NCBI): domain Eukaryota; kingdom Metazoa; phylum Arthropoda; class Insecta; order Lepidoptera; family Noctuidae; genus Diloba; species Diloba caeruleocephala. Next base: position 7,192,879 of record OX381607.1, read on the forward strand.
TTGGATGGGGGTAGCATATAACCGATGTTGTAGAAGTCTATCCAGGAGAAGAGGCATTTGTTTGGCAGTAGACGTCGTCTGGCTGATATGATGATAATACCAATAATGGCTTTGTCCTAGTTCGTGATACAAAATTTGAGTTTATCTCATATATATTTCTTCTGTACGTGTCTATGTCACTCAGCTTGTCCTAAAAGACTGGACATCCCTGGCTGGTTTAGATTCACAATTGGACTACTGCGCTGCAATTTGGGCTTGCATGTAATGTCTGCCTGTGCGAATCTGGGGCGGGCAGCAAGTTTACTATATAGTACTGAATTCTATGTACTCGGTATGTAGATATACATCTATTGTTTCTTATTATTTATCAATATTAATATTACAAGTTCCCTTTTAAAGCACATTGCGCGCACGGAGGAGCGTGAGATTTGGCATAGTAGTTCACATGGAGAAGGAGTGCCGAAAGTTAAAATTTATGAATAATGTGTTACAAACACATTCATACAATTTTTTTCAAGTATTACGGTGGATTTCGACGTCTGAGCGACCACTGGTTGTTTTAAATTAATTATTTCTGTAGTTTAACACTATTTTTCTGTAAAGGCAGGAGACCGAGGAGAATGAACATTGACTTCATTAATACAGTTCAAAGCTAAATGTCACAACTACCAATTAATTTTACAGACCAATGATGCACGAGTCCTGTGCGGCCATTGGGATGATGCAAGCGAGCACTGTCATACCTAATATATCTCACTGAACATTCACAAGTTGAGCATTTTAAGGTGTAGGTCACACAAACGATTATTAGTCAAACAACCACATACACACACACATGACCCGTAAACGTCCACTGCTGAACGTGGGCCTCCCAATTATCACTATAATGAGCGGTGTAATGCCGGCTAAGAATACCACCACCCCGTCTCATCCCGTGGGTGTCGTAAAATGTGACTGGGATTAGCCGCAGGATAGGCAGCAGCGTCCTTCGAGTACATTTATAACATAACTGCGATTGTCAACCCGTCTGCCAAGCGTGGTGATTATGGCATAACTCTCCAATGAGCACTCAATACAAACCCATACCGGATGTTGTGGCAATCTTTACGGGAGGCTTTCTTATGCTGTCCAGCAGTGGACCTTTATCGGCTGAATCGATGAGCAGTCATAGGCGATATTGCCACAATCAAGACGCGGTATGTTGTTATTGGTACATGGAAGGATTCTACTGCTCATCCTCTTGATATTCACATCAAGAGGATGAAGAGAAGGGTTGCTTTAGTCGTCTTTTACGACACTCGTGGGTGGAGAGGGGTAGAATATTCTTTACTGACTAAACAGATCACAGTTGCCCAAACCAAAGTTGGCCAAGGCCCTAAGTTGCTGATTAGCACTCAACGTCATCATATCGGCCAAAGATAGTCCACTGCTGAACAATAGCCACCCCCATGAATTTTCGCAATTGTGACGTCTTTTAGTGGGGATTTACCCGTACTCACCATGCTTGTCAGGCGGGTTGGTGAGCGCATTATGGCTACTGTTCCACAGGAGGAAAAGTGCTGCCCATCCCTCTGGTTTACGATATCCGAGGAAAGATATGCAGTGGTATTATATTCTTAATCCGGACATCACACGGAGAAACGCTCTCAAAACGCTTTATCTGTCGAATGTACCTAAATAGCTTACGACTAAGAAAATATTGTTCCAGCCATTTTATCGATCGGCTTTGCCATTCTTACAAAATCTGCTATTAATATCGTCTGTTGGGAACGATAAACAAAAAATCTCTTCTTAAAAAGGTGAAAATAGCTTGGTATGGCCCACTGAGCACCGGACCGTTCACAATAGATACCTGAACAAAGTTATGTGAAGCTGCCACCGTGTATCGGCTTAATGGTAGGTATGTTATAATACTACCTCAGTCCACGGCATTAGTCGCTGAAATAATTGTTCAGAACAAATTGTATACTGAAGTTTTCTAGAAGTGAAGAGAGTTATCATGTATATTTTCTGGTCCTGCTTGAATACTGATAAATGCAATGTACAGTCTGTCGTTTATATAACCCAAGTTACAATTATTGTTAACGTAATGATTGTTCTTGTGGAAACTGTGAGGAAGTTATAATAATTCATCAATTTAGCCGAATAAAGTCCACTGCTGGACATATGCCTCCCCCAAAGATCACCATAAGAACGATTGTTGTATGCTCAAAGAAAGGTTTTAGCCATAATCGCCACGCATGGTAAGCGGGTTGGCGATCGCAGTGGTATTGTTAATGTACTCAAAGGACGCTGCTGCCCATCCTCTTGAGTAGTCTCCTTTTACGATACCCACGGGATGAGATAGGTTGGTGCTATTCTCAATCGGCATCACACGGCGAATAAATACGGCGATAATATGTAAGTGATTATTTTAAATAACTAGCAGCTCTTTTATTATGAGTTTTTAAGTTTGAAACTGCAATTCATAAACAACATTCAGTTTTTATTATATTTTGTATTATATCAAACTAAAACAAATTAATACGCGATAAATCTGTTAGCATTCCTCTGGCAGTACAAATTAAAAAACGGTGTATATTTAATGTTTTCTACTCAAATTAAACTAAACAACATTTTCTGTATTCATATGATATACATAATGATTATATTATCGAGGAACACAACAGAGACATGCTTCAATAGCAAATCTATTGAGCTGCTAAGACAAAGGATGGTACGTCTACAATTCATGTAGGTCACAAGTCACAGAGCTTATAGAATCTATTACATACATTATAATGGAACCTACTACACAACACTATGACAGAAATGTATGACTAGTATTTAATTGTGTATGTGTGTGTACTGCAAAATCTTTATATATACAAGGAGCAGTTATTTTGTAAGCTTTTGAGATGTTAAAATAACCAAATCAAATTTCAGTAGATTCATTAAAAATTTTTTTTTATTAGTTATACTTAATTTTATTGCTGGATAGAGTTTAGTGTTGGAATGTGTAATCTTTTTTAATTGTTTCGAATCTAGGAGTCTTCTCTAGAATCTCGAATCTACCATTGCGATATCAACAAAATTAATGCTTTGTTGGCAAGAATTTTATTTAAGGTAAAGTATTATTCACTAGGAGCAGTGGTTTCCCTCCGTGATAGTGTCATCCTCTAAAAGGTGACCGCAAAGCTGGATCGGGAGAAAGCCGATCCCGCTCGGAGAAAGAGAAAACGGCACCATGGTAACGCTACACCGACTGGGGCTCAGCAACATGCCTGAGCAGTTCTTTTGTCGTGGTGATATCCTCCCGGACTTCCAGCGGCATGCACGTGATCACATACCGCCTTGTGCGCAGCACAGTGCACAGCGGGCTTCAGAGTAATAATTTACTACCAAACCCACCCTTCCCCCAAGATCTGCCATGGCGGTGGCCTCTTTATAGTTGCCTCCCCTCCGCTAGAGGGATAACTACTTTATAGTCATCACCTCCGATGTGCATTTGTTCTCGAGAAACTGAAGTCCCTCTTCGGTACCGAAGATGACCATTCCGATGGTTGAGCCAGTAAGCGTGCAGCGAATATATTTTTGCTCTTCCCCGGGCAGGAGAAAGTCAGTGAAGGATATCCACTGGGTTATAAAATTAGCGAGTACTCCTTGTACTCGCTAATCAAACTAAATTACATGCTATGTTTAATTACAGAATAATACAACCTCTATTTTAACGTACATAATGTTATACTGAAATACGTGCCACTTGAGCATTATTATAGCTTCTACCAGATGTAATTAATGCGTCAACTTTGGAGATTTTTGGTTTCTATCACAGCCCACACATTAATCATTTGTTTGTTAATCATTTGAAACATAGTTTTGATTTGTAGTGAGACTACTGTGCCTAAATATTTACACGTTGTTGCCTACAACTTATTTATTCCAAACTTGGATGATATAATTGCAATAAGTGGATAAAACAATTTAGAAGCTTCTACAGTTCTCTCCTGCGTTCAAAGTATTTCTTTTACGATTTCTCATATTTATTTACTTTATACAAAGGAGACACGCTTAAAAGACTTTAATTATTTCTGCAACAATGTCCTCTATTAAAAAGTGCTATGATCCATTATTTTCGTATGAGCCAAACATAAATATCTCATCTACCTCGATTACTTGGGGCTAGGTAGAATTATTTGACTTTAAAATTAGAAGTTTCTGATTAGATTTATAAAATTCAAACGCTTAAGTTTGTTTAAATATTACTTTACTATGTATAAAATAGTCCAGTGAGAGGCTTTAGGAGCTTAAAGTAGATTAATTTTTCATCCATACTTGTTTCATTCATTTCTTTCGTAAATTCTAGTGAATAAATAGTATTTGTTTTTCTCCTTTAATAGAATAAGATATTGATATTTTGTGTAAGAGATTGACTCTCACACAATCTGATTAGTACCCTATAATTGCTATTCTCACGATAAAAACATAAAAAATATTGTTCCGAATATGTCCACTCAATATGGCTTATCAGAAGTGGTAAACCGGACCCGTACATAAAATATTCACATCTAGCCCATTCTATACATAGATATAAACGCAAAAAAGTACCTTAGGGGCCGCGGAATAGGTTTATTTATTATATCGAGGGCTCCGTAAGAAATTGTGGCTATTTCTGCTGAATATCATATCAATTTTCTGAGGCGTGAGCGCGTCCATACATTATGTTGTACCGCGCGCACGCTTCGCTTGACGAACGTGTAATACCCTCGATACTTGCCCTTCATAGCGTTTGGATTACGGTGGCCCAAGGGATTATACGTGGAAATACGTGACTTCGTTACGTTTTAGGCACAAAACAACAATGTTGTGATGCATTTTATGTTCCATTTACAACTTTTCAGATGACGACCATAAACGTTAAAGTGGTTTGGAAGTAAAACAGATTTTAGAACTCAAACACATCAATCATTCCTTCAGTCCATACAAGACTTAAAGAGAACTTAAATTATTTCGGAGCTCAATATTTGGACATTTAAAATAAACTCACATTTAACTGAGTAAAATACGAACAGTAGAAAAGTAAAAAAGAATATTTCCTTCCATTTTCTGACTAATTTTAGAGGCTGCTTAGTGCAGTAATGAAAATAGATAATATTTTAATCAAACAGCCATTAACGCAATCAATATGTAACCTTCAAAAAGCACATAGGTACTTTCATTTCCGAACTTATATAAATTCGAAAGTAAATTAACAACATTTACAACAGCGATTTACCATACGCTATACATAAAAAAAACACTTTCAAAGTTACCGTTATTGCTTTGAACTTGCACTCTGAAAAAAGTAAACCCTTCGAACTGAATATTCTGTGCAACAACTTTTTCATACGCCACCATACATTTGTGAAAAGTGTGCTCGCATAAACTATTTTTTCAACAACTGTACATATAGGGTTGTCACTATTAGCTTTGAATATGTCAGTAACTTGGTGTATAAAATATATGATATCTGAAATATTACATCTGGACTTGCAACGGGCGAAAAGACACTACAACTCACTGAGTGTCTCTCCATCTACTTTATCTCAATTTTGGGATAGCTCCGACCCGTTTTTTAGACAGCTGTTCCTAAAGTACATTTTATAAAGAAGGGTGCATATTTTCTTTTTTCGTTGTTAGTTTTAAGGGTAGTTCCCAACCCTATTTATAAGCAGCAAGAGTCGAATGCGAAATCAGCGATGCTCAAGTGAAGGGCCCGTGAGACTGCGAGGGCGTGACTCAACGCCCCACTTTGTCAAACTACGACCCAATATGATTTATCACAAAACCCGTATAAGTCATACATCTTGTGGATCCCTCGTGATTCGGGTAGTGGCCAGTGAGTGATGACTGATGTTGTATGCTTACACTTGATACTATTATGGTATAATCAAATCCAGATGTGGTATACTCTGTACGTGTTAGTAGATACTCTAGATGTGTTTTGGTCGGCAGATACTTGGTTGAATGGATTATTGAACTGCGAAGGTATTTATTTGTCTTACCTAAATCTCATTAAAATAGTAGAAATATCTTATTGATAAAGTAGATATGTACTTATGTGTATATACCTGCAGATTAAGATTATAGCATCACTCTCCTTGGATGTTGTAAGATGTGAGTAATGGACTAAACCAGAGGGATGGCCAGCAGCATCCCTTCTGTAACAGCAGCTTCTGTAAAAATTTACTTACTAAAGTTTTGGCCTCACGCATTCACAATTATTATTACACGTCCTATCAAATCTAATTTACTACGTATAAAATTTGCAATGTGTGTATGAAAGAGGATATACGTAAAACAATTTTTATTTCTTCAGCCATACGGCGCTCACCAACCCGCCTACTAAGCGTGGTAAGTACTTGTAAATTCCCCCCAATATGACGATACATGTATGCAAGCATGTAACCGGTCGTTAATGGGGAGGACTTTGTTCAGCAGTGGAATTAAAAGTGATCAAATTGGCATATATCTATTAAGTTTTATATTCTGTGGCCACCGAAGATTGATACCTTGAATCTAAGGGCTTTAATATTTGTTTCCTTACACAAAATTTATCCTATTCTGTATAGCTCGGTCACGATTAGGCTACCCAATCTCATCCAGTGGGTGTCGTAGAAGACGAGTAAAAGAGTTTGCATTACCCACCGTGGAGGTGGCGGGTCGACCACCAGTACTAGCTTACCCAAAGGGACCACCCCTTTCATCAGGCAGGCGGCTGGCTGTAAAACGCATTTGGCAAAACCTTTGCGATATGATAACATATTGCGCCGACCCCAAGTTTAAACTGTTCTACACAGTTTGGCGAATTTGTATTTATTGAAAATGTGTAAATATTTCAGAAGAAAGTAAAGACAACAAGAAAATAATTGTAATTTTGAACCAGGGTAGGAAGAAAAAGACTCTAAACTTATCCTAGATACGTTCTGACTTTCACGGCTTAATTTATTTTTTAAACGTTGCCCCACACTATTTTTCCTGTTTCGTGGGTGCGTCTACAGACATAAATTCCACACACAATACACCCAGACCTGGAACAACTACCTGCAGATTATACAAATCTATGTTCCCTGCGGGAATTGAACCCGTGACCCGGAGCGCAGGAGCCGACTGTGTCAGCCACTGTACCAACCGTGCCGTCATTAATTGTAGCTAACGCAACAACGGATTCGGAAGGAAACTTTTATCTATAGCCAATTTATCTATATACGTTTACCTATCGCGACATGTATGCAACAAAACACGCCCCGCGAGATGTTGCGGAGCACGTCCCCACAATTTACGTCGACAAGTTTGCAAGATACGAGAAAATCGTCATCCTACCCGGTTCAAAAGTTCGAGAACATCCGGATTTAGCGGCCGAAATCATTTACACAGAATTGGATCCCAAATTTGTGCCGTTTGAAAGTTAAAACGGATTCTTTATTTGTACGAAAAGCGCTTAATATTTCGTATTTTGAATACACGAGGGACGAAGACATCATCGTTCAATAGGAACTAATTAACGTTAGGGAATTTTTTAAACGTTTTTTACGGGAGTTTTATTCTTTTTGCTGTAAAAATAATTAATACTAGATTGGATTTTATTTGTTACACTGTGTTATTAAGCTTGTTTTTTTATAAATCAACATCATCATTTTAGCCAAAATACGTCCAGTGCTGGACTGGGCATAAGCCTCCCTAAAGAACGAACAACGTCTGGGCTTGTGTTGTGTACTCGTTGGGGGGTATTGCTATAATCGCCACGCTAGGCATGCGAAGGACACTGCTGCCCATCCTTCGGTTAATCCCCAAGTTGCTTTTACAACACCCACGGGATGAGATGGGTTGGTGCTATTTTTAGGGACAACATAGCAATTTATAAATCAATACAAGCACTTTTCACAGCACAGTTGGTGCAATGGCTAAACGATTGGCTTTCTACGCTACGTGTCGTGAGATGGATTCCCGTGCGGAACAAGTATTTATATAGTCTACAGGTTCTGGATTGGGGTGTTTATGCATATAAAATTTGTGTCAATAGCAGCACCCACGATACAATAAAAACCGTATTAATAAAAAGAAAGAAAAACCCTAGTAAGTGTTTCTGACACATATTTTTACTGTAAATTTTTCAATATGATAGCTAACATACAACATAATTTGCTAACATATGCCTTATGTAGGAACCTTAATCAGTATAAGTTATCCTTGTCTGTTACATGCAATTTAATTAATTAATCTTCATTGTATTGGTGATAAGTAATTTATCTGCATCTTCAATTGTTTATTATAACGTCTGTGAAAACGTTTCACTGAGTTTGTTAGACATATTGTTTGGTTTCAAAGAGTAATAACACATACACACGGGACACTTGTTACTTGATTGCCTCGGATTACGCGTGAATTATGAAGTGCTGTGCGCAGGGCGCTAATTAATCTTTATACGGTGCTTACGGCCTTTTTCCCCTAGCGTGAAAGGTGTTTAATGAAGCGGAGCTTTCGTTTCCGTCACTGAGCCGGGTCTCTGGTGGTTGAGAATATTAAATTGCAATTGCGGAAACGTGATTTATTTATGTTTTCTGGCGTATTTATTATTTTATATTTTATCATACAGTGATGGTACACAAGGTGGACTTAAGATCACAGGGCATTCTATACCTTTGAGTTAAAATAGAATATGGAACATGCAATATTTGGAAATTCATAAAATGGCGGCACGGCTGCTGCGCACCGGGTCGCGGGTTCGATTCGCGGAACAAATATTTGTATGAATGCAGGTAGTTATTTCGGGTCTGGGTGTATTGTGTGTGGAATTTGTGTCTGTAAACGCACCCACGACACAGGAGAAATCATAGTGTGAAAAAGAAACAAATTTAATTGAAGAGCTGAATTTCAACGGTACGTTCGCGTACACAGCTGCGATCGCCAAACCTCCTGCCAAGCGTGGCGATTATGGCAAAACCTCCCCAATGAGCACAATACAAACCAATACCGGCCGTTGTGGCAATCTCTGGGGGAGGCTTCTGTCCAGCAATGGACGTTTTTCGGCTGTAATGATGATGTGATCTTGTAAGTGTAGGTGACTAAGGGTTGATATCCAGAGGAAGATCTCTTAATATCAATCTAAGTCACCTTTTACGACACCCATGGATAAAAAGGGTAATCTATCTATATAATCATCTATCTTTACTGGGAGCATTTTTTTTTATTTTTTTTTTATTGATCCGGTGGAAATACCTCATGTACTTCCTTCGCCCCGGGAAAGGGCGAAGGGGCATGCCGGACTCCTACCGGCTAAATCCACCGGAGTGATCATCGTCGGAACCGAAGGGAGGCTCCAGGAACTCGAAAGATCTCCATCTAGAGCCACCCATTGGCGCCACGCCTTTAGGCACATCTCGGAGGGGATGACTGTAAAGTGGTCATCCCCTCTAGTGGAGGGAAGGCGACTGTAAAGAGGCCACCCCCCCAGGCATCTCTCGAGGGGATTGTAAAAGATTCCCCCGAGGCCTCACTATGCGCTGTGCTGCGCACACAGCGGTACGTGACCACATGCGCACCGCTGTCTTCCCGGGGGTCGCTCGGTATGAGCACGCAGATTTCCCAATAAGCGCGCTCGCGACCCCCAAGTTTTACTGGGAGCCTAGAAAAAGTGCGGCATTTTTAATCTACCGGTCGTAAAAATAAAACAATAGGGTCTTTGCGTTCAACAAGATGCCATACCTATGCGCCCATGGCTGCACGATATCGACGTCAAAAACATAAAGCTTATCAAAGTCAACGGCGCGTACGTGCAAACGGACTGTCTAACAGTATTTACGACATTTTATGGTGAAAAGAAACTACCATCGCATGTTTGTAATGATCCTGTAAAACATGAAAGGTAAAAGTGTGCACTATAAGTAACTTAAAGTGTTTACATCCGGCAAAGTTAGATTATGTGCTTTAGTAATGTGTGTAATCTAAGTAGGCATTGTAACGAAAATGTGAAATTGGTACAAAGGACTCGGTTAAACGGCAGTGTGGTGCCGGTTAAGGATAGCACCACCCCATCTCATCCCGTGGGTCGTAAAATATGGCTATGAGTCGAGCCTGAGGATGGATAGCAGCGTCCTTCGAGTACATTAATTAGAACTCAACTGCGATCGCGAACCTGCCTGCCAAGCGTGGCGATTATAGCAACACCTCCCAATAAGTACACAACACAAACCCAGACCGGTTGTTGTGGCGATCTTTGGGGGAGACATTTGATTTGCGGATGTTTTTTGTTTGAAATGATGATGATTCGGTTTTTTTATTAGTGATAGTCTAAGCTATTGCGTAATTTAGCAACCATATAACAGCCATCTATTTTGGTTATGTCTATTATAAAACATAAAATGTTTGGTCGTTGCTTTGCGCAGCATAGGTAAAGCGTAAAATACTGTCACTTAACATACCTTTCGTAGACGCCTACGTTACGCTACGCCGTTACGATTTCCGTAGTGCATCTACGACGTAATATAGCTACGAAAAATCAGCTTGCCGTCACAATGATCACTAATGGTTCTTTCCATAATACATAAACAGTAACAACAGCTTTCAACGTTTACGACTAGCTATAAACCGCATGCAGACCGTTGATTTATTGCTACTCCCAGGACAATAGTACTTTATGTCGCCTTCTTCTCTAAAACAACGCACAATACGCCCAGGGGATTTTATGTGAGAGACTGATCTCCAACTTGAATATCAATGAACACATCGACATCTGAAGCGACGGTTCGCATAAATTACTCAACAGGTAGGCATGAAAGGTTTTGTGAAGTGGGTTTAAAAATTCCCTAATTAAGCCTATGTTAGAAGCAAGTTGAATACATTGTCTCTTAGACGGCATGGTTGGCGCGGTTGCTAAGCTACCAGTCTTCTGCGCGGTTGCAGTTCGATTCCCGCACGGAACAAATATATATACTTTTGGGTCTAGGTGACTGTGGATGTGGAATTTATGTTTGTACCTACGAAACTGGAGAAATTCTAGTGTGGGGCATAAAGTCTGTTATTTCTTTCTATTCTTGCTAACCCCTCCAATAAGCTTGATATATACATTAAAATTTATTGGAAAATACATAAAAATAACGATTCAAAATTCAGATGTATCGAACCTGTCAGTGTTGTAGCACGTCCCGGGGAAACTGATATGTCAAACTAGTAACAATTTTCTGGTTTCTGAGAAATCTTGTCACCTGATTAACACCTAGCGCCATCGCGCATCGGGGCCATTTACAACCACGCTGTGAAAACAAACATTCATAAAAAATAATTATATATCATGCCGACGTTGTCTCTAATTAGTATAAAACAGTCGCTATCTGCCTCGTCTGCTTCTCCACTTACTTCTTCTAAACCACGCAACGAATTTTGATTCAGTTTTCACTAATAGAAAGAGCGATAAACGAGAATGGTTTTTGTATATAATTTGTAAACATTTTGTAAAAAATGGCTGAACTATGATTAATCAATACTCATTTAGCATTCATTATTTACCTTGTGCATTTAATATAGATTAAAACTGTATTTTACATAATCTAGTACAAATGAACGCTTTGGGAGATATCATCGATTCACAATTACGTGCAACCAAAAAAATTGCTCGCAGCGAAACGGGTGGTCAGCTGGCATGATGCGGCCGTTGCCGTCCACGCCACGGCCCATATAATGAACGATATAAAATAAATATACTTCTCATTTTCTTTATTAATAAATGCAGCCGTGCGAAGCAAGGTCGGGTCGCTAGTTTTATTTTGAGAGCATGTATCAAACCGAAAAATAACGCCATGGCTGGCGTAGTGGCTAAGCAATTAACTTGCTGCGCTACGTGTCGCGGGTTCGATCCCCGCACGAGACAAATACTTGTATGGTCTGCAGATAGTTGTTTCGGGTCTGGGTGTTTTTACATGTGAGATTTATGTATATATCCCACGACACAGGAATAATCCTAGTATGGGGAACGTCGCAATTTTACACACAACGTGTGCACACAACACACTCATCATTTCGGCCGGATGAAGTCCACTGCTGGACACAGGCCTCCCCCAAATATCACCACAACGACCGATATGGGTGTGTTGTGGGCACATTGGGGGGTTTTGACATAATCGCCACGCTAGGCAGGCGGGTTGGCGATCGCAGTTGAGGTGTTAATATACTCGAAGGACGCTGCTACCTCCTATCCTTCGGCTAATCCCTTAGTCGACTTCTACGACACCTACGGACCCCGGAGGACATGGGGTGGTGGTATTCTGAGCCGGCACCATACGGCAATACTAAACCTTGCGAATCATATTTGATAAATCTGTCGACAACAGGATCATTTGAAGTGCTCGCCGTTACTAAATTTTGCGATATTTCACCGCACTAAATAAAATTTGCATAAAAAACAAATCGCACGGCACTGCGCTCTACTCAAAAGACTGACATACGAGACGTCAAGCTCCTGATGAACCCCGCCCGTTGCACTATTGACGTAAACCTACATTGCTTACGAGAAGTGCACAAGGTAGGTTTACGTAAATAGTGTCACAAGCATGTTTAATTAAGTTGAAGAGATTTAAAAAACACTTCGTCGTAAACATCTCAGGCGACACGATAGTAAAGATGAATGAGGACATCCTAATAATGTTATCCAAAATTAAGTTCGAGAATTTGTTTACGGTTATAGATCGCTTTGCGAATACGCGGGTACTTTTACTATCGTATCATTGTCGCCACTTGGTATGATATTAGTATGTATTATTATAAATTTGCATACATTACGTCTTAGGTTTTCGCGATTTTTACTTATTATAATATAAAGCATTCTAACTAAAAAAATACCGATTTCAAAAACCCTACACGATATTAAAATTTTAAAACCACTGAAAAGGAAAAAAAAATTATTTGTGATGTCGGGCGGAGCCAGGTATAAAATATAACTTTTCGTAGGTCTGCATCAACCATGGTTGGGGCATACCCGCCCGACTTCATAAATAAAGTTTTTTTTTCCTTTTCAGTGGAAATTTTTAATTCGTGTAGAGTTTTTGAAATCGGTATTTTTTTGTCAAAAAGATTTATTTGTTTCTTTTTTGTGTAAATAACTGTAAGAACTTTTTCCAATTTGGTATCGGTATTTAACAATAAAAATAAGCATGACTCAACTCGGTTCTCTGATCTGAGGGGAATCGAAACTATTAAGACATCATCTAGATAAGCGCAGTCAAAGTAACCTGTTATTGCCGCTGGTTAAAAAACTACTCACTCAAATGTAATGAAATTTGTATGGGACCAATTCGAAATGATTCTGCACTGGGTGGTCAAGAATTGCTCAAATCGGTCTACAAATCTCGGGTAATCGATGTACAAACATAAAAAAATACTCATTGAATTGAGAATTCCTCCTTTTTGAAGTTGGTTAAAAACAATTTGAAACGGATTACGTCACATATATTATAGGTTTTTGTTATTCTTTACGTTTCGAACACTTTGCAGGGTTTGTGGTCACAGGATGACTAAGGTGACAGGCGTCGTTATAGATTTTAAAAAGTTATTTTATTTTATGTACCGTACAATTCCAATTAAAGTTATTTCAATACACGCAGTAATCACTGCATCAACATCAATGATGTTTTTAGGGGGTATTTTGTTTGAGACTTTATTATTTTAAAAACAGGAATCTAAACTAGTGGCACCTGCCAGCCATCTTCTTTATTAAAATTAGGACGTTACTTAATTTCAATAGCCTCACGAAACAGTCTTGGCACATATCGGTACTCTTTCGCAAGGACTACAGGTTGATCGAAATGAAGAAAATTGTCGGGTTTGTCTAAAGCATGTTCGCACACTGCAGACTTTGTGGAGCGTCTATGCTTGACGTCAGCTATGTGTGCTTTTATTCTGGTAGCTATACTACGCTTTGTTTGCCTTATGTATGACAATCCACAGTCACAGTCAATCTTGTAGACCCCTACATCTTGCAAAAGAACATAAAAGAAGAATTTTAAAAACAAAAATCTATGATATATGCTATGTAATCCGTTTAATTTTGTTTTTTTTAGATTCGCAGACGTGATAGAGGCTGTGTTGATAACCATCCCATTAAAAATATTGCAATATTGATCACACATTATGTCGACTAATTAACGTGTAACATGTTCATATCATTAAGAGCGTAAGCATAACACGGTGACGTCATACACGCACACACAAACGTTATCTTGCCGCGTCGCAATACCCATTCAATATTACAACATAGATGTAGTAATAATATATGCATATCGACTATGTTTGATCCATTGCATTTGATTCCTGATAGTAAACTGCGGAATTACATCCATGCCAGATACAAGTCTGCCAAGTAGGTACCTACAGTGACATTGTGAAGTCTCCCATATGGCGGAATAATACATTAAATAATGCACGTGGCCTATTTCCATTACATTAGAATGTATAATACGACACTGGCGGTCAATATACAACGCGACAATCAACGTACCAGAAAAAAAATAAACACGTTTTGAAACGAAATAAAATATCACTCGTTTTGATATAAGTAGCCAATGAGATTCCGGGTCGTGTCCGGATTAAGAATATAACACCACTCCATCTGCTCCCGTGGATATCGTAAAAGGCGACTAAAAGGACTCTAAACCAGAGAGATGGGCAGCAGCGTCCCTTCTGTGGAACAGTAGCCATTCTACGCCCACCAACCCGCCTGCCAAACGTGGGGGTTACTGGCAAATTCGCCCCAAAATGACAATACACGGCGTGTAACTAGTCATTTAATGGGGGAGGATTTTGTTTAGTAGTTTTTTGGCTGGTATGATAATGATGAGCCTTAGAACAAAGCAAATATATTGGAAGAAAGGAGATATGCCATATAGATCAAAATGTATGCGAGCCTAGAAATCCATTTTCCCACTACCATTCTTCATAAAAGCACATTAATGCACACAGTTACATGTTCTCATCCAATTACTGAATAAACACAACATTATAATTGGCTTCTCATACTAAAACACACCCATGATTTTGTAGGTAGCCAATCACACCGAGCGTACAGACCTCAAACGATAGCCGTACCACGCAACGCGTTTGTTTATTGGGAGTACCATTCGCTGTTGTATTCACTGCGTTTGTTATTGATCGATTGCTAGTTAAAAGTGGTAGATAAGAAGCACTGTATTTTGTACAAAAATAATAATGTCGTTCTTCTCCATAAATCCAAATGTAACATAATAAAGAAAACAATATTTTTAATTTATTCTTTTATAGACAAATACAAGATAATTCCCTCACATGCATATTGTATATGATTCCTTCCTTGATGAAGTTATTATTTTCGCTTCGGTTTTAGCATGTTATCCCCGAACAACACGATAATTTAACAAAGTTACACTTACGCGATCGAATCTCAACTTATGTTATAAAACGGCCATCTTTTCCGGATGGATCAAATTGGGCATGTCGCGGTGGCGCGGTTACGCCGCCGTACCACTTCTCATTATTTCCTATTTCCGTGGAACAAACGATCGCTTAAAGTCACTAGCAAAATATATATATAAAAGCTAAAAAACAACTAGCCATAGTCCAAACAAATATTGGTTCTTGTACAGAACGCTACAGATATACGCGTACCTATGCTTTCAAAGTATCAGCATCTAGATCCCAAATAATGTATCTAACAACTCTAATGTATTCACGGAGTGAATTCAGTTAGTTGCCGACACAAACGACGAGATGACAACATAATTACTGCCAAAATTAGCGGGAAGCGGCTGCTCCGTTACAGTAATGGTGTAACTAGACGTCTGGTTATTATCGGACATATTTTTTCAACGTTTAACATCCTGTTTACATTTGTTCGACTAAAGATCTAAGTCTTTAAGATTTCTTCTTCTTTCTAGATGGCCTTAGGTTTTTTTATTCAAATAAGTGACGACAACGATGACGGCACGTTTGGAGTTACAGGAGGGTACAGGAGAAATCCTAGTGTGTGGCAAAGTTTCAAAAAAAAGTTAATAGCTAAATATGAATAAAAAAATCACTTATAAAAATATATGGTTATTGAGGCAATGAGTGCATTAGTGTAATAGTGACTCATAAAGAAAAATTGGAACTGGATACGAAGCTCCCTTAATATCGCTCTTTCGTATAAATTTCACCTTAGTTTAGTAGCTGACTTACCTGTCGCACGAGTGGTGGAGCGGCGTGTGGCGCGGCCGATTGCCGTTGTCAACTTAGCGCCATGTCGGCGGCGGCCGGCGACCCCGAGGCTGCGCCCGTGCACCACGACACGACACTGTCACTGCACTCCACTCGTTAACACATGCACATATTTATACACAGAGAACTGCACTTGCATTTATTTTCCACTGCACTTTGTACCTGCAAGGAAAAGACATTAGTTACCTATTGAAATTTTTTGGGAATATTTGAGATGTACTTGATTAATAACACTGGAGCCAGATATATTAATTTCAGTCGAAATATCAGCCAATAGACGTACACTGCTGAACAAAGGTTTCCCCCATAGATTTCCACAAATGTGTCGCCTTTTGGCGGGAATTTGCCAGTACTCATCACGCTTGCCAGGCGGGTTGGTGAGCGCAGAATGGCTGCTGTTTCACAAAAGCGATGATGCTGCCCATCTGACTTAGAGTACCTTAGTCGCCTTTTACGACATCCACGGGAGGAGATGGAGTGGTGCTATATTCTTAATCCGGACACACACGGATATGTTGACGTACTAAAATGACTAATTTATATTATTTATTTTTGATCTAAATATAGGAATATATGGATTTTACTAGTGTGGATCAGGGCATACAAAAGGCAAGGGACAGGGTTGTGGTAGGAGTTTCCGTGCGAGATCGAATAAAAAAATTGGAAAACCCCGAAAGAACCAATGTAACCGACATAGCCCGAAGAATTGCTAAACTTAAGTGGCAGTGGGCGGGGCACATTGTTCGTAGAATGGATGGAAAAGTAGCGGAGTGGTGACCGCGTACCGGAAGACGCAGCGTGGGCAGACCACCCCTCACGAGATGGACTGATGATCTGGTGAAGGTTATGGGAATTCACTGGATGCGAATAGCTCAGTTTCGGTCGTTGCGGCGATTTTTGGGGAGGCCTAAGCTGGACAGCATTGGACATTTTCCGCTGAGATGATGACTGGTGTGGATGATAATCTGGATATATAAGGAAAGTAAGGAATGTAAGATACCTTTATCAAACTAACCTCACCCACGATAGCGCTTCCAATGTGCGCTTTATTTGTGTGATGGGCGCAAACACGACGAGTACGCGACGCAAGTGCCAGGTGGGCCCTCTCGATTTGTTTGTCAGCTGACAGTAAAAAAATGTGTTCGTCCACCAACCCATCATCGTTTCCGACAGACCACCATTAACTATACAGCGGGAAGTATACCTAAAGCATCTAATGCGCAAATAGAGTCACAATCTCAAATTGACTTTATATGGAACTTTTAACACAAGAAGTAACAAACTTTTAATACGAGATGTACAAAATCGTTCTATGCCTGTGTAGGCTTTTCTTTTGGTTGTCTTCGTCGGAATATTTTACTTCGTTACACTCGCAGAATCGAATTAGATGGTAATAAAAACAATAATTTTATATACATACGTCTTCATAAAAGTCTATTACAAAAAACATAACTCGCAATATGACACTCAGAAATGGTTCGTAAATATAAAGACAGATCCTACATGAGATGTTACTTTATCCTGAGAACTCGAAATTGCCCACAATATCACGTGAGCGAGTACTTAATATGAACTTTATTGACTACCTTTATGATCTTGAAGCGAGATAACAATCGAGTTTGATGCCCGTAGTAGGTTTTCAGGGGAAATCAATACATGCATAATGGCAAAATGTTATGCTTCGCTATGAACATGAGTTTTACGTGTGCGGTTATTAGAAATATTACAGCTTTTTTGTTTTCTCTTTGATCAGGCTCTATTAGTTAATGGAAATTATTAGTTCTACATACAGCTAATCGCATTAAACCTAACACAACGTGAAGAATCAATTTGATAACAAATCGAGCGATTTGTAAGGCGCCTAAGGCGCCCGTTGGAAAATTATTCATCGAGTCACAAATAAGTAATAAGAATTCATCTTAGAGCTACACAGATTCAGTGATGAGCTTAAATATATTTCATATTTCTAATCTATAGACACGATTTTTGTATGGATGTTTCCTATGGACTCCAAAACGGCTTGACCAATTTTGATGAAGCAAGCAATATTCAAATTAGTCCAGCAAGTGACCCTGTGGAGTTTGGTAGCTATCGGATCAAACGTTTTTTGTAGTTTTATTTTTTGTCAATTTTGTGTCATATAAGGCATCTGGCTATAGATATTAGTGCTACCCGTGCAAAGCTGGAGCGGGTGGCTAGTATTAAATAATAGAATTTCATAAATTTGAACTAGCAAAACTACAGTGACGTCATGACGTTGAAATGGACGAGGCGATAGTGGTGCGCGTTGGCCTTTGGTATTCGGGCAGACAGTTCCTGTTAAGTATTTATTCGAAGAGAGTTTAATTGTAGGCGACTTTCGTAATACGTCTCTGGCACATTTGTAATCACACCACTCAGAAAGCAACCGGTTCACATAATATAAAATACATAAAACAAAAACTGAACCACCGCATCAACCGATAATCATAGTAAAAACATTTTTGCACTGTAAAACCGGTTTACTATGAAAACGTTCTAAGATCACATGATTGGCCGACCGCCAATAGGATCAGTTGTAAAACGGAAACAGAACGACTGTCCAAGGTCCAACAGGTCATTCAATAAAATGCTAAATCTAATGCTAAACAACATCTAATTAGCTGATTTACCTTAATAACGCGTTCCCAAACCTTCTGGTTGTAGTTATTTCTTTAAAATATGTTAAGCGACTATACGTAAATCATAGATAGAGTTGGCAAAACTAATCGATTGAGAAAAATGTGGTAACTGATACTATAATCTTTCCACCAGGTTAATCGTTTTTGGACTGTTTTTGATAGACGAACTAGTCGATATAAGGTCATAAGGGCATCATTGTATTCCTCTGTGTTAACTTTGTACGTGCTTAGATTTTTGACGCAAAATGCTGAACGGAAGTGTACGGAGATAACAATCGAAGGAATTCGTAATACGCCTGCATGGCAATTTAAAAGGGGAAAAACATTATGGTGGACCTCTTTTGCATGTGTCACAAGTGCGTGAGCGTGTTGCGGAAGCTCTAGGCATCAATGTTGCTTCTTTGACAAATATCACATAGGAAGTCTACGGCAAAATCGGCACCTAATAAAAGCCATCAACGCCGAGAAAAAAAATAAAAACTGCATGCAGTAACCAATGTGGACGAATTTGATGCTTAAGCAATTCAACTTCATAATAATTATTTAATTATTATATGACTACTACTTAAGAAAAGATTTCGGCAGAAAGTCATTTAGGCAGAAGTCTTCACTGACGAAAGATTATGATTTATTATTATTATTATTTTTATTTAAAAAGTGGACTAATGAAAATGTTAATAGAGCGCACAGAAATTGCTCTAATCCGGTGTAACTTTTCGAGGGAAACTAAACAAATAGAGAACTGAGGAACACGTTGTTTTTATTGACGAAACGTGGCTTAATGCCAACCATACTTTATTGATATCCAAGAATGATGATACTACTGCATCCATCTCCAAAGTGCCTATAGGGAAAGGAGAAAGACTAATTATTTGTCATGCAAGAAGTAAAAAAGGAATTGTTAAAAGAGTTTTGCTGGCATTAAAATCAAAAATGACTGTGGATTATCATGAAGAAATGAATGCTGAAGTCTTCAAGGTTGGTTTCAGGACTTATTGGTGACATTAGAAAAGCCACAGTTATCATCATGAATAACGTATCGTATCACTTGGGCCAGTTAAATACAAAATGCCAAAGCCAGACAACAAAAAGTCAGACATCATAATTTTTTATGGCTTCGCGATAATAGTGAAAATCTATGCTGAAGTATGAGCTGATAAATATTTTGAAAACAAAAACACAAACAGATCTCAGACTTCCTCCATACCACTGCTAATATAACGCTATCGAATTAATATGGGCGCAGGTAAAAGGGTATGCTGCCAGGAATAATACTAGTCCACCATTTACAGCCATTCATGTAATCAAGTGACGCCTAAAAATTGGGCAAGTGTGGTGGGAAGGACATTGCGATTAATTTTGTGGGATCGGCGAAGAGATGTACCTTTCGTCAACATAAGAGAGCAAGAACGTAGAGAGTATAGCGGGACGCAGCAGTATGTTGAGTCCACTGAGGGCGCTTGATTTCGGTTCAATGTCTTTTTTGGAAATGAAAGAACAGATTCATCTAAGTGGAGAACCACTCGCTGTCCACTGAACCACAGCTGTCTTGATAAGACTGTTCTTGACATGTTGCTGGATGCAAGCTGCTTCGAAGGTGTTCCGGAGACCGTTTTACATCCTCGTGTTTTGTTTTAGCAGCAGCAAATTCGTTATACGTTACGTATGGACGAATACGTTGAGGTGATAACGTGCTTATGATGATCGTTTTCCCCATAACAGTGCAAGCGGTCGGGCAGGGGCATTGCTGTGCACCAAAAATATTAGCCGGGACTAGTTGCACTGTCTCTAAACTCAACTTCGAAGCGTTGAATGCTCCACAAAGCATGTTTATGTGGTCAGCCTCGTGTAACCTGCATACTGTCATAGTGTTGCGTTTGTCCACAGTTATAGGAAGTTCTAGGAAGCCTCCAACATAAAATTTACTTCTGGCAGGCTTTATTTCAGAGTCGTGAAATCCTGAATCAATGTGATGGGAAGTAGCTTATTCAGTCCCTTCGCCCCAATGTAGGCACATAGCCAGAGTCGGTCTCTCTCTCTCTTTAACACCCGAATCATGTCTTAAAGATTCCTCTAACGGTTGGTCCCTACTGCGGGATGGTATTCAGTCAGCCATGTCTTCATAGTAGTCTCAGCCTTGACTCGTCTCCTGTCGGTGTTATTTTTACTGTTTTTTTTTTTAACTTTGCTCCACACTAGGATTTTGCCTGTGTCGTGAGTGCGTTTACAGACACAAATTTCACACACAATACACCCAGACCGGGAACAACTACCTGCACATAATACAGATATTTGTTCCGTGCGGGAATCGAACCCGCGACCCGGCGCGCAGCAGTCGACTGTATCAGCCGCTGCACCAACCGCTCGGGGTACAGACCTGCATGATGCTAATTTCATCCATGACGTCCATTTGGTGTTGCAAGAACGCCTAGAACTCCTAAGCGATGAGTTTCTGTGAACTCAAGGTATAAGAATACAGCGACGGCTAATGCCGCACGTACCGCGAATTAAGTAGGTAAATTAATGTATAGAGTGAAGCACGTCCATATCCGAGCGCGAAAATCGTATATTTTGGTGGGTATCGCAAGGTGTGACTAGACGATTAGCCGGAGGATGAGCATTAGCGTCCTGGGAGTACAATTAACACTCGACTGCAATCGCCAACTCGCCTGCCAAGCGTGGCGTTTATGGCTTAACCCCTCAATGCGCACATAACATAAACTCAGACCGGTCGTTCTGGCGATCTTTAGGGAGGCCTATGTTGAGCAGTGGACGCGATTCGGCTGCAATGATGATGGCGACGAGATTTGGACATTTGAAGTCTTATGTTACAGTTTCCCTAGAAATGTGATAGCTCCAATAAAAATTCAATACGTTTTCGGGTTAAAAAGTTCAAAATCAAAATGCCCTATCGGAATTTCGGAATCGGTATCGAATCGGAAATTCTTTTATCCACGTTTAAGTTACGGGAATAAAAGAGAAAAAAGTATGGATGAATGCATTGGTAGTTGCACTTTATTTTAACGTCGAAGCTTTCAACGCCACCGGTAGAAATTTTCCATGAAAAATTGTTTCTAGAATTTTACTAAACATTATGAAATTCGGTACAAATTTACCAATGTTTTGTACATACTAATTTAATGTTCACTACGTAGCTTGTTGTGAAATTTGTTACTATCAATACAATATCTACTTACTGAAATACCCGTCTGATTCGTGAAGGTGATATTCAGTATTGATATATAAAGAGATTTATGTTACCTATAAAAAAACTTTTACAATTCCCCCCAAAAAAATTACACAATCGTAGAAATGTACGCGGGAGGCCTTTGTTAAACAGTGGGTGACCTTTAGCTGATATGGTGATGAATAAAACGGGCTTAAAGCAACTTGTAACGGCCAAAATGATCGCGTCATTCTACCGATGCAAAAGTGTTTAAATAAACCGATTGAAATTAAGCCATTTTCTATGAAATAAGTACAAAGTCGCTACTTTTTGTAAATAGTACAAGGTATTTTTTTTTCGTTACCGTGTGGTGTCTGGGTTAGGAACGGGATAATAAAACGTGACTAAGGGACTATGGGACTAAACCAGCAAAGGCGGATCCAGGGAAGGGCTCATGGGGTCATGCCAAAATGCCGTTGACCTTTTTTTTATTGGTGTCTATTGAAAATTCTTACCTTAAACCTAGTAGCAACAATGATCTCTGAAAATCTGAAAATAAGACCTAAGAACCCTCCCTCCCCATATAAAATATCCTGGATCCGCCCCTGTAAACCAGAGGGATGAGCAGCAGCGTCCCTTCTGTGGAACTGAGCTATACTGCGCTCATAAAACCCGTCTGCCAAGCGTTGCGAGAGCTGACAAACTCCTCCATAGTGACACGATTGTAGAAATGGAAGGGGGAGGCCTTTGTTCAGTTAGTGGACGTCTTTTGGTTGATATGATGACGGTAAGGTAAAATAATAGATGAACGTCGGATATTTTTGCGATAAGCCTAAATCATTGATATTTTATATTATATAAGAAGGAGGGTTAGGGGCGGTTTGATAAGTCCATGACTTTGGAAAGAAGAAACACTCTTTTTACAGATACATTTTTTTTCTACATAATCTCCTTTCAACTCTACGCGCTTAGTTCAGCGATGTTCCACCCTCTTCAACCCATCAAAAAAATATTTTTTCTCAAACTCAAAAATAGGCCTCAGTTTCGGCTACCACCTCTTCGTTTGACGAAAATCTTTGCCCGCCAAGCCATTTCTTCATGTTTGGGAAGAGGAAAAAGTCACAGGGGGCTAAATCTGGCGAATACGGAGGGTGTGGCAATAATTCGTATCTTAATTCGACAATTTTTGATGTCGCGATTGCAGACGAGTGGGCCGGTGCATTATCCTGATGACATAGAATGTTTTTCTTTGCTAGATGCGGTCGTTTCTTGATCAACTTTTTATTGAATCTATTTAACAGTGCAGCATAGCAAGCTCCGGTTATTGTCTTGCCTGCATCCAAAAAATCGATGTAGATAATACCTTGGCTGTCCCAAAAGACTGTGGCGATCACTTTACCAGCCGAGCAAACAGTTTTTGCCTTCTTTGGGACACGTTCCCCGGTAGAAGTCCATTGCTTCGACTGTTGCTGAGTCTCTGGTGTATAATGATGGACCCACGTTTCGTCAACTGTTATGTACCGACACATAAACTCACTCGGATTGCGATTATACATGGCTAGGCATTCCTCAGAAGCTATTACACGATTTCGTTTCTGGTCGACTATTAGTAAACGCGACACCCATCTTACAGAAAGCTTTTTCATGCCCAGAATATCATGCAAAATAAAAAAAACTCGTTCAGTCGAGATGTGCACAGCATCACTTATTTCGCGTATCTTCACTCGACGGTCTGCCAAAACAATATCATGTGTTTTACTAACCATGCCCTCCGTAGTGACCTCAATCGGCCTTCCTGGGCGCTCCGCGTCATTAGTGGTAGTACGTCCACAACGAAATTCAGTGAACCACTTATGTACCATCCCATGAGAAGGCGCAGAATCACCATAATACTTTTTCAATTTGTCTTCGGTCTGCTTAATAGTTTTACCACGTAAAAAATAGTGTTTAATTAGCACTCGAAACTCGCTTTTCTCCATTTTCAAAGAATACTTAAAACTTTTTTGTTTCTAAAAAGCTTGTTTTCGGGTCAAATTTGAAAAAAGAACGGCATGCGCTTCATAGTGAGTTTCCAAATATGAGACAATTTTTTTTATTAAAAAAGTTTTTATTCAACCTTAAAGTCATTGAGTTGCCAAACTGCCCTCGTAAATAGCAGAGGGCCTAGTAAACTTCCTTGAGGTACTCTAAAGTCTACTTGTTTGCAGACTTGCAGTCAGATGTAGGTATATTTTATTTTGGGCAAATTTTAAATTTTAGTTATTTGGTTCCGTTGGTATCTTTCAGATAAGTAGGATTTTATTAAGTCTGAGAGATATCCTCGGATTCCGTACAACTGTAATCCAAAAGTCAATACGCTTTTAGTGGTTTTGTTTTCATTCGGTAGGCCATTTATGTCTGTTGTTTAAGCCGCCCAAAAGCCTCCTCTAACGATGAACCGGGGCCAACGATTTTACGTGCACATATAACTATGCGGTCAACCATCCATATACTGGCCGCACCAAGCGTTGCTTAACCCCACCGATCGTTTACCGATCAGTGAGTTAAACTGACTATGAATGTCTCTGTGGTATTAACACCTGTTAAAACGGCCCCCTACCTAACCAACATTCCAATTTAAATAAACTTCCAAGATAATACAAATAAAAGTATTTTTTGTTAAATTGTAATAATGTGGAGCGTAAAGCGAAATGCGAACTAACAAGGTGCGAAGTATTGGCATACCTAACGACTGCACGTCACGACACAAATAGTCAGGGAGCTTTGTACTTTGAGTTTACATTGCGAAACTTAGATCATTGTCTATGCGGCGGTAGTCTCAGAACTCCTATAGGTAGTTTGCTTTCTTCTACGAGACCGTCATGAAAAAGAAGGAGGCCGATCAGAATTATAAGGAAAGTGCCGATTTTGTTTGGAGAAGAAGGTGCCAAGACGGCAACAATGACATCCAAACCAGCATATAGTCCTGGGCTATAAACGGCATATCCGCTATTACGACTGGTGATTTTGGTGTTGCATTCAGAGTAGGAGTTTAGTATGTGCTGCGGTGAACACAGAACATAGTAGTCACTTGCTGCTGTAAATAACCACAAATGTTCGATGTATTATGTTTGCCGTGTGGTGCCGGCTCAGAATGCCACCACCCCATCTCCTCCCATGAGTGTCGTGAAAGTCGACTAAGGGATTAGCCGGAGGATGGGCAGCAGCGTCCTTCGAGTACATTAACAACTCCAACTGCGATCGCCAACCCGTCTGCCAAGCGTGGCGATTATGGCAAAACCCCCAATGAGCCCACAACACATCCATATCGGTCGTTGTGGTGATCTTTAAGGCAGGCCCGTGTCCAGCAGTGGACTTCATTTCGGCCGCAATGATGATGTTCAATGTAAGTTCGGTATCGGTTGGACGGAATGTACTGTTTTCCCCCAAGACGTACTGCAGTACTCAGCACAAGTAGCTCAACAGGGGAATGGTGCATTTCACTGTTTAATTTGCCCGATTTTTTTTTCACTAAGCAGGTTATTACTTTAGTAAATAAAGGCAGATGTCAAAATGTTAAGTTACAAAGCTGTTTTTATGCTTTTTCTGAATTGTCTAGTTAGCGCGCTCACTGCATATATATTTTGCAAAAACAGCATAATAACATGTGTTTTTATTCAACGACTAGATAAAATGCTGTTTTCGTCCTCACCTCCACAACTACTAGTTTAGGAGACAGGTATGTCGAAAACGCCACTTTGAAAGTAATTAAATGATCGCGCGATATCGACTCGCATTAATGAACACGGAAAATGGAAATTCATTTCAAAAGTATGAAATACTTTCAAAAGTTGGAATTCTGTGTAAAAATATTTTGCTTGTTTCAGTGGCATGTTTGGATTTAACTACGTTCGATGGTCGTCTAATGGGTGACTAGACAGACAAGTAATACAGATTATTTTACGAATTTTTATTTGTATGAAAACTTCACCATGGTCAGCAGCCCATAAGGGCTTGGCTTGGGTATGGATCTCCTATCTCTCACCTACTGTGTCAACAAAAACCATATTCTTATTTCCTAGGCTATTATTAAAAAAGAATTAATCTTGATTATAAAAATTATGTCTCTCTTCAAAAGTCCTCAGCAAATGGGAACCCATTGTTATTTTAGATGCTTTGGTAATATGGGCCCATCACATCACGCACGGGCATTTCATAGAATTTTCACCTTAAATCTAAGACACTAAGCTAGGAGTCTCCATAGCTGCAATATATAAATACAGTCACGGATTATCACTGGGGGAGTCAAGTTACAAAGTTGAGATTTATTGCAATCGGTGATATATGGACAGAAAGCTTACATAAATGGAAACAACGGCATCTACTCTTCAACCTTTAAATGAAATTCTGTGGTAGGCGGTGACTCACCTTTTAATGAATATTAGGCTCCTTAAATAGCCACTACAGACGATAGGAAGCCATTGCTAATCTAGAAGAATCGATACGGGTTTACTTGTGTTAGATCGCTAGAAGTAATAATGTTGAAGCTAGATATCCACTGCCAATTATTTATTTTACTTCTTATTACAAATGGTTAAGATACATATTTTTAATCTTCCTTTCACAATCGCAGCTGCTAAGTAAGTAACATTCTAACTCACAAAAATGTACATATATATTCTCCTACCTACCACAGATAATTATTAATTAATCAATACACTGTTTCATTACCGATTTTGATACTGTAAGGCGTAATTATATCGTAGTAAATAAAACTATTCTAAAATACTTTGAATATATAAACAAATTATTTAAATAAACAACATTAATTACATAATCAAAACATTAATAAACAAAACCAACTGATCTTATTTGACACGATAATCAATACAATATTTTATAATTCATTTCAATTATCTAAATAAATATTTGTTTAAACTAACATAGGATAACACAATTATACTAATCCACACAACTAATCGTTTGGTCGATTACCATATAATTAACAAATACTATGCAAAAGACCTGTACAGAACATTACTATATAAAATTAATACAATAATTACAGGTATTTTAACACTTGTTATTACACTATTAGACACTTCCACCCCAAGCATATACATAGCTCTGATTGTCATACTAAGGCAAGCCAATTTAATAGTCAAGCGGGTACTTTGGGGTTTCTTTCCACTAAAAATATAAAGGCAAGCCGGAGACCTCTTGGGGTTCAGGTACGAAATAGTATTATAGTATATATAATAGTATTACATCCAGCCCACCACAAGTTACCCGCGGTTTATTTTAATAGATCTTTTCTTTTTCTTAACAAAGCTGCACAGAAAACTGTTCTGTTGTGCTTGTTAGGGATTAGGCTTGTACCATGATGAGACAGGCATCACCCCAGAGGGGTTCGCTATAAATGACTGTTTATGGTTATTTTTTATATCACTTAAAGTATGTGGTGACTATGCTACTGCTTTTAAATAGTAGCCGTAATGCGCTAACCAACCCGCCTGCTAAGCGTGGTGAGCACTGGAATATTCCCCCCGAAATTATTACACAATTGTGGAAATCTAAAGGGGAGGCTTTTGTTCAGCAGTGGACGTATAAACGGCTGATATGATGACAATGATGTTGTGACTATTTTTTTTGGCGGGATATTCAAATTTACTTTTCGTCGTGTACATTACGTTCCAAAATAGGTCGAGATACATTGTCGTACTATAGTGGTTTGGAAATTGTGAGCAAGTTATAATGATTCATCATTTCAGCCGAATTAAGTCCACTACTGGACACGGGACTCCCCCAAAGATCACCACAACGATCGGACTGGGTGCGTTGTGTGCTTATTTGAGGATTTTGCCATAATAACGCTTGGCAGACGAGTAGGCGATGGCAGTTGAGTTGTTAATGTACTTCAAAGACACTGCTGCTTATCCTCCAGCTAATCCCATTGTCGCTATTAACACCCTCGGGATGAGGTGAGTTGATACTATTCGCATTCCTAAATTGGTTTTGAATTTCCATTACAAAAGTTGTAATGACTATTTAAGTGGCGTGCATGCCCATACCGTGACCAATGTCTTAGAAATGTTTTAATATTCCTCATACAATTTGATTACAATATAGAATAATAAATACAGATTTCTATTAAAATTGTTACTTTTAGAATTGTAGAAAACCATATTTGACTATATTTCCATGAAGCCAGCCAAAGGACGTCCACTGCTGAACAAAGGCGTCTCACATAGATTGCCACAATTGTGTTGTCATTTTAGGGGGAATTTACCAGTAATTATCACGCTTGGCAGGTGGGTTGGTAAGCGCAGTATGGCTACTGTTCCACAGAAGGGACGCTGCTGCCCATCCCTCTGGATTAAAGTCCCTTTATCGCTTTTTGTGACATCCACGGGACTAACTTAAGGAACTGCTTTATTTAGTTTTAGTTTAGTTATTCCATGATATTAAAAGTTATTACGTAAGAGACTGAATAACTTTACGTCTCGAGGTGAGGAGCGCAGTGTGGTGCCTCGCAGCACTAGTTCTGGGTAGCATTCTAATTGTTGTGGGCAGGCACGTCGCTTCACACACTGCCGTGTGCGCATAGGCTGTACACAAGGATGCTTCGAGGGATCTTTAACAATTCCCCCGGGGGGGTGACCGCCTTACAGTGACCATCTCAGAGATGTGCCTATAGGGGTGGCACCAGTGAGTGACTCTAGTGTGATCACACGAGGACCTCGAGCCCCCATTAGGTGCCGAAGATGACCAGCCCAGTGGGTTTAGCCGGTAGGAGTCCAGCATGCCCCTTCCACTGGGCCCGAAAAAAAGAGGCACATCGCTTACCACCGGGCGAATGACTTGCTCGTCTCGGCACCAAGATGCATAAAAAACTATGATAACAGTAACAAATCACCGCCGTCAAACCGCCTTAGACGTTTTTTGCAAGGATAATAATAATTCCTTCCGAGAGCGGAACTATAATGGGTGTAAGTGACATCTTAACGAAAACTGAAACCATAGGTACGTGATTCTGAAACCCACAGAGTAAGAATTTTACGTCGTTCTTTTCAGGAATTGTCAGTTATCTTAACTGTTTCAGTACAAAATATTTTTTGTCCATTCTAACGCTATTTATTTTATTTATGTGTTCAGAAAATATTACTATCAGCTATTTTTAATAAAAACCACAATAAGCTTTTTATAGTATAGCTAGCTGGGACCCGCGGTTTCACCAGCGTTTTCACCCGCGTTTAATTTAAAAGAAATTTAGAGTACTTCGACATAGACACTTGACATAGAATACATGTATTGGATTTCAAGGGTTTTATTTGTTTGCGCGGAACCCTAATTATTTTTCTAAAATAAAAGTAGCCTAAGTTATTCTTTATAGCATCAGCTATCTGCCAGTGAAAGTCCCGTTAAAATCCATCCAGCCGTTTCGGAGATTACCCGGAACAAACAGACAGACAAACAAAAAATCAAAATATTGCTTTTTTGTTAAAGGTAACGTATATACTTTCATAGGCATTTAGTAAAAAGCTGTTCTTTTGACATTACAAACAGACACTTCAATTTTATTTATTTGTATAGATAGTACAATAATCACGTAGCATTTTGATCGAGCTGCTTACGATACACTGCGTGCTCAAAAAGGTAGAACATGTAACCTATTATTAACGAGATAAATTTCTTTCCTATTTTTATTATCGGCCTTTTTATCTGTCCCAGTGGAAACTCTTCACTAACTTCCTCCGTCTTGGGGAAAGGTGAAGGGTTTTTAAAAGCGACTAAGGGTCACTAAGCCAGAGGGATAGGCAGCAGCATCCTTCTGTGGAACAGCATCCATACTGCACTCTCCTACCCGCCTGCCAAGCGTAATGAATACTGGGAAATTCCTCCCAAAATAACTGTGGAAATCTATGGGGAGGCCATTAGCAATGGACATTTTTAGCTGGTACGACGATAGACCAATATATTCGAGCATGTACAAAAGAAGACGTTGCAGTAATTAGCACTTGTCCAGCCGTTGGCGTTTACGAACTGATATGATAGATATTATGCTCCCCTACTTTTAGCGCACAAACCACTCCATAGATAATATTTATCACAGTGTTATAACATTACACGCCATGCTATGTATGGTATTACCGTGGTTTATTAATGTTATGTTGCGTCACTAACTGATTTCAGTAAGTACTTTAGATAAAAGATTTATTTTTGTTATCTTTAAAGGTACATTATCAATATCGCTATGTTTATTCACTGTGTACTGAAAAGTTTCTTTATTGGATTCAATGAACTGAAATTAAGTACCGCGTTAAGGGGGGAGACCATTTATAATCTTTAAAGTCGATATAGGTTCAATACTTACTTGTTATTATCAGTCAGCGAGTAAATGCCCACTGCTGAGCATGGTAGTCAAATAACAATATATTGCTCCGCTTAAAAAGCAGAACTA
Organism: Diloba caeruleocephala; assembly: GCA_947459985.1. NCBI lineage: Eukaryota > Metazoa > Arthropoda > Insecta > Lepidoptera > Noctuidae > Diloba > Diloba caeruleocephala. The sequence continues at coordinate 7,223,381 of OX381607.1, forward strand.
GGAAAAGCGTGGATTGGAGAAAAAGCACCGGATATTATGACTCTACGGCACGTTTGGTGCAGTGGCAAGCTATTGGCTTCCTGCGCCACTTGTTGCGGGTTCGACTCCCACATGGACCAAATATTTGTATAGCCCACAGGCAGCTGTGCAGCAACTGCTACGGCTTTACCTGTGCATATGACACTTGTCATGTCTGTTTGTCACCATATGTCATATGAGATATGTTGTCTGCTAAGACCGTTGTGTGTAAACTATACCCACGAAACATGAGAAACAATAAATTTGGACTATAGGGGTCTATATATAAGGTCTGATTTTAATTATCCACGATATTTAGCATGGCGGCTTAGCGAAAGCATCGACAAAAAATGTCAGGCTGACGGCGCCCAACTAGATGTCTACAACACGCTACCGCACGGAACAAGTGGTCCGAGTCAAGAATGCGCCACAAATCGACATCATCGCCCCCCGAAACCAGGACGCTACCTCCTCTGGAGGAAATGAAGACCTAGATATCGGGGTCTGTATAATGTATATGTATTGGGCTAGTATAACATAAGTCACACTGAAGGAAGATCGGGGAGTGGTTTCCTCGCGCCTACTGGCCCGCGTTCTATGTAGCAGTACCTTATAAAACACAAAATGTAGCGTAGGCCATTTTTACGTTAACAGCGGCAATTTATTTAGATTTAATATAAATAGTACATTTTATATGGTGACAGCTATCAACTTCAAAACAACATTTTCGCTTAATTGACTGCAATAGCATGCTGGAATAACAAGCAACAGCATACATTGTACAATTATTAATTTTTCATTTATAGGCTACTGTTTAACTGAATTTCAGCCTGTGAATATACAGTGGTTAACAACCTCGACTACATTGTAGCCATCATCATTATATTATGTATAACCAGTAAATCACTTCACATTTATTTTTAAATTATTATTATTCAATTCATTGCCCTATGAAGATCCAAAGCACTATTCATATATGTATGAATGTTAATATAAGCAATTATCATCATCATTTCAGCAAAAAAACATCCACTGCTGGATATGTCCATCCTCCCCCAAAGATTGGCACAACGGCCGGTCTTAGTTTATATTGTGTACTCTTGGCAGGGTTTTGCCATAATCAATCAAATCAATCGAAGGAGCATCCTTCGAGTAAATTGAAATAGTAAATAAGTAAATTTAAAATTACACATACCATATGTGAATTCGTGGACCAGCTGCCGACCTTGTATTATCCTACCTTTCCAAAAGACAGCTAAAAGTAGGTATAATTGGTATAACATCATCAGGGTCCCCATCAGCAGAAATGGGTGTGCCACAGGGCTCAATTCTGGGCTCGTTTCTATTCCTAGCCTATATTAATGATCTTCCTTACATGATGTCGGCATTATCTGATATAATTTCTATGCTGGTGAGACGACGCTTAAAAAAATAACAAAATGCCTAGAAAAGACCTTTTTTTTTATTGGTGCCCAGTGGAAATTCTTCATGAACTTCCCTCCGTGATTTCTATATAACGTGTAAAAGTGTCTGTTAGGACCTATTGACTCAATAAATTCTATTATTCTATAACTTACATTACTTATTATTTTATAACTATTCTGTTCAATTATACACTTTGAGACTTGACTTGACTTTATACATTTAGAAGAAAAAGAAAGAATGTATATCAATTTAAAAGAACACTCGCTTGCCAAGCGTGATGAATATCGGCAAATATCCCCCAAAATGATGAAATAATTGTTTTTGTAAATATAGGAGGCCTTTGTTCAACAGTGGATGTACAAATGGCTGAAATGATGAATAATGATGATGGAAAAAATACACCTACAAGATCATAAAATTATATTATCAATTCAGCTGGCTAGCCGTCACTTGACGATTCTGTCACCCAAAACAGATTAAAGTACCAAATTTAAGTTGGCAAATATTACAGCAAAACAAAAAGCATGAAATATCGCACATCAATTATTAAATTTTAAATTTTCAGATCAAGCTGGCAGCATTCGTATGACAATTGTGCCAAAGCCAAACAAAATTATTAAAACAATAAAAACAAACAAATGACTATCAACTCGTCAGATCTACTCAAAATTGATGAATAAATCAACAAAATAATGCAAATATTTGTGTAATAATAATCTTTAGACATCCAGCATGTAAGATGTACAATATCGATCCTGCTTTTGACAAAATCTTATCCGAGTGCTGAAATTAGCCCCATCTTAAATGTATAGCTGTACATCCTAACTCCAGCAGAAAAGAATAAGCGGATCTTATTATTGGCTTATATTTTTACGCTTCTTTCATTGTAACTTCTTTCGAGTACTTACGATTATAGCGCCTAATTACTGAGGTCGTACAGATTCAGAGTATAATTATTTCTAAAATATCAATACCTATTTAACACGATGAGTTAGAAAGATTAATAATAAACTAAAGTTAAATTCGTATCTAACCAAAAAGTGTGTAAATATGTAAAAAAATTAATGTGGCTGATACAATACTATTTCTCTTTTGCATGGTTTACAAACAGCAAGTATTTTATGCTAAATTTATAATTTTTAATTGCAATTTATTGATCAACAATATTATTTATAGGGTGATATTTTATCAAAGATTCACAGCAGTAATAATAATTACTGTACACAGCTTTTATAATATCATCATCATATCAACCAAAGAACGTCCACTGCTGAACAAAGGCTTACCCCAAAGATTTCTACAATTGTATCGTCATTTTGGGGAATCCACCACGCTTGGTAGGTGGGTTAACAAGAGCACTATGGCTGTTCCACATAAAGGACGCTGCTGCCCATCCCTCCAATTTAGATTCCCTTAATCGACTTTTACAACATCCACGGGAGGATATGAAGTGGTGCTATATTCTTAATGTGAACACCACACGGTATACACACAGCTACCTTTACCGGTAAATAAAATAATATAGAGACCGTTGGCTATTTTCCCGGTAAACTGAAAGTTAAATGAGGCAAATGGCTCGGATGATTACCGTTGGCCACGGGTCACTTACAGTGAACTTATAACGAGACCTATTATGATATTATAAGCAGTCATCGACATTAATCCCTTCTAATTAAACCTTGAGGATTTTTAGACAAAGAAAATTTAAACAGCAGTTTAACTGTAGATTTTATGTAGAGTTTTATGCCTGTATTGCTCATAATTATATGGAAAATATTATATATTGCCGTGTGGTGCCGGCTCAGAATGCCACCACCCCATCTCCTCCCATGGGTGTCGTAAAAGTCGACTAAGGGATTAGCCGGAGGATGGGCAGCAGCGTCCTTCGAGTACATTAACAACTCAACTGCGATCGCCAACCCGCCTGCCAAGCGTGGCGATTATGGCAAAACCCCCCAATGAGCCCACAAGACATCCATATCGATGGTTGTGGTGATCTTTGGGGGAGGCCTGTGTCCAGCAGTGGACTTTATTCGGCCGAAATGATGATATGGAAAATAATGCGATAACGACACTTTAAAAAAGAATTCTTAGAATGGGTTTTCCTTTCATCGTTGACATCATTCAAAGGGATATCCACTACAGAACAAAGGCCTTCCCCATAGATTTCCACGATTTGTCATAATTTTGGCACGAATTTACCAGAACTCACCACGCTTGGGGGGCGAATTAGTGAGCGCAATATGGCTACTGTTCCACAGAATGGACGCTGCTGCCCATCCCACTAGTTAAGAGGCCCTTTTTCACCTTTTACGAAATCCACGGGAGGAGATGGAGTGGTGCTATATTCTTAATCCGGATACCACACGGATATTTTTCCTGTGATTAATTTTAATTAAGAAAATAACAGTATAAAACAGAAGCCTCTCTGTGCTAACCAACCGGTCTGCCAAGCGTGATGAGTATTGGCAATTTCCCCCCAAACTGCCTATACAATTGTGAAAATTTATGGAGGCCTTTGTTCAGCAGTGGACGTATAAATGGCTAATATGACGATGATGATGAAAATATTACCTATGCACTTAATTTTATAGAAAATTATATTAATATCATTATAAACGTGAAAGTTAATATTTTTGAATATTAATTCAAACGATGGAACGGATTCTAATCAAATTTGGCATAGAAGTAAATTATGTTAAATGTTTACTCGAAATAAAAATATCAATAAACACAAATAATTATTAAGGCTTAGCGAAGCAGGCGGGTATTGGCTTATTTTAAATAAAATATCCAGAATTAATAATAATACTCTAAGGTTTTATTTAAAGTGCAAAACGGTATTTTTTCGGTATATTTATTTTCACTTTAGTCATACTTAACACCGAAATTAACTTTACATTGAAACCAAATGATTGATTGTTTCCACACAAATTGTTTACCTACATACTCTGTCTAATAAATTAACTCCCAGATCAATGTAATATACCTATTATTTTGTTTATAAAGATCTAATCACTGTCACAAATTCATAACGCCGTAACAACATTCACAAATGCGTTTTACAACAATTTAAAATAAATTAAACACTAATAAAATATTTGTAACAAAGTAGGTATACATACAAACACGATATTCCCAACGCTTTGTTCAAAAGTCACACAACACTACACAAAATACAGATGACCACTTCACTTAATAAGTTCGTACAGATAATTAATCGACGATTTAAAAAAACAGGTTTTCAGTTCAAAAGTACCGCCATTGCATACATACGATGTTGCTACAACGTAACGCGTTTTCCAACCTCACGTCAACAGGTCGCATCCCACACTGATGTCTGCCGCCCCATTCCAGCGTCCCGTTCGCGCTCGCGCCAAAAATAATACTCTCAGAAGGACATTGGAGGTTTCCAATGACCCTGTTGCTATTGGAAAATGGCTTTCTCTGCCCCATTGTGTGTGATCTCGTTGAAAACGTTTGCCAGGGCTTATTCGAGGGCTAATTGAAAGGCAATGAATGACATTTATTATTCACGCTTTATATTGTCATATCGTGAAAGTCCAAACTGAGTTTCCCATTGACCGATACGGTAGTCGGTTTTAAGGGCAATATCAAATCATAGTATGTAGGAATCTTTGGTGCCGTGTCGTGTCGCTTGGCCCTCTGCGCTATGTGTCGTAGGTTCGATTCCCGTATGCATGAAACAAGTATTACGGCCTACTGTAGTGGTTTCGAGTTTGGGTGTACGTGCATGTGAGATTAATATCTGTATATTGCACCCACGACACAATGCCTGATAGATTGATGACAACTCGCTGTGGCATGTTGTTTTCGTACACAATATGACGCTGCTTCCAAACTTTTTGGTAGACCCTTAAATTATGTTTTACTTCACCCAACATTTAAAATAATAATAGAAAGAGTAGAGTACTGATAGAATTAACGAGTCACAATACTATGACGTATGTTTACGATCAGTTAAAAGATATATTTAGTGTCTAGCGCGCTTCTTTATTTGTTTGAATCGACGTGAAATACCCATTTTCACTGTGTATCAACTTTTATTATAACATGTTCACGAGTGGACGTGAAATATTTTTTTATATTTAAGTGTTTATTATATGGGACCGTGGCGTATTACTTAGATTATGTTTATTTGAAAGTAATTAGTGGTTGGTTATAACTTTTGTTTTTTGATTTTTTATGGCTTGTTTTTACACTGTAGGTGCCGATTAGAGGATTTGCGGAATTTCCTGAATTTTGTCAGTGCCTGAAGGCAAGTAGTTGAAAAGTGATTTGGGCAAGAAAACACGAGGTATTCTACAAAGAGCACCGATTTTAACAGCACTTAAACCTAATTGTGATGCCAACAGCACCAAATCAAATAGCACCAAAACGAATGGCACCAAAGTTTCGTTCAATAATACAAAGTAATTATAACACTTACTGTAATTGATCTTTTTTATTCTATTTTCACCGTGTGAAATCCATTATGGACATTAAGGGTGGAGCCCTTCCCCGGGGTGGAGGGGTAAATCCGGAGAAGGGGTCACCGGCTATAACCACCTGAGTGGTCATCTTCAGCACCGAAGGGGGGCCTCCAGGATCTCGAGGACAATCACACCAGAGCTGCTTGACGGTACCACGCCTATAGATACGCTCACACATCTCGGAGAGAGTAATTGTAAAGCGATCACCCCCTTTAATTTAACGGAGCGGAGGCGATTGTAACGAGGCCGGCCCACAAAGCACATATATATAGACATTCTCATTATAGCTTTCATCCTATAAAATAGTCTTCCAGGATAATCCATGACTGTATTTCTATTGAGGTTTAGTAGGTTAGTGTCCCATTACATTCTAGATTCAAATGATCTAAAACGTATCTGCGTTTAAGACCCGTGACCCCAAAAGACCGACAAAAGGCCGCGCATACCCTTAAAAGAAGATAAGCAATCAAACAAAATCTATCAATCTGAACTGCAACAATAAATAATCCAAAACAGTTAGCGATGTAATATCGTTAACTGAATCGTCATCGCAACGTTACTGTAAAGTTAAATTACGAACGCTGATAAGCAGACCCTATCTTTCCGTGTCAGCCAGCAATAATAATTACCTGAACTAGGGTTGATTTTGAGCATTAACTGAACCGCCACTCTAGGATTTCTCTTTCAGGGGATGTTCTCTTTCTTCTTTCAGGTGGATACATTTTACTTTACAGACATGAATTCCGTATTCACAAACATAATGGAACAACTATCTGCAGATCTTAGAAATATTTGTTCCACGCAGGTATCGAATCCACTACTCGCAGTGCAGAAGTCCAAGTGATTAGTGACGTCAAATTATCACCTAAGCGAAGAGAGGGTCAGTTGCAATTAAACATAAACCAGACTGGTTGCTTAGCAACCCTTGCTAGTCGTTCATTCTTCGTATCACAAAGGCATTGTATTAGACAGGTGATGGGCTACTGACATTTGGTTCTAAACGTGGACAGCGTTTAAAAATGTTCTAGGATTTGATACGCGCCAGCGACGGCAGGGCTCAGGCGTGTTTGACCTGGGCACATGGGCGGTTGTTACCCCAGCGCCGTCTCGTCCTTCTCGCACAGAGACAAACGGCTCTCTCCCGGCACAATCCAAGCCTAAAACGGTAGTTGTGGTGATTTTTGCTGGAGGCAAATTTCGGCTGAAGTGATGATGATAATGAGCTATCTTATAAATTTAAAAAGAAATATTTAAGCCATTTTTTATTTATTCATCAATAAATTACCGTCATGGTTATTTTAATTCAATCTACGCATTATAAACAATATACTGATTAATACCTTTAAAGAAGGACAAAATACTCAATACGAAAACTATAGGTATATGACCGCTGGACAACCCAGGCAGATGACGTTGTGTTGTTGCACGAGTTGGCGGGTGCGCCCTTAATGATCAAGTTATGTAGAGGCCTACAATAATTTCGTAATATCAATTGTAGTGTTAGAATTTTTTGTTTAAATGTTATTCATCATTACTATCATCATTTCAGCCGAAAGACGTCCACTGCTAGAAATAACCACCTCCTCCCTCCCCCAAAGAACGAAAAACGACCCGTCTGTTGTGTGTTCGTTGGAGAGTTTAGCCATAATCGCCACGCTTGGTTGGCGATCACAGTTAAGTTGTAACTTGCATTTGGAGGTCGCTGCTGCACATTCTTTGGTTAATCCCCTAGTCACCTTATATAACACCCACGGGATGAGATGGGTTGGTGCTATTCTTATCCAGCACCACCTGGCTAAACATTTTATAATATATTTTATTTTTATGATTTTAATATTCAAATGTATAAGGATGTCTGCTAACTGACATCATGTGGCAATAACATTGTAACCTACAGCAGGTAACGCTTTTGTTCTTCTTTAATTTTATCTAAGGCATAAGTCAATATTCAAAATAACATGACAGACGGAGACGTGTTGCTGGGGAGTTTGTTGCGCCGTTTCTTCACCCCACCTTAAACACTAGGAAGCGGTGGAAGGGTGGGCGTTTTGGGATATATCTTATGTTATGTTGACGTTCAAAAAGTACTATTTTGAGTCTATAGAATAGAATAGAATATAACTTTATTGTACACCAAAATAATATAAAGAATTATTTACAATAGTTAGCGTGGCACAATGGGCGGTCTTATCGCTAAAAGCGATCTTTTACAGACAACCTTTGGGCGGATTTAAGAGTAGGGAAATAAAGAAATTCAGGTAGTCTGTGGTGTACTGAACGAACAACGATACAAGAAAATACAGGTATTTGCATAAATAAATAGTATTACTACACCAATTTCCATATTAATACATAAATACAAATATATGTATATGTAATATAATATTATACATAGATACTTGCTGATACAATACTGGATATTTAAGTGAACTAAAGAGATAAATAATGCTCTTTTTGAATACATGTTTTTTTTATTTGAATCTACACTATTTCAAACATCCAAACCATATCCAGCGAGTTGCCAGCAAATTAACTTTAGCATGCCATTCGTAAAGCTTGGCACTATACATCAACGCTGGATGTCTTTGCATTAGCAAGTCTATCTGTTAACAACATGGTACCATAGTGACCTACTTTCTAGGCTAGACAGGCGTGAGAAGGTTAGCAGGTGGTGACTTTTATATTTTTCGTGCTTAGATTAGCTTACATAGACTCTTGAATAATAAACACCCTGAGTTCACCTGCCAGAGTCGCCATTACATATTATATAAATCATAATTATATGTGTGAGTATCAACACTTTTGAGAAGTTAATAATAAATATAAGGCTTTAAAAATGTCCTAGTATTATTAGTATTGTTTACATGTTTCTCTATTCACGGGCTTATATCCCCTGTAAGAGGGAACCCGGTCTTTTGATAGGCTTACGCGGGGACATGAGTCGAACACGCAGAGGCCCTTTAGAGAATTTTAATCTAAATTGTAATGGGACACTAACCGGGGACTCTCCATGGCTACACTATAAAATGCAGTCTTGGATTGTCCCCGGAGGCGTAAAACTATTGTACGAGATTGAAACTACAGTTATAAGGTCTATTGCAATGGGTGCTAAATGAATTAAATACTTCTAAAAATTAGTATTGTTTATTATTATGTCCGGTCAATCAACTGCCATTTATTTGTAAAATACATTACAGTAGTTAAAAAACTCGCGTTTTCCCACTAGCCACCTTCCGGATCCATCAGCATACCCTCGTCACCAACTGAAATGTATGGGACTCGTTAAAACAAACCAAACGAGCACAAACTTGTGGGGCTTACTTAGTAGCCATTGAAGAATTCCACTATACACCTCCTAGCTCTATCATCAATCTCGGGCGTCCAGCGCTGCAGAACCAAGATTCATGGTCTGCAGCGTAAAGCGGCTATACGGATCGCACGAGGAGGTGGCAACTCTGTTGGAACGATTTCCACCTTTTGATATCCTTTTTTTTTTTTATTCGTGCCCGGGGAAGGACGAAGGGGTATGCCGGACTCCTACCGGCTAAAACCACTGGAGTGGTCATCTTCGGCACCTAAGGGAGGCTCCAGGTCCTCGTACGATCACACTAGAGCCGCCCACTGGTGCCACGCCTATTGGCACATCTCGGAGAGGGTGACTGTAAAGCGGTCACCCCCCCCCCCCCCCCCCCAACCTTTTGATATCCTGGCGGAGATGTTTGCGTGGGTGTATCACCAAACACGCTGCCGCCACTAAAGCGGTGAAGGCGTGCCTTCAGGGGCGCTCGAAAGTTTGAGACGGCAAGCTCGGCGGCGCCGCATTCGTGCTGTGGCGGTGAGCGGCTCATGCTGCCACAGTACGCGCAAAACGTCGAAACGTCGGTCGGGACCAACTCGTGATCGTTTGCTATATATTGTTATTTGTGTGTATAATAAATCTAGTTATTTTTCTTCCTTATAAGTTTTAGCCTCTTAACGGAAGATTATAAAGGACATTCTGAATAATTTTGACTACACATGCCTACACAGTGTTATAATTTATTTTGTTATATGTAGACTTCGGGCAGATAAAAGTATTAAATTAAACTATTTGTAATTACCTACATATTTAGGTTTGTCAATACAAATATATTTATGCTGAAAATGTCATTTAAAATGGAAGGAATGACAGTGAATGCACAACGGGTATGAATCTAAATAAAAATGTAAGTTGTCCGACCACATATATGTAACTCAACACTAATTTAATTTTGTGCAGATATGCATCAGGCATCCTGTGCCGTATGTATAAATTTGTAGGTCGCGATCACAGTGCAAATACTACTCTACATCTCTCTACAGCAAAAATATTTTAAAACCATGACACACATGCACTGTACGACATTTTACGATAACAGACAAGTCTTTATCTCTAAAACTTCGATTAACGTGACACGGCAATTACCTTGTGGTGCCTGCTGGCAGCTATGGATACCACCGGGGTGGTGGTCTATCTCATCCCGTGGGTGTCATAAAGGCGACTATGGGATTAGCCGGAGGATGGGCAGCAGCGTCCTATGAGTAAAATTGTAAAACAACTGCGATCGCCAACCCGTCTGTTAAGCGTGGCGATTGTGGCAAAACGAACACAACACAAACCCATACTAGTCGTTGTGGAAATCTTTGAGGAAGGCTTCTGTGTAGCAGTGGACGTTTTTTCCGGCCGAAATGATGAATCTCAAAACAACGAAATAAAGTAATTAGGTACTAAACTCGTATATTTCCTCTTCGAAAGGAAAATCATGCAAAGTTTGGCTATGGGCAAGGAACATGAGTAATTAGATAAGTTATGTAAATTAAACTTTTCGAGAGAAAATATTTTTTCCCCCAAAAGTTTGAGGCAGTTCGAGTATATTTTTTGCCTATTATATACCGTGGTTTTATCATACTTATAGGCTTACGAGCCGAAATTAATAGACAATCAGTAGCAAAATCTTTAGATTTGTGATTAAAAACTTAGTCTGGCTTAGGGTTGGGATCACACAGAAAATTATAATTCTTTTTTGGATTAGATTGATTATTCATTTCTACCGTTAGAATATAAAATTTTAGCCAGTGTATTGACATGGTCACTCACAGACAGAGGTATGTATCAAATAAAATATACTGCCCATATCTATTGAATAGTGTAACTTTAAATGTTGCTTTATCGATCTGAAAATGATACAAGGTCCTTTAAAATATTTACCCCAAAATTTATTTTTGTTTGTAATCCATACCTCTTGTCCCGTGGGTGTCGTAAGTCGTCGGAGTCGAGTTTGGGATCCCGTCCGTACTATTAAGCATTTCTACTACATTGCCACCGGTGGGTATACCACCGACACTAGCATCCCAGGGCGGGCTGGTGTTGGGCAGTCGGCTGACTTATCCGTGTGGTTTAAGAAAGACAGATAGAAAACTCATTTATCACTGCAAAATATGAAACATTTTCAAAAAAACAAACAAAAATATTATGCACAATATATACATCACATAAGAAATAAACAGTTTTGCGGGTTATATTACAGCAATCATATATTAACTATTTACTTGTATTACATATATGTAATGAGAATAAGAATATTTAATATATAATTAAGAACATAGCACCACTGTATCTCCTCCCGTAGATGTCTTAAAAGCGACTAAAGGACACTAAACCAGAGACATGGGCGCAGCGTCCCTTCTGTAGAACGGTAGCCATACTGCGGTCACCAACCCGTCTGCCAAACGTAGTGAGTACTTGCTAATTCCCCTCAAAAAGATGACACACTTGTGAAATCTATGGGGAGGCCTTTAGGGGAAGTCTATAGACTTCCTTTGGTTGATATTATGACAATGTTGATGAGACGGCCGGCTGTAAAACCCTTTTGCATGGCAATATGCCTAATACATTGCGCCGACCCCAAGTAACTTGGGACCAGGGCAGGAGGAAGATAAATTCATAGTCTTAAACAGTAATGATTTTATCAGAGCTCATTTACATATTTAGTGAAAGAAAAATGTTCTTATCTGAATTAGAACAGTTTGAACAACAATGTTAGAAAAAAAAGCTGAGTTATTATTGTATAATGGAACTGGTGTTTTTGTTTCTAAGAAAACTTACTTATATCTCATAGTATATTACAGTTCCATCATCATAGATGACGAAAGACGTCCACTGCTTTACAAAGGCCGCCCTCATAAATTTTCACAATTGTGTCGTCATTTCGGGGGGAATTTCGCCAATACCGACTACGCCATACTGCGCTGACCAACCCACTTGCCTGATTGGTGAGCACAGTATGGCTACTGTCCCACAGAAAGGACGCTGCTGCCCATCACAGTTCCATCAGGGACCAAGAATTAACCCCTAGAAAACGCCAACATCAAAAATCAAGATTCTTACTGACTTTCATATCATTTTTGAGATTAAAACGCATGCTTTTCAAAATAAACCCGTAATAGGCACGCAACCTGTCGTATCTGAGACGGAACAGTTTAGTTTTTCGTTAAAATCCAATGAGGTGTAATCAAACATCTAAGGTATTGTTTGGGATAGTCAGCAAATAGATTTGTCCCTTTTGAGACAGACCCCTCAGAAGCTTGCTCGCATCACTCCCAAAGGAATTAGTTAAATTAGGTAAATTAAATTACTGATGCCCACAGGATTGTTGAGGTTATTTTGGATGTGCATTATGTGTATCTTGGAGAAATTACTTTGTACTCTCAATAATGATGACAAAGCTAAATTAACACAAGATATAAATAAATAGATCTTAACGGACTAACGGCCGAAATGAAAAATCGATCTAATCCAAAACCTTTGGATTTCGGATTACGGATATGTCAGTTGTTTGTATTAAATGTGATCGTAACACAACAACGGATGAATTTCAAATTCTAAAACCTAAACATTTCGGATTAGATTGATTATTAATTTTGGCCATTAATAGAATTACTTATTGAATTTACTTTTGACACAGAAATGGAGGAGTATCAATTGATTAAACCACAAGTGTAATGAAAACTATGTGTCCTTTGGTACAATATGGTTGTATTCATGTAGTTTCTTTCTAACTCTTATTCATAAGACCAACCGATTAGAATCGTGGAAGTTCAATTTTTCCGTTTCATAAGTGCTAATAATTGGTGGATTTAAAATAATTTTTTTGACTATTGACTTTTGAAACAGAATCTTTCATTTAGTTAATATTAGCCGGTACTAAGAAGAATTTCAATGCATAACAAATAAATGTTCCTCAGCTAAAAGTAAAAGATCAAATATTTTATCGGCAGACCAAATTTTGTAAATTACTACCAAATCTGATTGCACATCAAATTAAGTCTGACCAAATATGGTAACAGTCGGTTAAAGTGCGGCTGGGTTTATTGATTGATTTAATGAACAGTAATTGTACAATGGGCGGTCTTATCGCTATTAGCGGTTTCTTACAGACAACCTTTGGATGGACAAGAAAAAGATGGACAAAGACAAAGGGGTATTCCGTGGTGTACTTATAATATTAATATAATCAAATAGTGAATCTATTAAATATAATACAAATAGGTATTTATTCCATAAATAACTTAAACAATACTTTATACAATACATTATAAATAATCCATATATACAAATATATATACTATATACTATACTTTATCCAGTACAATATAAATAATCCATAAGAATATTGGATACATGCATAAATATAATAAATATATGGTGGTAAATACATCATCAGAAGAAAGTACTATATTGGTAAATACCACAAACAAACAGATTGTAATTTTCTTTTACTAGTTTTTTAAAAGTAACCAATGACTGTGCACGTTTGATTGACACCGGCAGTGCATTCTATAATCGGACAGCTTGAATGGTGAAGGATTTATCACAAAATTTGGTAGACTGCATTGGTATCTCAAGTCTCAGATTCTCCGACGATCTCATGAATCTCGAATGTGCATCATTAAGGAACTTAAAACGTTCTTTAAGGTAAAAAGTAAAGTAAATCATTAATCCTTCTTATTATAATTATTTTCAAAACACAAAATAAAATAATAATTAAAATGGACATACATTTTTTCGTCGTCATTTGCTATTTTTGCCACCAAAAGGTAGATTTTTTGGTCGTCAGTTAAACTAAAATAAGAACCCCTGTAGTTAGCCTGCTGAATTCTCTTTATTTGTCTGTATATATAGCATTTTATATACAAAATGTCAGGAACAGGTTGTTTGCTCCACTACAATAGGTTCTTGCCAAAATAATGTAACTCAATTTGCAGCTCTTTTTTCCTCACTAATTGTTGTTCCTGTATCGTGGGTACAGTTTACAGACATAAATCTCACACCTTAGCCAACCCAAACTTGTTACAACTGCTCGTAGGCCATAAAGATATAAATTCCGTGTGGTGATCGAACCCGCGAACACACAACGCATAAAGGCAAGCCAACCGTACTGTGGAATAGATAAAACAAATGGCAAAGAGTAGATAACATATGACACCTTTAGTTTTAAGTCGTCGGTATAGGTGGAGAACTAAACAACGAACACTTTTGTGTAAATTCACTTTTTTGCATTTTCTTGTAGCCATAAAAATCCCGCACGTTTAAATCTTATACACATTTAAATATCTTAAGTCACTAAAATAATATCTTAATTTATTGAACCAGGTGGAAAAATGTATACAATTATATTCACGTTAAGGAGGAGAACCAAAAATAATCAATCAATGACTCCAATTTATCTTTACTTGAGCAACGAAACAATCGCAAGGTATCTTATTTAATTTTGCCACTACAACATGTGGTATGGCCATGTCAATAAAGTTTAAGTAGAACTAAATAAGGTTACTTATTTGACGTTTTAAAAGCTTTGAAATGGATTTCATAGGTGGGGGAAGTAAATAACTGAGAGGAATGAATAACTAATTACATTTTATTCCAAAAGTAAGATAGAGGGAAAATTGGATAACTTGCTTTTGTTATTTTTCTTAATGATAACAGCCTTTTTAGCCTTTAAAACAATATCCCAAAAGATGAAAATAATGAAGATATACAACATATAAAAGTTCTGATAGAGTAAAATTGTTATTTCAAGTAAAGTTATAAAGATAAATATAAATAAAAACCAGTCGATTTTCTTGGAACTTTGTATTTGTCAGTTATTCTCCAGCTACGCCCACGATATATACTAAAAGTTTCGCAGGCTATCTGTTTCTACTTTGTGTACTGTAAATCTTAAACCAAACACATGTTTGAAGAGGGCTCAAGAGGCACTTTGGTTTCTCTAAAAGACTGATCGTACAGATAACAAACACTACGAAATAATAATGCATAAATGAATTTCTTCTGCGCTCACGATTTTCGTTGTTTTAGGTTGCAATTTTTTTTAATGTGATGATTATCGATGGGATGCGTTCATCGGGATATCGCAGACCAACATTTTCACTTTTATCGTCATAGTAGCCAAAGGACGTCCACTGCTGAACTAAGGCTTACACCATAGATTTACACAACTAATTGTGTAGTCGTACTGGGTGGAATTTGTTAGTACTCACCAGGATGGTGAGCGCAGTATAGCTACTGTCCCACAGACGGGATCCTGCTGCTCGTCCCTCTGGTTTAAGAATCCTTTTGTCACCTGTTCACCTTAGAATCCTTTAGGCACGACTTCCACGGGAGGAGATTAAGAAATCTAGACACCATACTGACCAACATTTTACTTTCCTACCAGACAAAAGACCATTTTCAGTTTGGATAAAAAAATCTCAATCTATATATCCATAACACAAGTGCTCGAGTAACATTGAACCTATTAATTTAAATACTTCAAATACCAACACGCCTACATTGATTTTAACCATTACCACGTTACAAAGTTCCTCTGTACCTACATAAGGGCCTCAACACACGTGATATTTTTAGAAGATTTGATTCGTGATTGCGCTTATGTACACCCATTTGTTACGAGTTAACGTTTAGCGGTGCTTCACACAATTTTTAGATGCGAAACTATAACATTTGGACGGAACAGAGTTGGAGCAGTGGCTAAGCGATTGGATTACTGCACTACCAGTCGTGGATTCGATCCTCGCACAAAAAAATATTTATACCATTAACAGATAGTTGCTTCAGACCTCAAAAAAAAAAACTCGTAGAACTGATGGCCGTTAGGGCAAAAAGGTTCTCGAATGGAGACCGCGCACCAAAAAACGCAGTGGTGGACGACGTTTCACACATGCTGAGTTGGTAACATTGGTTTGCCATGGGCATGTTCATCGGCACATTTAGTTTTAAATATGTTTGTTTATTTTTTATTATGTGCTGTCAACAAAGTTGTGAGTGGAATAAAAAGGTTTCTATTATATTATATTCTAAATTAACGGTACCAGTCGGGACAATACAGTATCTATGGAATCGCAAAATTGGTAATATATTATGCTGAACGTAGCGGGTATGCTAGAACCCTTAGGATTACTTCGCAGTGAGCCATAATGACGGTAACGGGGAGGTAATCAATCAAGACCCGTTGAAATACATTCGAAGTGGATCAAGTGTCGACTCCCATTGGTGTCAGTCCCTCCCAACGCTTTATTTTCAGATTTTTGGCGCTGAATACGAAAAAAGGCTTAGTTAGTAATTGATGAATGTCGTTTTTGTTAGCGTTTGAATTTCATATAATCTTATTGTGTTTTGCCTCTTTCTTTGGGGTGCTTTATACAGAAGAAGTATCATACTGGGACATTTACGCACGAATAGTTGGGTTTTGAATTTTCTGCGGCTAATTGATCATTAATGCGATTCGTATAGTTCAGTAAGAGATTGTCATACTATAGTAGTCTTAAAGGGCCTCTCCTACCGAACTCTCCCAAGCCCTACAACTCAATATCAGCTTGAGGACGTCCACTTCTGAACAAAGGCTTCCCCCATAGATTTCCACAACATCCGCATAGATGCCGTATGTCGTCATTTTGGTAGGAATTTGTCAGTTCTCACTGCGCTTGGCAGGCGAGTTGATGAGCTCAGAATGGCTACTGTTCCACAGAAGAGATGCTACAATCCATCCTTCGGGTTCAAAGTCCCTTAGCCATCTTTACGTCATCCACGGGAAGAGATGGTGTGTTGTGGGCTATATTCTCAATCCAGATATCACACGGATAAGATAAGGATCAGGATCCCACTGTAGAGGAGAATTACAAGTGTGGTGAGTCGGTTTTAAAGTAAAAGAAAGTAAGATCTGCACCGGCGATCACCAACCACCAGAAAAAACCCAACGCAATTAACCATGGTGTGTCCTAGGGAAATGAGTAACTGTCTTAGCATCCGCAACGTAATTAATCAGAAAAGACAAAAAGAATAATAGGAAAGAAGACACGTTTTACTGTTCTGTAGAGCAAACAGGAGACAGAATAGAAAGTAGGTTAAAGACAAAAGTTTCTATTTTTATTAAACTTTGCCCCACCGTGGGATTTCTCCTGTGTCGTGTGGGTACAGTTTACTGACATTATATCTGAGATAGGCTGGTGCAATAATGGAGTTTGAAGGCAAACAACATAAATTAACAGGCTACGGCCGGTGGCAAAATTTAGTTTGGGCTACAAGTAATAGAAAAAAATTAAACACCAGACCTTTGGAAATGGTGAAATAGGGGTGGCTCTATCGGCTTATGGATAGTTTGAAAGAACTGGTGATGGTGACGAGCATTCGTTGGTTTCGATAGTCTACCGAATTTTAAAACGAACATTAGTGATAAAATCTCTTCGTACCCATTGAGTGAACACTGAAGACCGTATTTATACCTCTAGATCAATTAGTAGCACACCCCCTACAAGCAGCAATTGAGTACTAACTATCCTATATACGTAAGAATATCCACGCAAAATGCTAACTTGGAGCGATTTACGCCCGACTCCGCCCAAAGTGGCCAAGAACACCAGTATAAACCTCATTCCATACTTTTCATTCATAGTGTAAAAAATATTCCCAACACCAGACAAAAAGTCTTTCTTCAGATGTCCATTTTGGGGCTACAATATTCGTAAGTCTTATGACACATATACTTTCTGAAACAAAATTATGATCATCTTGTGTATATGGCTACCACGCAGAACTTTCGACCTTCGAGGTTAAGTTGCGCTTACCGCAGTAATGGTTTGAGTGGGATAGTATTTATTCCACGCAATATACTGTCATACACACCTATGACAATTTAGGCAATCAGTAATCCGAAAATATCGCAGTCGCCCTGTGGACTCGTATTTATACATAATAATTAAAAAAAAACTACGCTGATGATATATTTTTCCGTGTGGTGTCCGGTTTAAGAATATAGCACCACTCCATCTCCTCCCGCGGATGTCGTAAAAGACGACTAAGATACTCTAAACCAGAAGGATGGGCAGCAGTGTCCTTTCTGGGGAACAGTAGTCATTGTGCGCTCGCCAACCAAGCGTGGTGAGTATTGGCAAATTCCCTTCAAAATGACGACATAGCTGTGGAAATCTGTGCGGAAGATTTTGTTCAGCAGTGGACCTCCTTTTCCAAATATGATGATGGTGATAAGATACGATGTGATTTTGTATAGTTGCGTGGTTCCTGGCAAAGAATACACCATCCCTGTCCAACCACGGGCATCGTAAAAGGCGACAAAGGGTTAATATCGGAAGCATGGGCAGCAGCGTCCTCTCTGGTGCTAATAACATATTACTACGATCACCAACCCGTCTGGTAAACTTGGTAACTTAGTACCGTTAATTGTAGTGGTTATTAAAAGGCCCATGTCCAGCAGTGGACGTTCATAGGCTGGTGTGTAATAATATGTCGATACAAAATCTTTTTGCAAATCAAAAGACGTCATTCTCGACACGAACCGCAAATTGTGCCAGGACTTTGCAATCACAATGTTCTATCAAACTATATAACTACAAAGCTTTCTCTGACATTATTAATGGCAAAGCATTATGGCGATGCCCTGCGTAGTTCCGTTCTAGCGAACACCCTCTTATGCTGAAATATCATCGTTTATATAACATTGATGTCTTTCGGTGCGGGGTTAGACTTGGCAACTTCACACAAGTATATTAGACCACAATCATCTTAGCAAAGTTATTCTAAGTTAGGTGCTTGTGGTCTAAGTTACAATTTAATTGTGATGCGGTTTTGTGACATGATTTAGATGTAAACATTCTAAGTATATATTTATTAGTGATGGCCGTTGAGTGAACGAACAGTTTTTTAGACTGTTCCTTCGGCGTCAATGCATAGGCCGTTTATATTTCACTGATAAACGAATTGAATTATGAACGACATGAACGCATATTATCATGTTATCCATGTGGTGTCCGGATTAAGAATATTGCATCACTCCATCTCCTCCCGTGGATTTCGTAAAAGGCGACTAACGGAGTCTTAACCAGAGGGATGGGCAGCAGCGTCAGTTCTGTGAAACATGAACCTATCTGCGCTCACCAATCCGCCTGCCAAGCGTGGTGAGTACTGGCAAGCTCCCCCCAAAATGATAACACAATTACTGTGGATATCTCTAGGGGAGACCTTCGTTCAGGAGTGGACGACCTTTGGCTGATATGATAAACACATAGCGCTGCTGACTCGAACGTTGGTGAATGATGACTAGAACACTGTTCAGTACGAAAGAAACTAGTCAAAAATTCCTTAATCCAGAATACCTCTAATGTGGAATGTTCTAGTACACCATTTAATTAGGCGGTTGTTATCGATGAATTATGATTTGTAATGTTGTTAGTAAATTCATCATTAATAACATTACTAAGACCTCCATGATAGATTTCCACAACAACTACGTTGCCACCCGCATCCAACGACTTCCAGTTAACTTCGCCAGGTTTTCTGTCCATGTCCTTGAAGGCCGGTGTCACAATCCATTGATCCTATTAGTTTGAAACACAAAATGCAACTTTAAATTGCCACATCTAAGCAACTTTAAACAGTGCAGTCCATTAGACAATTGGAAAATTTTCTATGTCATCTATATTGTGGATGACTATGGATTACGACATGGGTTATGGTGACCGTAATAGTTTGACTATGTACAATGACGCAGTATTTCTATGGACTTATGTTTGAGCTTCAGACTATGTATGGATACTTGTATTTCGGAATGGGTGCGCGTATACGAACCCATCCCACTTAACATCAGACTTCAAAACGCACTGCAGGTTACCTACCATCTACACTTGGTTGATATCCCGTTATGTCGTACTCAGCATAAAATGAAATTATTTTTAATGGTTTATTTGACTTTGAAGGCCTCCACAGTTCTGTCGTCAATTTGGGAAGAATGCACACACGAGAAGAGATCGAGTGGTGCTATACCCGTATACTTAATCCGGACACCACACGGAATAATTTTCATCTACTTTCCATAAAACTATTTGTCCACTACTATTCGCAGGCAGTCGATGGCTGATGTATGATGTGCAGAGGCTATATCTTCTTTGAATTCAAAGAGATCCTAAATATATTATTCAGACAAAGAATACTAATTATTACCGTACCTTCTTTGTTATCGTCGGGAAATTATTATCAACTTCAACGGCACGTTTGGCGCAGTGGCTGGTGTTTTTTTCTTTCTGCGCTACGAGGTAAAGGTTCGATCCCACGAGACAAATATTCATATGGCTGACAGATAAATGTTCAAGGTCTGAGTGTTTGTGCATGAGAGATATAATTACATCTGTAAACTGTACCTACGACACAGATGAAATCTTAAGCCCACATTTCAAATCGAGAATCGAAACTTAAAATAAACTCAAGTCTAGATTGCATTAAACAAATAAGACACCTAACAGTTTTATTTTTTATCTAATTGGTTCAATCTCGACTCAAATTCTACTCAAGTTTTGATGCTCTGTAATACTGGCCATAGTGTACGGATTGTTGCACGGCTGGCAAGGTTAACATCCTGTCTTACATTTCTCAGTCAGACAAATATTACTATGAAGTTCTCAACGCCGCTCCTAGCATTATAAAACCTACTCAATACTTGAAACTAACATCAAAAGTCATACTAGATCATTAACTTTAAATAGGACGATATAAACGAAGTTTCTACGATTCTTTAATTTCTTTACAAATAAAAGTCCTAATCATTATTAGGTTTCTATCTCGAGATTAATTATGAAGCTCTTGTAACACTCATTAAGTTACGAAGCAACAGGTGTCCTTTTACGTCTCGCCAAAATAATTACGCCTTTGTTAAAGTCTGTTACAAATTGCATGCATACGTACTTCATTATACAAATAAAAATTACAACCAGAGAAACTTATTAAACATGACGGTAACACAGTCTTTTTAGAACAATATCTACACAGGCCGCATATGTATCATCTGTTAACAGTTTGCACCTACCTACAAAGCGAGGCGACGCTGATGTTTTGCAGATATCTGATATCTGGAAAATATTTGACGACTCGGCTCTTCCCTTTTTCCGTTTTTTCTTTTCTGACACCCGCTTTCACCCTTAGAATGCTATCGGTTGGCTCTTGCATACAAATGACAGCCATGTCAAATGCAAAATTATAAAATGTAGTATTGCTTCTGACATTTTTATCTGCCATTACTAATAATATAATCCTAATATTTGCCAGAGTCCGCTCCGCGCCTAATCAAAACACATACGTTTAGTATAAACACGTCATCAACTTCCACTCCGGTACACAAAACAAAGGCAGCTGGGATAGACTATAAAAGATGGAGCACTAAGTGTTGAGATGCAGCTTTTGGCCTTTGTCTAGCAGTGGACTGTAGTTCATATCAGTTAAAGAACAAAGGCATCCCCCATAGACTTCCACGACAACTGCTTACGTGTCATGTGGGGGAATTTGCTAGTACTCACCACGCTTGGCAGGCGTGTTGCTGATCTCATATTGGCTACTGTTCATCAGATGGACGCTGCTGCCCATCCCTCTCGTTTAGTCGCTTGGTCACCGTTTACGACATTCAAAGGAGTTGATGAAGTGGTGTATTATTAATCTGGAAACCACATGGATTGCGGTTGATATAAAAAAATAAACAGCCTGTAACTGTTCCAATGCAAGCCAAAGGCTTTTTCTCATACGAAGAAGGATCAGCATGATCACGACGCTTGCTCATCACGTGTTGGCGATTTCAGTTCATTCTATCCAGGTTTCCTCATGATATGTACCTTCGCCCTTAAAGTCATTTATTCATTCATTAATTTCGGCCATTTATACGTCCACTGCTGAACACAGGCCTCCCCCATAGATTTTAGAAAATATTTTTATGTGAAGTCCTAAGATAATTCCGGAAGTTGTTTCTGTTGTTTACATATTTTCATTTTACTTATTTACTACTTAAGTTAATACCTTAGAACCCAATGGGCCATTTGGGCCCAAGTGTTTTACCATGCGGCACACCGTCTAATATATTTTTGGGCTGAGGTACGTAATCCTTAATTTTAATACAATGCGTCCTGTCTATTATTTAATTCGTTAATAGTTTAAGTGTTATTCCGCGAATACCAATATTTTCTAGTTTTCTGATAAGGATAGCACGGAAAGAAACGGTGCGCAAGGCCTTGGCTAAGTCCAGAAATATTCTAATAGATTTTTCTCCTTTGTCCAATTTATTGGCTATGTATGATGTTATTACTAAAATAGCAAGTGCAGCAAATTCCTTTTCTCTAAATCGAAATAGAAAGAATTTATGCATATATTTGCCTGATATGGAAGAATGGAAATAGGCCTATAATTTGTGACACTGTCTCTGTCCCTTATTTTTGTCGTAGGGAAATCCTGATGGAGTTCCTCCGGCTTGGGACGGGCGGAGGGGCATGCTGGACTCTTACCGGCTAAAACCCGACGGTGTCCTTTCACCTACCTGGTCTCCTCCCGTCTTCGCTCTGCCGCCTCCTTTGCTTGCATCACATCGTCGCAAAAGGAGGCGACGGCATCCCACGCGCTCTCACTCCAGACGATGGACTGAACCATGGCCGGAAGCGAGATCACTCATTCTACCGCCATGACGAGGTCACGGTGCTGCGTTGCCTAAGCTGGGCACTCCTCCAACGTCTACTGTTTCTGTCACCAGATTTGAATATTGGTATGATTATGGTTTTTTTGAGTGCATCCGGGATAATCCTGAAAAAAATGCTGCTCCCAAGTTTAAAAATACTAAAGGTATACCATTCCAAGCAGTGGTGTTTGAATTCTTAAATCCCAAGATAGCACGTTTAATCTCTTTTTTTTTGCTGTGTTTACAGTGATTCTCGATAGATCATAACACTGGCATTGTCTATTAAGGTGGATTACATACAACAGTCGGTGTGAAAAACCGAGTTCTTACAAAACAATGCTCCAGGCAGTTTTTCTTTCTAGTTAGAAACACATGAGATGCAGGAAGTCTCTGGTACGCCTGCGAGTGTATATATTTACCTTTTACGTCACCCATGAGCACCATATGATATAAGTCTTTACTGCCATGCAATCTTATCTTATCTTACATGCAATATTATGTTTAATAGCACATCATTATTATTTTACTTTATCTATTTCTTAACTGTCACCAGTGTATGTAACAATTTTAAATTATTTTAAAAGAGTGTCTATGGAATTTCTTGCCTATTCTTCTCAATAGGACTAATTTCTTGAAACCGTGCAACTACATTCTGACTATTCATACGGGCCAGTTAATCGTTCACATGAATGAAAATCATTTGAATTTGAATTTATGCCTAGGGTCATTTAAGCTAAACAATATTTTGTCCAATAGCGATAAGAATGTTCGATACATTTGAATGCACAGGTCTATATAGGGATAAATGTGCCAGTTATTTTTGTACAGAAGTAAAAACAAAACCGTCCACGTCATCACCTTGTTTTGTTGGTTCTAGTATTGAACATAATTATTAGGTTGTGATTTATGTAATTTACCGCTACCATGCATCAAATCAAATGCAGAGTACCGATGCCGATTTGAGGCCGTGTGGTACTGGCTACGAATAGCACCAACTCATCTCATCCCTTGAGTGTCGTAAAAGGCGATTATGGGATTAGCCGGTGGATGGGCAGCAGCGTCCTTTGAGTACATTAACAACTCAACTGCGGTCGCCAACCCGCCTGCCAAGCATGACGATTTTGGAAAAACCCCCTATGAGTACCCAGGCAGCAGCAGTGAATTTTATTCGTCCGAAATGATCATGATGATTGATTTGACAAATTCCGTATCTTCTGTAACGACTAGTCAATTCTGGCTGTAATTAAAACTCAAGCGGTGAACGGATCATCTTTGTTTACCCGATTTGTTGAGTAACTATACTGTGCTAAGCTTCGACTCGTCGAACACGTGAACGCTAATTAGCGGATATTTTTGTAGAATTTTATGTCTTGCTACTTATACTGCTGCAGCATATGCTGAGATAGGGACCTTTTTTGGCCTCGTACAGCACTATTAAGCCATATACTTGAATATTTTCTTAGTTTTTTTCGTTTTAATTGTCATTGTGTATGAGACCAAAATAAAACGTTTTCTTTCTTCTTTCTTTCTTTATACACACAATATTTTTTTGCGTAATAATAGTTTAAAGTATTTTAGTATTGTTTTCGATGTAAGTGACACACGTCTGTTCTCAATGCAAGTTAGCCGAGAAGGGGCTAGGGTGAGTGGTGTCTTAGTTTAGCTAACCTAAAGTTCATATGACTTGAAGTCACATTGGTATATGCAGATTTCTTATCCGTTACCTTGTTCTTAAGAAGCAAGTTATGCACTAAATCAACGAATACAACCAAGAACACTTCATATTTTCAGTTTATTTCTTTGCATAGTATAATTCTTCATATTCGAAAACCGTTTCCGACATGCAACACAAGCAGAATATAATGAAGTCATAATCAAATATTTCACGTATGATAAAACATGATCTATTAATATGCCAAAGTGTAGTCAGGTGGAATTCAACTGAAATGTATTAAATTTCACAGATGGATATCTGTAATAATCATTGTTCAACAGATCAATCAATACCTGCCAATTAACAGGAAGCCTTTGGCCTGGTTATTGTTAATTAAACAGTCGTATGTAAGCCAATACATACGTACGTATGTATAGATACGTTATGTAGTTATTAAATCGAACAATGAGAGAGGAAAGGCCTTACGCGATAAAATAAAATTAATTTAATTTATTGAATTTGTTTACTTCAGTAATAATAAATTGCTACGACAATAATTAATAAATATGAAATTAAATTTTCAAATATCTCTTCCCTTTTTTTTAAGATGTGACTTTGACGACTTGATTACTGGCTAAATACTCCAAGCTAGTGCTGCTCTAGAACCTAAAGAAAACAGGCGCTCCAATGATCGCTCATAGAGTGCTCGTCACGTAACGGATTGTACTCACCACGCTTTGCAGATATATACTGTCGATCATAGCTCGTTGTTTTTAGTTAAGAATGTTAAAAAGTTAAAAGAAGTTGAAAAACATCTTCTCCATACATTCCAACTGCAAAAGTAAGTTTGTACGCACAATATTGAAACAACATGGTAAATATTGTTTTAAAACCATATACTTCTTATTCGTTTTCCTGTCATCTCTATAGGTAAAGAGCTATTATGTATATTTATTTTTAAATTTTAGGATAAGTAGCTTCGGAGATAAGGGCTCGGGAACGGTCAATTTTCGTCTACTTTCTTAAATATATACCACATTTTATTCTGGTACAGCTTTTTTTTATTTTTCGTCGTGACTTAACTACTTTGCATATCGTATTGTTTAATATTATCAATACTCAGTTTATAGTTGATGTTAATGACCAAAAAATCACAGAAAACATATGGTGTATATTTGGTGTATTTTTTTTTCGTTGAGGGTAGTTCTTTAAGTGAACACGAACTTTTTTGCTCTTGAATAAAATTAATATTTAATGCAATTTAAAAACATTTAACAATAATTTTGATGTATTACATTAACAACTAACTGGTTCTATCTACCGGAAAAGTGTTATTTACTTCACTCACTTGTATTTTTATCACCATACTACACATCACTTCAACAATGGATCCACTGCAAAACACTCTCTCAGATATGACAGCACTATTTAACAGCAGAATGTCAGAATTCGAGGCACAATTAAAAAAGGCTGGATCTTCTCCATCTGGTTCTTCAAATTTGAACACAGAATTTGCTGCATTTAGGTCTTTCATAACCCAGGCCCTAGGCAGCCTGCAGCTGCAGATCCAGATGCTTTCCCGCTCCCTGGATAACATGGAGATGCATGGGCGAAGAAAAATTCTGCTGTTACATGGTATTGCTGAGAAGAAGGATGAAGAAACTGCTCAGGTGGTGGTTGATGTTGTGAGAAATCACTTTGCAGCCAATGACTTCACTGTGAGTAGCTTGAAGCGGTGTCACAGAATGGGACAATCAGCAGATCTCAATAAAACGCGGCCAATATTGTTAAAGCTGAAGGATGTTGAGGTCCGGAACAAAATATGGTTTGCAAAAACTAAATTGAAAGGCACGGGCATCACTGTCTCAGAATTTTTGACGAAGGCGCGTCACGATATCTTCTTGGCTGCGCGCGAGAGGTACGGAGTAACAAAATGTTGGACAAGAGATGGGTGCGTATATGTTTTGGGACCAGACGGCCGCCGGCATCGGGTCTTTTCTCACTCAGACCTGTGCGAGATCGAACAGCAAGGCACCGCAAATCCTACTGGGGCTGTGTCTTCCAACACTGCAGAGTCTCCTACCGTCGCCATTGCTAAAGAGCCCATCACTGTGAAGCCCATCGCAGTGAAATCGAAGCGTGCTGCTGCCAAAAAGTAGGATACTATTTGTTTTGTTCTGTACAAATACACGCAGTCCGGGTATTATCAAGTTTTACTATAACACTTAATTGTCAATACTGCCATGATGACAATGTCATCTGTCACGTTTTTGTTTTTCCTATCTGTCATTCAGTTGCGTTCCGATTTTTCCTATTCTTGTGTTCTGAGCATCAATATATATATTTATATATATATTTATTTTACTTGTATTTGTAACGCTTCATTACTGCAATTTTGTATTATCAAAACCTTTTAAACTCTGTAGCCTTTTAACCCGGACTACCCAATGCCTATTAATGTTTCAATTCTTATTTTATTTTTATATATTTTTAGCAGGAAATGTGTCGATTGAAGTGATTGTTTATTTCGATAACACTCGACCGGTGGATGGACAAGATTGCTTATAGTTTATTTTGTATTTTACACAAAAATAAATCATTTTTTATCGTACTCCAACATAAATTATATTTAATGTACGATTCGGAAAACAGTAACAATTCTGAATCCTTCTTCTCAGCAAGCAGCGACGATGAAAGTTTCGTCAGTATTCCTTCACTTGCAGATACTCTAGTATCACAGTTTTCTGATGTTCCTAGGAATTTTAATGTTATTCACATAAATGCCCAGAGTATTCCGGCTCATTTCTCTGATATGCTGGCAAATTTTGATTGTAAAAATATTCACGCCATTCTCATTTCGGAATCATGGCTTAAGCCGTGTCTCCCATCCTCTCTTTACTCTTTGCCTGGTTTCCAACTTATCAGAAATGATCGCACGTCTGGCGGAGGTGGTGGTGTTGCCATATATCTCCGAACATACATTCCTTTTTCCATTGTGAACGTGTCCGCACAGCCACCTCCACAAAACGCTGGTGAGCATATTTTTCTAGAAGTAGAACTTAATCATTCGAAAATCCTGCTCGGTGTCTACTACTGTCCTTCTGCAAGAATAGACTTCTTCACCTCCTTTGAAAATATTTTAGAAAATCTAGTTCCTTCTTACAGTCACACTATTATTATGGGCGACTTTAACACATGCCTTCTTAAAAAAGATTCTCGTTCTTCTTCCATCAACTCTATTATAGATTCCAGTAACTTATTCATGCTTCCACTGAGTGCTACTCATCATTTCCCAAACTGTACCCCGTCACTTCTTGATCTCATCTTTGTTTCTTCTCGTGAACGTATCGCAAAACACGGCCAGTGCTCTGCTGACGCGTTTTCTTACCACGATTTAATTTTTATCTCCTATAAACTTCGTCCTCCTAAGGCAAAGTCAAAAATTCTGTGGCAGCGTAATTTTAGTGGTATGAATTTAGACAGCCTTCGAAAGGATGCTGGCAGCATTGACTGGGCTCCACTCTTTATATCGAAATCAGTTCATGAAAAAGTTAATCTTTTCATAGCACACTTGGTTGAACTGTATGACGTCCATGCACCTATTCGGGCGGTACGTGTAAAACATCTGCCCTCACCCTGGCTTACCGATGAAATTAAAACTATCATGGCTAGAAAAGCAGCGGCTAAGTCAAAATATAAATATCGGCCCACAACCTCCAGATGGGATAATTATGTGAATATTCGAAATCACTGTAACAAGGTGTGTAGGAATGCTCAACGCCATTATATCCATAGCTCTGTTGAAAACGGAGACCCAGCAAAAGTCTGGAAATTTCTTAGATCAATGGGGATCGGAAAATCGAGTCAAGACACTATTCCTTCCGATTTAGATATTAATTTATTGAATCAACATTTCTCTTGCTCGTCTATTATTGACAGGACAACTAAATCAAATACTTTAAATTATCTTTCTAGTCTTCCGACCCCCGATTATTTCCCTTTTATCTTTAATGAATTATCCGATTGTGATGTTGAGAAGAGCATTTTATCCATAACTTCTAACGCAGTTGGAAGTGACTGTGTCAGCCGTAGTATGATCCTTCCTATCCTTGTTGAAATCCTTCCTGTCATCTGTCATATCCTGAATTATTCCCTATATAGCGGTGCCTTCCCAAATGCTTGGAAAGAAGCTCAAGTTACGCCTTTACCTAAAAAGCCCAACCCCACATCCTTTTCTGAATATCGTCCAATATCCATTCTTCCATTCCTCTCCAAAGTCTTAGAACGTCTGATTCATAACCAATTTAGTTCATTCCTTTGTAAGAATAGACTTCTAAATCCTTTCCAATCCGGTTTCCGTCCTGGTCACAGTACTGTTACTGCCTTGGTGAATATTACGGATGATATCAGGCTAGGCATGGAAAATGGGAAGTTAACGGTGCTCTCATTGCTGGACTTCAGTAATGCTTTTAATACTGTGGACTTAGACATTTTGCTTGGCATACTTTGCTCTCTTAACATATCTCCAACGGTAATTGATTGGTTTCGCAGTTACCTGTCTGGTCGCCGACAACGGATTCGCATTGAAGATACCTTTTCCGCTTGGTGTGATACTAATGTTGGTGTACCACAGGGTGGCGTTATATCTCCTTTACTTTTCGCAATTTTTATAAATTCTATCTCTCATAAACTTCTTTCTTCTTACCACCTTTATGCTGATGATCTTCAGATTTATTCTCAAGCTCCACTTGGAACTTTATCAGATGCCTTTAATAATATCAATATGGATCTTGCCCGGATTTCCGAGTGGAGCAAGTCATATGGACTGAAAGTCAACCCTTCAAAAACCCAAGTCATTGTTGTCGGTAGTTCAAGAATGGTTTCGAGGATCGACTGGATGCAGCTTCCCCAGGTTTTCTTTGACGGTAATCAGATTCCTGTAAGTGACAAAGTAAAAAACTTGGGTATTTACATAGATAAAAACCTCTCTTGGGTTCCGCAGATACAAGAAACCAGTCGCAGGATGTTTGCATCGGCGGGATCCTTGAGAAGATTGCGTAATTTTCTCCCTATTGCCACTAAAACTGCGCTTGCACAATCTCTTCTTGTTCCTATCCTTGACTATGCCGATGCCAGCTATCTCGATCTCAACGAGGATCAATTTAATAAACTTGAGCGACTTCAAAACTTTTGTATAAGATTTATATTTGGATTACGCAAATATGATCATGTATCAGAATTTCGTACTAAACTCAAGTGGCTTCCAATACGCCTTCGTCGGAATGCTCATATTCTTTCACTCCTTTACAGTATTCTGTTCAATCCAGCTTCCCCCTCTTATCTTAAAGAACGTTTTGAGTTCACCCGTGATACGCACTTACTATCCTTAAGATCATCAGAAACATTAAAACTGAAAATGCCTATGCACAAAACAAGATTCTTTGACCATTCCTTTACTGTTCAGGCTACACGTTTGTGGAATGCACTCCCAGTGTCTATTAGACGTGCTAAATCGATGGTGACTTTCAAAGGAATGGTAAAGGAATATTACTTGTCTTTGTAATTGTTACTATTCTACTTATTTCTATTTTTTATTTTTTTATATGTATATATGTCTTTGTGAAGGAGTATGTATTTATATTTTGTTATATTTGTCTGTTGAATGTATGTTTGATATCCCTAATGCGTGTTCGTTTTGTATTATATTCAAATGTTTGTTACTACAGTAGTACACCACCAACTACCCTTTATCACACTTATTTTATGATTTTTGTCCATCCAATGGTTGTCTGGAAGAAATCGCTTTTAGCGATAAGACCGCCAATTGTACTGTTATGTTGTTTTATAACTTTGTATTTATTTTGGTGTACAATAAAGTATACTCTACTCTACTCTCTACTCTATATATAACAAACAGTCGGATGTTTTTAAAACAGTTTACAGTTTCGACAAAGCAAAAGGCCACTAAGTGAGTACTTAACAACACAGTACACACCCTTGTCAGAACATTTGCAATGATCCGTTTGCTCAACAAGTGTTCTCACATTTAACTTAGTCAAGTATTATTAGCTTTGCAATTAACGTACTACGTAGATTCGCAGTCTTATAAACTGTTGAGAATTTAATCACAAATTATGTTATGTAAAAGTGAATAGGTATACACTTTTAGTTACTTATTCTGGAATTTAATATCAGCTATTATTTTAAGGGAATTCCCTATTAATTTTCATGCTCTGCCAACATAGCCGACACTACTGCCGGCAGATAGATCTTACCCGATCCGATCGACCAACATTCGGCAGCCCACGCAGGGTACTCCTCGGGCGTGTGCTGTGCGGTATCCTGGTCGCTTCCACAATGATGGCACTGTTCCGTAACCTCGCGTCCTATTCTGTGCAGGTACGCACCGAAACAACCATGACCGTTGACGGTAGGTGACGCGTTCGCTCCTTCCGAGCCAAACTCTGAAGAGCGGCAGGATGGCCTCGACGACGCGCTTGGTCGCGAACTGCAACCATAGGCAATGTCGCCACATCTCGGTGCGTGTATGTAAATGCTCTAGACGAACTGATTTCCTATTCTTCTATTTATTATACCTAGCTATACTTGTTTTGTATACCGCAATCGAGGAGTTCTCGTTGTGGGTACATTAAGAGACATAATTCTACATGCCGAAATACCAAGACCCAGAACAACTACCTGTGGGTCATACAAATATTTTCCCAGAGCGGGAATAGAACCTCGGCTAGTAGCGCAGACAGCCAATAGCTTTGCCACTGCACAAACCGTGCTAAGTTTCAATTTACATGCGCCTATATAAACACGCTTCACAGTGCATGCTTATCAGTTTTGCTTCACTCCGCAAATCACACAAGTGTTATCAAAATCCTTCAATTTCAGATTCTTTAACATGTATGTGTACCCTTTTGTTGTCGTAAGGAAATCCGCAATTTCCTCTGCCCTGACAGAAAGTCGGACCAGTTCGACCACCTTAGTGGTCCTTCCGCTTACCGGCTGGGGGTGCGGTGTCACCTCCAGCAGGTATCGCCCCATACTTGATCAGACGGCTGGGGCGCACCGCCCATTCCTGCAAAGATATATCCACCCTAATAATGGCGACCAAAATGAATCCCGAATGCAATACCCATTGACTTGAATATTGACGGCACGGTTGGTGCAGTGGCTGATCCAGTCGACTGCTGCGCTCCGGGTCGTGGGTTCGATTCCCGCACGGAACAAATGTTTATACGATCTGCAGGTAGTTGAACCGGGTCCGGGTGTATTGTATGTGGAATTCATGTCTGTAAACGCACCCACGACACAGGAGAAATCCTAGTGTGGAGCAACGTTTAAAAAAAAAGAAACAAAAGGTAAAGTGGTCGTAATTGTAGATAATGATGAATTATTATTTATAATTATTGATTAAACTTTTAATCTAATTAGTTAAGTGGTTTACCATGCCTAAAAGAAAATAAATATTTTCAATAATTTACGTTAATTTTAAATTTGTAATTTATGTTTAACTCCTAGTAATTGTTTTAACACGGCACTCCCATAACTCATATTATTGCGAGAATTTACCAAGTAGTAAGATAACCAATAGCCCTCTATCGCCGCACGGGTACGCAATTAAAAACTTTTATGCATTACGTCTGCATGAAGTTTCAAGTGATTTTAACTTGGAAAGCCAAACATCTAAGGTACAATTTTCACTGTATCGAAGAAATGAAAGGGGCAAACAACGATTACACCTTCGCGTCACATCCGTGTCTATTGTCCACATCCGGTCCTGTCAGCGTAAATTGCGCCTAAGATGTAGCGACTAATGCCACGCTATTCTTGGCTACCGGCCCGAATAAGCCTACGCTACTTCCAGACCAGACCTATGATAAAAATGTGCCGTTACAGCACGCCTGCCAGATGTGAAACATTTTTTTAAATGGAATTTTAGATTTTTGTTAAGGTAACATTTATTTATTTTTCAAAAAAATACCTACAGAACAAATATATTTTAAAGATCTATTATCAACATACAGATTTCTACAAAATTGACGCTAATACACCGGCGAGCTTGGAGTACCGAATCGAGGCGGAGAGTCCCTACGAGTCACGAAACTGGCCGAACGACGTTCGATAGGAGCCGTTCTTGCCTCCGTATAGGCGCGCCATTAGTGTTTCATATAAAAAATTTAGGCATTAGTCCAATATTCGAAAATTCCCTCTGGCCGATTAAAAATGCCTTCATCGAATAATAAATGAGGGTTGTTCATTTTCATTAAGGTGGTACATGAAAAAAGGCAGTTTGTCGCCTCCGAGATTACGTGCGTTAAGTGGTGCAGCAGCTGACTGTATCAGCCACTGCACCATCCGTGTCGTTAAGCCGTTAGTGCGGGAATCGAACCCATGACCCGGTGCGCAGCAGCCGACTGTATCAGCCACTGCACCATCCGTGCCGTCAAGCCGTTAGTGCGGGAATCAAACTCACGACCCAGTGGTGCGCAGCAGCCGACTGTATCATCCACTGCACCAACCATACCGTCAAGCCGTTAGTGCGGGAATCGAAGCCCCCCACTGAGCATACAACACACCGATGTCAGTCTTTGTGGGGATCTTTGAGGGAGGCCTATGTCCAGCAGTGGACTTTATTCGGCCGAAATGATGATGATGATCTGTCTATTTTCCCCAAATATTTCACTAAACTGATTTAAATGTTAGCCAGCGAAACCTAACAGGATAAAGCCACTTGTCACGTAGAAAACTCAATATAAAGGGCGCCAGGAAACCATTACTCACTGACACCCACCTGATTGAAGCCAGGTAATGCAGCTTGTATTTGTATAAATTACTTTCTGTTTATTTGTTTTGTATTTCCGCTGGAAGTCGTTGGATGAGGGCGGCATTTAACCGCTCGTTGTGGAAATCTAAGGGGGAGTCCTTTGTTCAGCAGTGGACATCCTGTGGTTCATACGATGATGATGATGAGGATTTTCCTAAAACTCTACTTTTTATCAGACCGTAAACGTTCTCTGCTAGATGAGCTTCTCAATAATCACTACATTGAGCTTCCATACGGAACATTTAAACGATGGTCCACATTCTTATATCTCGTGTATACAGTTAACAAACATAAACAAACATCCAGACCCGAAATAACTATTTGTGGATCATACAAATATGACGACGATAAACGACGACAAATACGATGTACGGTAGATAAAATAAAATACTTTTTTAACCCCGTCTCTTCCCGTGGGTGTCGTAAAAGGTGCTATGGGATTAGCCGAAGGATGGTCAGTAGACTTCTTCGAGTAAATTTACATCTCAACTACGATCGCCAACCCACCTGCCAAGCGTGGCGTTTTTGGCAAAACCCCCAACGAGCACACATTAATATGACTTATAAATAGATGTTCCGAGTCTGTGTGTTAGTGTTTGTGGAATTCATATATGTAAATTGTACCCATAACAAAAGAACAACCTTATGGTTTAAATGAAATCATAATATTCAGAAACCACAGTACACGTACGTATACCTAACACAATCAGCCTATTACTGTCCCACTGCTAGGCGCGAGCCCTTTCTCACGTTGAGAACGGTTAGGCATGAGTCGACCACGCTGGCCGAGTGTGGGTTGACAGACTACACACACCACTGAGAACATTTTGGAGCCCTCAGGTGTGCAGATTTTCTCACGGTGTTTTCCTTCACCGTTAACGTAAGTGATAATCAAATTCTGATCTGTACATGATTCCGAAAAATCAGAGGTGCGGGCCGGGATCGAACTCAGAGCCTCCTGTATCGAAGGCAAGCGTTCAATCACTATACTATCACTGCTGTTATGCTATAATACATATAAATAGGAATTAATGTCTTCAGTATAACATTTAGGTGTAGATAATACCTAAGAAGTAAACACTCTACGTTTGTAAATTACTAAAACGTCAGCAAGTATTGAAACTTTTCAAATTACTTTTATACAAAGTCAATGTGGAATTCTTGAACAAGTTAAAGAAAGGGTGTGCGTATTTCAATCTTGTAAAATTATTTTGTGATATCCAGTCATAGTGGGCTGGGGCGGCCTTATTCTGCGCTTGATTTACATAGTGATATTGGGGCATTAAAAGTATACACCTATGAGAAAAAGTACAATTGGACTCAATTAAATTAAAAACCAAATTATATTTAAATTTAAATATGAAAACTGAAATTAGAATATGAAATATTTATTGATGTTTTATTTACGCAAGAGATTTAAAGGAACACTCAAACTGTTGTGTTATTAATGGATGTGAATTTAGAATTGGATTAATATATCATCTCTCCATTTCTGCCCGTGGTTGTCGTAAAAGGCGAGAAAGGGACTCTACACCAGAGGGATAGGCAGCAGCGTTCCTTCTGTGAAACAGTAGCCATATTGCGCTTACCGACGCGCCTGCCTACTGTGGTAAGTACTGGCAAATTCCCCCATAATGAAGAGACAGCTGTGGAAATTGGTGGGGCAGCCTTTATTCAGTAGAGGACGTCCTTTGGTTTATATGATGATGATAAATGACTGCCCGTAGCCATGAATGTTGTAAAAGAATCCATAGGTCCGCATCGGGAAATTGGGTAATAACAGTAGGTTTTGCATGACAACATTTGCACAGACGACTTTGCTTCGCGCGTTTTAATTTAGATTTAGATGGGCGAAAAAATCAGTAAATTTATTGCTGTTGTTTTATCGGACAGTTAGGGCAGTGGCTAACCGATTGGCTTTCTGCTTCATGCGTCGTTTTTCGATCCCCACGTGGTACAAATTGTTGGTTCAGGTCTGTGTGTTTGTGTATGTGAGATTTATGACCAATTCCTTCGCTGTTCCAACAATAAAATTCTGGAATGCGCTTCCTCTTGATATAAAGAAAGCTCCAAATTAATTTACATTTAAACGTAAAGTGCGTCAATACTTCTTGAAATTGTTACAATCCTGATCAGTTTTGTCTTCGTCATTAGAGTTAATATTTATATCAGATATTTATTTTTTATTCTATTTAATTATGTAATTTAATATAGTATCTAATTTTATATTACTATATGTATGTGTTCATATTTTTAATTCAGTCTTTTTTAACTTTATCTATAGTTTTGTTTTAGTACCTCTATCGAAGTGCTTTTTAACCCAAAGGTTGACTGGTAGAGAATGCCTCAGGTCATTAAGTCCGCCTTGTGTATACTCAATATACATAAAAGTTTAAATAAATAAATGAATTTATGTCTATAATCTGAACCCATGACACAGCCTGAACTAGTTAGTATGGACCAAAGTAATAAAATAAAAATCTCTATCAGATTTATTGAATCAATATTAAAAGTCTACAATGATGACATTAATAAAAATATACCTATTTAATTTTAAACACATTCAATTCTGTTGTTATTTAAAACTCAACTAACTCAAAGCTCGTACCAAACATCGCCTAATGCAAATTGATGACGTCCAAATACCCAACAAAAGGTAAAAAACGGGCCACGACTAAAATAAACAAAATTTAGGACACGACCACCACGTTGCAAGGGCTATATCGGCCAAGAAGTCCAGAATAGCTCCGCAAAGGTGAAAGGCAGCTATCGGGACTATCGGGCGGAAATTGCGCCCCCAAGCCAGGGGTCGATGTAATCTGAACATTGCGTGTACTGCGCGAATCATTAGCTATCCAAGATACTCGTAGTTTCACTTTTCTTTACCTGCTAGAACATTTACATTCTAAAAGTCCCATCTAAATACAAATTATAGGGCCTCTTGTCAGTCTAAGGTCACTGACCTATTTTTAAGGCGACCCTTACTCGGTCAAATACTGATACAATCAGTTTTAAAGGGGGACGAGTTGAAAAAGAACGTGATTTTATTTCCAAAACTATCCGTGTAGACACACCGTTATTCCACACGCAGTAAAGTAAAATTCGGAGATTACAGATTACACATGAGTAATCATAATAAAAATCATTAATAAAAACTTCAGCTAGATTGTGAATATAAAAAGAAATTTCAATGTCGCATTGAGTGACTAGAGGCTTCTAGAATTTGTTACAAACTTTTATTTAACTTGCCATGTTAGTATAGGTCAAATCATGCAACAGAATTTTAAATCAGATAACCCCAACTGGTTAAGCTGAAATTTTGCATACACGTTTAGTGTGGATGACAATGCGTTGTCTAAATCCAATATGGCGGACTCCCAAAGATGGCGGACTAGTTATTTTGTATGCACTGCCATGAAATAAATATCAAACGAAACGGTTTGCTGAGAAGAATACAAAAAAAACTTGTTTTAATTAATAATTTTATATTTTGATGCACTTTTAGAATTTGAACTAAAGAGTCAATCCATAGTGTACATAGCTTATTTACATCTCGATACCACGTACTGGAAAAAGTAGCGTGGGACGTCTCCAAGGAGACGGGCAGACGATCTGGTGATGAAGGTAGCTGGGAGTCGTTGGATGCTGGGAGTATGTGTGATGTGGTGATGTGATGAAGATGATGATGATGCGGTGTTACATAAGAACTTACCTTCATCGGACCCTTATCGTTTATTAGAAAGTCTTGACTTGAGAAATCTGTCGATCTGAAAACAAATACTCAATTCAAAAACTCAGTTGGTTTTAAATATACAACTAACATTTGCCGTAGCTATTCCTCAATAACCTGACGTCTCGTATCGAGTTTAGCCAGCGAGAACTGAAACCATTGTAATATAATAATATAACAAGTTTAACCCACATACTGCTCTAGTGCTTTTAACAAAATGTGGTCGCGGTCAGCCCCTTAATACCGTACGTTTGATGTTTGAGCAATGAAAACATATAATGTTTAATTTATTATCGTTGTTGTCCGCTTTTTGACCTTATTTAAAGGGTTAAGCAACTAGTTTCTTTTTTAAATTGTTGCCATGCATCGATGGCTTTGCCAATGCCACGAGTGTAAGTTGTTACTCCTGCGTTTGAGGCTATGGTTATTAGTTTACAGATTTATTTTAAACTAGCCGGGACCCGCGGTTTCATCCGTGTTTAATTTATAAGAAATTTAGAGTATTTCGACATAGACACTTGACATAGAATATATATATTAGATTTCAAGGGGTTTTTTTTTGCGCGGAACCCTAATTATTTTTCTAAAATAAAAGTAGCCTAAGTTATTCCTTATAAAATCAGCTATCTACCAATGCAAGTCACGTCAAAATCGGTCCAGCCGTTTCGGATATTACCCGGAACAAACAGACAGACAGACATACAGACAAAAAAACTAAAAATTGTTTTTTGTTATATGTACCGTATATACTTTCATATGCATTTAGTAAAAAGCTTTTATTGTAACATTACAAACAGACACTTTAATTTTATTTATTTGTAAAGATTTGTATAGATGTTTCCTCTGTTTTTGGACTCTAAGATAATAATGTCTTAGGCTTTTGCGATTATTGCACATTATAATAAAACACTATTAAACGGATAACATCGCGTATATTATAAGGTTAATAATTCAACATATTATACGGGATGTCAAATAAGAACTAGTCTAGCATGTGTCAGACATGCACAGGGTTCCGAAGTTAAAGTAACAAACTGAATAATTTATCCTTTCCTCCATACATTAACTGAACTAGTACTATTCAACTAGGCGTTAATTAATTTCGGATGCCTTCATCTTTTAACATATTCATCGTATGAACCAAAAGAAAATGGCCGCTGGCGGTATAGACTCAAGCTTAAGTTCTGTGTCGTTTTATTTCATCTTTCAACATCATAAATTCACCAGCCTGTATCCTGACTTAGATTATAATTAGATTTACCGTCTGAGTAATAATTTTTCACGCCAAGCTTAATAAGTTCTGACGAAGCAGTATATTTCATGCCATTAGAGCGTCATAAAAAGCAGTAAAAAAGAAAAGCAATATAATATTATAGCGTGAAGTTAACGGTAAATTGATAGTAACTAAATATTATTATTCCATCCTAACCCTCAAACTACGATCGCGTGGTCAATTAACCCCACACTGGCACTAATTCTAAGTCAGGAACAGAAAAGGAAGTGAATTAGGAACTTTTTCCATTGAGTTATTTTTATTACGATTTTGGCTAGCATATGTGTCAAACTGGTAGTCGTGATACGACGCATATAAAGCTGAGCGTCGCACATTGAACATTATCGAAAATATAAATAAGACCGTAATTACTTTGTCAGCCATTAGAGCGTCCCTAACGCATAACATTTAACTGTGTTATTGTTTTATATGACCTGTCGTTCTGTATGGTTCAGAATGTTGGACCGTCAAGAAAAATCATGAGAGATAAATACATTATTTGAAGATGAAAATGTTGAGACGGATGTGCGGAGTGAAACAAATAGATAAAGTAAGAAATAGGTATATTAGTGGTGCCAGTCACAGAAAAGTTGAAAAGAAATCGTGTCTTGGTATGGGCATGTGATGAAAAGAGATGAAATGCATGTAACTGAGAAAGTGATGAATATGAATGTTGATTGATGGTGGGGAAGGGTTAAGGAGACCGAAAACAAAATGGATGCATTGTGTGAGGGACTCTGTATTAAAAATAATTATATGGTGATTTTTTTAAATGACTAGGTAAATTTTTTTTACTGGATCTGGTAGAAGGTCATGGCCTTATTCACCTCCTAATAGATTACAAGTGATTTAATCGCCATACAGCATATACAAATTAATCCGGAACGTTTGCTTGAAATCTTATTAAGAAACTAGAGCAAT
This sequence comes from Diloba caeruleocephala, assembly GCA_947459985.1. NCBI lineage: Eukaryota > Metazoa > Arthropoda > Insecta > Lepidoptera > Noctuidae > Diloba > Diloba caeruleocephala. The sequence goes on from OX381607.1 coordinate 7,262,746, forward strand.
ATACACACATTTAAGTAGATATTATTATGACCTCAATTTATACTGTTGTACAATTATTGCTCAAAAAGTTATTCCTTGAGTGTTCTAAGGAATAATTTTGACAACAAAGCTACAACATATCATCGTTTCAGCTGAAAGACAGCCACTGCTCTACAAAGCTCTGCTCACCCCATACACGACCGGTTATATGCTGTGTGTCTTCATTTTGGGGGGAATTTGCCATGTACGCTTGGCTTGGTTGTTGAACGCATGTCCATCCCTCTGCATGCTTGAGATCCCTCTGATTCAGTCCCTTAGACATCTTTTACATCCATGATAGATGAGGTAGAGCTGCAGCATAGCGGTTGTAAGCGACATCGTCACAAAACTGATACCATGTATTCGGTACATGATTCTGGAACTTTCAGTTTTAGAATTTTGCGGCGTTCTTTTTATGAAGTTTCTGATGTTTTCCAGTGCGTTTAACTGATTCCAGTATAAAATAAGTGCTTTCGTAACACAATTTTTAATAAAAACACAATAAACAATTTATTATTAAACTGTAACATATTATTTCCGATATATTTTTATTATAGGCCTAAGTGTAACTAACTTCTTTCCAAAGTGGAATGCACATTGCCATACAAAAATATGCATGAGATGAACAAAAATGAATTTTACACCAAATTGTATTTAAAATTGAAGGAAACATTACATTTTCAGTTTTCCATTGCTATATTCAACCATTTTGTGAAAAATAGGTTGTGTCAAGATTATGGCACAGAATACATAATAGTACTGACGTAGTTAGGGATTAATAAGCAATCAACAACAACAAAAAAATATTCATCACAGGCAAAGTCCGTAATTCAAGTCGCAAACGCAAATTATTGAATTATATCAACTGAATGATTAAATTTTCTATGGTAATGCCAAATTGTGAATAAGGCAAAGGACAAGTGATTCATACAGCGTCAGATATGGTTTTTCTTTTGTAGTTTTTACAAATAGTTTTATTTTATTAATATTGCTGAACTTAGATGATCAGATTCACAAAAGCCAAGCCAGGAAGTCGTGTCAAATATGAATGATTAATTAGAAATTTTTGATTGTTTAATTTTACCCTAGTTAATCAAACTTCCGAATAATGTAATTATTCATATTTTAATTTAACCTAGCTGCCTCGCCACAGCTTCGCACAGGCAGGTATATGCAAACCCGATTGCAGCGCCACCTAACGGGTCAAAATGTAAATCTAAAACTTCCAGGGACCCACCCAAACATACACAAAAACATGTATCAATATCGGTCCAGCTGTTTAGGAGTTCAGTGACATACACACGTACAGAAGATTTATATTACATAAGATTCAATTAAGGCCTGTCTGTAGTTTCTGTTTATTTCAGGCATTTAATGGGCATTCCCCTTTATCGGTACATTATAACTTACAACGTGTATACATACCTATGTGTATCTAACATGACTAATACAACGACATATTTCAGTATCGAAATACATCGATAACTTTTAGAGTGCCACTAGATAGAAGGATGACGTTCATTCGTGACCAGTAATACAAAATTGAATTTATTTACTATCTGCAGTTCGAATATTCCAATAAAACATCGAAACACTCCGCATTCATCACAAAATCCGTTACATTTGGAATAAAAATAACCTTGTTTATTGGTATTGAAAGAAAGAACATATGAATTTTGCTCTCATAAACAAAAGAAAAGATTTTAAGCGACAGTTGCGTATTTTTTTAAATTATTTATTGTAATTACTAGTGATGTTTATCTGAGGTTCGAAAATGGAACTTAGCTTAGCATTGTGCCACTTCGTTATGATGAAGCAGCGCCGGTATTGTGCTGAGACACAGTTTGGATCACACTAGATTTTTTTCCTTTGTCGTAGGTACAGTTTAAAGACATAAATCTTACAAACATGAACACCCAAACACAGAATAAAATTTTTGTGCCATGCGGGAATCAAACCCACATCCGTAGCACAGAAAGCCAAGTAACTAGCTATTGCGCCGAACATCCATTGAATATTATTGGTACAGTTTACAGATATGAATGCTTGCTACGGAGGGAAGTGGAACGTATATTCTTTCCTTTTTCTTTTCTGATTGATTTCGGTGCGGGTTCCAAGACAATTCATTTCTCTGGGACACACCAAGCTTCATTGACCGGTGTTCTTTTCGGTGGTCGCCATTGTATACCCTGGCTTACAGGAGTTGCAGTGGTTGGGAAAGTGGGGCGGGCTTTTCCCATAAAAAAAAGATATGTATCACACATACACAAACATCCAGATCCGGAACGATTATCTGCCGGCCATATTTGTTTTACACGGTTAGCCACTGCTCCAATGCCGTCAAGTTTGATTTGTAATATTCTGCAGTCATGAGTAGTTATGGCATGATGTTGAGCAGCATGAGATGAGCATTCACTCTATTATTCACTTCATATGAGCTGGAAAGCACTCACCAGCGTCCGTTCAGTTCGATGAGTAGCCATACTGCACTCACGAACCTGCGAACTGAGTACTGGCAAATTCCCTTCATAATGTGGACATAATTGAGGTAATCTATTGGGGAATCCTTTGTTCAGCAGTTGACGTTCGTTGATATGATGATGAGGCACTTCCATCTTTTCCTCCCCTTTTCGTGAAGGTACTATATCAAAATAAGAATTCATATTTATAATCATATACCCAGGCGTTCTCCATAGTAATTTATATAGAACGTCCCGAAAATAAAGTACCTATTGCCCTCATACTAAGATATACAGCCTCCATCAGCTTCTACATTTAAGTTTCCTTCAGTAAATTGCATCGGGGACTAGATGTATGTCCCTCGATCGAACTAAAAGGATATTTACCTAATATTACCAGTCCACATACCCGTTTCATGTTTTGGCCTTAACAAAGTTACAGAAGTCTTGGTAATATATAAAATTAAATACCTATCTGCCAAACTGGATCTGTTAAATGTACTTATCAATGCAACGCTCGCTCGGTGATATCCGGCCGCTGCATTTAAACACTTTTTCTATAAACTTGGCTGCAAAATACAGCGGTCCCCATCGCTTTGCTGCACAGAACAACCTCAGTAGGACGCTACGCTGTTGCACGTCTTATGACATTAAAGGCTCATGATCTCAAATAAATTGACAGTAGTTTAAGTAGGCCACCGGGCTGCTTGGTCGCGCTGATGTATATAATTGGAGCTTTATTGTCAAACAATTGCAGGTAAAGCTATTTTTCATAAAAGTGACAGCATCAGTTTGGTAAATGACAGAAAGTTACTCATATTAAAGTCAAAGTCAAATTGTTTTTATTCATGTAAACCATTTGCTGGCACTTACGAATAGTCAAAATTTAAATAGTTGCACGGTTCCAAGTCGGTGATCCTATGGAGAAGAACCGGCAAGAAACTCCATGGACATACTCTTTTGAAATAATATTTGAAAGTATTACAGTCTTTAATATAATCGTAAAAACTATGTGAGGATAATACATGCCAATGTGTGGGATAAATACACACATATTTATGCACAGTGATAATCCCTTTAACCAACCCAATTAACCCTAAGAATCGAACATTTCCGAGTTCTGCTTACTTATGATAAATAGTGTTTCCCACAATTTTAACATCAGTTAGACCACCCTTAGTTACCAGTTACGTTACCTACAGTAAATAATGCGGTTTTCCAATCTAATCGTATGGGAGCTACGAAATTCACATCACAAAGTCCGAATTCGTAGTTAATCTAAACACTAAGCGCGCGCGACACGGGACTTAATTACAAGCACAGCCCTACGCACATAAGTACCGGTGGTTACACATCCACATATATATTTCCAGTATAAGCTAACCTCTTATTGTGCAGAAAGCGTATACAATGCAAGATCAGCTTATACTGGAAACATATAGCTTGATATGTAACCGTGTGTACGCTCACACAGTTCATGTATTCTGTCACCAACCCACACACGATGCTACCACCCCATCATTATATGGTCACAGACTAAAGCCTCAAACATGCAATCGACTAAAATGCTCTGCTGATTAGTTTTCCTATAGTTCTTACGTTTGTAACAAAATCACTCGTGTGCCTCAAGCCCTAAGGCGTGTCTCCGTTTACCATCGGCACTTAATCGGAAAACTTCGGTTGACATCGGGTTTTTGCTCCGTCAATCACCATTAGATATTATTAGGTGAGGCAATAAAGGATTTTCGGGAAGGGCTGGAACAGTATTCCTGGCTATTTTCATTTTAACCTCGTTGTGTATGTATGTTTATCTACTCTGTAGATGGAATTAGTGTACGTTTAGATAATTATGTTTTGTTAGGAATCGTCACGGCCAATGACAATAAAACCACTCTCTTTGGCCGCGGCACATACGTAGAGTATACCGTAAGTCATTAGGAACATAATAACACTCAAAATAATTATAGTTTTTTTTGTTTTTTTGGGTTCCGAACTTCCGAATGTAAAAACGGCGGAACCCTTATAGGATCACTCGTGTCTGTCTGTCCGTCTGTCACAGCCAATTTGATCGGAATCTACTGGACCGATTAAGTTGATGATTTGGCATTTCGCACACATATGGATTTCTGCGACCCAAACACGGACATTTAACGTAAATAAATGAATTTTAAATATGGGGTCTCTTTTGGGGGGCAATATAGATTTACATAAAATTAAAGAATAAAGTTTTCCAAACTTTTTGTAAGGGTCTCGAATATTTTATTTTATAATTTTAAAATATACAGTTTTAAAATTATTTAAGAAAACAGACGCAAGTTGAAAATCCCCCCTTATCTCCGAAAAAAGATAGAATATAGTTCTTTACGTATAGATTACAGGGAAACCTATAAGAAGTCCATGTTAATAAAATAACATGGTAAATCTTTCAATATTGTGCGTATAAACTTACGTTTGCATTTGGAATGTATGGGAAAACATTTTTCAACTACGATGTTGTTTGTTCTTGGGATAAGTCGTTGGTACAAAACCGAATTCAACAATAAACAATATATTCAGCAATTTCGGAACTTTCTCCACGCATATTGAGAAATACAATTAATGTTTTCTTATAGGGCTTTAATTCGGGCGATTCACAACAGAGCTTTACATTTGCGTTATCGAATGGTATCTTTTTATCCGCATATAAAACGAAACAAATCTGTGACGTAGCAACCCTTCGCCCATAATTACTTCGGATACCTCTTTGTCTTTACTATTGACGAGCCAACTTTCCCTTGACATGGGTTCATTGAAAGATATCGAGATTACAGACTTATATAAACAAAACGTGTGTACTGTCTCATGTGTAGCTCATTTAACTTTTAGAGCACAGAGATTTGTTGTTGAAGTGAATTTAACATAATTTCATCATTTTACTGTAGGGATCCTAAAAAAACCATGACCCCATTACTATTTCCTCTGGGTCGTGGGTACAGTTAACAGACTTAAATTCCACATGCACAAACACCTAGACCAGGAACAACTCCCCTATGTTCCGTGCGGGAATCGTACCGCGACCCGTAGTACAGAAAACCAATTGCTCAGCCAGTGCGCCAACCTTGCCATTGCGCCAACCTTGCCATTACGCCAAACTTGCCTTTGCACGAACCTTGCCATTGCGCAAACCTTGCCATTGCGCCAACCTAGCCATTGCCCCAACCGTGCCACTGCCGTGCCGTGTCTGCCATAGTCCAACTATTAATTCTACGAACATTACACTTCTACCTAACAGAAGTTTGACTTTTTTTTAAGTATTTTAAAAGGAGGTTATTCTACATGGATATATCATCATCATCATCATATCAGCCACAGGACGTCCACTGCTGAACAAAGGCCTCCCCCTTAGATTTCCACAACGAGTGGTCACATGCCGCTCTCATCCAACGACTCCCAGCGACCTTCACCAGATCGTCTGTCCACCTCGTTGGAGGTCGTCCCACGCTGCGTTTTCCGGTGCGCGGTCTCCATTCGAGAACCTTTGTGCCCCAACGGCCATCAGTTCTACGAGCAATGTGCCCTGCCCATTGCCACTTCAGTTTACTAATCCTTTCAGCTATGTCGACAACTTTAGTTCTTCTACGGATCTCCTCATTTCTGATTCGATCTCGTAGAGAAATACCAAGCATAGCTCTCTCCATAGCTCGCTGAGTGACCTTGAGCTTTCTTATGAGGCCCATTGTGAGTGACCACGTCTCTGTTCCATATGTCATCACTGGTAACACACACTGGTTAAAGACTTGCGTCTTGAGGCATTGCGGTATTGTTGACGAAAAGACGTTGCGAAGTTTCCCGAACGCTGCCCAGCCGAGTCGGATTCGACGATTGACCTCTTTCTCGAAGTTGGACCTACCTAACTGGACAGTTTGTCCTAGGTAGACATACTCGTCAACAACTTCGAGAACAGAGCTCCCAACGGATATTGGGGTGGGCACGACATGGACATTTGACATGACTTTTGTCTTGCCCATGTTCATTTTAAGGCCCACCTGTTGGGAAACTCTGTTGAGATCATCGAGCATTGTGCTGAGCTCTTGCAGCGATTCTGCCATGACTACGATGTCATCGGCAAATCGAAGGTGAGTGATATACTCGCCATTGATGTTAATGCCGAATCCTTTCCACTCCAGTAGCTTGAAGGCATCCTTCATTGCAGCGGTGAACAGTTTCGGGGAAATGACGTCCCCCTGTCTCACACCTCTCTGCAATGGAATTGCCCCCGTGCTCTGTTCATGTACTCGGACCGACATGGTGGCGTTTCTGTATAAGCACTTCAACACTTCAATGTACCGATAGTCAATCTGGCACCGCTGCAGAGATTGCAGCACTGCCCAGGTTTCGATCGAATCGAAGGCTTTCTCATAGTCCACAAACGCCAAGCATAGTGGCAGATTATACTCCTCGGTCTTCTGTATAACCTGCCGCAGCGTATGGATGTGGTCTATGGTACTGAAACCTTTTCGGAAACCGGCTTGTTCGGGAGGCTGGAAGTCATCAAACCTGCGCTCGAGACGATTCGTGATGACCCTTGAGAACAGCTTATAAACATGGCTCAGAAGTGAGATGGGTCTATAATTCTTCAATAGGGTGTTATCACCCTTTTTGAAATTTATATAGAAAGAAAGAAAACCATTTATTTTGCACCAATAATGACACATACAACTTAAATTAACACAATATTTTTAAAATTCACAAAAACAATCTTAGTGCAATAAACTGGCAACACAAAATTATTTTAAGGTATATGGCCAACAGACTCAGAATCAAGGGCAAAATAATAATGTATTTATTTGGTTTTTTTACAAAACATAGTGGTGCCACAATTTAATAATAATAAATAAAGTTTAAAAAACACGCTTTTGCAGATAACCAAACTAAAAAGTAGAAAATAATATTCAATCAATTTAAAATAACAACAGAGCGATAATTGCAAAATAGCGTGGGGTGCTTGATGTCAATTGTTGTAAATATTTTTGTGAATATTTGTAAAAGTAATCATGAAAATATCTGATAAAGCACCCCATGCTTTTTGACAGTATTTATTTTTTGTTAATCACAATATTGTTATTTTAAACTTATTGAAAATTATTTTCTACTTTTCTCTTGGTTATCTACAAAAGCGTGTTATTTTAAACTATCATTTATTTTCTTTTTTTTAGTGCGGCGAACTACAAAACGCGTTTATTTTGTTTTGCACATGGCTGAATGGCTATGTTGCCTGTCCATAGTCTCTATAACCCCGGGTGGTAATTATTTACCCAAGCGTCTTCCTTTCGACGTTTAAGTAAACAAAATCTTCCTCCATTACGGATAAAATCATCGGAAGAATGCGACACTATTCAAGTCTCATCGCACTCTTGCCACGGAAAATTGAATCGAGGTGTTATTTTTGTGCAAGTTTGTGTATGTCGATGAATTTATAATTTTTTCCGGGTATCAGAGATGAAAAAATCGCTTATCCTGAGGATCCTGGCAAGGATAATGGGAGAAACTATTTAAATAATTGCATTGTCATCGGTGGTTGATAAGTGTGCGAAGTGTCAAATCAATCCGACGTTTTGAAGGGGATGAATACCATGCTAATAAAAGCGTGTTAAAATCACAACTATCTATAATTTAGTACTGTGTACCAAATTAGCATAATTGCAAATGCCGCTGTCACAAGTAGTATATAAATATGCTTAGTAGTAAGTTTCAGTGGTGTCCGGATTGAGAATATAGCACCACTCCATCTCCTCCCGTGGAAGTCGTAAAAGTCGACTAAGGGAATCTAAACCAGAGGGATGGGCAGCAGCGTCCCTTCTGTGAAACGATAGCCATACTGCGCTCACCAACCCGTCTGCCAAGCGTGGTGAGTATTGGCAAATACCCCTCAAAATGATGACAGTTGTGAAAATCTATGGGGGAGGCCTTTGTTCAGCAGTGGACGTATAAATGGCCGATATGAAGTTTCAGTCGTAAATGAATTATATATTCAGGCATGACATTTCAGTAGGCTCTTTTCATATTAGGCGTCATATAGGTACTCGTAGTCATATTATGTACTAAATTAATTTGACAATTGTAGTACCTGTTAGAATTCTGTGGTAACTATGTGAGCTTGTTTAATTTATCAGTTTATCTTGCAAACATTGATTATAGCGTCCGTAACAACTAATATCAATACATATTTACGTGAACTATTTGTGAGCCCTACGATTCATATAGCACAGGTACTTCACAATGACAAAGTATTCTTCTTCGTTCCCTCAAACAAAAACGTCTTAGGCACGGACATGAACGGAAACAATTAAACTGGGAACTTTTGGAATATCAGATTTTGCATGGTGTCGACTTATCTGGTTCTTTTATACTCTACCGTTATCACCTGCAGTTCTTATACTCATAGTATTTATGCCAAGAACCCTTTTGCTGTATATGCGTTTCAAATGAGAATACACTCGGGTAGACGCCACTTTGTGAATTCGTTTCTTTCATTCATAATTTGGCTCATAATTTCCAGCCGGAAAACGTCCACTGCTGGACACAGACTTTCCCCGAAAATTGCCACACCGACCGCTCTAGTTTAGTGTTGTGCAGATTGGGTTTGGCATAATTGCTACCCGGCAAGCGGGTTGGTGATCGCAGTTGAGTTGTTCATGTACTCGAAAGGCGCTGCTGCCTATCCTCCGGCTAATCCCATAGTCGCCTTTTGCCACACCCACGGGAGGGGATGTGTTGATGCTTAAATATTTTTGAACATACGTTCATGCTAGTTCCATCGTACCATCATCTAAATTACATTTCATATTTAACATTAGGTATATAGCTAATTTATTCAACACTAACAAACTATACACCATCTTAGCCTCTCTTGAGGTAGTTTTGGATAACATGCTTAGAAAAATAGCTACATCCAACATATTAATTGGTGTTAATATGGTATTGCAGATCCTCTATTTTTTCGCACGTATCACAATCAACCTTACTTTTTTCATTAAATATGCAAAAGGGATGTGTTTGGGTAGCTTTACAATTGTTATGGGCGGGCGTGACGCTTACCACAGGCGAATGACTTACTCGTGTCAAAAAAAAACGAATACTCCTAACGAACCAAGTACCTTTCTGAATTTTATCAACGTTATGTTGGCTATAAAAAGGATAAATGTTCGTATCGCGGTCCCTTTGCCCGTGGCTACAACCCTCCTGCAAGTCTCCTGAATGATGTGACAATCTTTATAGCTTGGTTCCCTACAAACACGACTTGATGATACTCCAACCAATCATATTCAGTAAACCATCTCTTATATTTTGAGTGTGATCTTGGATATAAACAGATAAATATGGGGGGTCTTCATATATTTTAACTCCGTTTCATTAAAAACATTACGGTGGCATGAGAGATTTATGTCTGTAACCTGTACCCACGGTACAAGAGGAGAACACCAAGAGTATAAGGTATTTACTTATTTATTACATTAATAGAATATTTAGCAATCACAATAAAAGAGAATCCCTCTTCGAGGATTAGAAGTGGAAAAAACGGGTTATTCCCTGAGTAGGCCCTAGCCCCGGAGGACCCCGAATACGATAATTATGGTTACATTTCTTTTTTCGTTTTTCTATTGTTTTCAACTTGTACGGTCGACATAAAAAGTGCTTAAAAGTATGTGTTTGAAATACATAAGACGGAAGTGGTTTATTTTAAATTTCGTACAATGTCAAATCATAGTTTTAATAGAAGTTATTACAGTTTGAATAAAATGTGTAAAAAATGAAAAAAAATGTTACAATATTATCAAATCTAATTTTACAATTAATTACAGCAATAATCATTTCAAATTTGAAGCACAGCCGGGCGAGAAGGGTCGCAAAAATTTTACCTGAGCGGGCATCAACCAGTTATAATAAACAATAGAGCTAGTGCCGCCGGCTGGACAACATGTCTGTCTTATACAATCTTGCAACATAATTGTGATTTGATCTCTTTTAGGTATACTAAATAATTGCTAATGCTATTCGCAACTGATAAGGAAGTTCAGGGTGTCATTCAAACATGTCGGAAGCAGGTCCTTCTAAAGGGCGCGAGCGCAATTATTTACGAAAAACAGATTGGGGGGAAAGTGGTTATTACATGCCAGGTATGCCTATGTCTTACATAAACAAAATAAAACTCGATTGTTTGGAACTGCAGTAATAAAAGAAAAATAAAATGTGATGGTGCAGTGAAATTGGAAACTGAAGGTGAAGGCAAAATATTAAAAAAAAAAAACCAGAAAGTCAGACTGCTTGCATTATTATATATTATAATCGGTAGTCAATAAACAATAGTAAATTTTACAATTTCATTGTCAACAAAAATTAATATAAAGCATAATTACAAATAAATGTATCCACTCAAAATGTCCATACATTTAAAATTAATAAATTTATCTTAAGTATAAATAAACGCTTGTTCAACAAGTCACTGCTTTAATTGTGTTTTAAAACAGTTAAGGCTTGGGGTACTCAGTATACTCCCCGGCAGATTATCATACGTTGCGTTACCATACGGCTGCCACTACCTAATCTACCATACTATATTATAAAACAACACACAATAGCTTGTGACCCAGGTAACTTCGAAAAGTAGGAACTCCATTCCATATACATCACAGTAAAAAAGCGGAGATAACACACACAAATACTCAGTTGACTCCGTTATCATAAAAATAAAATACAAAAAACGTCACGCATCTAACATTTGAGGAAAAAAGCTACAGATGTTATTTTCTGGAAAGTATACAATTGGAGTACCGTAGAAATAAACGGAATAATAACAGTGCGTCAAAGGCAAGTTTAACTTTTGTAAAGTGTTACATTGAAATAATAACATTCTTATTCTTTTCGTTGGTTTGTGGTTAGAGGCCAATCTTGTGTCGGAGTTGTACAAGCCGCCCAAAGACCTTCGTCGTTTCAATATACGGTCACCCATACATAGACTGACCGCGCTGCTTAACCTCGCCATTCGTTTACCGATCAATGAGTGCAACTGACTATGAGCGCCTCAGTACTTATATTATAATATGATAATACACACTAGAACAGTTTTCTGTCTGGAGTCCGCGCGTGTCAATTGCCGGCAGCCGTGTAGACACAATCGATTTTTAATTGTCTCGTTTTGCGACACTCAATGAGTTAAGAATATAGCACTACAAAGCAAAATCTTTGCATTTAGGATTGAAGTTTTGTCTGTTTTTGTGCTAAGTGTGAACAGATAAACAGATCAAGTTTTCAGTATTAAAATTTTGGCTTACATTTATTATTAATTTCGTCCGTAAGGGACTCTAAGCCAGATGGATGAGCAGCAACGTCCCTTCTATGGAATAGTAGCTATACTGCGATCACAAACCCGCCTACCAAGCGTGATGAGTCAGTACTCGGAAGAATTCATAATAAATTCTTGTGCGACGCTATGGTGCTTAAAGATTGTGCAAGTTAGGCGGTACTCACTTTTCGATAAACACCAAAAAAATAAAGGCAAAAGACTCAGTAAGTGGACATAATTACAATAAAACAATTTGAAACGGATTCTATCACGTATATTATAGATTTTCGTATTTCCTGACGTTTTGAACACTTTTCAGGGTTCGTGGTCGCAGGATGATCATGAGCATCGCGTCCCCTACGCGAGGCTCATGTAAGATAGACGATCAACGAAGCTCGGAATCTGAAGAAATTGACGGAATAAAGAAGAGCTTGATAAGCAGTGGTGTTATTGATGGGTGTGTCGAGAGTTAGTAGATTATTCTGGTTGGAAGATAAATAAAACGGCGGACGAGAAATACATGTGGTATGTATCAGACGACGTTACAAAAGAAGGCAAAAGTTGCCATGCTTCAAAAACTTTTTAATTTTGGTGTTACAATTAATATTTACCACAAAATCCAAAACTTGTATTACATCCATTTTAGACCTCGCGTCGTGTCGCATGCCGTGTAGTGCCGGCTCAGAATACCACCACCCTATCTCCTCCCGTGGCTGTCGTAAAAGTCGACTAAGGGATTAGCCGGAGGATGGGCAGCAGCGTCCTTCGAGTACATTAACGGCTCAACTGCGATCGCTAACCCGTCTGCCAAGCGTGGCGACTATGGCAAGACCCCCCAATGAGCCCATAGCGCACCCATATCGGTCGTTGTGGTGATCTTTGGAGGAGGCCTGTGTCCAGCAGTGGACTTCATTCGGCCGAAATGGTGGTCGTGTCGCATCCAGATTTTAATTGCGTTTCATAACTTTAATACGTTTCCCTGACTCAAGAATGTTTGGACTTATAACTTTTCTTTAGAGTATTTCAAGGTATTTATGTTCTTGTAAATACAATGTCATAAAGTAAACATGTGACTTTTATTAAGACTTGCTGATAGGTAAATTCGCTGTTAACATGTTTAACGCGTTCTCATATGCCAAAACATTTCATAATCATCATCATTAATTCAACAATTAAACGTCCACCACCCCATCTCCTCCCATGGGTGTCGTAAAAGTCGACTAAAGGATTAGTCGGAGGATGGGCAGCAGCGTCCTTCGAGTACATTAACAACTCAACTGCGATCGCCAACCCGCCTGCCAAGCGTGGCGATTATGGCAAAACCCCCCAATGAGCTCAAAACACATCCATATCGGTGGTTGTGATGATCTTTGGGGGAGGCCTGTGTCCAACAGTGGACTTCATTAGGCCGAAATGATGATTTGGACAAAAGCCTCGCCCAAAGATCGCCATAACGACCGGCCCTACGCTGCTCGCATCCAGCGAATTCCTGCAACCTTCAAAAGCTCGTCAGTTTACGTTATGGGCGTCTACCAATGCTGTGTATTCACGAACGCGGGCTCCACTCGAGGGCTTTTCGGTAAAGTTTGTTTACTAAATAATATTTATACTTTCTTTTTCTTAATACATCACTCTAGCTGCTAGCCCTAGCTTTTCCATTCTGAATCTCCAAGTTATTTAAGTACCTACTTTTCTTAATACACAAGAGAGTCCTTTGTTAGCGTATCTAACGTATCTAGTACTTACTTTAGTATGTGACCTGAACTTTAAAAGAGTAAGTTTGAGCTGGTCATTGTTATAAATATGTTATAACACTATATAACTAACAATTTGCCGCAGTTTCGCCTGCATAGAATAAGTTATAAATTTTCAGGATGGAAAAGTAGGTGTGTTTATTTCCAGATAAATTGTTTTTTTTAGTTTAGGCGCGAAGATGTAATAATGCGAAGATACTCACTTTGGCATTTATATAATATTAATCAGAAAGAACCAAGTCAATTTTGATGTAACATCTAATGCGGCGGGTCAGACCGACTGTTGGTTCGTTGCCACGCCATGTGTCACCACTCTATATGATAGTACCAGCTGTTGTCCGCGTTTTCACCCGCGCGTTTATTTTTATCAATATAAATACAAATATAACCTATATCACTCAGGGATAGTTTTATTTATGTAAACTTTATGCAGCAACAGTACATAGGCGGACTTAATACCTTAAGCATTATCTACCAGTCAACCATAGGGTATATAGAGATAACATGGCAAGTGCACTATGTTTAAAACAATCATAAAATGTAACAAACGTTACATTAAACAAAACTAAATTTATGAATAATAATATACATACATACATATCTATTAGAAATAAATAAATAAATACATACATAATTATGTTATAAGTCTTTGAAAAGTTGTTAAGATAATTCTGCTAACATAGTGTACCTTTTCTTTCAAATGGTTAAAATGATTGTACTGTTACTTTATTATGGTGTGCAATAAAGAGGATTTATTATTTATTATTATAGTGTAGCTTTCTATCAGTGAAATAAATTTTAGAATCGTTTCAGTGGTTCAAGAGATATCCCCAGACAAAAAAAACCTCTATAAAATTTTAGTACCGATAGATGAGCAAATCGAATGATACAGCAAAACTGCTCAACGTGAGATACAGAGTTCAATTCACTGGTGGGGCAGCCATAAGTCGGGTTTCTGTGGGAAAAGTATTGGTAACAGCCCGGAATTTGGAAGTGTCCATTAGATTAGTATGCTCCCTATTACATGAGACCGATTACCGCATCAGTAAAAACATGTGGGGTTCCCAATACTAAGATAGTTCAATGGGACTCGATGTATATAAGTATTAACAAATTGTGAAATTATGATGATGTTTATATTTCTTAGTATAAGTATCTACCAGTTTTTTTTTTTTTTTTTTAATAAAACGTTGCCCCACACTAGGATTTCTCCTGTGTCGTGGGAGCGTTTACAGACACAAATCCCACACACAATACACCCAGACCCGGAACAACTACCTGCAGATCGTACAAATATTTGTTCCGTGCGGGAATCGAACCCACGACCCGGTGCGCAGCAGCCGACTGTATCAGCCACTGCACCAACCGTGCCGTCAAATATTTCTATGATCGCAACTAGAATTTTCCAATATATTTGCACCTCAATTATCACGAATAATTTTCTTTCCATAACAATAATATATATTAAGTACTTGTTTAGTTACAAGACAACGACTCGATTTGTCAGTAACATAAATAAAAAATTGAACCATTTTAAGTTTTTATATTACTATATATTTTTTCCCACGTATCCTTCTTTAGTCGTATTCCTCATTACTAAGGTACGTGACCCACCATTTTTTGTCATTATTGGGTGAAACTCATGCATAACTTGTTGACACCACGCTGAGCGATATGGCGTCAGCCTAATTGCCTTATCGAAGGATAGCCGAAGAGAGCCCGTAATATTCTCCGTACATCGAGTGGGTCTTCGTCCACAAGGACTGTACGCTCTACCCTCTTCAAGATACAAGTACTATCGGGTGATGTTTGTGCAATAATCTCAAAACATACATTTATGAATCGTACTTCCGTTAATATTTAACTTCATCAACATCATCATCATTCTGGTCACAAATCCACTGCTGGGCACAGGCCTCCCCGAAAGATACCACATCGACCGATATGGATATGTTGTGGGTTTATAGGGGGGTTTTGCCATAATCGCCACGCTTGGCAGACGGGTTGGCGATCGCAGTTGAGTTGTTAATGTACTCGAAGGGCGCTGCTGTCTATCCCCCGGCTAATCCCTTAGTCGCCTTTTACGACACCCATGGGAGGAGATTCTAAGCCGGCACCACACGGCATATGTTGAACTTCCACTTTTCTAATTATGAACATGTTTTTTATACAACCTGTGCCTAGACATTCAAGTCATTCGATTGGTGGTAAGCGTAACACTGGCCCATAACAATTGTAATACTACCTCCAATTATAATAAGATATAATTATATAACATGTAATTATTACCGTTTGAATATTGAAAATAACAGCTTCTTTAAAACCCGTCGTATATACAGAATCAAAAACACTGTCTAACCCTACTCTTAAGCTCGTGGAAAAACAACGTTCAATGATTCTGCAGTCTTTAGATGATACCTCAGTTTACCGGCAATTAGTTCTCCGTGGCACCGCACTATGCTCGTTACCTAGACAATTTAGTTATATAGTCTCTTATGTCCAGTAATTTCACTAGCAACAATTCCCTTCGAAGGGGAACCCAGTAAGTTTAAACTCTACTTACTGCCAGGCAGCAGAATAACGAGCACTGCCGTGGTACCTTCCTAGCTGGACTCTTGCAATAAGACACCTTTTTTATTGATCCCCGGTACAACTTCTTCCACCCCGAGAAAGGGCGAAGGGGCATGTCGGACTCCTGAAACCGAAACCGGCTCAAACCACTGGAGCGGTAATCTGCAGCACCTAAGGGAAGTTCCAGGTCCTCGTATGATCACACTAGAGCCGGCCACTGGAGCCACGCCTATAGGCACATTTCGGAGAGTAATTGTAAAGCGGTCACTCCAATAGAGGGAATCTAAAGGATCAGCCCGAAGCTCGCTGTGCGCTGCATATGCTGCGTGCACGGCGGCGCGTGACCCCATGCGTGTCACCGTCTTTTACCAGACCACCGTACATACATATATATAATACTTTTAACCGATTTCCCTGGTTTCATAACGATGGTTTGCAAGAGACTGGACTTTATTTGAAAGGTTGACAGAAGCCTTTGAATGTGTAGTCGAGTGATTTTTATACATTTAATAAAAACGACGCGTGCCCCACCCAGAAAAAATATAAGTATACGCAATCCCTGCCAGTCATCAGCTTGTAGGTAAAGGATAACAATCCAAGTAGGCATAGCAGGTACTCGTTTATCATACGACGCTCCAACCCCATCCACGTAAATGGAATGAAAAAGTGAGTGAACCATGTAATATATTTGTTTACAGAAATTCTTTTATCAATCCGAGCGTATTGATACGTATACCCTGGTACAATTTGATTGATAGCCAATTGAAACACAATATTCCCATTTCAAGTACCATATGCTACCTACCTTATATTCGTACCTACATACATAAAAATAAATTTAGCTTTTATTGTTTCTTACCGAGGTTGCCAGTAAGGAATAAAAACCTGTCATTTGATTTATATAATATAAATCATGTTTGGCGCAGTGGCTAATCGATTGGCTTCCTACGCTGCGTGTTGCAGATTCGATCTCCGATCACCGATCCGATGAATTGTATAACCTACAGACAATTGTTCCAGATCTGGTTGTATGTGCATGTGGAATTCATGTCTGTAAATTGTAACCACACAGCGATAACTTGTATAAGTTTAAAGTAACAGTAGATTGATTAACAAAAAAAGATCTTATTGTAAAATGAGTGGGGTGCTTGATGTCAATTATAAAATATTTGTAAAAGTAGCGTCATCGTGAAAATATCTGATAAAGCACCCCACACTTTTTGACAATTTTTTTTTTTGTCATTATTGATACATTGATTGAGACTATTGACACTTTAAACTTATAGAAAATTATTTTCTACTTTTTATTTCGGTTATCTACAAAAGCGTGATTTCATTTTGTTATTTTAAACTATTTAATATTTTTTTGTGCGGCTAACTACAAAAACGTGTTTATTTGTTTTATGCATGGCTGATTGTCCATGTTGCAATTTTTTTTATTGATTCCCATTGGAAATTCTTCATGAACTTCCTTCACCCCGGGGAAGGGCGAAGGGGTATGCTGGACTCCTACCGGCTAAAACCACTGGAGCAGTCATCTTCGGCACCCATGACCTCGTATGATCACACTAGAGCCGCCCACTGGTGCCACGCCTATAGGCACATCTCGGAGAGTGTCCATGTTGCCTGTCCGTTGTCTCAATTACTCCGGGTGGTAATTATTTACCCAACCATCTTCCTTTCGACGTTTAAGTAAACAAATTCTCCCTCCATTACGGATAAAATCATCTGAAGAACGAGACACTCATCATATCAGCCACAGGACGTCCACTGCTGAACAAAGGCCTCCCCTTAGATTTCCACAACGAGCGGTCACATGCCGCTCTCATCCAACGACTCCCAGCGACCTTCACCAGGTCGTCTGTCCACCTCGTTGGAGGTCGTCCCACGCTGCGTTTTCCGGTGCGCGGTCTCCATTCGAAAACCTTTGTGCCCCAACGGCCATCAGTTCTACGAGCAATGTGCCCTGCCCATTGCCACTTCAGCTTACTAATCCTTTCAGCTATGTCGACAACTTTAGTTCTTCTATAGATCTCCGCATTTCTGATTCGATCTCGTAGAGAAATACCAAGCATAGCTCTCTCCATAGCTCGCTGAGTGACCTTGAGCTTTCTTATGAGGCCCATTGTGGGTGACCACGTCTCTGTTCCATATGTCATCACTGGTAACACACACTGGTCAAAGACTTGCGTCTTGAGGCATTGTGGTATTGTTGACGAAAAGATGTTGCGAAGTTTCCCAAACGCTGCCCAGCCGAGTCGGATTCGACGATTGACCTCTTTCTCGAAAATTCAATCGACATCTTATGGAGGTATTATTCTTTGTGCAAGTTTGAGTATGTCGATGAATTTATAATTATTTCCGGGTATCAGAGATAAAAATATCGCTAATCCTGAGGATCCTGGCAAGGATAGTGCGTATATTAACTAGTACTATTTAAATCTAAATACGTTTTTTTTTATTGATATCCAGTGGAAATTCTACATGAAACTTCCTTAGCCCCGGGGAAAGGCGAAGGGGTATGCCGGACTCCTTTTTTTTTTTTTTTTTTTTTATTGGTGCCCAGTGGAAATTCATCATGTACTTCCTTCGCCCCGGGGAAGGACGAAGGGGTATGCCGGACTCCTACCGGCTAAAACCACTGGAGTGGTCATCTTCGGCACCTAAGGGAGGCTCCAGGTCCTCGTATGATCACACTAGAGCCAATGCCGGACTCCTACCGGCTAAAACCACTGGAGCGGTCATCTTCGGCACCGAAGGGGGGCTCCGGGTCCTCGTAAGATCACACTAGAGCCGCCCATTGGTGCCACGCCTTTTAGCACATCACGGAGGGGATGACTGTAAAGCGGTCACCCCCTCTACCGGAGGGAAGGCGACTGTAAAAAGGTCGTCGTCTCAGGCACTTCTTGGGGAGGATTGTAAAGGATCCCCCCAAGCCTCGCTTTGCGCTGCACGTGACCACGTGCGCACCGCCGTCTTCCCGGAGTCTGCGCGCCCGCGACACTCGAGGCCCCCCTCCATATAGTGACTGCAGGGGGCAAATCTAAATACCTACTTCAACAAAATAAAAAAAATTGGTTACTGTATATGTCGCTCGTAATAATCTACCTTAATCAGCAAGTTAGCGCTTTCTGACGCTTTGGCATTCATACATAGATTATTTGCAAAAAAAATCCATAAATCAAGCGCTGAAAGCTCGAATTGTTGTTTTGTCCAAATAAAATATGGCGCCGGGAGATATAATAAAAATAGTTATATTGAAAATAACTGAACTAAAAATAATGTTAAATTTTATAAGTTTGTGCATTTATGGTGCAATATTTGTACGTGCATGGATGGGCGTTGCACGAATATATAGTGCACGTATAGACCCTGCGCGTAGATATAGAAAGAACGGAACAAACGCAACAAACACGGTTGTATATCTGGGTTAGGTTATTTGTATTCAAAGCAAAGCTGGGATAAATTAAACTATAATAACTTCACTATTCAAAATTTGAAGATTATACGTCGTTTACGGTCGTCTTTTCAGATAGATATGTATAATGTCAAACTGAGATCACAAATCACAACCTTCTTGCCAAGCGCGGTAATTATGGCAATAATCCCCCAGGACTAATGGCCTAGTTCAATAGAAGAAGCCATTATATTTAGTGGTGGACGGTTCCCGCTAAAATAGTTATAGATATGAATGGAACAGATTATAATGATCGCTTCCTTTGGTACGAAAGGTACCGAATGGTTTTACGTGATCTATCTTTAGTCACACCAAGTTCACTAAATGACAACTGCCTGTAAAATTATCCACGAATATACTGATGCATTAGATTTGCACGAGAAGCTGAGTCAATTATTTGTAAGTACCTTATAACTACCATCGCTCCCGGAAGCATAAATTATTTAATGTACATTTTGTCGTACTGTATCCACCTCCCCCATACCACGCATGTTGACCATGCTCAATGCGCTCGTAGCCCAGGTTTGGACTTGTTAGCTGATGAATGGAAGATGTTAATATTGGAATAATTGCGGTTTTGTGAGCGGACAGAATTAATTATTAGTTTCATTCAGTGTTAATGGCTAATCGCTGTACTAAATAAGTAAATTAAATAAGTTAACATAACCTATATGAAAGTAACAAAAAAAAACACATATTCCTAAACGTTAATATCGGTCATAAAGAAGGGATTATGATAATTGCTTCGTATCGCATAAGCCTTTCCATCGAATGCCGTTTGCATGAGTATTTTGAAAGGATTTAGAAAAATGTGGTGAGCGAAGTATTATGGTAATGCTTCTACAGGTTTTCTCCATTTAAAAATATAAGAAAACTCGATCAACTGCGAGAGGAAGTTGTGCTCCAAGGGATATTCAACAATAGTGAATCAATATAGGTATGTTAAGTTTTTTTTTTCTCTAAAACGGAATGGAAATATTATTCATCGTCATCATATCAGCCATGTATACGTCCACTGCTGAACAAAGGCCTCCCCCATAGATTTCCACAATTGTGTCGTAATTTTGGGGAATATTTTACAATACGCACCACGCTTGGCGGGCGGGTTAGTGAGCGCAGCAGTATGGTTACTGATCCACATAAGGCTCAGGCACATGCTGCTACCCATCCCTCTGGTTTAGAGTCCCTTAGTCACCTTTCACAACATCAATGGGTGTAGAGGGGAGGTTTCTTCTTTTCCGAGAACCACACGAAAGCGACAAACAAAAAACCTGCATACCGAGTCGCCGTCACTCTAAAAAGAGGATATTTGACTACACTCAATTAGCAAGAGACGAGGAGGACGATGACCGTTGAGTTGATAGACCTTTTTTAAGTTCTTTTAACGGTTTACGAACATAAATCTCCTAAACACCAACACCCAGACCCGGAACTAGTGCCTATAAGACCTGTAGCGCAGAAAGTGACTCGCTTACCCACTCCACCAAATGCGCCTTCGTTTTTGGGTATTCCGCTAGAAAATTCGCTGTAGCTGGTGTACTCTTTCAGAGGAATACCAGGATCTACAGTGAAACTTAGATCGCGGTACGTTTGACGGTAAGGTAACATTGACACCGCTGGTCTCGCGACCCCTACGCGCCCGCTCGTGCTGTCGTAAGCTCTCGGGAAAACCAGAGTCACCATTATCTAAGCGCCCGCGACCCCAAAGCTAGTAAAGTAGGGGTTGCGGCTTATAGCCCGTTTGGGCGCCAGAATGTTCCATACAATTAAAGGTCTTAAAAAGGCCTGCAGGAAAGTCCGCGATATGAAATGAAATTTATTATTTGCAAGAATTGAATTACATCGTCATCATTTGTATGTACATATGGTCGAGTTATAATAAGATCTTGAACAATTCGCTAAACGTAGCATGAAAAATTAATTAAATTATACATTATAAAATCATTTGAAGGCAAAATAATCATAGAAATTCATGTCATATATTATACTAATTATTGTTCATCATTATTGTTGTACAAAGAGAATGTCTAAATGAAATAAAATTAAGAATATTAGGAAAATGTCAATTGGAAATTTTGGATTTAAGAAACTCATTTACAGAATAAAAGGATTTATCAACAATATTTACCTTTGGATAATGCGGATTTAGAACGATTAATTGAGAGTTCTTTATATATATTACAGGTAACTTATTAATTATCCTAATGATCATTGGATAGTAACTTCCTATATAAGTTTCAGTGGCTGATACAGTCGGCTGCTGCGCTCCGGTTGCGGGTTCGATTCCCGCACGGAACAAATATTCGTATGATCTGCAGGTTTTTGTTTCGGGTCTGGATGTATTGTGTGTGGAATTTGTGTCTGTAAACGCACCCACGACACAGGAGAAATCCTAGTGCGGGGCAAAGTTTTTTTTTTTAAAGTGTGTTTTCACTTTGGGTAGGGTCAGTTTTTTGCATAAAGGGTATTAAATTTAATAGTGTACCCCAGACGTTGAAATAAATAGGGGTACATTTTAACAATATTACAACATTCAAATATGTACATACAGGGGACAGTTAAGATTTCCAACTGTTTAAAAAGAGGCTTACTGGAAGTCAATTGTGGCACATCGCAAATACCGCGGATACACTTCTTTTGGGCGATGAATACATTATCAGTAAAGAATTACGAAAAGTTACGAAATTATCACGGTAACCAAGGTCACCCGTGCGCGCTTAGCCTATTACTAAACTGAAAAACTATATGGTTCACTGAATCACGGCTGCGACTAGCAATTACCTAAAGAGACAAATTACACATTTCACTTACAGTGTCAGTCGCCAACGCCAAGAGAAAATTAACGAAGTCATTACTTTAAAATAAGTGCTCGAAAAGATATATTTCAATAAGTGAGTAAATCCATTTAACTTGTGAACGGAAAAGCAATCTTTGTTTTTATCCTCGTTACCTTCTTTCAAGATGTGTGTTTTTACAAAAATCTTGATAATACAATCATTTCCTACGATACGAGAGAACAAAATGTCCTCTCACGGAAGATTCGCGCGTTTGCCTACACTGTGTGCAGATACGTTTTTATTATGTAGTTGTGTCATCATCATCATCATCATCATATCAGCCACAGGATGTCCACTGCTGAAAAAAGGCCTGCCCCTTAGATTTCCACAACGAGCGGTCATATGCCGCTCTCATCCAACGACTCCCAGCCACCTTAACCAGGTCGTCTGTCCACCTCGTTGGAGGTAGTCCCACGCTGCGTTTTCCGGTGCGCGGTCTCCATTCGAGAACGTTTTCTGCAGATCATATAAATATTTGTTCCATGCGGGAATCGAACCCACAACCCAGAACGCAGCAGCCGACTGTATCAGCCACTGCACCAACCATGCCATTTCACGGTTAAAAGACTGACGCTGTTGTTACTGTTCATTGTTTTAAGATTCAGTATATATATTACACCTATATCTGTGACGTCTTCACGTCGTTTGATTTATTTATTTTCAATACATAGCTGAAAGGAATAGTAAACTGAAGTGGCAATGGGCGGGGCACATTGCTCGTAGAACTGATGGCCGTTGGTGCCAAAAGATTCTCGAATGGAGACCGCGCACCGGAAACGGAAGCGTGGGACGACCTCCAACGCGGTAGACAGACGACCTGGTGAAGGTCGCTGGGAGTCGTTGAATGAGAGCGGCATGTGACCGTTCGTTGTGGAAATCTAAGGGAAATCTAAGGCATCATCTATGAAACACTTTTAAACGGATTCTACCGCGTATATTTTTGATTTTTGATTTTCCTGACTTTTCGAATACTTTGCAGCATTCGAGGATTTGGGAGGCCTTTGTTTAGCAGTGGACGTCGTGTGGCTGATATGATGATGATGACAGTATATTATTCATTATAACTATTATTTTATTGTGCTGGTACTGGCAGGTCACTAATTATAATAATAAGTAAACCCATTCTCTTGTCGAGAATACACTAAATAAATCCTCCTTAAACTAGAGAAACTATAACTCAACAAGTACCGTCTGAACTCCCAAACTATTCGGTGTTCGAATCCCACCGTTAAATATATTATGGGTAAACCGCCTTTTAGTATACGGTTCGGTGTTGGATGTTGGAAGTTTTTAAAGGAAGGAAAAAATAGCATATTACTGTAGCATTTTGCTCTTTGAGCAGAAAGAGCTCGGCTGAGAGTACTGTATTCCATCACCAAGTCCAGAATACTTTTCCTGATCTGGAGATTGGGTTTGGACCTAATTAGGTAATTGGTTAAGCAATATGTCTGTTGAATATTATTACTTTTGTTATTGGTTTTATTCACTAGGATTTCTCCTGTCTCATGGAAACATGCATACAGGAACAATCAGGAAAAAAAATTCTATAGGAACAACATTTTTTCATCTCAAATTTGTAGTATTTTTCCAATTTTCCGGACGGTGTGAATTGGATTTTATGTAACGAAAATGTGTAACGAAAGAGAGATTGAAATGATAAATGCATCTCTCTCTCTCTCGTCATCTCGTCATCGTCATCTAAAATAATAACACAAAAAATCAATGTCCTAAAGGATTACGTATCTTGCAAACGGTTTGCGAGGAATGTAAATTTTGCTGACGCTGCTGTCGATTGCGTATTACGCGTCAAAACAACCTCTGCAGCGTAGTCTTTGTGACCAGACATCCTTTTCTCTGTCTGATGCAGGAGGAGTGGAATCCCAATATATAAATAGAATAAAATAAGACAACTAAAATGCGTTGTACTTGTTTAATAAAAAAAAACTAAGTGGAATGTACATTCCAGGCCCAACCGTAGACACAATCATACGTAGGACTTATGCGAATTAAGCTTTAATTCAGAGAAAAAATGCAATTTTTAAACCAAGTTAAAAGTTCGCTAATATTTTATAACAAGTTTTCAATTTAAATGATATTTAGATTGATAAACCATGAAATAAAATATATATTATTACTTGAAATCAGTTCTTGTTCTTGTTACTAGCAAATCATATATAAAGTTAATTCTTTATATTAATAATTAACTATATCTTATGATGCATCATACCGAAATAACATATTATTCGTCACTGTAATATCGATTATCCGGTTTAGATTGTCAAACTTTAGTTTTCTTTAGTATGTATATTAACAACATATACGAGTATACAGGGCGTCCCACGGCGATGCCACACGGAGGGAAAGTACCTTAAATATTAAAGATAGGATATTTTACTGAAAGAAGACATCGTTTAATTTTTAATAATAAGTAGAACTGCATTCACAGAATTTTTAAAAATCGCCTACCTCAACCGGGAATCGAACCCGCCAAATGTGATAGTAAAATTACATGTATTTTATAATAGCGTTTGAAAGGGCTACTCATAAGCATTACGATTACGTGCCCCTTCCGCCTGCAAACGTGATGCTTCTGCTTTGTATGTATGCACACAACTTTAGGTTGCGCACTCAAAATTGATAGCCGAAGTTAACTCCACCTGCCGTCTCTTTACCTCGATGAGCCAAGACTAGAGATGTGTAATTCAGGCGTGATTTATAAAAAAGATGTACATCTTTTAAAAAGAGTGAATACATCAGTAAATCACTACTTTTCGAAATACACTTTTAAACCACCTAACATAAGATTTGATTTTTATCATTTGAATCATGTATAGATGTAAAGTGAGATAACTATAGCTGGGTATTACGATAGAGAGGGATAGGTAAGTTTGCGCATGCGTACGTCGTTGGACATAGTGGAATGCAGAAAAAACTATTTATTCTCTCCTCTCATAATTAAAGTGCAATGATGAAATTCGTTGTTTGTTTACGTAGTTATTTTATATTTTCAAACGAAAAGCGACAGTTTCGGTTTGTTTTAGATTTTATTGTGTTGATGCGTTTGAAAACCGGTTGTATCGGTGTGAAGAAATATTAGAATGCCAAGCGGTATTCTTCCCGGAGGAAATCATAATTTTCAGGGATAACATTACCCAATACGATACCAATATATTGGTCTCCATAGTGTAAGCAACTTGTGTGCAAAATTTCATCCAAATCAGTTTAGCCATTTTAACGTGAAAGCGTTTGTTTGTATAACAAACAGGCAATGTTTCACTTTATAAGTAAGGGTATCGATCGGGATAACCATTGTTTACATCTTGTATTCGAATCAAATCTAATTCACTAAAGAACGCGATAACATCTTTGCTTTTAAATTACTTAGTGTATAGAGATTATAGATTTACGAGTGATTTAAAGATTTATAAGAGTGATTTAAATCTTCTGATCGAAAAGATTTATAAATCACTTATCATTTAAAAGATTTACTTTGCGCATGTCTAGCCAAGACTGGTCTGCCCTCGCGAATGCTTGATCTATACATATTTCATAGCCAATCAGCGGGCCGGTTGATAGCGATAACTGCCGTGTACTTTTTACCGCCATCACCTCCCGTGAATTTCGTAAAATACGACTTAACGATTACTTAGGAATATGAAATTCAGAGGATTACAGCAGCATATAACAATCTGTGTATTCATATTATGTATATATAGAATAGAATAGAATAGAATATACTTTATTGTACACCATTTGGATCTTAAATATAAAACTTAAAATATTAATACAATGTACAATGGGCTAGGATATGGGAATTAATGGAATATAATGGGATAAGACCTTATCGCAAAAAGCGATCTTTTCTAGACAACCTTAGGATGGACAAGAAAGTCACGAAAAATAATATTGGGGTAGTCCGTGGTGTACGGATAAGTAGATGATAGTACTAATTATTTAAAACAAATCTCATAATAATATAATAGATACATATATAAATACATACATTTTATATATATCATTTATCTTATCAGTGGGACAGAATATTTTTATTAAGGTCTCAAAGTGGAGGGAGATTTGAATTTGGAATGTTCGTATTTTTCTTCTAAATACCTAGATGTATTTTAGAAATAACCTCTGAGTATCGCATACGTAATAACCCTTTTTATCCGACTACTACATATCCTTTGTATATACACACACCTCAACCCTGCCTAGGAATATTTTACGTGTATCAGCATAACTTATAAAATACTGGTCATATAAAAAAAGATTTTAACCTTAAATTATATCTGGCATAATTATTTATTTTCTGTATTCTAAATTTAAAATTAAAATAAACAAATGTCGTAGGCGTAAACGTGACTACCTAATTTTATTCTGTGTGTGTCTTTAAAATGGAATTATTTTTTACAAGTTTCATCATCATCATTTCAGCCGAAAAACGTCCACTGCTGGACAGAAGCCTCCCCCAGAGATTGCCACAACGACCGGCATGGGTTTGTGTTCTGGGCTCATTGGGGGGTTTTGCCATAATCGCCACGCTTGGCAGGCGGGTTGGCGATCGCAGTTGAGTTATAAATGTATTCAAAGGACGCTGCTGCCCATCCTCCGGTTAATCCCATAGTCGCCTTTTACGACACCCACGGGATGAGATGGGGTGGTGGTATTCTTATTCTTATTCTTTACAAGTTTACTAAACTTAATTAATAATGGTAGCTTAGATTACGAGTATACATAATTAAATTTAATATAAGTACTGGAGGTTTTTGTGTGGGAGCACGTAACCACGTGCGCGCCATGTCTTCCCGGGGCTAGTTCGGTATCAGCACATAGATTCCCTAATCAGGGAGCTTGTTACCCCAGCGCCGTGTTCTTCTCCGTGCGGGATCAGCCCTCTCCCGATCCCGATCTGCAGTCTTGATCTCACAGAAGGAGAACTGCCAGTGTAGGCGACATTACTGCCGACATAGACCGATCTTGAATGATCCGATCGACCAGTATCTGCTTATCGGCAGCCCACGCAGGGCACTCCTCGAGCGTGTGCTGTGCGGTATCCCGATCTCTATCCTGTGCAGGTAATTACCGAAACAGTAGTGACAGGAAGTGAGCTTTTCATGCATCTTCGGTCTTTCGTACCTGGGACAATGCGATATTGATAACCTCATCTTTAGTACGCATCATCATTGCAGATGCATTATAAACGATTCGAGATGCTTTTACAGGTTACCTACTTATTGATTTTAATTTTATAACAAAGATGTTTCATTTTCTGCCATAAGAAGTACAGCAATCGAAAAAAGTATAAAGTACCACGAACTGAGAAAAATATTCTTTCGTTGATCTAAGCCTGCCTATGTAAGGCACAAAAAGTAATAGTTTTTCAATTATTTTCATATTCTATTCAACATGGCGTCTTCTAGTTTACATAATTGCTTGCGTTCTGAAATCATGTCTTATTAAAACATAATATCACGTAGACGTTAACTATATAAATAAGAAAGGTACTGTACTACTAATAGCTCAATTAGACATCTTTTTCGACTAAGCAAGTACAATGATTTCATAGTTAAAAAAAAGTCTATTGTATTGGGGGTTTGTGAAGAGGAAAAGTCAGAAGAGAACGTTTATAAGCAGATATGAAGGTACAATAAAAAAAAGTGAATATCTTTATTATTCCATATTTAAATATGGTCTTTGTAAATTCAATATTATCTGAAAAAGTCATGTACTATGTAGTTACTTTCAATTATTTAATGAATTAGTATAAGTTTCGAATTAAACCGATGTTATCAATAAAATCTTCCATCAGTTACGTAGTGATTTCATCTATAGTTAAATACTTCATTGGTATACTAGAGTAACTCCAGTGAGTAACAATATGATTTTTTTATAAACTATATACGAATAGAAGGCGAAGGCTATCAAAAGTGACTAATGGTTGGTTGTTGATATTTAAAAGGTGTGGCAGCAGCATCCTCCCTTATGCCAAAACAACGCACTGCGATCATCAATCCACCTGCCAACCATGGTGATTGCGGCAATATCCCCAAGGACTGCTCATTTTAGCGGTCATTGGAAGGCTTATTAGGCTCAGGTCCGCGTGGTGTCCAGATTAAGAATATAGCACCACTCCATCTCCTTCCGTGGATATCATCAAAGGTGACTAAGGGATCTTCTGAGGGACAGCAGCTGCACTGTGCTCACCAACCCACCTGCCAAACGTGGCGAGCACTGGCAAATTCCCCCCAAAATGATATAACAAGGCATGCAACCTTTCGTTTATGGAGGCTTTGTTCAACAGTAGACGACTTTTGGCTGATATGATGATGGAAGACCCATGTTCAGCAGTGGACGTTTAAGAGCTGATGAGATAAGATAGTAAAGTGCATACTAATTCGCTGGACTTAGGTCACACTCTTACTTTAAAAGCTACTCTAAAAAGAACGTGGGTCGGCACGGTAGCGAGGCGGCAACAGCGGGAGCACGCCACCCGCTTTCAGCGTGACGTCACAATTCGCGTAGCTGCCGCGTCGCGTTGGGCCGCACCGCTTCTAACCCGCGCCTAGTGTAGCGTAGTCTTAATACTAGAGATGGAGTGGTTGGGAGGAGATTATAATTACCGATGAAGGGTTTTGTGTGAATTAATTTACTTTATTTTATGTTAAAAACTTATTTCACTAATTATCTGTTCACATACAAAAATAATTAATTCAAATACGAAAAGC
The DNA here is from genome assembly GCA_947459985.1 of Diloba caeruleocephala. Classification (NCBI taxonomy): domain Eukaryota; kingdom Metazoa; phylum Arthropoda; class Insecta; order Lepidoptera; family Noctuidae; genus Diloba; species Diloba caeruleocephala. The sequence continues at coordinate 7,291,889 of OX381607.1, forward strand.
GTTAAAAAAGCAATGATTGCCTAATGGTTGAACGCTTGTCTTCCATACAGGAGGGTCTGAGTTTCATCTCGGCCCACACCTCTGACTTTTCGGTTAGAAGTGCGGATCACTATTTCATTATTACTTGCGTTAATGGCGTAAATGCGTAAATACATCTTGGAACGTGGCAACTAAAGTCATGACGATTCATAAGTGCTATTAATGGTTTAAATGAATAAAAATCTTTTTATCTATTTTTATCTTAATGGCGAAGGCAAACATCGTGAGGAAACCTGCAAACCTGAGTGGGCTCGAAAATGTTCTCAATGGTGTCAGTCCGCTAACCCGCACTAGGGCACCGCGGTGGACTAAGACCTTTCTCATCGTAGAAAAGGCCCGTGCCAAGCGTGGAACATTAAAGTCGTGATCTTTATATATGTTATGTATGTAGAAAAAGTGGAATTGGTAGAAAAAGTTAAAATAGGTGCTCAATTTCCAATATCATTTTGTTCCAAATCGAAAAACCTTTTATTGTCTGTGTAATGTACAACAAACAAAACTTAGTGAAAGAACATCGAAAAAGTTTTGTAACATCAATTTACGCCTCTAGAATTCTAATTCCATTGGGAGAGAAACGTTTTAAAAGTTAGCATTTTGTCAAATCATTACCATCACTGTTTATACACCTATATGTTTATAGAGAGATATATATATTAAAATGTGTCTATCGATATTAGTAATAATTTAAACACAAATAGGTAACTATCAGCCCTTGATTATAAACTTTATTAAGAACTAGCTGGGAGGGCGTCTCACCCGCCGTTTAATTTAAAAGAAATTGGATTATTTATAAATAAATTGCAGTACTTCGGCGTAGACACTTGACATTGTGTATGTATGTATATTGGATTTCATGGCTTTTTTTTATTTTTCGAGGAACCCTAGTAATTTTTCTGAAATAAAAGTAGCCTAAGTTATTCCTTATAACATCAGCTATCTCCTAGCGTATAGTCCCGTAGAAATCGGTCCAGCCGTTTCGGAGATAAGCGAGAACAAACAGACAGACAGACAAAAACAATTAAAATTGTGTTTTTGTCGTAGGTACCGTATATACTTTCATATGTATTTAGTAAAAAGCTGTTATTTTGACAACAACATTTTGTTACAAACAGACACTTCAATTTTATTTATTTGTATAGATTACACCATACTACTGTTTTTAACTTTCGGTATCGACATTTTACCCAAATTATTTTACATTATAATATATGCATCATAATAGTATTTAACACATTGAATTATATTTCAAATTATGGTTTCCTCCTTTAAGCAAAATCACGGCTATATAAATCAGTAGAGCAGGTCCGTTGCTATTCAGTTCTATCTCATATCAGCCACAGGTCGTCCACTGCTGAACAAAGGCCTCCTTAGATCTCCACCACGAGCGGTCACACGCCGCTCTCATCCAACGACTCCCAGCGACCTTCACCAGGTCGTCTGACCACCTCGTTGGAGGTCGTCCCACGCTGCGTTTTCCGGTGCGCGGTCTCCATTCGAAAACCTTTTTGCCCCAACGGCCATCAGTTCTACGAGCAATGTGCCCAGCCCATTGCCACTTCAGTTTACTAATCCTTGCAGCTATGTCGATAACTTTAGTTCTTCTACGGATCTCCTCATTTCTGATTCGATCTCGTAGAGAAATACCAAGCATAGCTCTCTCCATAGCTCGCTGAGTGACCTTGAGCTTTCTTATATGGCCCATTGTGAGTGACCACGTCTCTGTTCCATATGTCATCACTGGTAACACACACTGGTTAAAGACTTTCGTCTTGAGGCATTGCGGTATTGTTGACGAAAAGACGTTGCGAAGTTTCCCGAACGCTGCCCAGCCGAGTCGGATTCGACGATTGACCTCTTTCTCGAAGTTGGACCTACCTACTACTCGTCAACAACTTCGAGAACAGAGCTCCCCAACGGATATTGGGATTTAATATATCTATTATAAATTCTATCTACCAATTCTATATTTAAATTTAATGAAGATTCAAATGCGCCATAAACAAGGCGAAATAAATAGAAGGGACTTCAAAATTTTATGTCCGTCATTAGCGCCAACTTGGTTTAAATTTTGTTCTCTTGATCAGGAATCATTCTTCAGATTTTTGCTTTTACAAAATTAGTTCTTTATATTTCATGGATTAAATTTGCAATTAGGTAATGGAAAACAACATATTTCTAGTAAACACTATCTGTTATAAAAACTGCTAGTAAATATATACAAACATACATACCCCCACTTAAATCCAGATTATTTGTAAAAACTTCACAAGAAAATCACTACACTATAAAAACCCACCGATAGAACGTCACAATGGAATTAAATTTGAAAAATAGATACCAGTTAAATATAGAGTAGAGGCGGTATTTTTTTAAATTATCGCGGTAAAGCCAAGCCGTTGATGCCGTACGGCCTGTCGTGAGGGTAGGCGTCCTAACGTTGTTAGCTCGCGTCGCTCACTGTTCCTGGCGCACCGCTCACACCGTATTCACACTCACAATATGCTCTCACTAGGCACTATATGCATAACGAAACTATTGCTTTTGCTTTGCCTAAAGCGTTTAAAACACTTTTCATCACATAACGTCGGCACGTCAAGTTGATATAAGAAGGTACATTTACAAATGAAAATAAAGCATAGTCTAGGTTGCCAAGTTTTGACATGAGTTTCGTGCATCAGGTCATTAAATTGGTAAGCCCAAATTACCTATACGATTCTACAAATAACTTTCTTGTTAATTAGGTATACTGGCCTTACAATAAGAGTAACAACGTCACGGTCAGTAAACGCCGTAGAGGAGTTGAATCAGTGTAGTGATTATTTGTAGGTATTGAATTGGTGTAGTGATTGTTTTGAAGTATTGAATTGGTGTAGTGATTATTTGGAGGTAATGTTATTTCAATAGAAATATGTGTGCTTTTCTAAAATGGCGTCAAATTACTTATTTTACATTTCTGTAATCCTACAGACAATCTATCTTTCTAATTACACTGCGCCCTGTGAGAATTTTAGATTTTATTTTAGCAAATTTCAGTACTTACACGCCTGGAACATGGAGATTATTTTTAAGTGAACGTAACAGCGGAAGCAAAGTGCGTGTGAAACCCGCCCTTCACCCCCTTTTGAACATAGATCTTATAATAATCTGTGTAACCCAATTTTACGCGTTGCTACACGTAAATTAACGATAGAACCCAGGTGTGCCGTGTCGAGTGCGGTTCAGAGCTTTGTGTTACCAACCCGTGGAAAATGTAGTCCTCACCTCCTGTGGGTACTGTGGTGTGTTGTCAGGCTATGTATGCAATCCGTCTGCTTCTCAGCAAAGAATATACCACCCCTTTGCAACCAAGGGTGTCGTAAAAGGCCATTAGGGGTTGATATCAAGAGGATGGGTATCCGCATCTTCCCCTGTGCTAATAAAAACGTAGGTACTGCGATTAGCAATCCGCCTGCCAAGCGTAGTAATGATGACAATATCCCTTAGACCACTCATTGTATTAAGTAGAAAGGTTTATAAAACAAATTCTGATGTTTTATACTAAAATTCTGTTATTGTTTTAAAATAAGGCTTCTGTCAATTATGTTGAGGTGGGCTCCTAGTCGGTCTAGTTGAAAATGAGTTTACTTATGAAGCAGGAGTCGATTCAGATATATTAAAAGGAAGCGAACAATATCAGTATGACTTTTAACTATTTAATGATTGAACAGAAATCATTGAACTATTTAGAATTATAATATTAATTCAAACAATTTAGAAATGCATGGTATAGCCACTCTACACATCCAGCTCGAGTTTTTAGACTTGTCAAACTTTGTTTTTTTATAATAAGGATTGGTATTTTATAATGATAGCCCAGTGGTTGAACGCTTGCTTTCCGTACAGGAGGATCTGAGTTCGACCCCGGCCCGCACCTCTGACTTTCAGATTCATGTGCGGATCAGAATTTAATTATCACTTGAGTTAACGGTGAAGGAAAATATCGTGAAGAAACCTGCACACTTGAGAGGACTCCAGAATGTTTTCAATATAAATATATATATATTTTTTCTTAGAAACGTTGCCCCACACTTGGATTTCTCCTGTGTCGTGGGTGCGTTTACAGACATGAATTCCACATACAATACACCCAGACCCGAAACAACTACCTGTAGATCACACAAATATTTGTTCCGTGCAGGAATCGAACCCGCGATCCAGTGCACAGCAGCCGACTGTATCAGCCATACTGCACCAACCGTGCCGTCGATATAGTGTGTGTAGGCAGCCAACCCGCACTAGGCTAGTGTGGTGGACTAATGCTTAACGTTTCTCATCGTCAGAAGGGCGCATGCCCAGTAGTGGGACAGTAATGGGCTGATTCTGTTATGTTATTTCATAATATGGCCACTAGGACCGTTGGATTAGGAGGGTCTTTATGTGTAAATAGAGTTACTAATCCAGCCAAGAACACATGTATGATATAACCTCGTAGACTGATCAATCTTGAGGCCACGCTAAGCCATCAGTACCGGTTATCATACGAATACATATGACGACAACCGGACTTACCTTGTGACGAAGTCATCCTTCATCTTCATTTCAATCAACCTCTTTCATGACTTCATACCTTTTTATTTCCATCACTGTCCACCTCACGATTCATTCTTTATTCAAATCAAAATTCGAATTTATGTGACGTAGAGTCGCTCTTCATATTTTGACCATCATCATTAGACATTCGATTCTGAACGCTAGTGGTTCAACACACAGCTGTCGCTCTGACCAATAGTCTCCTGCAATATAACAATTACTTATTTTTAACTAGCTTAAATATTGTGTTTATAAGCTATATTTGAAATATATAAACATCACCATGAAGATGAAGTGTTGAAGTTGTGAATATCAATATACCTATATAACATATATTATATGCTACGTTTCATTGAATCACAATAACTGAACTCCGTTACTTGCTGCCGTGGAGAGAGCCTCCTTGTTGAGCTAACCGGGAAGGAACACGGAGGGAGGCACTCCGCGACAACCTTATAATATCAGAATTCCCAGTATTATCCTTTTCGTATCGGGATTAAGAATACAGCATCACTCCATCTACTCCCATGGTAGACGTAAAAGGCGTCTAAGGGATACCAAATCAAAGGGATGGACAACGGCGTTCCTTCTGAAGAACTGTACCCATACTGCACTCACCAACCCGCCTGCTAAGCATGGTGAGACGGTACCGGCAAATTCCGCGCTAAATAAAGTCAGAGTTGTGGAAATCTATGGGGGAGGCCTTTGTTCAGCAGTGAACGTCTTTTTTCCTTCATTTAGTGGAGTATTTGGACGTTAGCAACACTATAAAGTGATTGATGTTTCCCGCCGAAAAGAATTACTGGTCGCCTTATGAATCATAGCCGACATGTTTTACATAATAGCGCCTTGTTTCCACTGCGATCGAAATAAAAGATAAAAATAAACATGTTATCAACGCACCTTTTGGTTTATGAGGTTTTCAGCACATTTATCATAGTTGCCAACAGATAAAACGTTTAGACTTTTTACTATCTAACAAAATATTTATACACAATCTATGCAGGTGAAATAAATCAGAAACGGCGTAACATAAACAAAAACTATTGTTTTAACGTACGAAGTTTAGTGAGCTACTGATTCAATGTTCGTGTTTGTTTAATTAGCAGTTCTCCACAGTAAATAATTACATGAAAATATACATTGTAAAGATTAAAAGATTTCAATGTTGATCCAACAAACTGTTCGAGATGCTTATATCCGAGCAATTTATAAGAGTTTAACTGAGGAAATAGGTCACTTAAGAAAGAAATCACCCCGAATATGAAATCTGAATCTGTAGTGAAAGATCTAGAGACGATTTAAACTTAATTTATTTGAAATTAGAATCTTTTTTATTAAAGGTGGTTTTTTTTTTTTTTTTTGGGACAAGCCCGCCACACGTTCCCAACCACTGCAACTCCTGTAAGCCAGGATCTACAATGGCGACCACCGAAAAGAACACCGATCAATGAAGCTCGGTGTGTCCCAGAGAAATGAATAACTGTCTTGGAACCCGCACCGAAATTAATCAGAAAAGAAAAAGGAGGAGTAGGAAAGAATATACGTTCCACTTCCCTCCGTAGCAAGCAGGAGACAGAGAAAAACGATAGGCCATAGGCACAATAAATGGGAGTTTACAACAGGGTTAAGCCCAGTTGCCAAGCACCACGGGTACAATTTTTTTATTTACGGGTCCTATGTTGTGAGCTATTGTGACTGATTCCAATAGTAGGTATGGCAAAAACACTTGAACGCACGGAAATTCGTCCTAGTCGCAACAAGGTCTCTATAGTAAACAACCCCGGATGTAACTTGCATGCTGTCAAACATAATATTGCGTTCATCTTGCCAAAGAATACACTCCCACAGGATATGATGTGCAGACTGTTCATATTCACAGTCCGGTGTTGAACATTTGCAGAATGGTGAGGTAACAAGCTTGAAGCTAAATAATTTACTCTTAAAGTTACGATGACCGGTGAGAAATTGAGCCACGCAATGATCAACTTCCAACCATGCACTTGCCAGCCGCTCACGAATGGATGGAAAGTACTGGTATAGGTGACGGCCCTTAATAGACGTGTCCCACCTGCATTGCCATTCGGCCAAGAGTTCCTCCCAAACACCAGTCTGTGGTTTAAACAATCTGCAGATCCTAACACGATCACGTTGTAGCAGAAATTCCGCGTCCATGTTTTCTCTAGTTGAGTAGTACATTGCAGCACGTCGCTGTATCTCAAGATCGACTGGCAAAACACCTGCTAGTACAGGCAGAGCTTCAGTACTTACTGTCCTATATGCCTTGCACAAGAATATCAACGCTAAGCGCTGGCTTTGGAGCAGTTTACGTCTTGCCGCGCCGATAGTAGCCCTATCGGCCCACACAGGTGAACCATAGCAAATACAACCTAAGTAGGTAGCGCCGTAAATAGTTTTCAAAGTATAAAATGAAAGACCCCATGTAGCTGTTGATATCCTTGTCAGGGCATAAAAGTTCCTTTTAGCTTTTTCACCTACAGATTTTATGTGTTCAACGAATGAAAAATTTCTCTCCAATACAAGACCAAGGTAGCACACGGACTCCTTTCTTTTTACGGTAACATTATTGAATTTAATGCTCGGTGATGTCTTAAGATTGCCTTTTAAAATTAGTTGAAAGGTTTTTTGTGGTGCAAACATTAAGCGGTTTCGTTCGCCCCAACTAGAGATTAAACGTAAACAAGTATCCGCCAACTTTTCAAGGCTCGCCCTTGTACTTGACTGAATGAGCAGAAGGCCGTCGTCTGCGTAACCCGTCAATGAACAGCCGGACGGTAGTGGAATCGCCAGTAAATCATCGAAACCCATGTTCCATAGATAAGGACTAATAACGGATCCTTGAGGACATCCCATCGTGAGTTCCTTCGACACAGCGTGATGACCAAGTTTAAGTTTTGCAGATCCGTGTGCAAAATATGAGTAAACGAGAGTGTAGATGTTTCTGAAGCAACCGCGGGCTTTCATTTTAAGTAGTAGCATTGGCCACCACGCGTTGTCGAAGGCACCAGATATATCAAGGAAGATGCCTATCACGTACTTATGTTCAGATGAATTTACTACTTTCCTGACAGAGATTGCCGCGTCAATAGTAGATTTTCCTATTGTGAAGCCGAATTGGTTATTATGAAATTTCGGTCCCATTAAAGGTGGTTACTTACTATATAAATACGCCTTAGCCAAAAGCATTAGGCACCCCTTATAAAGCACGTGCAACTTTAAAATCATCATCATCTTGTTCCTGCCCTAGTCCTAAGTCACTTAAGGTCAGCACAATGTTTGGACACCAACTCGACGTGGGTATGCAAAGTGCTTAATGGTACGCACCAAGTTCCAAACTCCCTTAGTCACCTTCTACAACACCCACGGCATAGTATGGGGAGCCCTTATCGGTACTGGGAGCTACACTGTGCAACTCATAAAATATTTAAAAAATATTAATCCTTTAAACAAAACCATAGGCAGCGCTGGCAAAAGCTAATTCAAACATTAAATAAGCTTTTATATAGGTCCAAAAAAACACCTAGGTAAAAAAGAGTTTTTTTTTTATATCTGCAATATTTTATCAGTCTATTTTCACTACTCATATTGTCAAAAGCTTCCGCGTGTGTTTTGTTTGTGACACTTTGGACATTCTTTCATTTAACTTACAAAAAGCCTGAGAAAGTGAACTTATCGAAAAACGAATTAAAATCAAAATGCTACATGAAATAAGGCAAGTCTCAAGTAGAAATGTTTTCGTTGCGCCGTACAATCTGCTGTTAAAAGGTTCATGGAGACTGGCTCTCCTGCCAACAAAATGAGAACGGGCAGAAAACGTTAGGCTACTGGTGTCCCCGGGAAGACAGCGGTACGCATGTGGTCACGTACCGCTGTGTGCGCAGCATAGCGCATAGTGAGGCTTCGGGGGAAACTTTTACAATCCCCTCGAAAGATGCCTGGGGGAGGTGGCCTCTTTACTTAGAATGTTTGATGCGCACGCACACATGCACACAGATCGTTAATATCCACTGCTGCACATGAGCCTCCCAATGATCAATATAACAGATAATAGGGAAGATTTTAATAAATAGATAAAATCTTCGTTCCTCACGTAATCGTATCTTGAAATGTCCCTCTCACCGTTCGGACTTTATACACTCTTCTTTCTTTGTCCAATCTATTCTTCTTTGGAATTCGCTACCTCTTGAAATCAGGATGGCTACCAGTCGCTACTCTTTTAAAAATAAACTACGCAAATACCTCAATTAAGCACTTTAGCCCTTTACAAGAGAACACTATAGACTGGCTCATATCCTACAAAGAAAACTAGCACATCTTAATCTTATTCAAATAGATTACCGGCTTGACAATTTCACCTTTATTTTTTTATTGGTGCCCAGTGGAAATTCTTCATGAACTTCTTTCGCCCCGGGGAAGGGTGAAGGGGTACGCCGGACTCCTACCGGCTAAAAGCACTGGGGCGGTCATCTTCGGCACCAAGGGAGGCTCCAGGTCCTAGTATGATCACACTAGAGCCACCCACTGGTGCCACGCCTATAGGCACACCTCGGAGAGGATGACCGTAAAGCGGTCACCCCCGGGGGGATTGTAAAGAATCCCCCAAAGGCTCCCACGGCAGCGCGTGACCACATGCATGAGCACGCAGATTCCCCAATCTACGCACCCGCGAACCCAGAGCCCCCATACAGGTAGATGAAGATGAAGATGAAAAAAATACCATACCATACATTACTAATCTGATATACTATCTCTACAATCTGATATAATAAATTGGGTGCAGAGAATCCTGAACTAAAAAAATTGTTAACAAATTAAATTTACAAAAAAGAAACAGCCATGCTTCTAGCGAACTATTCTATAAATACTGTACTGCCTTTAAAGGAAAGAATAATTAGCGATTTAGTAATAATTTTTCACAATTCTCTTAATTTTAGAGAACTAAGAGATTTCTCTAAAATTCTTTTTTTTAGATGCCGTGAGGTGCCGGCTCAGAATACCACCACCCCATTTCCTCCCGTGGGTGTCGTAAAAGTCGACTAAGGGATTAGCCGGAGGATGGGCAGCAGCGTCCTTCGAGTACATTAACAACTCAACTGCGATCGCCAACCCGTCTGCCAAGCGTGGCGATTATGGCCAAACCTCCGAATGAGCCCACAATACATCCATATCGATCGATGTGGTGATATTTGGGGGAGGCCTGTGTTGAACAGTGGACTTCATTCGGCCAAAATGATGATGATGAATTTTAGATCTCACATTACCAACATTCCGAATCAAATCTCTCAGCTTTCTAGTTTTATTAATAGACAAATGAAAATATTTAAGCAACCGAGTCTCACTATTTGAATTTTCATACAATGGTACGAGTTATTCTTGAATACTGTATTACTGTATGGAGCGGGGGGTTATCAAGTACATATTGATAGAATAGAACGAAATGAGAAGCGTTTCCACCTAAGGTTCAACAATAACAAATGTCATCATCTAAAATCATATGAACAACGCCTCTCCTTTTATAAAATGAAACATTAAGCACGCAGCATAAAAACGGAATCCCAACCGTTGACCGTTAAGAATATTGGGACTTAGACCTTCAAGATCTCTATAACCAGTCTTTTTTTGTCTTAACCAGCTTTGGGAAACTAATAAAAAAAAATTGCAAGTTGATCTGTCATCGCAGTATGCTAATATCAACCCTTAGTAGCCTTTAAGAACACCCATGGATGGAGCGGGTGGTCTTACCTTTTTCAGGAACCACACGGAACTGTCTTATATAATCATCCGAAAATAGGTCATATCATAATCATCACGCTTTGACAATTGCTAGAGGCATTATATAATAAAGAGAAAAAAAAATAGAGGCATTATATGGCGCACGCCATACATGTGTGTGAATATGCCAAACACATTTTTTTTTGTTGGTCTCCAGCGGAAATTTGTTATGAACTTCCTTCGCCCCGGGGAAGAGCGAAGGGGCATGCCCGACTCCTCCCAGCTAAAACCACTCGAGCGGTCATCTTCGACACCGAAGGGCAGGCTTCAAGTACTCGTAAGATCACACTAGAGCCGCCCTTTGGTGCCACGCCTTTAGGCACATCTCGGAAGGGATGATCGTAAAGGATCCCCCAAGCCTCACTGTACAATGGCTCGAGACCACGTGTGCGCCACCATTTTCCCGGGGTCACTTGGTATGACCACGCAGATTCCCCAATATGCGCGCCCCCGAGAAACATGCCGTACCTATCACCATTTACCGATCACAATTCTAACCCTAGAACAGAAAATTTCTGTCACAGACAAATCTGGGTAATTTTGTCGACCTGAAAATCGATAAATTGACTCACGGTTTCGTTCGCTTAACAAATAAGGTTTACCTCTCTAAAGTAAAAGTAAATGTTTATTCTAAGATTTCCTCAATTCGAAACCACCTTTCAACATCGTAGGAACGGTTTCATCTCAGTCAACCGAATTTTACTCCCCTTAAGACGATAATACGAATTCCAATAATTTCATTTTCTCGTCAAAATATTTGTTGGTTCGCTGACAGGAGGAATTTGTTGTCACAAAATATTGATTTCGGAGTTTATGTAAATGTAAGGTAAATAGACTATGAAGAATTGACGTAGAACGTTGCAACGCGACGGGAAAACTTAGGCTGGTTATTTTATTTAATACTTAACAATAACTTAAAAGGCAGAAAGATATAAACCCGAATTTCATAATCGTTTTGTCTGCTTCCATCCCTCGAGAAATTCCATTCAATAATAGAACTTCTCACGAGATGGAAGCAGACATATATGGTTTATGAAGTCCATAAAAAAGGTGGAAACTATCTACCAGCTCCCAACTCCTTAGTCTTAACATCTTCCAGTCGCATGCATCAAATTACCATTCCTCGTTTAATCCCAACCGTTGACCGTTAAGAATATTGGGACTTAGACCTTTAAGATCTCTGTAACCAGTCTGTTTCCAAGTATGGTCTAGTACAAGAAATGATTGGAAAAATCTATAAACCGAAGAACCGGAAGATGTTCAAACGGTACGGAGATGACACTTTTACCATCATGCCTACGGCACGTTTGGTGCAGTGGCTGATACAGTCGGCTGCTGCGCTCCGGGTCACGGGTTCGATTCCCGCACGGAACAAATAGTTGTACGATCTGTGGAATTTATGTCTGTAAACGCACCCACGACACAGGATAAATCTTAGTGCGGGGCAACGTTATTAAAAAAAAAACTGTTTTGGCATAAGTATGGCATGTATTGTTATTTTAGAAGGTCATAAATATTTTATTGAAAAAAGAAACACGGTGTATATTACTATACACGTCTTAGGTTTTCGCAATAATTACACATTACAAGAAAAACACTTTTAAACGGATTACATCGCGTATATTACAGATTTAGATTTTTCTGACGTTTCGAAAATTTTGCTGGGTTCGCTAATTCTAATCAAAAATTTGTTTCAATGCACGCAGTAATCACTCACAGTGTATTCATGTTTTTAGTGTAGTATATTTTTTGGGACTTTATTTTAATACTTAACTGACTTCGGTGATACCTGCCAACTATCATTTTTATTATCACTGTGTATGATTTTTTCTCAAGTATTGAACCTTACAATTCCGCTACTGTCGACGTAGATTTTGAAAATATTACTGTAATTCTGTTTTGTAGCGATGTCATCCATTTGACGACGCGGCACCGTCACCTCGGGTTAAGCTAAGGCGTCACGCGTCACTGCGTTGACAGCTCTTCGAACTGACAATAAAATTCTGCCTTCAACAGTTTGTTTGTTTGTAGTATCTGAAGTCAATATGCGTGGACCGCACAGTGACTACATAATTAATGTACTTATTTAGAGTGTTGGAAAGATTTAGGCGTGGTGACCTATTTGCTGTAGAAAGGTGTGATGGAAGTTTTACGTTTTGGAGATCGAAACGGCATGAATAATATTGTTTTTTTTTGTATTTTTTTTATGCGTTGCTCCTCCCTATGATTTCTCTTGTGTTGTGGGTGCGTTTACAGACAAACACTCCATACCCAATGCACCCAGACCTGGAACAACTACCTGCAGATCATACAAATATTTGTTCCGTGCGGGAATCGAACCTATGACCCAGAGCGCAGCAGCCGACTGTATCAGCCACTGCACCAACTGTGCCGTCAATTGTGAATGGTGCTGTGAAGCAATAATATTAGGGTACGACAATGTTTAATGTGTTAATGTTCCGTGTGGATCCCGGCAAAGTTCGGCGGGCCAATTATGTATGTCACAGACGGTTTGGGATAGGCGTAAATCGCACAAACGGTTTGCGACAGTCGTAAATTGCGCAGACGCCACTGGCAATCGTCATTTTGGTATAACGTATTTCCCGATAGCTATTAAACAGGCGAAGATCATTGATGCACTCGATTCAAACGATCTGCCATCGGTGGATTCTTGGTTGCGCGATAGCTGCTGTCGCTATTTTTAACTAATCAGGATGTCGCGTTCCTCACGGCAAAGAATATACCCTCTTCATCCATAGGTTTTTAAGATGCGACTAAGAGTAGATATCAAGAAGATGAGCAGCACTGTCCTCCCGTGTGCTAATAACAACATTCTGCGATCACCAATCCAACTGCAAAGCGTGGTGATTAGGGCAATATATGAGGGTTCATTGTTTTACTGATCATTGGGAGACCCATTTTCAACAGTGGACTTCAGCTTTCATATATATATATGAGCTCTATGTATATATATATATATATACATAGAGCTCATTAACATTACACACACCCACAGTGGACTTCATGGGAGCATATATATACATATATATATCATATCAGCCACAGGACGTCCACTGCTGAACAAAGGCCTCCCCCTTAGATTTCCACAACGAGCGGTCACATGCCGCTCTCATCCAACTACTCCCAGCGACTTTCACCAGGTCGTCTGACCACCTCGTTGGAGGTCGTCCCACGCCGCGTTTCTGGTGCGCGGTCTCCATTCGAGAACCTTTGTGCCCCAGCGGCCATCAGTTCTACGAGCAATGTGCGCTGCTAATTACCACTTCAGTTTACTAATCCTTTCAGCTATGTCGACTACTTTAGTTCTTCTACGGATGTCCTCATTTCTGATTCGATCTCGTAGAGAAATACCAAGCATAGCTCTCTCCATAGCTCGCTGAGTGACCTTGAGCTTTCTTATGAGGCCTGTAGTGAGTGACCACGTCTCTGTTCCATATGTCATCACTGGTAGTAACACACACTGGTTATAGACTTTTGTCTTGAGGCATACTATAAACATATATATATAGCTATATATGTAGCTCTTACTTTTTGTAAAATGTTTGTAAATACATCAGAATGATTCAGTCTACTCGTTTAATTTTTGACCATCGAATCCTTATTAGAAATAAAATGTTAATTTTCCTTACAACGACGACGTTAACTGTTCTTTGAGTATTTTGACTGTGTAAAAAAATATTGAATGATTAATCTTGTCTTTTGATCAGTCTTGTGGCTATAAAACGCCTAAGACAGCCAACCGAAGTCTAAGACAGACTTCGGTTGGCTGCCTTGTCTGCTCACGTCAAGATTTGATTGTCTTCGAAATAAGTTTACCATCCCGGAAAATAAAAGGAGAGTTAATCCAACCAGAATCTATACTTTCAAGTCATTTAATAAAAATATGGTCTTGCGTAAGTTCAAAATAATATGGACTTTGCAAATTTATTTAATTGATCCCAGATCAATTTCCAAGTACTCTGATATCTTAATCTAAGAGTTTCCAGCACAATTCTAAGAACCAATTAAGTTAAATGGAACTTTCTAGTACTTGCAGACGACGTAATGTTCTATTGAAGTGTTTAAACCCGATACATTACTGCTACAAGAATATTCTAGCAATCTTATTGCTAAGCAATGCTTACTTACTATTTACTTTGATTGTAAAATTAATTAACAGTCAAATTAAGGCCGTATGGCGTCATATTCAATACTATTTTAAGACTAATAAAGATACAAGCGATATTCAGTTTCACCTGCTGTAGTGATACACAGGCGAAATTCCATAGAGGTTTTTCTTTTGTATGCACATTGCACATGCACATACAATGACATTTTACATATAGATGCGAACATTATTGCATTACAAAACGGCGCGCCGGCCGCCATTAGAACGCGTAATAAAAAATAAAACAAAATGCTAATTTTTATTCATAATATCGATTTACGTTACGTATCTATTTACTTACGAAATAAAACGTCTTTATCTCTCTATTGTGAGAGATAAAGATGGCATTATTTTTTCGCAATATGTTACTGAATTACGCTTATGATTCACGTTGAGCCACGAAATTACTTTGCTTTCATGTGACCATCGTAGAGCGCGGGCCATGCATCTAAACTTATAAATACGTCTTAAGAGTCCGGACAAATTTTACGAGTACAGAAGAATGATAAGTACTACAACACATAGGAATATTCTAGAAAACATTCTTCAATTTCTTCCCACAACCCATTTAATCACATTTCTAAACGTATGCTATGGACGCTTGGGGAGCCGCCATATAGGCGTTCTATTTAAAATTGCAGTCATAAATTCTTCTATGTTCATACCTCTCGCACCTCTCACCTCTGCTACAAAATCGTCAAAAATATCGAGCGACAAGCCTTCACTCGATTCGTCCTTCCACCGTTGTGGGTCGTGGCATCGCTCCTACTCACCTTACAACCTGGCCACGTCCATACGTTCATGGTCTATTTTCTTAAATTATTTATTTTAACACAACCTTTACAACAAGCCCTTCCATTTCATATGTTACACTGTATTTTTTTCTGATTCATGTGCGGTTCAGGATTTGATTATCACTTGCATTAACGGTGAAGAAAACATCGTGAGGAAATCTGTACACCTGAGAGGGCTCCAAAACGCACAAATCGTGGTGGACTAAGGCCTAAACTTTCTCATAGTGAGAAAAGGCCCGTGCCCAGCTGTGGGACAGAAATGGGCTGGTTGATGACAGAATGACTGTATTTTATTATATTAACAGTAATGTTATCTCGTGTCAATTCAAAATATATTTTTTTTTTTTTCTTTCAGTGGAATAGAGGGATTTCATGTAACGATGATCTACATATTAGGCTTAAGTTAAGTAGGCAACCCAGCGGGGTTGCCTCTGCCCAGCGGTTAACTTTGCACCTACGGGTGCGACTTCTGAAAGTTAACCGCTTTCATTCGTTTAATATATTCTAGAACTTACTTTATTTTTGCTTGTACCACCCGCAGGCCGCAGCACGATCGCAATTTGTATTGAAATCCAGTCCAGAAAATGACATCGACCGATGGTTCATCTTATTTCTCTTTTTCTTTTTTTTCTCTACGCTAAGAATACTTTACTGGGTACTAGCTACAATACGAATGTAATGCTCGAGAAGAGCCAGGTACCTACAACTGTTTTTTAAACACTCGTACTCTGCAAATTTAAAGGCTTTTTATACGGGCGATTAAAATTTCAGTATTGCTGCTACACTGATTTTGACTGCACGAAGCTACATACGGCAAATGTCGAAATAGATCCATTTTGCCTAAAGTTCACTAGAATCGTATCGAGCAAAATTGCTCCAGATTGCTCCATTATGTTAAACTACCATCGCTGGTAATCACCAATATCAGATGGCACCAATAACTGCTCCATAATCAATTTTTAGATGCTATCTTGTACCTACTACTGCGTAGTTCTACTATTATATCTCACATATTCTTTCGCTTCTTTACAGTTTACTATTCATTCCTTGTACTCCCTCTTACGTTAAAAAAATCTTTGAGTTCCTCGGCGCCTCTCAAAGAAAATTTCTAAAATTATCGGAATACCTAAGATTTAAAATGCCAATACATTCCACAAAATGTATTGATAAATGCTTTACGGTTCAGTCCGGTCATTTGTGAAATGCGTTACCGGTATTAATAATGCGAGCTCAGTCACTATCAGTATCAAAAGACTGGTGAGGGAACATTACTTGTCGTTGTAATTATAATTAATTTGTTTTATGCATAACTATTCATAACATCTGAACTATCAGCTGTTGTATATTTGGTCGAATTATTATTAATTAATATATCGCGTTAAATTAATTCATCCTATATACTTACGTACAGCATCTATACGTGCAACGTGCAGCTCTAGCACATACAATTATTACGTCATGAATACACAAATATATGAAATACAAAATAAAACAATATTATATTGTTCTACCCTATATACTCACACTTGCTCATAATAATACCTGAAACCGTCTCCGAATATATATATATATATGCATGCATTTATGTTCCATTATACAAAGGTGTTGCTTAATTGTGTATTGCACGTATGATTATTTCAGGTATTATTATGAGCAAGCTACTAACCTGTGAATGGACAGACAATAATAATACCTAGTACCAAAAATGTATATTAAGCAAAGCAAACGCTGCCAAAAATTCATGATTAATATTACGAAACCTGAACCTAATAAAAAAGGAAGAGGTTTTAAACTTCGACTAACCAAGTTTAAAGATGGAAAAACGAACACAGCAAATAATTATTCGAAGTTGCCTGGTAATGCAGAACACGACTCCTGAGTATTTTATTTTTACGAGGTAATCGTATTGTAATGAGTC
The DNA here is from genome assembly GCA_947459985.1 of Diloba caeruleocephala. NCBI lineage: Eukaryota > Metazoa > Arthropoda > Insecta > Lepidoptera > Noctuidae > Diloba > Diloba caeruleocephala. Next base: position 7,309,170 of record OX381607.1, read on the forward strand.
CCAATTAGGAACTTCAAATTTGAAAAAAATATTACTGAAAATTATTATTAAAAATCTTGACACTCTGTGACTGTTGAGACACTGTGGCTGGCTATTATGTATAACGGACATTACGTACGTTACAAAATCGACCAAACTTCATACGCCATAGTATGTTTGATTGAGGAACAAAATTGAATAATTAAGCCCTAAGCCCACATAATTTTTGTTAGTAAAACAGTGACGCTTGATAACTTGCTGG